>JAOTQQ010000023.1:79468115-79486460 GCA_026546715.1 Gallinago undulata
AGGGCTGTGCTGCCATCCAGCGAGACCTGGACAGGCTGGAGAGCTGGGCAAGGAAGAACCTCATGAGGTTCAACAGGAAAAAGTGTAGGGTCCTGCACCTGGGGAAGAAGAATGTCAGGCACCAATACAGGTTGGATGTGGACCTGCTAGAGACGAGTTCCAAAGAGAAAGATCTGGGTGTCCTGGTAGACAGCAAAATGACAATGATCAAGCAGTGTGCTCTTGTGGCCAGGAAGGTCAACAGAATCCTGGGCTGCATAGGGAAGAGTGTTGCTAGTAGGTCGAAGGAAGTCATTCTCCCCCTCTACTCTGCACTGGTGAGGCCACAACTGGAATACTGCATCCAGTTCTGGGCTCCCCAACTCAAGAGGGACAGGGAACCACTGGAAAGAGTCCAGCGTAGGGCAACAAAGATGATTGAAGGATTGGAGCATCTCCCTTATGAAGAAAGGCAGAGAGAGCTGGGACTCTTTAGTCTGGAGAAGGCTGAGAGGAGACTTTATCAACACTTAAAAGTATCTAAAGGGTGAGTTGAAGGAGAAGGAAGGCATATTTTTTTAAGTGGTTGCCAGTGACAGGACGAGGGGCAATGGGCAAAAGTTCGAACATAGGAAGTTCCACTCAAATATGAGAAAAAGCTTCTTCACAGTGACGGTGATGGAGCCCTGGAACAAGCTTCCCAGGGAGGTTGTGGATTCCCCTTCTTTGGAGATTTTCAAGACCCACCTGGATGCTGTCCTGAGTAACATGCTCTAACATGCTCTGGGCAATCCTACTTTGGCAGGGGAGTTGGACTAGATGATCTTTATGGTCCCTTCCAACTCTAAAAAAATTCAGTGAAATTAGTGAAGACAGAGACCCAAGCCTTTGTCCAAGGTACAAAAAGATACAACCCACTAGGGCCCTCTACTTTCATGCTTGGATATTTTTTCTTCCCCAAGAACATCCTTTGAAACAACCCATTTTCTCTTCTCCTTTCTTCCCACTAAACTAAATGCAAAGCAATGCACTTTCAGCTAAAACTGTATTTAATTCATAGTCCTCTGTCTAACGTAACACAGCCAGGCAGGAAGAGGTTCTCAGCTCTTCACACAAGGTGCCCTTGGGACCCCTCCCAGACTACGGTTGTGTGATTGTATCCTTCCCACAAACATGAGCCCCAGGGAAGCAAGAGCAGAACTTTTTGTTAATTATAAAATAAATAAATAGAACTGATTGAAGTTTTACCATTGGAAATGAAGAGCTGATGCTGAGTGCAGAAGAGGGTTGGAATTGGAAACTCATCACAGATAAGAAAGAAGAATATGGTAATTTCCACGTTTCGTCTCTTGAGAGCTTGTGAAAATAAATATATTCAGAGACCACATGCAGATGCTCTCATCATTTCAGGCATTGTGCACAACCATATGAAAAAGGGATTAGCACAACAGAAATAAACAGGGCTTTTCTTAGTTCTTTCAAAGACATAGCAGAAGGGAGGAGAAGAATCCTTCTCCTAATTAGAAAAAAAAATTACTAGACTGGAAAAAAATAGAAGAGTAAAACCCAGAAAGCACGCTTGAACTTTCTATTGAACTTTTAAGAAGGAATCACAATGAAGGGATGTACGTGGTAGATATTCTCAGAAATGAGAAAAGTCCAATTTTTCTTCACTCAAGGGAAAACAATTTTTTTTCCATTTCTATGCTAGCATCAATGCAAAGACGTAAGTTATATGTTCAAGCAATCATTTATTTTTTAGTCTTAGATAAAGAACTTTCTTATTTCTGTGTTTGGATGATGTTTTTATGTTGTGCCCCTACACCCCTCGGCTAAAATCACAAACTTTTTAGAAGTTTGCATTCTTTTGATAGTAGAAGGAGGCTTATCACCTTTGTACATTCAGACGCTACCTCAAATCAAATTTTAACTAACTGTAGGAACCTTTCTTTCCTAAGGACTATTAAAAAGCCTTGACATTTTTTTCATAGCACCACAGATAATCATAAAGCAAGGTCCTGTTATTACAGTATGAAGCTTATTTGATAACATTCATTCATGAAGGCCCATTGAAATCAATGAAACGTATCTGAAACCCATGCTTTGCCATTTATTATAGATTTGTATATACAGAAAAACAAAAAAAAAATCCTGGATATCTTTTGATCAGAGGTCATTAATTTTTACCCTGCTACCCTAGATTACATCCTTACTGAGTTATGCTTTACTGAAAAACGCTTTCTGGAAAGACATCCAACCTTGAGATAAGGCCATGGACTATCTAATATTTCCTTCACAGCATGTTGCAATGTTTAATCAATATCAATGTTACAAATATTTTTAGGTATTTGTTTTCTTTGTGCATTTGACTCCAGCTTTGATATATTGATTTTGCATTTTCCTATAGTACACCTTTTTGGTCCCAGGTTTTGGTGTTTTTCTTGGGATTTTTTCATATGTCTAAAAGCCATCAGTAAACATTGTAAGCAAGTTGCCTTTCCAACACCTTTTTAGTAACTCGAACTGAAGTCATCAGGCCTTTCCTTGCAGACCATTTCTACCCACTAACCACTGTTGTAGTTCCCTACAACTTCACCTGGAAGATCTGGAGACCAGAACACACTGAAATACAAGCATTAAGCCATACATTGGAATGCAGCCCATTGCTTTAATTCTGTTTCACATGCAGGATCTCCTAAAGCCTCTTTTTTTGTCATAATATTAAGAAGACACTCAGAAAAGATTTTTCAGAAATAGGTCCCTCAAATTAGATGCTTAGATCCATACCCACTAGTTTAGTCTGGTCTTAAATGAGACTATTTCAGCATGATCTCCATGTTCAGGAATTCTATATTTCATATGTACTTATCAACATCTAGGTCGAAAAACACCCTTGGAACCATCAAGTCCAACCATCTACCCTACTCTCAAAGTTCTTCCTTATACCATATAGCCCAACGCCACATCTAAACAACTCTTAAACTCATCCAAGGATAATGACTCAACCACCTCCCTGGGCAGCCTATTCCAGGGTCTGGCCACTCTTTCTGTGAAGAATTTCTTCCTAATGTGCAGTCTAAACCTACCCTGTTGCAGCTTGAATTCATTCCCTCTTGTTCTACCTCTAATTGCTTGTGAGAAGAGACCAACACCAACCTCTCTACAATGTCCTTTTCAAGTAGTTTCAGAGAGTGATGAGGTCACCCCTCAGTCTCCTCTTCCTCAAACTAAATAGTCCCAGCTCCCTCAATCGTTGAACATCTTGACTTACAAGAGTGTTTGTTTTTCAGAGTCTCCCCTTTGATCTAGTCCTGAATGGTGTGGCAATCTCCTTTACAGCAGGGATTTCAGAGGGGTTGTCACTTCATGTAAAATGAAACTTAAATACTCCCAAACATTCTTCAACATATGCTAATGATACTTGATTTATTATTAATGCAGACTCCAGTGGGAGAAGTGGAATCAGTGCATTAACCCTGTCCTATTGATAAGAATGGACCAGGGGCAGACAATCTCACCTCGGTCATGTGGCCCTTTAAGCTTCCCAGGGGCCTAGGTCACATGAAAAGTCAAGTCTAAGCAGAGATATATGTAAGGAGATAGGTAATGGTCCTGGGATCCAATTAGTGTTTTTCATAAGCTTGCAGCCAAGCTTTGTCTGTCTCTACTGAACTTTACAAGTTTTGCAGTGTGAGAATATCTCTGTTTCTCAAGGAAACAAACCTAGACAAACTCTGAGCAAGTTCTCTTCCTTGGTTGCAGAGATACCCCAGCTGGCCCCAGCCCCAAAGATCCAGCTTGGAGAACTGTCAGCCTCCCCGGGTTTGCTGCACAGAGAGCTGGGGATGCCTGAGTTGAGGAGCAGGCCGGCCAAATCAGCCTACACAGTCAAAAGAGAAACTCCTCGGGAAGCTGTAGCTGAATGCCTTATCTTCCAAAAGAGGACCAAGTCCACACAGAGAGAGAAGCTTGTGCAAGTATTGTGCTATCCAAGTAACTCACTGTAAAGTTCTAGCACAAAACTGGCAGTAGTTGTGTCCAGGGAGCCCCGTCACACTTCCAGGGTTGAGTTCTTAAGGCCTATCTCACCAGTGAGAAGATAGGGACATTTTTAATTAGTAATTGGAGAGGAGGGGAGAAAGCATTCTGAAAATTCCCTGCCATTTGCCTCTTACACGTACAAAAAGTCCAGAGGCTGAAATTTGTTAGAACTAAACCAAAATTGAAACATTTTTATGGAAATAGTCTGGCTTTATCCCCCTTTATAAAACTGGGCAGGAAAGCCATGAAACACTTCGCACCCCTGCTCCCTCTGCTGGTGTTTTTCCATGTTCCAGGATCAGCGAGCCATGAAATTGCTTGCTATACCAGGGGCCACAAAGCCACAAAGGGGTAAAATGCTCCCTCACACAGAGTTACTTGTAGCTCTGGTCTTATAGTTTGACCAGACCTTGGTAGATCAATAGGAGTAAGCTTCTCGCAGGGAGATACGTATGCCTTTATCTGTGGTTGAACATTTTTTGAGTATTTCTAGGCTTATTTAGCTCTTCAGTTGGACACAAAGTACCATGTCAAAAAAGATGACAAACATTTGAAAGCAAACTTTCATCACAGACTTTCTGCTCTAAGCTTCAATTTTAGTGAGAGATCTGTGGCTCCATAACTGTATAGACATAAGGAAAAACTTTTGACCTCTGTCCTTCCTCATAACTATATTAAAAGGCAAAAAGCTTTTACTTTTTTTCCCATGAGGAAGATTTCCTTCCCTTTGAAGATACCCCATCAAGATAAAATTTTCTTACATCAATGGTTCAATATACTTTTACATAAACATACTTCATTTTGTTTCCATGTCAATCTAAAGGTAGTAAGGATGGAACACTCAGAAGCTGATTTTAATAAATTAATAATAATGATTCTATCCTGTTTAAGCTTCTACATGTGCTACTTGGTATAGAATAACCTCAGGCTAAGAGAGTCTTCAATGAAACCCTTCAAAAAGGAACATGGGTTTGAATTTAACAATGAAAAACTTTGTATTTACACCATGGCAGATAAAAGAGATGTTATCTGTAACATGAAAGCTTTAAAAAACATTAAGCCTAAAGTCAACAAAGAGAAGTACAAGCAAGTGTTCAGCAACTAGGTTGGTATTTGCACCAAGACGACAGGAATCAAAGAAACTCAGGACTGTAATGTTGACTATTTCATCTGCATTTGAAAATGGGCTTGGACCTGAGAACACAGGGTTCCTGTCTTGGGGAATTTCTCCTATTGGAGACCTAAGGGTAGATACTTCTCTTTTTCCAAGTCAGGAAATGAGGCAAGAATACACTTGATGAGTCAAATCCCACTTTCTCCCATCTGCTTCTGTGTAGAAATTTTAAGATGATAACACATGAAAAAAAACAGATCTTGTAGGACCTATAAGTTGGCACAACGATGAATATGGGAGAAATTTCTTTACCCTTAAAAATGAGAAGTGACATCTCAAAATATATGATGCCAGGGTAACATTAGCCAAGATTCCAGGGGTAGAAAGGAAATCTGTCTGTAAAGATAATTGCAAAGTTAAACCAAAATGTCATGACATTCAGCATCTAACCCACAGCCTGGCCAGGGCTTGCAGCACTCCTGAGGATGAATTGCAATCCCCACCATCCTTTTCCTAAAACAGAGTTCTTAGAAGGTCAGATCTATGTGTTTGTCTGGCTCAATAAGAATACCCCCATCCATACTTCTGTGTAAAAGTTACATGTTGACCCTTTTTAATATGGTGTTAATGTTGAAGTTTGAACAAAGCAAGACCTCAGATGTTTTTTACCCCTTGACCACTGTAACAAGGATAATTTGTTTATTGTGTTCTATGAGTGCTTTCAGCAGTAGACGAAGTTGTTTCAGCCTTAATAGGCAGTTGGGTTGGAGACCATTTTCTACAGCTGCAAGAAAAACGCTAAAATTAAAACCTCACAAGGGCAGCTCACTCAGCAAAGGGGAAGTCTTTTACTGCTCAACAGTGACACCTCTTGATATTCAGCAGAATATTACTGATAACCTTCAAAGACAATTTAATGCAGTCTGCGGAACAGAATACTGCAGGCAGTGCAGTATCTCCCAAAGGAATTATTTTTTTTTTTCTTTCTTGGTTTGTTCAGGAAAAAACAGCTCAGCATCTAACCTATTGTTCCAATATGAGAGGCTCAGGAAATGAAAAAGTTTATAGGGGAGCAGCTCAGAACATTGAATCTGTATCCTCAGAAAATGCCAGTATTTTGATATAGGGCTTTGTCATGAAATTGGAAAGTTTTTAAATTGTCACAAAAGGAAAAGTAGTGAAAAAGACATTTTATAAGCTTTGAGCTTTTCTTCTGAAATGTTAATATTTTGAACATGATTGCTGAAATCGATATCTCCCTGAAAATTTTTTACTCATTCAAAACCTACTTTTTGTTAGAATTTTTTATTCTCAGACTTTTCATATGCATAGCTTCTATGAAAAGCTACACCCAAATGTCAGCAGAGAATCTGACTACTTGCATATGCCATTAAATAGAATTTGTAACAGCCACAATTCCATTTATTAACTCTTTAAAGTGCTACTATACAGCAAATGAGAATTCAGGTTTAGGAAAATGCCAAAGAACTGAAAGATAGAACTAAAAGGAAACCCAGCCTTTAACAAGTATCCTTCCAGCAGGATATGGAATATGGCCTACCTTTCTGGTAGCTGGGTTAGCTGGCTCTGAGACTATATTTGGGACCCCGCCATGAAAAGTTTAAATAATCATCCTTTCTGGGCCAAATACTGAGTGTTAAACAAGAAATTTTGGCTCGCATTTATCTTTATAGCAGATGTTGATTGGCCAGCTGAAATTTGTTCATGCATTTTATGAGTAAGTGTACCCTTTTGCCAATTCAACAGAAGCATTTGTAAGAAATCCAAATACATACATTTCTGCCGGAGCTCCAGCTTTACTGTGCTTATGGTACAAGTTCATTAGTGAAATAGCTGTAGATCAACTGAAAATAGCTTGGCATTTAAGTATCCTCCACTGGCACCAATTAGCATTATGGAATAACAAGGTCTATGAAGAAAATCTCTGGGGACTGTAGCATAGATAGCAAATGTGTGAACAAAGAGTTAATTCCTAGGTAATAAATTCTCAAGACACTGGAATGACTTAATTGTGAAGGGATTTAATAATTGAGAGCCAATAATAGCCAGATTGTAAACTGAAAGGTTTATTTCAAGACCAGCAAAAACTACACAGAGAGAGTGTAAAAGAAAAGAAAAAGTGCTAACCTACAGGGAAGAAAATTTGAAAGCTGTAGGGAAGATTTAGGAGCAGCAGTGGTTTTAAGGGCACACTTTTATGTCTGCTATTATGTTTTAAGTGGAGCCTTAAACAGTGCTGACCAGTAAAATGTTGATACTTCATTGTTTGTAAGAAATCAGCTGATACTTTTGTCTGGTAGTCAAGTAATGCTTGGTGCTAAAAATCTGGGATGCACACTATGCTGCACACCGTAACAAAACCCTGCTGCCCAGGCTTTGCAATGTGTCTTGGAAGTAAGCAAATGTGAACAAGCACATCAGAAATGGAAAAAACAAAACCCCAGAGGTGAGACACATGACTGAAAATGATTCTTCTATCTGGGCAGTGAAACTTACTGTTTTAATGATGACAGGGTTATTTCTTGAAATAGTTAGAGAAAAGGCTTTTGAAAATCTTTTGGCTTCAGCATCTAGATATATACACATAGGGACATCTAAATAGAGCCAGGAATATTTTAATGATGATTTTTGGAATCGCATTTTAGCACCCTATCTATTTTCAGAGGCCTTTATAAGGAATTAAGAGGATAAAAGTATTTAATTTTGTGAGTTAAGTGCTTTATCTGGAAGTGGATAAATTCCATTCCTCTGTTGAAATGGGAACACCTTCATATAACAGACAGCTCCTGAATAAAGACCCAGAGATTGGTCTTTTGGTTGTATTTTGAGAAGAGAAATATTTAAGTTTACACTTATCTGTTTTCAGTCCATATAGCTAGATTTATTTTTTTGAGCAGACTTCCTCCCATGAATATACACACAAGAAAACTCACACACATAGTGGAGACACACATACGCAGAAGAAAGAAAAATAAATTAGCCCAGCAAATAGACCACAACATGATACCTGGAATCAGAATTACACACAAGCAGAGACTAAATAATCCAGTACTAGTGGAAACTCAAGGATGTGTTTTCAGTAATAAGTGTTCTCCTTCCTTCTTTGACATCTGTTGACCTACACATCTGATCACAAGTGATTACTCTTATTAGTTATGTGTTTGGATTTTTTTTAAATTAGCTACAAAAGCTCAAACTTAGGGCTACAAGACAAATTACCGACACTCCATTAATCAAAATATCTCTTTAAACTTGTATGCAAACAGAGTGGTATACTTAGTTTTCTGGTGGATTTTATCTTCCCTAACTATAGACAACTAAATAAGAATTAAGCATCTAGTCTAAGCTAGCCATCTGCCTACATTTCTAATCAAAAGAGAGACAAGCAGCCAGGCAGAGAGAAGGGCATGTCTAGAGAGTCTTTCCCTGACATCTCTTTTTGCTATGAGCCCTCGGATAAGACAGCCCTGGATAGCTCTGCCTATCTCCCTCTTCTGACTATCACTGAAGCCTCAATAACTGAACTGCATCTCTCTCTTCTAGGTGGTTACAGCTAGATAAGAGAAATTTCCAGCCTAAAAGTTACACCTTCCCTATTACTTTTTGGCACCTCATTTAATCAGACCCTTGTTCTTTGCTAAAAGCACAAGTATCCCATTATTTATATTGCAAAACTGGAAGAGCCAAATACGTGCTGTGCCACAACATTTCTTTCACCCTGGATAGCACGTGTCTCTCTTGCTCCTTCTAACTGAAATCTGGGAGAGGAGGCAAGAGAAAATGGGGCAGGGGATTTCCTGCTTTCTGTGGTTTCCATTGCTCTGGATTTACCATAAGAATAGTGCCACTCACAGTGTTTAGGCTACCAGATAAGCCATAATACCTGCTGTCCCTTCAAAACAAATAATATGCTTTTCAATAAAATACAGTAACGTCAACCTCTCATTTGGAAACTTGAAAAGTGTATTTTTATCCGAGAAATGTATAGTTTTGAAAAGAATAGCTAAAAAGATATTCACCTTTTTCCTGATTTTAGAGAGGTCTTGAAGTCACATAAGATCAATCACCTTGTTTCTGATGAACAAGGGATAAAATAATAATATTAATACATTTTCTTGAAATCGTTAAAGCTTTAAGTTGCCCATGGAGGTTTGTGAACCAAGGTCACTCTGTCTCTTTTCATTCTTTTAATTATCTAGTTTCAGCCTGATACACTAGCCTTACTAATTGGACACAGAGAAATCCCTTATCAGTGAAGTTAGAAAAGGACCTATGAAAAAGGTGTGGGAGACTTCTGTAAATCAAAGTAGAGGAACTGAACAGAAGGGAAGCCAATCAACTGTACCCCTCCGAGCTGTGAGTTTATACGAAAAGCAGAGCGTTGTTGGATGGAAGAATAAGTGGCCAGCAGGTAGTTACACATGCCATTGACCTTTCCCTGACAGATACTGCTGTGAGGAAAGCCAAATGCAGACTTAGGCCTGCCCTTAATTTCTTGGGGATGTGAAAATTTTAACTAACTTGGGTTTTGGGTTGTGTAGGTGTTGAATATTGAGCTATTCGCTTCCATTGTCATATTCCCTAAAAGTTCATACGTACTCTCTCAAACTCCAGCGAGGGAATTAATTGTCCTGTCTGTAGTTTAGAATTTTCATGCACATTTGACAGGTGCAATGCACACAGTGAAGTCTGAAGCTCTGTCAATCTCTATTTAGTAGCATAAGAAATGTGCATATCTGTACTAACCTTGACTTTGATTTCTCACCCTTCTCCTTTCCTAGCACTCTTGAACACTCTCCAAGGTTGACAGTGATCCTTCTCCTCTAAATTATGGCTTGTCATTCAAACAACAGCTTCCTTCCATCTCAGATCTTCCATTTTGACCTTGGATAGTCATGTTAAGCAGTTCACCTTCTCCTCTTCTTACTCATTTTCTAGTATGAAACCTGTTTCTTCATACCTCTTCCATCTCCTGTGTCTTAATGAGTCTCTACAGTTTATATAACACCATGCCAATAGATGTATTTTCCCAGTGCTCAAATGCCAGCCATCCACGGATATCCAGAATTATCTCTGATTTTCCCAAACTGTATTTAATCCACTGTCATAAAGTGTTTCCACCTAAAAAAACTCATCTGACCAGCAACCCAATATTGTCCTTTGAGTAGAAGGAGCTTATATCCTAACTATTTCAGAAATACCGGACTCTTTATTCGCCAGAAGATATTACCGAAGCAAAGAAATTCCGTAATAACATCACCCAAAATTCAAAAGTTATACAGAGAAAGAATAATTCAGGCTTCTAGAGAAAACATTGGGATGCTGTAGCAGAAAAGACAAGACGACATTATATTGCAGTCCTCCTACGTCAATAGAAAAATACTACTGTTTCATATGTATGAAAGTTATTTGGGTTCGTTTGTTTGTGAGATATGAAACTGAAAAATTCTGATCATTTTAAATGCTAAAATTTCCATGGCATTGTGCCCAAAAGGTGTGACATTGCCTTAGCAATGTGTTGGCGAAGTGCTGGAAGGCAGACCATATTCCATTCACCTTCAATTGCTTTTACACTTTCATTTAGCTTACTTCTTGTGTCACACTATTGTGTGATTTCATAGCACACACTGTGATTTACATCAAATTATCCCGAGCTTCTCTCACTGCCACTGTTTTGAAGAAAAAAAACCCTGAAATTCTGCACTCTTGGAACTGTGAGGAAGACTGTTAGAATGTTACTCTCTGTACAGGCATGAGAGAGTTAACATTATTTCTGTTCACAAGACTTCCAAGTCCAGAAACAGCTTCATGTGAAGTTCTTCCCGTGGTAATAATGTCTATTTGAAATACGCTAGGGAAGAAGAACCGAGGTCCATGCTGGGTACTGGTACTGCACATACAGCTGAAGGCACAAAGCCTGTGTTGGAGACCACATCCAACAGACAGTTTTGGTGCAGCCATTTGTTTTGGAGAGTAAGAGTTGAAAGGTGTGGATGCAGATTATGTGACTGCTCTTTGTAACTGGCCTCAATGTGAGAGAACGGGTCCAGCACATTTAGCATCTTCTTTAACGGCTAGTCTCAATGATCTTAAAAGTCTTTTCCAACCTAAACAATTCTATAATTCTATGACTCTTATGGTTACAGCAAATGCAGGCTGAAAAGATCAGAACTGATTCTAGTCACTTTGTTCAGGACTTGGTGGATCTTTAAATTTTAAAAATTTGAAATCCTGACAGCCCATAAATTAAATACTACCATAATTAAATTAGAGCAACATTTGAAAACATGAGGCTAGCTCAGTATGAGGAAACAAAATCAGAATGCTTTCTGATTTTGTTTCCCAGAAGCATAGGGCTATTTCACTTTTTTTCTCATCTTGCATGCCTTCTTTTAAGAAGCAGCTAATGAATTGAATACTTTTCTGCAAAACTTTTCCGTAAGGATACTATTCCCTGTGCATTTCATTCATGCTGCTTCCCAGACCTGTCAATATCTCCTGGGTTTTCTTCCTTCAGCAAAGAGAAATCAAACAACATTGTTTTGTCCTGGATTTGACTACCTTAAAATATTCTGTCCAATCACAACAAACTAATTTTAGAGAAAGAATTATCATATCCCTCTCTTAGCTCTTGCCTCCATTAAGGGGCTTCTCAATGAATTGGAAATTCTTACTAGCAGAGGTGTATCTCTTACCAGCAAAAAAGAGATATTTTGCCAACACATTTTATGCTGACTACATGCATTAAGGTTGAAGTTGTAAATATAACTGCTTATGTTGCTGGGTTTTTCAGTCTAAAAATGTCACTAAACATCATATCCCCTAACTGGCATAGCCATAATGACAAAAATGCTAGCACAGATGTGGCTTTCGATTCCACAATAGTGATAATAAAATGGCTCCTCTTTCAGCTGCTGACAGAGTCCTGAGTGATTTGAAGTTTGCGTGCAACAGGTCCATGGCAAATAGGTATCATAAGAAAGATTAATGTCATCAAATGCAGGTGTTTACAGTGAGGTCTCTCCTATGTCTCGGCTACTCGGTGCAAGCTCTTTTTATCATTCAAAGGGCACATTTACATTTAATAGAAGTCTTACACTTAAGAGTATTAAAGCCTTACACTTTAAAACTAGTAGAAAAGACAAGTAAAGCAGATACCTAATATGCACCAGACGAAGAGAGTCAGCTTCAAGTTAGTCATCCACATTGTACATACCTGAAGGTAACAGAATGGAGTCCTATCCTACGTGGCTTAGATTTCAATTTAAGCTTTATGCAGAAGGTAACAACATATTTTTTCCAGAAAATTCTGTCTCTCTTTAGCAGGCATTATAGAAGTTATCTAGATAATTTACTGGTTTTCCCATTTCTTTATCACTAGCTTCAATAAAAACTTCTTAAAGCTGAAATGTAAGATTTCATGTCTCATCCATCCTCTGTTCATCCAGTTCTAGCTAGTGTCAAAGGTTTGGTGAAACCATAAAAATGAAAGGAAAAAATATCAGATATTAGCAGACAAAGTTTGACATGGCTGTTAAACTGTTTTTGATGGGAATTAATGAAGTGAACATTAAAAAATTTGTTATAATTAAAATTAAAAGATAACATGCATGCTTATCTGAATGCTTCCACTTCTTTTTCTTCTAGGAATCAGGTTTAGACACCCCTTGATCTCCCTTAACACTGTTTGGCCTGAACTTCAGAGTGTTAAAAACTGCCTCTTTTATGGTATTTCAGTGCTTCTAATCCCTGCGAAGAGGGGGGAAATAGTTAGCAGGTTTATTTTTAGTTTTGGGCAAAGGTTCAGAGCACTTTTCCCATTCTCTCTTAAAAACAGAAATTCAAACTCAATAGCAGAACAGTGACAATATCTTCCAGGCTGAGCCTCTCAGTTCCCAAGAGGAGACAATATCCCCCCTCTATTACAGTAGCCAGGAAGAATGAACAGCGGTTCCAGTAATAAATATAGACACAGAGACGTCTGGTTTCTTTTCTGCCTCAGAAGCTATCAAGAAAATTTAATCAGGCTTTTCTTTTCCAGTCAATCCTCAGATTATTTTAATACTTTCACATTCTGTATTGAAATTCTGTCATCCTCGTCAGTGTTTTTGCCTGATGGCTGCATGCAGTCATTGCTAAACAATTTGTTAAAGTGTTATATTTTTAGAGAGGTCCATTCGCTTACTTCTAATGGTAATGCCATTTTGCAGGGGTCATAAGGAAAGAACATATTCATGATGAGGAAAAAAAATAATCAGATGAATGGTAAGACATAATCATGTTCCTATCATCCCCTCTGCCTCCCTATCCTCTTCTATGCAGAGAAAAAATAGCACACACTAACCAGATTTTTACCGTATGTAGAGCTAGCCTGGTGTTTTCTTCCCTACGCTAAATTATGTAGTGCTTCTGCAGAAAGCGTGTACAAGAGTTGAATGTAAATCAGAAAAAGATACAACGATTGTGGAACTAAAAGACAGTCACTCCTCTCTAAATCCACATTGGTATACAACATACCAGCGTGCCCAACTTGTAAAATCATGGGGCTACTGGAGTACCTCAGGTATCTGTGCATGATAGCAAAGAATTTAAAATGGATCCTGGCTTTCATATGAAATAACCAACGTGGACCTGAGTGAATGTGGGAAAAAAAAGGGGCAACTTTTTACTGCTAGAGATAAAGACACACTCTACATTAAAATTAATGTTATATCATAAAAATCAACTCTTGGGTTTTCTGTGCAGCTGTTAAACACAGAGCAACATAACAATCTGTATGTTCTGCTCTAGCCTGGGACTGAGGGAAGACGATGGGGAGGGCAGAGAGAGAGAGAAACCTCTTATTTCTGAATTGGAATATAAATAGCATCAGCAACAGAGAAACATGCTACATAAAGTTTTGACAGACTTGAGTGATCCTTCATTTTAGCTCTTACCTTCTATCTCATGAACGTCTTTCACTGCACCCTTGTTTATCATGTGCTTCTTAAAAACAGAAAAAAAAACCCACCTGTTGAACTAATTGCCAGTCTTTAAATACCGCAATGGCTTTTACTGCCTGTCTTTACTATCACTTAAATGGTACGCAACACTTGCATTCCAGTCTTTTACACAAAATAAAACAAATTACAAAAGAAGACTAAAAAAATCCCTTAGAGTCCTCCATACCCCTCATCACAAGTCTATTAAAACTATTTTTTAAATTATGCTAAAATAGCCAGTATATGTGTGATTTACATCTTAACTCTCCCATGACCTTTTGTATCTAAGGGTAATTACAGAGCATGGAAGAAACTGTTAAAATTAAATTGCGTTTAGCCGATTGATCTTTTCTACATTACACACTCACTAGAATTGTGTTCCCATTGGGACATTGATGGGAAGGAGAGTAACAAAAGTGCAAATCACAGTCTCAGCTAATATTTGTAATGCTGTTCTACACCTCTGGTAAGTAAGGTCTAACACAAACTCACACAAGAGCCACATAACTTACTAATGAGTCAGTCACTGGTCTTTCAAAAAATCCGTAAGTATTAATGATTCAACTACCTTCTCCTGCTTTGACTAAACGGCTATTGTAAAAAAGCACTCAGCCTCCTTTCTCACATTACCTATAAACAAAAACTGTTTCTTCCAGTTCATGGGAGAGTTGTGAAATGGAGTGAGCACCTTACTATGACTTTTTGTGAAAACTAACCCCTTCTGCTTGTTCTGAGCTATTTCTTTCTCTATTTGCAGGCACGTGGAACCATCTTTTCAACTCCAGTTTCTAACAAACCTGAAATTTGTAAGAGCAAATTACAGTTAAGCATTCCCAATGCAAATCTTGTAACTTTAGAAGGCCAAAGAGGCCTCTGCCAGCCCAATGGTTTTGAGCGTGCCCTGTAACGTAGAAGGCAATGGTTCTGGGGAAGGAAGGAATGAATGAATATTTGTCTATATTGTGTACTGGTCATGAACAACACTCATTCTCAGCTCCGGGGTTTTTTTGGAGTTAAAGCAGTATATTCCTACATGCAAACCCAGATGCATTCCAGTGGGCTTGGGATGTCAGCTCATATCTACTTCCTTCACATTTTGCATCAAAGTTAAGAGGATTGTTCCAAGTCTGGAATTATCCTGCTAATGTCTGCATTGCCTGGTGCCTGAATCAGGAGATCTAGCATCAATGAAATTAAAAGAAAAGACATTCCCACACACTTATAACATTTGTCATCCTCTTTTCATATGTACAACGTTTTCATTTATTAGTATCCACCACAACTATGGCCTGCAGTGCTAAAGTTAACAGAATTGCAGAGATTTGATATGGTAACCGAGACAGCTGAATGTAGTCTAAAATGCAAGATTTTAATCCATGTGTTTTGAAGACATGACAATATTTATGAAACTGCCAGTGGATGGAGACAAATGTTCTCAGGGTTTTTCTGCAGGAAAACAATTGCTCTCCTGGTCACGCACAATCCAGGGATGTGTGTGTATGAGATTGATCCAGTGATTTCTGATACTTCACAGTAGGAGCAGTGATCCATATAACCAATTATTTCTGTACCTTTACTGACATGGTGAATCACGCAAGTTTTTTCTTCAGATGATAATTTCATTGCTGCTTTAGTTTGTGCATTTATTTCTTTATTGTTTCCCTTAGCTGAACCTTGTGTGGCATGAATTCATTAATGTTAGGTAATGAGGTGGAGATTCAGGCTTATAAAGAGGAATTAACACAAACAAAATTGCAACTGTATTATAGTACCTCCATCTGTTTTACTCTTACAGAAAATTTACACATTCTCATTTCAATTAAGTGTGATGGTCAAAATAATTGTAAAATCTTTCATTCTCTCCCAGACATTACAATAAATAAAGATATCATTACTTCTCTGAGACTCAATAACAGTGTAAAACATGTAGTTCTATTCAAGTTTCATAACCTTGTCTTTATCACCTTTTTTGATAAATATCACAGTCTAAATAAAACAAAAGGAACAGTTTCATTATGTCAGCTAGAATTAAGATAATATGTATTTAGCACACAAATAGTCCACACAGTGTTGTTTTCAGCAGGAATGAAAAAAAAATTTTTTTTCACTTCTCAGAATCTTCAAGGCATTGCAAATTTTTTAGTCAAATTTCATCTGAAAATTCAAAACTCCATGTAGGTTTAGGAGTCAAAAATGGGGCTTGGGACCCAAGAAAAATTTTCCTTTTAGCTTCAAAATTGCTCCATTTGAGTTTCAATGTCTATATTTGTTGCAGTTTGCTCATATTTTGAATGACAAAAAAATTGGGAAGCCAGACACTTCGCAAAACTGACTAAAGTAAATACGGTATTTAGATCTTTTAAATGCTTTTTCTGCTGATATAACATTTGGATTTGACAGTTTTCTTCTTGAAAAATATGTTTTCAGCAAATCATCATCTTCTTTTAAAAAACTTCAGAAAACAGTTCACTGACAGGCCAAATTTTTTTGTCAGAATTGCACTATCCATCCTCAGTAGTTAGTTATTTTCCACCTTACTTTTACAAATAGAAACAATGATCTTGCACTGCTTCTAGATTCACTTTTACTATGCTACACTTTATGTTTCTTCCTTGCAATTCTCAGAAGTGTTCCCAAACTTTTTGCCTATTTGGTTTTATAGTTTCCTTAGGCAGAACTTGCTGTCTGATGAGAAGTGTGTTGCCAACATGCCCACTTATTTCTGCAGCCACTGGATTAGGCCCATGCATTAGCTGTCTATTTCATTTTCTCCAGCAATCCTAGAAGATTTGCAGGGCTGCTTAAAAACATGTTAACCACTCCACTATGGCAATCTAGTCCTGTACCATACTTCCATTATAGTGGAGACCGAGGGGAAGAAAATATCAGTAACTTAAAGCTAAAATCATTTGGTTTAATCTTTTAAACAAGACTGTATTTGTAATATTATGTACTTTGGCATCTACAATAAAGAAAGAAGGCAGTAAATGTCACAGAAGCCTTGGTGTGTGAGAGAAATCAACATTTTATTTCTGACTCCGCTGATCATGTTCAGATACCTAAATGCAGATGCTAAAATATCAGCAACTCAAACTGAGTCCTGCCCAGTCATGCCCCAAAATATAAATGGCATCCCTGAGGAATATATTTTCCCCGCCCAAAAGAGATATCATTATTCACCTCAACAGACAATTCTAAGATCTCTAAATGGAAAAGTTAAACATCTGATAACTACAGATGGCCTTGCAAACTCTCATCAGCTATATTTTGCAGATCAGAATCAAAAATAAGACTTCATTTTACCTCAGACTAACAGAACTTCAAACCAACCAAGAACAAACCAAAGCTATCAGTAAAGGCTTTTATTAACTATAATGAGATTGACATCAAACATTTGAAAACTTTCATAAGATATATTTGCTGAGTTTGACTGTCGATGAATGGTAGACAGCAATACTTAATCAGGAAGTATTTCTTACACTCTCTCCAGAGTACTTTTCCACAGGTAATCTGTAGAACATCCTTACTTTTCCAGATTATTCTGCATTTCTTCATAAAATATAAAACCAAAAATCAATAAGACCAGCCATGAAAAACACTAACTGACTGCAGCTTTGCTGATTCTTTCACTCTCTAGAACTAATGGGAAAATGCGGTTCCTATTGAATAAAAGATGCAATGAGCCTGCATCTTCAGAAAACTTCAACTAGAATTTCAGGGTCTACGTAATATAAGACCTATCTCCCCTTCTTGAAGACACTGTTTATAAATAAATAAATGAACAAACAACTCTTAATCTTACTTGAAAAGTAGACTTTACATCAGGCTCTAGATAGAAACCAGGCTGCTTTCCAAAAGAATTTTTACAGTCAGCACACTGAAAGCAGTCTATCAGTAACAAACAATAAATAAAAATCAGTAACAACTAAGATGATTAAGGGATTAGAGCACCTTCCCTTACAAGGAAAGGCTCAAAGAGCTGGGGCTCCTTAGCCTTGAGAAGAGAAGACTGAGGGGAGACCTTATGTATGTTTACAAGTTCCTAAAGGGTGGGTTGAAGGATGATGAAGCCAGACTCTTTTCAGTGGTCCCCAGTGACAGGACAAGGGGCAACAGGCTCAAGCTGGAACACAGGAAGTTCCATTCAAATATGAGAAAAAACTTCTTTACAGTGAGGGTGACAGAGCACTGGAACAGGCTGCCCAGGGA
>JAOTQQ010000023.1:79486560-79504768 GCA_026546715.1 Gallinago undulata
TGAGTGATGTGCTCTGGGCAATCCTGCTTTGGCAGGGGAGTTGGACTAGATGATCTCTAGAGGTCCCTTCCAACTCCGTCTAATCCGTGAAATGTGGAAAAAAGGCAAATTCAGCTGAATTAAAACTGCCTTAGAAAAAATGGAAGAGAAGACAACCATGACGATTAAGAAAAAAAACTGGGCATATGGTCACCTTATTCTACTGCTAAAAAGTGCTAATCAATCACAAGGAATTAACCCAGTTAAGACAGAAAAGAAATTTCACTGTTAAAGGTTATAAGCTATGTACACCTGTGCTGCTGGGAGAGCAGTCAACAAGAATAGTTAATTTTTTTTCCTAGAGGTCTATGCATTTTCACATCAGCACCTTTTCAAATGAAGGCACTGTTGGGGACTACACAAGAGAGGTGAAAAGCAAGGAATAGTCAATACAAAAATACTGTCATTGTTAGTGTCTAAGGTTACCAAAAGGCGGGGAGAAAACTAACTTACCTGAGATCAGTGAAAACTTTTAGAGGCACAAGGAAGGTATAGATGTGTCCTGTTAGATGACACTACTCTGATGTCCCTGCGAAGCTTTTTTTAGAGAGCAATTCCCTTCTGAAATATATACTTTTTCGATAAATCACACTTCACTTAGATGAAGTTTCTCAAAAATTGTCCTCCTGATGAGAAAAGGTTACAGGCTTCACATTGTAAATGGAAGAAACTGCAGAATTTCTACAAGTTCAGAAATTTTTTATAAAGGGAGACTGACTGTGAGTCTTCATTCTCCTGGTTATATACTGTCATTCTTTTCTCCTCAGCCCCAGTGTTGTCACATGCAAACACACAAATTAAGGCTAGCAGATGAAACAATAAAGGATTCCAGCAGGACAGCTTCTATTCTTACTGAAAACAGGCAGAATTTCAGTTAATTTAACTAAAAATAACCCAGAAATGTCCTAAAAAGCTCTATACATTTAAATGCACTCTAGCTCTGCTTATCTCCATAGCCCGGATAGGGGAATATTTTGACAATCACTACTGTTTTTCTTTAGCCTGTCAGCTGGGTTTCTCTCTCATAAAACACAAGGAATGGTGTACACAGGGGTCTCCTCCTGCTCTTAGATGCTATAGGGCAGACCCAGCCAAAGAGAAGAGCTGAGGGACATAGATTAAGTAACCTAACCAGGTGTTTCACATTCAGCTTTTGTGATTGGGTTCATGGTAGAGATAACTCCTACTTATGTGGAAATGCTCCCCATTCCTTGAGAAATAGTCAGTGAACATTCACCAGGCTTCTGTGGAAAGAAGAATGATCTCACACCACAACCACCACGTGTAAAAAGACTGGGAGAAATCGTCCTACTGATCTTTAAGAATTTTACCACAATGACCTGGTTTCCCTTTCTTTTTAGCCATTTGTCTTAATTTAATTGATTGCATACAAATTAGTTTATAGGTTAAATTTTGTTTTCCGATGCTCTCACTGTTTTTGAAAGGATGCAGGAGATGTAGAGGAAGCATCCATACATCTAGTTAATACATCTACTGCACACAGAAAAGGTATGAAGTAAGACTATTTAAAGCACTCAGCATTCACCTAACTTTGGATTTATTTGATTGACATAATCAGTAAAAATCTTACTAATTTCATTGGCTCTGGGGCAATGCCAAGCCCTTTTGAAAGCCCTGGTTTCACTTTTAAAAACTTCAAAAATATAAGTATTGCCGGAACCAACTGTCAACATGAGCTGTGTGTATAACTACTTTTCAAAATAATTACACTTAATTTTTAGTTGCTATAAACCAATATAGCTCTGTTGAATGCATCTGAGCTGTGTTTGTACACAACTTTGTATGGTCGCTTAACCACAGGAAATTCCCGGACATGTTTTCCATAGTATTTGATGAGGACAATCTAAGTGCCTAGCTCATAGGTGAGCAGAGCAGGAAGTAACAAATAGGTCCCTGATTTCATTGAAAACATGCGATTTTAAATAATTTATACTGGAAACATGATCACAGAGGAGAGATGCTAGTATTTATGGTCTTCTTATGTATTACATGAAAATATATTACATCCCACAAATCAAAATTTTAGAAGGCAAATATCCAGCTCGCTCAGTAAGAAGCAAGTGTCCCAATCAATATATGCTCATGAATCATGTATACATGCCCACATGTAGGCCATCAAAAGTCCTAGAATTCTGATATGGGCAACTTTCAACTAAATCTGCCAAAAAAAAAAAAAAAGACTCTTTTCCTTGCCAACATAAGAAGAGAATTTTAATGCCTATCCCTATTACCTTAGTCAGAGGATCTGATGACCGGATATAATTTTTGTGGGAAGCCATGAATAATTGACTATTCAACGCAGTGTGGGACTTGGCCTTGAGCACCTTTAGACAGTTCTAGTGATTTTAGCCACTCTGCATTACTTTACTTCATAAGTAAAACCAATAAAAAGAAAAAAAAAAAGAGGTATTCTCAGAGAGCAAAAAGTATTTGCATATTCAGCCAGAGAACAGGTGACAGAATCTGGACTGCATTCCAACAGAACAAGCACAGCTTCTTTGTTCTCTTTCTGCTGTACGCATTACAGACCTTTCACACTTCTGCTCCTATACATGCCATGTAGCCCTTCTCACTTGACACTGCATAATCAAAGTTAAGGAGTATAAGTAATACTGAGGTGCAAGTCCACAAGGTGCTTCGTTGAATTTTCTTCCACTTGCACTGACTTAAAAGCAACAAAAGGGAGAAGGAGGCAGAAAGAAGGGACTCTATTACTTACTTTGTTGTTTTTTTTTTTTAAACAAAGTTCCTTAATCAATACTATCTAAAAAGGAGGAATAAATTAACCAATTAAAAATAATGCTTTTTCCTCTAAAGAAATTTTGTAGCAAAGCAATGGAGAATAACTTGAAGTAATGTATATTGAATTGCAAGTCAGAATTGTAACAGCAAGTATACATTAGAGCTGGAAAAAACTTCAAGTCCATTAATTTTCTACCAGAAACCCCCAAAGGAAATTTCCTTGCAAAGATATCCAAAAACAGTGTTTCCATTTTTCAATCAACACTGCCTAGCAAAGGTATAAAGATTGGAATGGCATGCAAAACTACTATACAGTGTTTTTTCAAAAAATAAAATTTACTTATAAAATAGTCATGCTTCTCAGTACTTATATTTAAGAAGCCTCCCAAGACCAGTTCTATTAATTTTAATGGCATAAATAGGCTTATAAGGAGAAAAAGGTTCACGTGATTTTGTCATAGGATTAAGCAATTGAAGGAGGTTGGGGATTTCTAGTACAGAGATCTAAACTCCTTAGTCATGTGTCAATCATCACCAAGAAAAATCTTTTTACTTTATATTAAACACACAAAAGAGGAAAAAAAGACAAGCTATTTTAAATTATGGAAGGAGAAAATGCTATTAGCAAGCCATATCACTCATCACAGAGGCAGGAGACGGCTGCGTACTATAACCCCTCTCCTGCCGCAGAGCCAGCAGCAATGGACACCAACAGAGACATCGACCCACACAGACGTGAACGCTCTGATAAGGGAGCTACGCCTGTGATTAAAACTGGCTATTTCCCCTTCTGAAGTCATGAGAACGACTAGCACAGTACAGCTCGCATTTGTCAGCCTCGTAAACACATCATACTTGTCCTCATCACATACTGGAAATGCCAGTATATAGCTGATGCAAAGTCTATGCTAACCTTGAACTCCAGGAGAGTACTAGTTGGCCCAGGACAAAACTACCAAGAACAAGCAAGAAATTTAACAGCTTAGAAAACTATGTGGTAATGTTTGGGTCTGTACCATGGTCCTGTTTAATTAGCTACTATAGACATAGTTAAAGGGCTAAACGAAAACATAATGCCAAATGAGGGGGTCCCACAGGCCCTCCTTGATAGCCATCTTCCCTAGACGCCACGCAACAGTCAGCAGAGTGTAGGGGTTCATAAGAGTCAAACTGATGCCAAGCACCATCATTGTCGCCATTCCTTGATGAGATATGGAATTACCTGAGATTGTGGGTGGCACAGGCCTCAAACCTCCGCAGGCACGTCCTGGCTTGGGGTGGAGCAGAACCAACTTCTCCTTCAGAGAGAGAGGCTCCTCCTTATAATGGTTGCCATGGCAACCGGGGTCAGCTGACCTGGCTGGCCACCCCAGGGAGGGGAGGGGTTGCACCAATGGGGAGGTGCGGGCAGGTCAGGTGACCTGAACTGACCAATAGGGTGCTCCATCCCTTCTGCCACACTCAACATAAAACCTGAGGGAGGAAAGGGTTCAGGTTGGCTCCTCTTCAATAGCTTCTTCTTTCATGGCTTGGTGTTTTAAATGACTGATATCTGTGGAGCACACTGTCAGTTTGTCTGCTTTTGAGCCCCACCAGTGTGCTCCAGAATCCAGTTCCTGTTTGTCACTGAGGCCAGTCTGGAACTTCCGTGCCTGATGGTGACATCTTCTACGGAGCTTGACACGGTTTTGTATGTATTTATATATATTTTATCTCTCTAATTATTTCCTTTTTATTTCCTTATTGATGCCTGTAAGTATCTAAAAGGTGGTTTGAAGGAGGAGGGAGCCAGACTCTTTTCAGTGGTTGCCAGTGAGAGGATGAGGGGCAATGGGCATAAGTTGGAACATAGGAGGTTCTACTCAAATATGAGGAAAAACTACTTCACAGTGAGAGTGACAGAGCCCTGGAACAGGCTGCCCAGGGAGGTTGTGGAATCCCCTTCTTTGGAGATTTTCAAGACCCACCTGGATGCAGTCCTGAGTAACATGCTCTAGCTCTAGGCAATCCTGCTTTGGTAGGGGAGTTGGACTAGATGATCTCTACGGTCCCTTCCAACTCTAATAATTCATTGAAATTCAGTGAAATTTTATTATTAATATTTTATTAAAGTAGTTTAGTTTTTCCTAAGCTCATAAATAGCTTTATCTCTATTCTTCGTCTCCTTGTAACAAAAGTTGGAGGAGAGCATCTACCATTTTGTCATTGGCCAACTGGCCTAAACCATGACAGGGTGGCAAAGAAATCAGGGAGTCTTCTGTGACACCTGGTAGCCAGAGGTCTGGCTCTCCCAACCCTGACTGGTAGTGTAGTACTGAGTAGACCACAGGAAAGAGGTCACCAAGAGCAGGCCACAGGCCAGGCAAACTGTCCCAAGCAGCCGTAGATAAGACAGGATAAACTTCTGGGTTTTCTCTCTTTCTGCCACATGTTCCTGCCCTGCCCCTCGTGCCTGCTCTGGCTCTCATTCAGCTGCCCTATGGACACCAAAGCCATGCAAGCCTACCTGCCGAAACCATAAACACTTTTCTAGCCATTCTTGGAAACAAACTGCTGCATTGTAAAGCAATCATCAGTGAAGGTGGGAGGGAGGAGGAACAGACTATGTAAAGAAGAAGCAAAGTGTGGAGAGCCACAACAGTCCTTACTGAGATTTGCTTGACAAGTTCCCTCGAAGATTGTACCACTTTGCTGTGACTCAGCATTACTATGTGCCTTTTTTTCAAATACATTAAAGCCCCGACATAAAGTAAATGTTTCCACAATAAAAGGAACTCCATCATCATCAGCTGTTACAATCACTGATAAGTGTCCCTTGTAAACTTCTGATTAAAGAAAAGCATGGAAAATATAAATTTTAATGCTTCTTTCTATATGTTAGAAATGAGCAAGAAAACAGTCAGAAAGGGTTAACTAATTTATCCAAACCTAGATAAATTAGTGAGGACAATAGATTCCTCTGAGCCTGATAAGCTGATAACAGGAGACGTGGGAGCTCTCTTGTTTCAGGGGATGCTTGGTCCCTCCTTGAATTACTGTTGTTTTTTCCAGAGCAGCCGGGGCCCTATAAGTTTGACTTTATGTGACAGCTCAAGCACATATTCTTAACAAAGGACAGACATGTGCTTCAGGTAGAAACACAAAAAAAGATACACACAGTCTTGAAAACACTGGAACAAAAGGGGTTTTTTTAAGAAAGAGAAAATTAATTACTGTGTAAGTCCAAGTTTAAAAGTTGCTTAAAACAGTCCAATAGGTGCAAATCATGACACAGCCTTAGAGCTGTGTCATGAGAAGATTGAATGCGCCTTTGAGATCTGCTCCAAGGCGAAAGCCGCATCGCAGTAGCTTGGCCGCTGCAGATATTCCCGGTCGGAGTATATGTATATATGTGACAATTAGTAATTTGAGCTGTGAACAACTAAAATGTTCAGGTCTAGGACATGTAGGGTCTTAGAAGAATAAATAAAGAAACTCAGGAACTCACTCAGAAACATGCGAAAACCAAATGTGCCTAACTGAAGAGAAGTCCCACACTCTTAGGCATCCCGATATTGTGATCAAACAAAGAGATCTTCACATAGAGAAAGGCAGGAGTGTAATAAAACCAGACAAACACAGAAACAAGGTGTTTAGAAATCACTCGGATCCAGGAAGATGGACAAAAGTGTTCATTGATGCCATACCATTAGATGCAGATAGGGAAATACTAGAATTCAATTTAGCAATACTTTTAGGTAATAGCCTACAGATGTCATTTTTCACTAGTGTGTTTTATATGTCACTGAAAACTGTTCATGCTAATGCATAGTAAACAGTTACCCATTGTCAGATGTTAAAATGTCAGATGCTAAAATGTTAGGTTAAAAAATATACTTGTTTCTGTGTATGTCCCCTTCAGGCTAATTCTGTCTTCCAGCAAGAGTATCTCAAAGCACTAAGAATGAGCATTCAAGATAACAGTTTTCTTTACGGATCTTCTCCTCTTAGCAGTGCAGCAGATGAAGTAACAAGGAATCTGCCCAGCAGGTGAATTTCTATTAAAAGCTTTCCGTGTCTTGGCAGTGGCTCGCAGAATTGATATTCTTCTACAAAACCCCTTGTATCAAGGAATCAGCATTTTTCTAGTGACAAGTCATTTAATAAGAAAATTCCTGACGTGGTCCAAGTACAATGCTTAAACAACTGTGATGCAGTTTGAATAGTTTAAGAAGCATGCCAGAATGTAAGCTGATTGCCATCTCTAAAAAAATCTGCAGCGCACAAATGATGGTGGCACACTGGAGAAAACAAGAGGTTCTTGTCATTGCAGCCTTCTGATTTAGTTCTTCCCCCCAGCCTCAACCCTCTGCCATGGGGTGGAACATCTTCTGTGCATTCCAGAATCACTCTTCTGAAATGGCAGCCTCAGGCTTTTTGAGCTAAACAGCTACAGCCCTGGTTGACACTAATACCTGCTTGACCTGGTCATTAGTCAGCACACTATCAGAACTACCCTGTAAAAGCATGGTGACATCAAAACACAGTTTCATACCAGTGGACATGTTCAATACATGCACATGAAGAACGCATTTGGTTCACATCCACCCCATCCTGCCCTTATATTCTGCGGTACTTAGCAAATAAAGTTCCATGTAAGCCAAAGTACACTCTAGGCTGATGCTCAACACATTGTCCTCTGTGGTGAAAAACTTCTCAGACAGTCAAATAAATTCTTCTTAGGACACCATCCTAAGTTTCCATTAAGCTCTAGGAAATAAAATATTTTATAATGTATTTCCAAACATATAGTCATTTGTCCTCTGAGTGCCCCAGGAATGTTTACAAACTGGATTCGATGAGAATGCTGTTCAGGCTGGATAGTAAAGCGGCTCTGGTTAAAAGGACAATTTAAGGGTTTCGGGCAATAATGGTCTAGTTTATAGAAAGAAAGAGGCAGAGGCCATAGAAAGGTAAGGGCTGAAAATGAAGTGTAATAAAAACTACAGTTTCATTCAGTTGTTCTAAAGAAATGAACAACTTCATCCCCTCCTTTCTCCCCCATTCTCTAGAAAGTCCTTGTTAAAGCTGCAGTTTATAATGTTGAGAACTTGAAGGTAGAAAATTTTCCTGGGAAATGGGCAAGTATTCAAACTACTCACATAAATTGAGATCATAAATAAACTGTCCCAAATACTTCAGAAAAAAAAAATTATTGGAAGGGGAGGAGCTTCATAACAGGAAGAAAAATTGATTTTTTTTTATTAAGTTAATAACAGAAAACAACTTAGAGTTTCTGCTCCAGCTCTGTTACAGGCCTTTTTGTGGCCATGACCTATGGTCTAAACCTGTTTCTCTTGAGGTCAATAGGAGTTCTGTCATTCTCTTTCCAGGAGTCAGCACAATTTAAGAATTCACCAGTGCTTGTTGACCTGATATGCATCGTGCAACAGCACAATATAGAGACCCACTGACCCTGTGCTCGTGACATTCAGGCGGAGCAGTGAGGTCCCTTCCTGTGCAGAGATCCAAGCTGGGGATAAAAGCGGGCATCACCCAGTGCAATGCTATGCCCATGCTGGTAATTTCTCCCTCTCCTACACAAGAGACATTTTGACATTATAACAAAGAACCTAAATGGAAGACAGAGGCTTGACAGATGGACCAGCAACTGGTCATTCCACAGGACTTAGCTCAATAAGCTATGGTGGAAACACATAATCAAAGTTATCATTGCAGGAGTTTGTTTCAGTTTTCTTTCCTTCTGTAGGAACTACCAACCATTTATTATGGTGGTGGCAGCACACTGAAATCACTGATGTTTTACCCCACCTACTGAATATAAATCACTACACACTTGACCTGATTCAGCTTAGAGCTGAACAGCTTTCCCACCTCACCACCCTTTGCTTAACTTTAGAAGGGGTATCTTCTAAAGAAAAAATTTCTCTTTGTTGTATGAAGACGTTTCTGATTTGGGTCTAACACACAAGTTTGAGCCCTGCCTCCATCATTTTCGCAATTCACCTTCCTTTTTGAGCTCACCAAGTAGGAGGGGAGAAGCAGGGTGCCCAGAATGTAGGTGGCATGCAAATTAATGTAATAAATAGAGACGTGTAAAATCTCCATTCTCATGTAATGAGTCTTCCCACTGAGTTAATATATAATCCTTCTTAATTTCAATCATCTTTGTCTTATTTTAAGAAAGTCCTGCAGCAGAAAAACATTCTAATCTTAGTAGCCAAGTGCTAAACCATATCACTTTTCCAATCAAGCAGTCTCTATCTGAGTCTGTTTTAACACAAGTAGAAGAATAAAACTAAGGGGTCTTCAGTGTTGTTCAGGTTGCTGCCTCTGACTTTCCAGATTATCTAGGATAAGCTCCTTCACTAGCTCATGTCCCAGTTTTCCCATCCATAAAATGGGTACCATGATATCGCTCAACTCTCTCAAGTGCTTCAGATTTTGCGGAGGAAAAACTGTCAACTGCAGTTGGGAAATTAAACTGGAAATTTGCAGAAAATCTGTGCTAGAAAACATACTATGAAGCTTAGGGACCTCTGTTTTTGAGTGAGATGTACAGAAAGTCTAAAGAATATATTGCATGTTACATCAAAGGCAGTTGAAGATTCATTAGACAATACCAGCGGGTATTTATCTACTTGATTCATTCTGTTCAAATGACACTGCTGACTTCGACAGCATTTACACTGTCATATGGTAATGGAGACCTGGGTCATGGAAGCTTTACTGGAAACTGAAACTTTTAATAAAAATATTTCGTGTTTATGAGTGTTTTCCAGGATTTCATACTTGCTCCTGCTCCAGCAATAATGCTGTTTTCTGTTCTGCAGGCCAAATGCTAGGAAGCCTTTTCCCCAGCTTGTTTTTAATAATACTCTTTCTGTGAGAGTCGTGTTGGGTTTGTGACCCTCTTGGCTTGTGGGAAGGGACTGAACTCTTAGCAGTCCTTCACCCCCCCCTCTGCAAGAGTGATGTGTGTGAGAGCGTGGTTCACTCCCCTCCAGCCTGGGAACCAGAGCTCAGGGCCCTAGTCGTCTCTCCAACTTGGCAGGGAGCTATCGCTGCTCCTCCTGCCCCTTTCCCTCCCTCTCACAAGGGCCAGAGACACTGTCTTCTTGCATTTCAGCTGGGATGGAGGGGAGGATGGAGCTTCTGCAGCAGATAAAGACCTAGGGGACTTAGAAACATGGAAAGTGCTGGTTCCCAAGGTCCTTTGACTAACAGGGCTGCCTGGCCCTTCCATGGGAAGGCGAAATGTCATTTTAGACCAAGGCCATGACAGTTACATGGGAGAGGGCAGATCCTTCTCCTTGCCTGCATTCTCATGGTGGAAACCTTCCTCTTTCTTCATCCCTGCTCTTCAAACCCACTAACGAACAACACAAGCACAGTGACATATGGGAATTGCCCAGTTGCTCCCCATGAAAGACAGGTCCTGGATGAAAATGGGACAAGAAATGTCTTTTGGAATTAGGAGTCCTTCCCGATCTCCTCCGTACAGCAGCAAACGCCACAGTCAGAGAGCCATTTGTAGTTGTCACATTGCATTCTGGCATTATTACAACATTAATTTTTAATTATGAAGCTACAAAAGGATGGTGGGGTTTAGAAAGGAGGAAGATAATCTAACACTGCTATACATTTACACACTTCCTCAGATTCCAGGTAAACAGTGAAATATAACTTCAGGGGCACTGCATCATCCTAACAAACGTTTACATAGAGAACTGTGAATTTATTTCATTTTTAAACTAGAAACCGGAGTTTCCTCATCCTGCTGCACAACATTTTTGTTTATTTGTTTCACAACTGCAGTCCTGAAGTGCTTTGTGCCAAATAGCAAAGCTACCAGGAAGTCTTTTTTGGGAAATTTTCAAAAGCTTTCTAGAAGAACACAGCACTTCCCAGTTGTAGAGGGGGCATCTATAAAAGCAGCAAAAGTGCCTGCAAAATAAGGACTTGAAATAGATCTATATGTCTTAAAGAAGCTTGATAGAAAAAAAAAAATTCTTTTTCTTTCCCAGGGAAAACTTTTTTTTTTTCCTAGTTTTCACATTATTTCTGTTAAGGAATCTGGAAAACATATTTTCAAAATAAAAATAATTTTAGCTGCAATTTCATATCGTAATTTGGATCACCTTGTATTTCAGGAACATATTTTAATTTCATCAGAAGCAGACATTTTTCATTAAAAAACACTTAGCATTTTATGGTAAAAATAATTTCAAGGAAAAATTTTGATCTGACTGTTTCTAGGCTTAAATTCTTTGGAATTTTGACTGCCATTTGAAAAGAGTTTCCATACTTCTATTTCCATGCAGCCACAAGCATTTCTAATAGAAGAATTCAGTAATTCTGCAGATAGAAAATCTATCACAACTTACATTAAAGATTTGTAGCCCAACTTTGCAATTTATCCATCGGATTATTTTTCAAGAGAAACTCACAGCTAAATGATCTATGGTTCAGAGAATGGAAGTCATCTCGTTAGGCAATGGATCAGTGACAACAGATAACTGATCTGGCTAAACAATGGATTAGAGATAACGGCAATATCCAAAAGTATTCCACAACAAAATAAAACACTAAAGTTTTAATGATGGGTACTTAGCACACAGATCAAAGCTAATCAAATTAATTTTTTACAAATTAATTATCTGAAAAGTTTAGCAGCAAATTATCTGTAGATATGCTGTGATATTTTTGTACTGTTTAATGAATGTATGACTACGTTTTAGCCTGGGGTTTATTCACAAACTGGTGAATGAGCACTCGTTCCTTATGGCTGCTCCTGTGAATCACACAGGACACTTTCTGTTCCAGAACTGGGTGATCTGCGCTGTAAAAAAAGAAGAGCCCCATTTTCCTGCTCTGAAATGATCTGCAAAAACTCAGCCTATGTTCAGTGAACGTTACAACAACAAAATAGAAAGAGGTTTTAGAAGATTATCCTGAGAAAACATTTTTGTACAAACATTTCCATAACAAGTTACTTGGTTTTTTCCTGGTACTCCTGCTTTCGAATATACTCATGAATAAAATCTCCCTCCCCAAAGTTGTGCAGACACACGAATAAGAAGCCAGAGGGCAGTAAGCTGTATTGACAGGAATATTTACAAACATTATTTGGGTAAAGTTACTCCCAGCTGAGCCATACACACATTGCAGCTGCTGTACACACAACAAGGAAGGGCATCAAAAGCCTATTTAGAGGCAATTGCCCCAGAAAGGAAAAGGTGCATATTTTATTATATTATACCTACTGATTTTTTAAAAAATTAAATACAATAAAAGCAAATCCACAACCTACTTCAAGATGACTTTCATATTCTCTGGGATGAAATTTCTCTCTACAGACTGCAAGTTCAGCATTTTGATGTTCCAAGGCAGTGGAAACTTAGGCCTGCAGGGAAATTCCTGGCACAAGCTTCCAGCAATGGGGAATTGTTTTCCTGACAAGAAGCTAGAAGTGATGAAGGATGTTCTTAGACCACAAATAGGTTTAGTTTCCCCACTACTATCAGATACTTAAAATAAGGCAAAGATATTATGTAATAAAAGTAGATATAGGAATTACATCTGCATTTAACACTTGCCTATCATATGATTTCATATGCCTAAATTAGCATGTGCTTGTGTAAGTCCATAACCTCATGCCAATATGGTACTAACACGTTCAAGATACTGTTTCTCCACTTAGCTAAAGAGAAGTGCTGAAGTGCTGTTCTGTGTCTCCAGGCCTTCTTGCAGAAGTTGCAGCTCCATTTCCAAACACTCTCAGCAGAATCCTTTCCTCCAAACTTTTCAAACTTCATCTGAACCTACAGGAAAAGATAGTAAGAAATGAAGTAGGTTGCCAGCAGTATATGGACAACTCCAATGTATGTCTTCTTTACCTCAGCAACAAACAGCATCATCTCCCAGCACTCCCCATGCCTGTAAAAAACTAGTAGTTGTTTGGTCCCTGGAGAAGAAGCAAGAGGTCGGAAGTCCTCAAAGAATTTTCTTCCTGTACGGGACCCTAGGATCACCAGATCATCACAGGGTCACAGGAAAACTTAGGCTAGAAGGAACTTCAGGAGGTCTCTAGTCTAGCTCAATGCTGGGTACAGCGATCTCCACAGACCATAAACCAGCTCACAGCTGGGCCTACTTTAGGGCTTTTCTGTACTGCTGTCCCTAAAAAAATGCCTGGTAGATCGTGTACTCCATCTGATCAGGTTCAGATCTGACCGTGGTGCTCTGTGATTTTGTGGGCACAAGTCAATTCCAATCAGATGCATCTGAGGATTTCAGTCAATATCAAAGGCAGTACTCCACCTCCTTCAAAACCCATCACAGGTGTGTCACTTGGCTCGTTCTCTTTGTTTAATGTGGAAGACAGATAACAGAGAGCCTTCCTTCTATGATTTTGTATTCAGGTACCTCCGTACTGCAGTGTTGAGACAATTTACAAATGAAGGGAGATAGCACAATTAGTTGTCAACGGATCTGCACCTAGATTAAAAGAATTACTCTCTCCTGAGGCAAAACCAAGACTCTACCTCTCAGTAAATTCTTTATGCAAATAGATCATATCCAGTCATGTACACTCAAGCATAAGATAGGACAGAGAAAGCAAAAGCAAACCACAAACTGTACTCTGATCATTGGGTGTCACCTGCAGACAGCAAAATAAATAAGACAGTGGAAAATGTCATTAATTCAACTTAAAAAATTACAGAGGAATTCATACAAAAAAAAAAAAAAAAGGAACATAAGGAACACCACACCATCATTTTTATATTTTATTTCAAAAATGAAATCATACCTGACGATTCACACTTGGCCTGCTGTGGCTCTTGTCCTGCATCCACAACATCTTCTGAATTATGGACTGTGTTTCTCACCAGAAAATCGTATTTATCTTTCTCCCTTTGAAATCCTGTCACTGCTTTTAAACTGAGGACTAGTGGAAAATATGAGCACCCTCACTTATAAAAGGTGGCTGGTTTGCTGTCTCAGGCAAGGGTACCAAATTAGGCATTCATGGATTTCAAACAACATAAGCAAATATGATCTTCTTTTCTAGTTATGTATAGTTTCTGCTGCTTCCTCTGCTTTTTGAAAGGAACTGTGATATTTTTCTCCAGTGAAGCAAATATTGCCTGGCTGTCTCTTTCATTTTCATCCTTCTTTGAGAGGCTTTCCCACCTGCTAAAAGCTTCACAGAAAATTGAAGCAGGAGTTTACAGATAGCATCTGCAGTATACAAGCCCCCAAAACAGAGCGGAAGTAAGGAGCAGAAAGACAGAAATACAAAGATAAAAGTTTTTTTTCTAACTGTTTTCTGTACATACATATAAACTCTTTTTGGGCAGCCCAACAACCAACATAGCATCCCATACAGCTCACCTACAAATGGTCTCTCTCTTACATTTCTTATGTATCGGACAAATGATCTGTCAGGTTATGCAAACTCTCAGGTTTTGGACAGAGCAGACCAAGGTCATATAAGAGAAAAATAGCTGTAGGTACCCCAACTAGCTTATGATTTTGGGCAAGGGGAATGATTTTTTTTCCTCCATTGCAAACTTGACTGCACGATCTTCAGTAAGTTGCCTCACCTTCCTGTGCTTCCATTTCTCATCTGTACAGTCAGGACAATAGCATTTTCCAGGTATACTGTGAGGAAAAAAAATACATTAAAGACTGGGAGATTGGCCAGGTAGTACAGTGGTAGGAACATAAAGGAGCCAAAATAGAGTTTTGTTATTGAAGGTTGTCATTAAAATACTGAGTAGTGCTCCTTATTAGAGCTGGCTGGAACACTTCCCATCAAATACACACCGATTTCATCATTTGGCTTTCATCAGAGCCAAAAGCTTTTAAAAAAATCTCAGTTTTGACAATGTTTTTGAAAGAAAGGTTTCTTTGATCTGGGCTGGACACTTCAGTTATTTCCAGAGACAGGGGTCAGGCTTTTTCAAAGCATCTAAGAGGTTTGTCTTTGACCCTATGAAGAAGAAAAGGTTGAAACCTAAAAGGCTACTATGCTACACAATCATCGTTGTCCAGCCGGTCCTGTTACTCCTGACTCAGAACACACTGGGGAGAAGAACTCTTGTGCTAAGCAAAGAAAGTGTCTCTTCCAGAAAGGCCATGGAAATGAAACTGCTGGGCAGGGTTTTCAGCAACTGCCAGCTAATCCATTCAGAGTCAGCCAAAGGGCTTGGTCTGACCTATCAACTATGGTATGAGCTGCAGCCTGATTATTTAAACCTACATTTGCAGGCCCATGCAGTTGCCTTCCCTCTACATTTTTCTTTTTTCCCCCCACAATCCCACATCAAGGATATACAGTTCCACTTATACAACATAGGGGCAGTTTAACCCCAGGGAGGATTTGCAACATTTTTCCTCAATTCCTGTACATGCACTTTGAAACAGTGTCTCTCATGCCCAGTAGTTCAACTAATGCCATCGTCACTGCATTTTTATTTTTATTTTTTTTAGGAACTAGCAGCAATTTAAACGTAATCTGATTTAAAAAACAATATCCTGGTATCAGCTGCATTAGGGTGCATAGCAATGGATGTGATGGCCTCATTGTCTAGCTTAATCCAAAATAAACAGGGATCATTGTAAAATAAATGAAAATCAAAATAAACACCTCATGACCTTTCTACACCACATACTTTAGATGCCTTCAGATGTCTGTCTAGCTGCCTTCTGCTGGGGCTATGTCCTGGTTTGAGTGACACAGGATTAAATTCTCTTTCAGTAATTTACTTTTCAGTAAGGTCTCTTCTAAAACTTGGGGAACTGCACCTTTAGGAGACTCTAGTGTCTGACCTTTTGTGGAAATATTTACTTTATGGTGTGTAGGTTTCGAGGTCTCAGTGTTTTCGAGCTCATCAGGTGTGGGGACGAGGAGGAGTGAGACCTGGGCACTTGACCCAACCTGGCCAACACGTTTAGATCATACCATCACTTTTAACGGAAATTAGAATGTTCACCGAGGAGTGCTCTCTTGCATGATGGTTGCAATCCCGAGAACTTCTTGACCCAGTGCTGGGACCCTGAGCCCTTCTCTTCCTCCCGAAGCCGCAGAGCTCTCAGTGTCCCACATTTGCTGTCCCCTGCTGGGAACACACAGCTTCCCAGTCGTAGAACTGGCTGAGTACAATCCTTGTATATTTTATATTGGCCTCAGGATCAATACCGGTTCTTTAGTATTATCAACGTTAATTATGTAGCAATATTCTATTAAAATCTGTTAATATTTCAACCCGAGGGTTTCCTTGTTACTCCCGATTCCCCTTTCCGGGTGGGGAGATGTCATCGGGTGAGACAATAATGACCTAAACGACAATCAATCGTTGTGGCTTCTTCAAGCCATAAGGGGCTGGCACAGAGGGAAGCCCCTCTCCGGCGGAGGCGGAGGATGGAGCGCGGCCGGGACCGCGGGGTTCAGGCTCCACCTAGCGGGAAAAGGCTCCTTTTCCCCCGGGAAAACCGCTCCCGGCGCCGGGGACGAGGTTGGGGGAACGACGGGCTGCGCTCCCATCCGTGGCCGGGAGCTCACAGACCCCCTGGGGAAAGGGAAAGCAGGGATCCCTTCTGAGATGCTGTGTGTGCTCCTCAAGGGCAGGCAGGGTCGCACAGCCCAGCGACGCCTGCCTTTCCTGCCTCTGGCCGGGTAGAAGCCTTTCTGTGGCATCCCTCCCCTGCCATCCCCCGGCCGCTGGATTGAAGGAAAAGGGTGGAATTCGATGCAAACTGTTTGCTGGGATCTGCACATCCCCAGGAAGACCAAGATGACTCTCGGCTTCCAGAGCGTTTCAGGGCAGAGTGATGCCTCACAAGCAAATGTGGACTGTCCCTCCAATGTTTAATCTCTGCCTCCTATCTCCCTGAGGCAGCAACTCAAAGAAAATGACCCTCAAAGGGTATGATTTTCTGCTTCACACAAAGCTTGTTATCCTGGGGCTGCTTTTTCTGTTTCCTCTCTTCTATTCTCTTTCTCCCCTCCCCTCTCCAGAACAAAAAAGATCATACATCTCATCAGGATCTGTCTTCACGGGAGATTCTTTTTTTTTTTTCTCCTTTTGACAACTTTCTTTTCATAAGGAGGAAAAGTATATTTCTTTTTTTTTCAATATAATTGTATTCTGCTTTGAGTACTTTGATGTAGTAACGACTGCCATGAAGTAGATATGCAGCTTGCTGTTTTATGAAAAAGACATTTAATGTGAAGTAGCAATCATTTAGTTTTGTGACTTTTTCCATCTGTTACAAGCTTCCTATTTTTGGTGGGAGGGGGGTTAATTCTGGACATGTATTTTGTGGGAAAAGTTATAGATTAATTATCTCTAGTAGAAAAAAATCTGTGCCTAACATGTTAAAAATAGCCCTCCCTGAATTCATTTTACTTTTTTAAGGCATTTTAAAGTCCTTCATTTTCAGCTCTGTAGAAAGTAATTTTTTTTGTAATTATGATAGAAGAGAGTCAAAGATTTGAGGAGATCTAACATCTTTTATTAGACTGAAATAGAAAAAAGACCCAAGCTTTCAGGCAGACCTAACACCTGAAGGATGTCCTGCAGGCCCCAAAGCAAGTCTTTTTGCCGTGAAACGAATATGGATCATCTCTAACTCCCATTGTGTTTCTGCAAACAACTGCCATCACTGCAAGGAGTGTCATCATACATTTTGTGTATTTCCAGCAAACGGGAATAACCACTCCAGAATGAACATCACAGGGCTCTTTTCCATAGACTGATAAGTTAGACTCCGTTTTACAAATGTAAGTTAATTGGGGAAATTAAAATAAAGCCGGTTTCATACCCACATCCTGCCAATATTAAAGGACATGCCTAATGCTGCAGATGTTTAACAGTTCAGCTGAGTCTGTCAGTGGCATCTCTGCTGTCACCCTGCACTGGCTGCACTGCTTATCTCTGCAAGTGCATTTGGGCCCCATTCTGGCTCTCTCGCAACCAGAAATAAATGCCCTCAGCCTCCAGCTGTATCAAGGTTTATGTACGAATCCAACAAAAGGGATCTGGAAAGTCAGGTGGCTTTGAGAGATGTTTGGGACTGGACACAAGGCTGTGCTATAGCTGTTGATTGTAGGCTTGGGCACAAGCACCTTTTTGGCTGCATGGACCCAGCATCAGAGAGATGCTCTGACTCTGTAAGAGAATCATAAAATCATATGGGGTTGGAAGGGACCTCTGGAGATCATCTAGTCCAAACCCCTGCTGGAGCGGGTCTACCTAGAGCAGGTTGCACAGGAACTTGTCCACGCAGGTTTTGAATGTCTCCAGAGAAGGAGACTCCATCACCTCTCTGGGCAGCCTCTTCCAGGGCTCTGCCACTCTCACAGTAAAGAAGTTCCTCCTCATGTTTAGGTGGAACT
>JAOTQQ010000023.1:79514234-79582732 GCA_026546715.1 Gallinago undulata
GTGGTTTTTTTTTTTTTTTTTTTTTTTTTGTGGCTCTGAGGTCAACCACAAACAGCTTTGGGGTCAATCTCCCTGCCTTGCACCTCTCGATGTATCCAGAGTATTCTCGCCCACGGTTTGAGGCTGGGGGCTGGCAGCACGGCTTGGAGCTGCCTTCTTAAAGGCTGACCAGGGGATGCCTCAAACTGGCAGACTTGTGTAGTGCCGGCAAACCGCAAGCCTTAGGATAGGTAAAAAAAAATCCTCGGTCCCAGCTAGGTGGCACGTGCAGTGTTAACACTAGGAGTAACTTGTTTTCGGCATTTTTTGCATCGATAGGAGCCAAGAGAGGAAGAGAGGTATGTTTAGTTGAGTGGAAGATAACAAACATGCAGCGCCGCGTTCCCTCTGCGCGCTCTTTGTTATCAGCAGGACTAGCGGCATTATGTACTGTACAATGAAAGATAACCATGGAGTGAGAGATAGCTGGCTTTGTAGCTCTATTGATTAAACAGGACAGCAGGCTAATCAGAAAAAATGTTACAGGGATAGGAGTCGAGCCACTTGGAAAACATGAAAGATGATGGCTCCACTTGAAATGTTAATTTTTGAGTAAGGTTGCAGAGCAGAAAACTGTTTTCTTAATTATTTTTTTATTTAAAAAAAAAACCTTACGCACAGAAAGTATCACTCTATTACCAATTTGCAAAGATAATAGGCATTACATTTATCTGAGACAGTCACAAGACAAAGCACAATAAAGGTTTGAAGCCTTCCTGAAATAAAATTTACAGATCTAGAGTTTTGCTATGTACTATGATTAACATGGGCATACCAACTAACCCAATACTTTGAAAGTTTTGGGGGTGTTTTTGCATATAGGAATTGTTAAATTAGGACTTCAGAACCCAGTCTTGTAAACAGAAACAAAACAACAACAAAAAACAAAATCCTAAAATTAGACTTTGTTAAGGCTTTGTGACTCTTATTTTTAGACTTTTCATTTGTTTATTGTTTTTCTCGGCTCTAAACATTTAGACAAAGATTTTTCACACTATATGTCTGTGTCAAGATGAATTTGCTTGTAGAGGACACATTTGTATAACCTGTCACTGACGCTCTTGTTTAGTCTGGGGCAAGGAAGGGACCGAGCCAGACTGGAATAGGATGGATGTGCTGGGTGTATGGCCGCAGTGGCAGAAATTGAGGCCAGCTCTGCAGGAGCAGCCCAGAATTATGAGGATACAGAGGTAATGTAAAGTCATTATTCTCCCTCTTGACTCTTGGCTTTGAGGTCTGTGCTGCGTCTCCTAAAGGCACAACATAGACTCTCACCTGACGTGCTTAGCATTGGAGGGGAGGATTTCACTGGAAAAGCCTCTTTCCGTGCTACTACAATCTCTGCCCTAATTTTATCAAATTGTTCATGTTCCTTTGGGGCTTCATTCATAATCCCCTCTGGTGGGGTGTAAGCTGCTGTATCTCTGATCCATCTCTCCCTGCTAGGAGCTTCCTCTGCTACCTGCTGTCTTGCGACATAGCAATTTACTATTGACAGTGTAACTCCCAGTATTTGGATAGGATGACTTGACTTGGTATAGCAATTTCAGCTCTTTCTTGCCAATATGTGTTGCCAAGGATTCACAGGCATGTCTGGCCAGACTTCATATTGGCCCCAGGAATGTGGGGAGGGGGAAGAAGAGGAGGAAGGTCACAGAAGGCACAGCACTTGCATTTCTGTACTGGTGAATGTGTCCGTCCCAGCTCACTGGGATGACATATTTTAGATGCTTATAGGAAGTTAAATACATTGCTTTACCCTTTCTTTACCCTTTCCCATAGAGAGTGATGCCATTTACAAGCAACCGATAGAGCAATTTATACCACACCTTTGACAAATTGCATTTAATAAACAGTAACAGCTTAGTACAGCTTTAACAAATCTGCTCATTCCTCCACAAGTTCACTTCTCTGCTCCTGCCTTTGCCAGGCTCCTGGTGCCTACAGCAGCCCCTTGGCGATATGCGGCATTTAGGCTGCAAGTTGTCCTTTGTCTTAGAGGAACAAAAATACTCTCGGGCAGATTCTGGTTTACCCTGAACTGGGAAGCGAGTCACGACGAAGAGAAGGTCACACAGATGATTTGCAGCTTCATCCTGCACCTGCTTAGGTCAGCTGCAGCTCTGACTTAAACCCTCATTCCTTTAGGTTGGAGCAGGATCGAGCCCACAGCTTTATTACGCAGCTGCTGGTACAGTGCTATGTGCTATTCCTGTTTCTTTTCATAGAAGCATCCCCAAGACCTTTGTCCAAATATCCTCTAATTTGGCACAGCCAGTAATATTGGGAAGTTTTGAGATGAATCCTGGATCCTTCAGTAATTTATTTTATTACAGATCAGTAATATTGTATCACCTGAAGTTTGATTTCTATGCATTTTAAAGTGGACATATCACAACAATTTTTCTTCTCCTGCCACACCTTCCTGTCAATTAATAGTTTAGCCACTTCATCTGATTTTTCAGAACGCACTGATTCAAGTCATTTTAAAGTAATATATTTATTTATTAAAGAAAACAGTTATACAGGTTGATTCATTAGCAACACATATATTTAAATTATTGGGTGTTCAGATAGATTTTGTTCCATGAGAAGCAACACCCTGACATACAATTATGATATGATAATATTACTACCCCGTGGTTTGCTAGGAACATGTGTGTTCATAATTATTCAGCTATTACACTTCCAGAGTATAAGATTAATAAAAACAACCTTTCAAAAATGTCTTCTGTGCAGTTAATTTCAAAATTCTGTTTTTTCTTCCCAGTTCCAAAGTCCTGAGGACTTGCTTCAGCCACGGGTATTTTCACTCATGGATTTACATGATTTTGAACCTGTCTTTGGACCTAAGGTCCCACTGTCAGCCAGAAAGCAAATGACCAACCTGAAAACAATTGGCCCATACCCAAATTTAATTAAACTTTTCTCTGCAACTCTAGAGGAAACTGATTTCCCTCATTATTGCTTATGTGGATAATATGTGAAATTAATTCTCCTTCACTAAGTTATCACTGCATTGAGCAGACAAACACAGATATAATGTTATTAAAAGTAATGAAATAGGTTCATCAGCAGTTAACGTTAATGTTTTGTGTCATTGCAATCTCATGTGCAATTTAGGACAAAATTACTCAGCTTTGCTGCTGCAAGATGCAGAAGGTTAACTACTCAAGGATTTCCAAAGGTTTTGGCAAAAGGCACTATTTATGCGTAGTTTTCTGGAGGTGAAAAAGGGAGGGAAAGATGAATTTGCCTTGCTTCCCCTCTCATCTTCCAGAGAGAGGGACAGGAGCAGAGAAGGAAGCAGGGCTTCCTCTCCATGGGAGGTGAGTCCTCCAGCAGTGGTAGCCCTGTAGGCCAGCAATGCCGTGCTGACATTGCCTTTGCCAAGGTTTTTCGCTGAGTTTGCAAGGCCTCAAGGCCAAGTTTTGTTAGGATTGGTTTGTCTAAACCTTTCTTCAGCTACCAGGAACTCTGTTTTAACAAAGTGTGTGTTAGTTGTGAGAGTAGTTAGGCCCGCAGCTATATGATCAACAGAGCTATTCACAGTTTATGCTGACCATCTGCCCTAAAAAGCAATAACTATTTATGAGAGTAGTGCCTTAGAAGGAACATATCCGCAGATGCCCAGCGCTGTGCAGAAGAGTTGAGCCTAAGGTGGCACCAGTAATTGTGAGAGCTGGAAGAAGCCCTGCCATTCCTCAACCTGCAGGCCATCCTGGGCAACCCAGAACTGATGCTTCTAATCACAGCAAAAACAATCCACAGATTTCTTCCTTCTGTGAAAAGAATATCTGCTTTTTCCCTTTCTATCTTTACTTGCTGTTGTTGTAAGCTATTTAGGGAAGTACTCCTATCATTTCTGCTTTAGGTGCCTAACTTAGGCTAATAGAAACGGTAAAAGCTTCCAGAGGATAATCCAGAGCATAATTCATAGCATGTAAACGATCATGGTGTGTCCTGGTGATTTGCAAAGCTATATACCAGTCCTGAAATGTGAAGTTCTTCTCTATATATCCAAAGCAGACTGCAAGGATGGTTTTTAGTCCTGGAATGTATAGCATGGCAGCTACCTACTGCCTCTTAAATGATTAAACTGAGAAAACGAAGGCAATTGCTGAACCCATGACAGGGTAGATATGGTCATAGCTGGACAGTGAGAAGGAGTTCTAGAATGACTTTGTGAAGTTAATCCTGGCCAAACTCCAGCAGGTATTTATGTGCTACCTGCCTAAATTTCCCCTGTTGTTTCAATTAAATTTTATCTTCTCTTCCTCCAATTAAAACGCTACCGTGCAATATTGCTGGCCCAGAAAGGGCTGCTATTATCCCAAGGGAAACTGCATTTCACAGCTAAGCCCAGCAATCTTTGTAGAGTCTCTGAGAAGTTCTTTAGTGTCCTTCTGGGTACCTGTTCCTATAAAAACGGTATGTAATGCTGCCACTCTGATATTCATTAAAAGGAAAGGGACAGTAGATCAGTATGTGAAGGGCACAGGGTGTTGGGAATGTTCTCAAATGCAGCTTCCACTTAACCCAGATGAGGCCACACTGAGTATCCCAACTGAGGTGCTCCTTCTTGCCTCTAAGGATGGCAGACAGCATCAAGCAGGAAGTACAGGGCACCAAAACTTTGGTTTTGATTCATGTATTGAGTGGAAATGGAAGTAGATTTCCCACTAATCTTGCTGACTCTAAGGCATTGCGGTTGTTCTAGAGAAAAACTATGTTAATGTGAATATGGATGTCTTGCCTTAAAACACTGCATATACCCGTACACCATAATGCATATAAGGCTGCTGAGGGATTGTTGGGCTTGTTTGGTTGGGTTTTTTTAACTGCATACAATAGTAATAATGACCTCAGTGCTGGGCATTTCCTGGGGACTAATGGCCAGCTGGGGTTAATGACCTGAAATGTAACCACAGGCCATCAACTCATCCCAGCCAGCCATTAATCCTATGGAACTACTCGTGCCTCTACTGTTATGGTTTAATTTAGTCTCCCTAATTTTAGTGTAGCTTTTAAAACCTCACCGCAGCCACTGAGCAGCTCTGTATTTTATTAGCCCTACGTTTCTACTGCTGAGCATGGGTTGTTTTCCTAGCTGCTGATCAACTCTAAACACTGAATAGACTTTATTAAAAGTTGGTTATCAAGCCACTGAGCATCTCCAGACATCTAAATATTTTATGTGTGTTTGCTTTGAGTGGCCCTGAGCAATTAATACATTGTTTCATTAGGAGGGTTTTTTACTAACCACTAAGTGACTCTAAACACCTAATATATTTCACAAGAAGTTTGTATTCCAGCCATTGAACAGCTTTAAACACTAAATTGGCGTCATGCATTTAAAAAAGAAATCACTCAGTGTTACACATTTCTCACAAGTAATTTCCTGTCTCTACTCTTCTAAACATTATTCTTTTATTTTATGGGTTGGTTTTTTTTCAGCCAATACATTCCTATTTAGCTTGCTGGACCTCCAGTACTTTTCATTCAAAAAGCTCGGAGCTTCACTGGAATTGGTTTTGCTTCATTTCCTTCATCTAACACAGAGAAAAGAAAAGCCACAGGGGGCAACACGAACCCCAGGTTCCTTCCGGCGCCAAATTAAGGGATTAGAAAATATTCATGTTGTTCTGACCAAGATAATCATTCAGGCTTTAGACTTAAAAATAACCCGTGGTGTATCCCTGCATATACAACCACCAACAGTATGACAATCAAAACGACAGTGATTTAGTAGGTGCTCTTAATCATCCTCACAGATCTCCAGCCCACTGCTGTCAAGGGGAAATTCACACTGCTGCAGCAAATGCCAGGATCTACTAACACCTGCCCTGGTCGGGTCTGGGGACTCAACCAGCCCTCATTTCCCCAGACAGGCCTCCACCTGGCAGTGGGCTTGCATCTCCAAGATCTTGAGATCCCGTAGAGTGCTTCAGCCAGCAAGGGTTGTCACCGCTCCTCTAAAGCCAGGGGAGCAATGAGCCCAACTGGCGCCGCTCCTGGGTCTCACCATCCAACCTCCATAGCCCCATGGCAACGAGCAGGGACAGGACCTTCCCGATCCCTGCACCAGGCAAAGTTCCCACCAAACTGGACTTTTGCTCCTTTCATCCAGCAGTAAAATCTCAGTGACAGGGTGGAGCAAGGGTCAACAAAGATGGGTACACTGTAAGTCATGACACAACCTTTTGGGGAATTTGTGTACACACCACTCCAAGCCCGCCTCTCCAAGCCCGTACTCACCTGCTCCACAGAGGGCTGGTTTGCTTGTCCCCTTCTGTCACGCAGATAGTGCAGGTTTCACCTCTGGGTTCCTCTTCTGGGTGGGACCAAGTAAAGGGGGAAGGGAATCTGTCACATTTTCTGTCAAGTTGAGGCTTTTACCAGAGAGGTAGGACCAAACATCTCCATGTTTAAAATTCCCTGACAAGAGTCATTCCTTTTAAACGGTACTGTTGAGGACAGCATTGCCAACTGTCGTTGAAGGGGTGCAATTCTTGCAAAAGAAGAAGGTGTTGCGATTCCTACTTTAATAATATGAGTAAATTATATTAATGTCAACAAATTAAAGGGGGGGGAGAGAAAAAAAAAAAACCAAGGAAAATTTAAATAAATGTTAAGCGCCAGATTATCCTATGAAAAGCACATTGCCCTCTTCCTCAAACGATTTCAAAAACTTGTCCTGAAACTACATAGGCACGGATCCAGAAGACTGGAACACTGATATAAAAATGTGAACACCTCCTTTGTAATTATTATCTCATAGGTAATCTTTTTACAACTCAGCCTGATTGCATGCACCATTTGTTTTCTAAAATGGTATGGAAATCTTCTCTCTAACCATATCAGTTGGATTAGCTGAAGTCAAAATAAAGGTTATATTATTACCTTCGAAAAGATTGGTCCTAGTTGATGGTCATGGTATAGAAGTGTATCTAGTACTAATTTAGACATTCTTTACCAGGATGGACCAGGAGAATTCTGATTTGTTTCAGTCTCCTCAGGCACTCCTGATATTCAGCAATTCTGTGCTGGCTCTGCAGCAAGAGTGGGAAAGGCAATTCTTACATTCAAATGACATCCAGTGCACTATACTTCAAATCCTAGCAGTAAGATATTGCCTTATAATATTTGGTGTGCTAGTTATGCACCAGCTTCAACTGCAATATCTGTCTTTGTGCTGATACGCCTGGGCATGAGTTAAGGAATGAGCTGGTATGTGGGGAATGAGTGGAGATTATTACTTAGATAACTCCAGTGTGTTCAGTGCTGTGCATAAAAAAAACCCTGACTTTGGATGCTCTGGCTTTGGCATACTTGTAACTCAGACTGATGTCACCTGTGTATCTGAGTTTGTATATGTGTGTGCGGGCATGCATACAAGAACAGATGTGCAAATTTTACTTTTAAACCCCCAAACACTATTACTTTCCTTAAGTTCTGTCAAAATTACCTAGTTCCCAGGAATCAGCTCTGGGACCACAGACTGTTATCTTTGGACCAAGCCTATTTCGGGCTATTCCTCATGGCAGGTTTGTCCTTTTTTTTTTTATTTTCCAGGCACTGAAAACACATATATTGTAAAGTTGGATCATGATTTTTTTTTTTGGCATGCATATTTTATTTTGCATACACATGCGGTTTTCATGCAGTTAATATTTTAAGTATAGAAAGCCTAAAATAAACACAGCAAAAAGCAAAATCCAAGTTAAGACCTTTAAAAATAAAGGGTATAATGGAAATATCAACTGACCCTCAACTCTGTAAATACAGAAGCATAACTATGTTGACTTTGGGTTAGGTTCAGTTCAGAGAGGATGAACGCAATATTTATTTCAGCATGAATTGCAAGCGTTGGAGCTACTGTCAGTTGTGAGTGAATTTAGTCCTATGATAATCAAAATCATAATGAAAGAATATACTTTCATGAGAGCAATACATTTTTCCTGTATTGAAAAGGAATTCTGCCTCTTTTCTATTACTGTGATAAATGCTCCTGATTTTTATGTATTTAACTCTTCTATTTTTATAATTCTTGGACCCTTATAAAAAGACATGTCTGCCACAGCAAAAAAAAGCAACCAACCCAACTTATAGTTTTACATTTAAAAAGAGAGTTGTGCTGTTTAAGTTATTTTTTCAGCAATATCTGATGAAATATCTTTTACTGATGCAGTTTTATGTGTTGGCTTTTAGCAGAGGTTTATACATATATTTCTGAAGTAGGTGAAAAGACCCTTTGGATGTGTGCATCCTAACAAATCAACAATAAAAATTCCCATTGCGTTGCATTTTCTGGAGAAAGCTGTACATTTCACAATATCTTGTCTGATAGCTTTACAAGAACTTGACAGTACAACAGTTGCACAGGTAAAATATATAATTAGCTCAAATTTGCCTAACTCTGGTAACTCAGTTTTATAGTACAGCACTGGACAAAGAACATATACCTCATTTGGCACAATCCAGACAATCGTTAAAAATTCTTCTTGTTTTAAAAGCAGTCATCAGTACACTGGCACATCTCTGTGTGATGCTTTTATTTGTCATCTTTATTATTTAATAAAGATATTCATTATTTAATAATGACCAGTTCTTTATATGTGAGCTTTTAAGAAAAAGTTCATCATCAGAAAGCTCAGGTTTGAGTTTTATTTTCCATTTGGACAGTAAATAATGCAAAAATGTTCTGATTGATCTTCAACAAGTTGCTCAACTGCAAACAGTTTTGTTGTATCTAATTTAGATGACCTTAAAGGATTTTTGTGAATATCACCTGAAGTTAAAGTGAAAATTTCAAGCATTTTTTTTCCTTATAATATTGTTCTTTCTACACAAAGACATTTAACAGACAAGATTCCTGTGCTCAGCTCTTGCTTGATACTAGTTTTTAGCAGAATGGAGAACTGCTATAATTTGGGGCTGGGCTCTAAGTCGCACATCTGGTTTGATTTGCATCTGGAAGGAACAACAGCCAAAAAAGTTAAAGCTCTTGTGATATAATTGAATCCAACGCATCTGTGAGAGGACATGTATCGACTAATAGGAAAGTGTCAATAATACTTGGCTTGGAGGATTTTTAGGAAATGAGGCAGCTAGTCAAGACAGCCTTGAAGTCTGAAGAAGAAAATTCTGTACGTATAGCAAGAAAGTTTCCTATATGCATTTTAACAGAACCACAGAAGTGAATACATGTGCCAAGCAAAGTGAAAAACCCAACCGTGGACGAGCCAATATAAAGGTGCGTAAGTGTTAGCTGGCAAAACACATCGCACAACTGGAATTAAAAGAGTATGAAGACCAAGCAATTATATAAGAAAATATTGTGTTTATCTGATACACAAATTTTTGCATGAGATCCCTTGAATTGTAAATGACTCATAGCCAATATTAAAGTGTCTACCTTCTCTTTCGTATCTTCACCTTCAACTTCCTTGGTCTATGTACTAAATTGAGGTTCTGCTAAAGAGGAAGATTGTCCATGACAGAGGTGGCAAAATTCTGTTAAGATGCCCCCGTCCATTACCGTGATAGGACAAAGATACAGGGGAAGATATTAGAATACATTTCTAGAAAGCACTCCTCTTAAAACTGAAACCTGAAGTTTCAGAAACTGAAGATGGAAATAATTAAAGTCAAATGTCCTATGAAGAGGTACTGAAAAGGTTATGGCCTTTACATCATCACAAACATGTTCTGGCACAGTTCCTTTCAAAATATATGTTTAATGCGTAACAGTGAGAGAGCAGCTGAACAAGATGAAACGAACTGGAGTGAATAAATGTGCAAAGGGCTTTTATCATCGTAATCCCTCAATATTAAGTATGTTAAGGATCCTTCAACACAGTTTTCTGGAGAACAATATGTTTATTCTTTCTGTCCCTCTGTAACAAATGGAAATTATTTAATACTTTCTGAAGCTTTTAGCATTTAGATTTATGCAACGCATTCAATATAATTGACTGAATCACACTTTGTACTATGTTCTGTCATTATGTTTTACCAACACCTCTTTAATAGAATCCCATGTAACTTTTTTTTTCCTTTTTTCATTTTAATAGCAGGATCCTGGATTAAGTACATGCACACGGTGACAGAGCAATCCAAAACAGAATACCCAAGAAAGTCTGCAAAGACACAGTTGTAGAGCGGTAACCAGATTATGTTTATATTTGTAGCTTCTATTTGGTCTCTTATTAGAATCACATTTGGCTCTCAATACACACTTTCTCGTGAGAATTTAGACATCACAGTTTGGTTTGTTCACTATCTGAGCAGAAGAAGGCAACGCATGGCTGGGAATGATGCTGCAGCATCACTGACTAGGGTCTCTGAATGCTTTAATGTGATGCCCAGAAGAACTTGCTTCTGGGAACATCAGGCAGAGAAATAAAAAACATGAATGATTAAAGCACATTTCCTCTTTGGAAAGTTATTGTATAAACATGGAAGTGTTTTATCCAACAGATGTGTAAACTTTGTGTCTTTTGAGTCATCATATCTGCTTATCTGAAGAATATGATTTATTATATTTTATTCCCATGAAACTGTGCAATCTGAGATATTTATACAAAGTTAGAAATAAGTTCATCCTGACTTGTATATGATTAAAATAATTGTTAACTGAGGGACAATTCTGAAATATGCAGGACATACATGTATTATCCTAAGCATGTAAGCAGTCCCGGGGAAATCATTGCATAAGTATTTATTAAATAGTGACTAGGGAAACATCTAAGTGTCAAAAAAATAGGTTACTGATCTCAGTTACAGTAGATAGTCATAACTTCTGAATGCAGAGCTTTTATTCTTAATAATGTTAATATTTAAAATAACACTCTAACATGAAGAGCATTTATACTGCAATTAGGAAAAAAAAAACCAACTTCTTAACAAAATAAACTGAATAAATCTAATTAGAAAGAAATAGAAAGACACTAAGTACTTTACCCTGTCACATTTGAGTACAAGCACACTTGGAGGTGACCAGGTTTCAAACAAGGCTATTTTCCTGTTCACTAACATCAGCATTTTTGACCTTCTCATTATTATATGTATTGATGGACTGACTATTTTACATCCTCCTCACAAAGTAGCAAAATTAGAAATGGAGGAGATTGGAAATGGCTAACACACCAAACTGAAAACATTGAAGAGGTCAAAGTCAGAGACTTTGTTACAATCTTCTCTGGAATATATACAGAGGTAGTGCAGTCCATGTTTCGTTTTTGTGCTAATCATTGCAAAAAAATCTGTGAAATGTCAGTCTATGAACACATTCCCACAGCAAAATCATTTTGTGAAAAAAGGAATGAAGTAAAAATGCAATCCATAGTTACAGAATTTACAGTATACTTAAAATTGAGTAATTCTTTAGTCTATCTCTATACAAAATGACAGGACAGAGCTATAAAAACCAAAGTAGACTGAAAATGACAATTTTCTTGTGCAGTACCTTCCCAAGAGCTGTCAACTCCTTCGGACAGAAGCCTCTACTTATTGGGAATACTGATCCCTTGGCTACTCATTCTAATTAAAATGTAATTAGGTAAGTTTAATTAGGTAATAATACCACTCAAAACACTTAGCCTGTTTTCCACAATTGAATCCACAGTTGAGCTCACTATGGCATAAAATTCTGAACTCAGATCTCATGGCACCAATTGCCTCTTCACCCCAATTTAATCTGACATGTAGGCAGAAGTTGAGAGCTGCGAGCAATATTTATGGTATGAACTATGAAATAGATCTGGGAAATACACCCGTGACCCATATGGTAGATGTGTGAAAAAGGCAATGAAAATGCTGGCTGCTACAAGTAGTATCTACTTCAGAGAAACAAATCTGCTAATATCAAGGAAAGGTGTAAGAATCAGCTTAGTCCTTGGAGTAGGCTTCATCTCACATACTTTTAACCATATGAAATACAGATATTGTTTTAAAGTAATCTTTGTCACTGCCTCTGTAACCCATGGAAAGTGGGAGGGGACAAAAAAATAATTTATCTCACACCAGAGTAGAGTTTAAACAATTGGGACGAACTGCTTTCCATGGTTGACTATTCCTTAACCTGGACTACCAGGCAGAGTCAGTGAAATAAATTTTGATTAGATGCTGAGCTTCTGAGGTCAGTAAAGTGAGATGAAACCTGCCTCTGCTGCAGAAAAATGTCTCCAACTACTACCTCACCATCAGTTTTTCATATAACTAGAAAATACTGAACAACCTAAATCAACATCTTCCATATGAACATATGACATATGTTCATGACATCAACATATGACATCTTCCATCTTGGCAGAGTTTTGTGCTTTCTGAAGAGAACCTAGAAAGTCCATCCCGGAGCTGCTGATCTCCTCCACTCTTCACAGGGCAGTAATGTCATTGTCTTACCATAGGTGCACTCTGATGTACCTGGAGCAAACTGCAAGGTTAAATGCACATGCACAGACACATAAACAAATGCACACAAATCAATGCCTGCTTGCAAACATGTGCCAAAAAACTGTTCAAGCCCCTTGGGCTGGCCCCAGCCCATGTCATGCCAGCTGAGCAGCTCCAGCTGAACTGACACCAACCACAAACAGGTACATAAGGAGCTGCCATGAGCTCCATAGCCAAAAATTCCTTCAGGGCAACCCCCTGCCTTTCTTATTTTCTTAGTCCATACAACTACCAATGTTTTGAATGCCTAGAGAAGAGCAGCACCTTAATGAAAAACAGTCATTCTGGTTTAATATATGCAAAACTAGGGTGCTAGTGCCGTTCAGACAGGCTACAAAGAGCTAGTTGGACAAACGAACTCATCTCTTAGCCAGAACAAATGCAATCTCTTTTATCTTGTGTCATCAAGCTTCTGCAAAGCCTTCAGAGTCTGCTGCATTTACTAGTAGTTGCCAGTTACTAATCTGTGGCTGGCAATGCTAGATCATGGCTTCCTTTCCCTGACTGCAAGCATTTTTTGCTCCCCCCCTTATCACCTCACACACTCCAGCCTGCTTCCGTCAACCATTCAGAGGTTTGGCTCTTATTTCCAACATTTAAAAGGGATCAGCACCCGTCTGCCATGATTACATCATGATCTACGATGATGAATTGGCTCCTAAGGGAAAATGTGTATCAAAAAAAAAAAAAAAAACAAAACAAAACAAACCCCACTCCACCCAACAGGACAATGCATGCTTGTGTCTGACAAAAACATCTTGCTCAGGATGTTGTAAAATCTCTGTCAATTATATAATGAGAGGAGAACAGACAAATGCAAACATGTTTTTTCTTGTGTTTCTGCTTTTGTTTTCAAGTGAACAATGTACAAATGTCAAGAGCTAGAACTGAAAATGGTTGTGTACAAAGACAAGATATGGGCTCATGATAACTTTTGAGGAATCAAAAGAGATACAAGAAGTTAAACAATATATGAACCTGAGTTGGCCTTAGTTTTCATCATTCTTTGAGAATGCAATCATGTTCAAAAATGTGTTGATGTCAAGCATGCTGCTCACTAATTAAATTTAGAAATTAGTGGAAATACTTGACATTAAAAGATTTAAATTCATTTTTTGAATCCTAATGAGTGCATTTCTTTAATCCAGTATTGTGTGTACTTCTCTTGAGGATCTACTGGGGATAGAGTGCATTAAAAAATATAATTGGCTTTAGACCCTGGGAGATTAATGTTTTGTCATGATTTATGCTGTCTGTTTTGTATTCAGCTCTAAAGTTGTTTTCCCCTCTCTGAATCATATATTGATGATTCAAATGGAAGATTCTAACTGTTATAATAATGCGAGTAATATAAGCAAATCACCACATGTTAATGTCTTTTAAAAAACCCCAAACTTTATCTCATGCTCGAACATTCTTTTAGCTAAAGTGACAACATTTTCAAGGAAGACAATATCCTAAATCATATCCTGGAAGAACAGACAAATGTGTTCTTCTACAGCCAATGGAAAAGTTGATAAAATTTATGAAAGTTTATTGAACTTAGTAATGTGTTATTTTAATATTTCTTCTCAATCCAGACCTCTATGTTTTTGAATAGCCCAGAAAACCATCACCAAGCAGATTTTAAATTGACATCAGTTTACCTTTCTTTTAACTTAGAAATAAGTAATAAAATATATTCAAAATCTTTTACTAGTTAAAAAAAAATGCCAATTTTCCATCAGTCATACCTAAGAGTCTCTTAGGTCTCTCTCTTTGAAGAAGCACATTAAAGGGGGTCAGAGGTTTCACAAATAGATTGATTGGCAAGCAATATCAATGGTGCCCTGGACTGACCTGGTATATAATTGTTTGCATATCATTGCAGTAAAAGCAACAACGTGTTTAATCTGTGTGTGTTTATTTTGATCTATATATGGACCTTAAGGGTCAATGCGATTTACTCACATTTACTGTTGGTTATTAAAAATGCTGAATAAAGTGATGGAAAGGTGTTAGAAGGCATTTGCAATTAGGAAAGAAAATGACAGTCTGCATGGAACTGCTTACTCAGAATTTTATCACAAGGGTGTCAGGGTTTTTTCTACTCTATTTTCACAAAGCTTTATAACTCACAGCTTGAGAGAAACATATCAAAGCATTTTTTGACTTCAGTAAATGGATGGCAGTACTAATCTTTCCTCCCTGGATCTTACATGATCATGGCTATTGCAAAATTATGTGTGTAGAAAAAGCAAGGAATACAATATTTTGCACTGCCCTTTTAATTTATTTTTTTGTTTGTTGGTTTGGTTTATTTTTTTCCTAGGCAGTTAAATAGCGTTGTTAAAATCGCTGGACTCTTCCCAAAACTGAGAAAGAATATCACAGTACTCCTTACACAAAAGCCCACTGAAGTCAGTAGAAAAACTTCTGTTCACTTCAAGGGATTTTGGTTTCCTCTGTACAGTTAAAAACTTTCGGAGTCTCATGAAACTTAATATTAACCTAATAACCTAATCAGGACCTGAGAGAAATTGCTCACCCTTCAAATTCAAAGTTAAGTTTCCTTTACTATTCTGTTTTACTTAGATTTTTTACTCCATTAGGAATATTTAAATAAAATTAAAATAAAAGAGAAGAAATGAGTAAGAGACACATTGGAGCAGAAAACATGAGTAAGACAAGAACATCAAGACAGAAAACAAAAACACAGAAAAGAAGCCAAGATAAAGACTGAAAAGAGCAAATGAAGGTAGGTGGAAGACAACAAGTCTTCAGGTTAATCTACTGTATAAGCAAGTCTGTAGCTTTAAACACGAGTAGGGGAACAGAAATCAAAGGCCCGTTCAAACATTCAAACTAGTTACACCCCAGCTGATGCACCTCGCTGAATCAGTTCCTCTGAAAACAAAGGATAACGGGTTGGAGTGACCCAGGAAAACATTTTTACAGCTCACAAGCCTTAATGAAGTCCAATTGCAGCACCCCTTTTGGAGACAAAAATATCAAGTGAAAAAGTTGCAGCTTTTAAAACAGATTAATGCCTGCTTACAGCAAAGCAGTGATTAGAGAACCTGGCAAACATTTCTTGCTCTAAATGCAGAACTTTCTCAAAAGCGGTGGCAATGCTCACTATTTTTAAAGATGAGTCTGGATCATTCATATCCAAGTAAGTATGTGGTCATAAATTTTCAGCAAAAATTGTGACAGAACTGAGAACTCTATGAAAGTATCATTTTTGCTGAGTTCTTTTTAAATTTTCTGTCAAGACTGCCGAAACAAGGTCTTTGACTTGGGGCTTTGCCATTCAGTGCCAAAACCAGTTGCTTTACTGAGCCCAGTCGAATTGCTTCCTGACAGAAAAACTGGACACGACATCCCTGTTTTGCAGCTGCTCCACGGAAACCACATTTTGCACCCAGAGGCTCGGCATCGTTCCCAGTGGCACTGACGGGAAGACCTGGAGCAGGACCACCTCCCCAGGCTTGCGTTTTGTTTGCGGCTGAATATCGTCCAGATAGGAGTTATTCTTTATCACTTCCTTGCTATTCTGCAGCACACAAATGCTCCGGTAAGCTCCTCAGAATAGAGCTGCCTACCTCTTCAGTGTAGCCCTGGGATTGCAAGAGATACAGGTTTAGTTTTAAGCAGTACCAGGAGGGCTAAGCTCCTGGTTATCAGGACTTCAATCGGGAGTTTCCTCACACAGCCAAAAGATTTCCTGGCCCCCACCCACTTTGTTGAATGCCCGGTACTGGAAGAGAATTTCAGCACACGGTTAAGTTGTAATTTTTCTCTTTGTTGCCTTACAGGGATTTATCTAGCAAGCGTGCTCCACCATCTCTTGATACAGCTCTTATTTTGCTAAATACCATGAAGTACAATGCAACCACTCTGAGAGGCTCTATCTCCGCAGGGTGCAACAGCATTGAAAAATGCTGGTTGCCATTTTTTATTTGCTCCTCTAAGGGACAAGCCCCTTTTGGCCACCGGTGAAGCTTTTGAAGTTCCTCGCTTTGCAGCAGCCCATTTAAACCATGTATCCAGGCCACGGAGCGACTGCAATCAGACACAGCCCTCCCAGCTGGAACACAAACCTCACAGGGAGCCAGCTGAAAAATTCCTTGCTGCCATCAAAGTAAGCAATTCCTGCCTTTCATCGTTGTTGCCCCATGGGGAGAAACAGCCCTGGCCATCTGATGGATGGTTAGGTACCACAGGTCTGATGCCCAGGAGCGTGCACAGGAGCTGTTTAACTGCAGTCACAGCCCTGGAGCAAAGACCAGGTGAGGAATGGAACAAAGCACTGCCCTTTGCAGAGGACATTTCTGTCCTCTGATGCTTCTTTCAGGCCACATCGTCAAATAAGCGTAGATATTTGCAAGTGCAACCCTAATACACAAGAAGGAAAACCAGCTCATTTGTCTATGAACCTCTTGAACAGATTTACTTACTAGCAGGACAATAACATAGCTGAGAACCAATTATGCATGAAAATGTATATTTGATTTTGACTGAAAAATGTGTTAGTTACATCTGGTTTATTTCCTTACTTGCCATGTCAACAGGAAATGAATGGGCTCAATTAATAATACAGGACTGCAAGTTACACAAAGTCAACTTCAACCAAATAAAATTCATCTTTTTGCTCCATGCACCTTCTAGCAGTTTGAACCCAAACTTTTCTCAGAAAACAAAAAGACAAATTTTTAAAAGTAGGCAATTATCTTTTACTAAGACATTCCTCATCCTAAGAAAATACACTTGATATGCTTTTAAAAATATACTTTGTTCATTTTAAGGAAAAAATTTCATCCCATTTATGTTCTCCTAACAGACCTTAATTTGATTGTTCAGATGTGTCTGTGTAACTAAATGTTTTCTTTTCTTTGACTTCAGAGGTCTCCCTTTCTGAAACATTAAGTGTACTTTCCTGTTTACAGAAAAACGCCACTAGACTTCTACTATCCATCTATAAGCTTTTGGCAAGAGTTAATACAACTGTGGTATAAGGTGATTAATGGAAGGTAAGTAAAGGAGTAATTAATCAAACCACATAAGAAAGTAAAAATAAAAAATGATGCAGAGACTGACAAGGGAAGTCTAAACTCCTTGCGCTTTGGCACCAATGAAAACAGACCACAGAAAAAGGCTAAAAAGTCCATGAATGTGCTCCAATTAATCTGTATGCGTTCTGCAATGCTCTTTAGTTTGGTTCATTTAAATCTGAAATTCCCTTCCCCGTTGATGTCAGCTAGTTAGCCAAGATGGTGCATTACTGTTATGATCACTGCAGCGCATATAATTTAGATTTATCTCTTTAGGGACTCAGCTCCACCCCCTGCTAGCTAATATGCTCACCATGTTTAATGATGCAAAAAATTTCCCTGAGTACAGGTTATTTATCTTTATCAGGCGCTGCTTTTGGCTGGCTGTCAGTTATCAGCCAGAATATTTGTTCCTAAATGGTTTGTACTCATCCATATTCCAGGGCAATTCTGAGGCCCATATTATCACTGATGTTTGCAATAAAAGTGTTTCAGTTCTTCAGATACACCTTAGTAATACTGATTTATGAGTCTGGACTGGCTATATTTCTGATGCAGTGATATGAACCCTGAAATATCTGTCATGGAAGTGAAATATCTATCCAAAACCTCAGAAACAAAACCCGCTTGTAGGGGTCTTGAAGAAATATGAGGAATGAAGATATTTCTTTGAATACATTTTGAGGGGAATGAGTCAGAGGTGAGTTTTTTAAACTGAAGATCTGTAGAAAATAAAATAAAATTAGGAACAGACCAGTGAAAAGAAGACAGATGAAAGTGGGAGGAAAAGGAAGAGTGAGAAGGAGGCAAGTTTGGATAGAGAGATAAAAAAAATAAAAAAAGAAACGAGAAAAGAAAGAACTTTTGCTGCACCAGATGAGTGAGCGCTTTCAGAAAACAATAGTTGGAAAAGCAGAAAAGTAAATTTTATGACTTGAAAGCTTTTGCCTGCACAGCAAGGTGAACAAGCACCCAGCTGAAAAGTGAAAGGCTGATATCCCGAATGGAGAAAAAGTTCAAAACACTGAATGCAGTTCTGCAGCGCAGACATGAGAGTTACGACACGGGTCAAAGAGGAGACGAGCAATTCTGGCAAGTAAGAAAGACCGAAGATATGAAATAGGCAAGTAAATTTCAACTTTTTATAGTTTTGACTAGGATGGCAATAAGGGCAGCAACTGTGTGTCAGATTTGATGTATGCAGTATAATAGGCTGGATTTGCTGCTCGGGGCATGCGAACATCTGTGGCGCAGAGATTCCCAAGCTCGCAGCCACGAGGCCTGTTCCAAAAGTGGAAGCAGCAAAGCCAGACATGCTCTCCCCGGGGTGGCACACTGAGATAACATGGCCTCACAGCTTCCCAGACCTGAGCTAATGCCTGAGCTATGCCAGAGAGCCCCACCAGTTAGGCCCCTGCCAGGATGGTGGGCACTCGCCTCAAGTTAAAACCAGCCTTTCTACAGAGAAAGCCCCTGAGGTGTCCAAATGCTTCCACCCAGGCAGAACTGCTAAGGAAGAAGACTTGGTCTTCCCTAGGACCAGCACGTCCATAATACAACATGTACCCAACAGATTTTGTAATCATCCAGCTACAGAGTCATTATCCTTTGGGTAGTCGTAGGCCCATGCTGGATGCTCTCCTGGCTGCGGTTTCACCAACAAAGCAAGCTGTTGCTCAGGAACCCATGAAATATAGCCCTACCAGAAGTCCTGGCCACTTCAGATTTGCTGGTTGAGTTGCTCATATGCTTCTCTCTCTTGTTCTCCACATTTCTCTTCCTTTGATGTGAGTGTAAGGATCTGTGTTCAAAACCTTTTCTTTGCCTTGTTGAGGCAGGACATGTCTGCTTTTTGAGAAGGCTGTTAGCAGTAATCCATCTTTGCTCCATATAGCATGGAGTTAAACATGTAGGAAGACTGGAAATAAAGTAGATAAGCAGAGAGGAACAACAGAAGAATAAGCCCCTTTATTAATTTCTGAAGAGGTAAACCATCTGGCCTGTTTTTAAGAATATATCAGACCTGGGTAAATTTTCTGAATCTTTATAATGACGGGGAGGATGTACTTTGTACACATGAAAAAGCATTGCAACAGACATTCTCGTTTTTAATCTACTTGCAATGTCGAAGTGGTTACGGGTTAAATTATTTATATGAACTTTTTAACCACAAGAGAAAAAAATACCCCAAAGTTGTGCAAAATATGATTAATTTCCTTCAAAAGCCCATTAAATATTTTCATCCTGCATCACGTACAAATGTTAGTATCACAACCAGCAATCAGTGTGTAGGATGGAAATACAGCACGCATACTTGAATTCCACTTTTGTTGGGTTTAGATGATATATTTATTTGATTTCTACTATGACATGCTCTTCCTGTTCTGAAGCTTTCCAGAAGCCTAGATTAATGACAAAATGATCTCCAGTATAAACTTCCACAATGATAATAACATATGCTGGCATAGACAAAGCACTGTAGCAGTGCCACTGAGATCCTCTGAGAGCATGAACTAAATGCAAGGCACTTAAAAAAGAACTTAATTTGTGTGTTATTTCCAGTATTACTGCTGTAAATATGCAGGGACTTAACTAGCTGACCATTTAATATTAATAGGAAGATATTCAATATCACAATATTCATGTGCTATGATAAGTATTTGAAATACTCACTCTGTGCTGTTAGATAAATTCCCTATTAGGACTATCTTTGATAATGTGCATATTGTTTCTGAAAGCAATTTCTGAATTATTTAGAAAAGACTAGTTTTCCTCCTGAGACATAAAATGAAAATGAACTGCAGGTTTTCTGCAAGTTCTTATTACCATTTGGTCTAGACCACATTATGACCAAATTATGGTGAAAACCCTTGAATAAAGTAATTTCACAGGAAGCTGTTAACCTGCTAAAGCACCAAGAAATACAGATCAGACTGAAATGAGCTTTAGTTGTATGCTTCTTGATTCAACTATTTAGATAATGTACTTTCATTTAGATCAGCAGCTAAACGTGTGAAGGATAATAGCCTTTCTCGTACACATATAATGAGACATCACCGCAGTGGTACAGAATAGCAGCAAAGAAGAAGAAGGGAAAAAAGCAGTTCTGATACCTGAAGTTCTCTTGTGACAGACACTTTTTAAAAAGAATATGACTATGGAAGCAACAAGCATTTATGCCAGACACTTTCAGACAACTTGAGAACATGAATCTGTCACCTGATGAAAACTGATCAAGGACCATCAAGCCCAGAAGGGGAAATTCTACTGCTATTGAGAGAAAAAATGCACAACACAAAGAGAGGAAGATATTTATGCACATGGCATCTCTTTTCTTAAGCAGAAAATAAGCAGATTTCAAAGTGAAGTTTTTTCACTTGTATGTAAAATCAGTTCAGAAACTTTAGAGGGAGGATGAGACAATGATAGCTTACCCTTCACTCTGAAGTTCTTCTAACATATCTGTAATATGTCACCAGCGATTGGTTTCAGAAAAATTTTGTTCAAACTGGTGACTTATTTTCAGGTGGCAAAATATCTTCTCAAAGTACATTAATGTATATAATACCGATAATGTGATTTTGTTTTCTTTGTGTGTTTGCTTTGCATCTTAAGCATATATTTTTCTACTGCCCTAACTCACTTTGGTTATATTGCAGTTGATGTCAAAAGAATGCCTAAATGCTTCTAGATTGCTTGAGTTTTATCTTTTGTATCGATATTTGTGCACGTGGTATACTATTCCAAAAATATAATTACTCTAGGCCATGGAACAAGCTAAAAATCATGGGAAATTTAAGCCTGTACTTGAAATATCTTGATACAGAAGGACTTTGTTGAATGGAGGTCCTTATCCTGTGATGACATTCAAGGGGAGGCTCGATGAGGCCCTGGGCAAACTGGTCTAGTTGGGGGTGTCCCTGTGACTGCAGGGGGGTCGGACTAGATGGCCTTTGGAGGTCCCTTCTGGCCCAGATGATTCTATGATTCTATGATTCTATGATATTATCAACCCTGTTACTGCATGACTATTATTAGCAGAGCCAGTAAAAATGCAGTATTTTTGTTTTCCAAGATGTTTCATTATTTCAAAATTTGTCTTATTACTGGTTTTGCCAGTCTGGTGAACCTCAGGCATTTCCTTTCATTTATTTACCTTCCAAAGATTTATTATTTTGTTCAGTGATTCAGTTTTTTTCATCCTATACCAATGGCAATAAATCATTGTACATCATTCAAGGCATGGCACAGTATGACGCACAATAGGTTACACTGTGCATCCCTCCAGATTTCCTAAGTTACATGAGATACGTGTGTAAATTTAGTATACCACAGAGGTCTACAGATGAGCTGTTCACTTAGATATTCTCCATTCTGTGAATAGAAATAGCAGTTATGATGCACAATTAATTTGACCCAATTTAGGTGTTTTCTTACTTAGAAATGTCATAAATCAAACCCCAGGAATTCCTGTTTCTTTCCACTAATCAGCATGAGCAATTTTGCACTGCTCTTGTTTGTGTGTCATTGGACGCTTCAGATGAATTCTGCCATGGCTTTACTTTTTCATTCTGTATTATTACAGTGTTTATAAAAGCATTATAAGAACAGCACTATGCTGATATTTCAGGTAGTATAGCTTTTTATTTAGTTATTTGTTTCCTGTCTCCCGTTTGTGTTTTAATAGAAAAGTCTGATGTTCAGCACGCCGAGCAAAAAAGGAAGACTAGCTTCTGTATACTAACTAAAGGTCCAGCTACTTTCAGTAACCAGGGAAAATTATTCCAGGGATAGTGAAAACACTGATCTTTTCTCTTATTTGTTGCTATTGCCATCATTATTACAGGAAGACAAGACAAGATCTGACGCCTGCTTGGATTCAGCCCTGCAGAATAAAAGGGAGACCAAAAGACCGAGCTGGTCTGAATAGAGCACATAGGAATCCCAAACGTTTCAATCTTTAAGACCAAAGGTCCATCTTTTTCACTTGCATAAAGGATTTGAATTAACTTTTATCTAGTATATTTCATATATAGTTTAGCTGTTGAGGAGGGCTATTTTCTTTTTCTTTCAATGTAGGCATGACCCGAAGAGAAAAAAAGGAAGACACAGCAAATCTCTCTAGTGAATTGGAAGGATATATTGCAAACCTCTATTTCTCTTAGGAAGAAAACATTGAGAGAAAATCTTACAACTTATTTTTGCAAAATACTCTTACAAGCTATGAGAGAGAAAAAATACTGTAACAACATATTAGAGGGTACAAAATGATACAAGAGATTGTCTTGGTAGCTTTCATAAATTGAAAGCTCATGCTCTTAGGTTAGAAAGCTGATGAAAGAATTATTTCTTGTAGTGATAAATAGAAATGTAAGTAAGTCTACCTGGTTGGTGTTCCAAGGCTGGGAATAGAAAATGAAGGTGCAATTCTAAAATCACAAACAGGCTACCTAAATATATAAAGATGTATTTTAGCATATGTAAAGTGACAAAATGGAGCAGATGGAAGTGGATTTTTTTCTCTTGCTTTGCCTTGACTGTTGGCAGTCAGGTAATGGAATTGCATTTGTAGAACTATTGTACACAACATACACTGAACATTAACTGTATCATGGACAAAGTGTACATTTTTATGAAGTGCCCAGAATTATACTATACTTGTTTCCAGGATAGCTCATGTGGACTTTTGTATTTTTAATATATATTGTACTTTGCATACTTTATTGATCTGATTATTTCATGAGGTTTTTGTGTGACTTTTGTCACTGCTTTTTACCCATTCTTACAAAATATTAATTACTCTTAGTTTCCACTTACTTGAGAAACACTAAGAAATTCCTCACCTTACAGGGGAGGTGGTTTTTTTTGTGTCTTCTATTTTGAAAGTATAGTATGATTTTAATGCTTTGCAGGATCAGGAACCAAAGCCCAAAGTGTTTCCGATTCCATACCCAATCTATACAAGGGCTCATCCATCAAAAAGTGGGATTCATATCCCATGGAAAATCTCAGTCATTTATTTTGTCATCCTGAAATAAAATCAAAAGCAAAAACTTATTCAAACCCCAAGGACATACTGGGACACAATGAGTAGTCTAAGCAAGTCTCAGCTTATATAAAAAGCCAGCGTCTGATACAATTGTAATTTAAATTCCTATGAGACACTATGGCAGCTGAGCTGGTAAAGGCTATTGCTGCCAACCCAAAAAACTGGCCTCTGCATTTTCTTTGAGGAAGATTACAGTGTAAAAAGTTTTTAAAACATATTTTTCTAGGATTTTTTTTTAATATAAACTGTACTTTCAAATGCCACTGATGTTTTAAAAATGGAGTATTCAAGAATTTATCCGTAACAGCTATAAGCCCTACTGGATAGAGAACACAATAATGAGAAAGGAAGTAGAAAGCACACAAAGGAAATAATCACTTCAGAGTTTTCAAAATAAAACATGATCCTATTCAAAGTCTGTCAAGGTAACTGAGAATCTTTCCCATACCTTCAGTGATTGTTTGGTTCAGACTGTATTGTTACTCACTGCATCATAGTAATCTCTTTTGTTTCTTATTCATTTAGAAGACTTTTTATTACATTAATCCTTCACATACTGCAGATTTTGAGGTCTTCTGTAGTTCTAAAATCTGACTTGAAGTATGAGATTGGATAATAATAAGGCAAAGAAAGAGCACTTCTCGTGAATATAAGCAGGAATCTAACTTCCGCTGGAGTTTTCATCAAGCGTAACACTAGCCCTGATAACCCTTACGCTATTAAATTTCAATATACACATAAATAAAAGTTGTGCTGAGAAATGCAAGTGTCAGAGGTTTATTCATGTTGTGTATCACCAATGTAATACAGAATACACAAACACTTAGCTAAGTGAAGTATGGGTCTTTGCTATAAGCAAAATAGAAATCTGCCACCAGCGAGGGACAGCAATGACTGATTCCAGGTAAGTGTTTCTCTGAAATGAAACAAGAGCTATTTGTTACAAATCACTCTGCTTCCCCATTGTGCCTCTCTCCGTAGCCAAGCTACACAGCCATTTGAAGCAAAAACAAATAAAGAGAAAGTTTGCTTTTTTTCTTCTTTTTTTTTTTTTTTTCCTGGGGCCCTGGTGGTAACAGCATCGCTCCTGGATGTGCACGCAGCACCTTCTTGCAACCCATGAACTGCATTCTGCTCATAACCCAGGGCTCCCTTGCCCAGGAGCCATCAGTGATTCATCCCAGCATTGGGACCAGCACTACCCTCACACGGGGAGTGCCGCAGTCTCGTGTCTCCCACTTTTGAATCCAGGACTCTTGCCTGGAATCACGGTTTAGAAGTGGCAGCAAAATGATCCCACTGCCTACCTTGGCCATACCAGAGCTCCGGGAAGGGACGGGCTATGGGCTGGCAGCTTCCCTGCCCTTGAGCCCTTTGAGTTTCTGGGAAACTGCTGTGGAAAACTCACTCTGCTGCTGCTTTCTGAAAGGCAAAAAGCCGAGGTCTAGTGTCCCGTTCTCCAGGCTAACAAGGCCCTTCTTCTCATCCTTTGCTTCCGACGGTGGGAAAAGTGTTACTCCAACAAGGTCTAGTCTGCTTTCCTTTAGCAACAATATTTGGGTTTTATTTGCACCACTGTGAAGCTTTGAAGCAGCTCTGCTGAAACATGTGGTTTGATCTTCCCTCTTATTTTTTTGTGAGCATTAACCATTGCCTGGAAATATCCCTCTCGAAGCCTTGTTAAACGTCTGGCTCCAGGGATCTCTTGGAACTGTGAGGCTGCCACTCACATAACACTCTGAAGGATTTCACAGATATTAAAGATGCTTCATCACTAAATGAAATTCTGCCCACTCAAATGTTTTGAGCAACAGGAGGTAGTAGCATCTTTTTTAACCTTACGTGTCTTTTTTATATGTCACAGAAACCCGACATTAACTGTAGCATGAAGTTTATTCCTGCTTAGCCATAATGCCCAGTGAAACCAGTTGGGAATTTTGACTAAGAAGAAAGGAAGGAAGTGTGTTCAGAAGGAAATATATATGTAATATGTGTAATTGGGCCCACTTTCTGAAGTAATACTCCCTCGTGCCTATTACTTTCACTCAAGGGTGTCTTGCTAAGTGGCACTGTGACTTTTGTCGGTGTTTCTTTCAGTAGAATTTTAAAACATTTATCATGCTGAAATACTTAGAGCAACACACTCTCTCTGGTATCATTAGATCTCATTAGCAATCAACATTCAAAAAACATTTTCTCAGGGTTTTTTTCCTTAATACCCATACATATAGTTTTCCCATAATTAAGCAGATCTATTAGTTTCACATCGTGGGTGGGATGGAATTTTAAATAACATTCATCTCTTTCAAAAACAAATAGGAGTCTGAAATGGAAAAGTTCTCCGTTAGTTTGCCGTTGCTACAAGGGCGGGGAAAGGGATGAGATGACAACAATCTAACCTAAATGTCCCCTGCTACCTGGCTGAGAAAGGGGTGGAAGGTTCTCAATCAATTCAAGCCTCAGCAACGATCAGTTCTGTGACAGGCTGGGAAGCCCTGGATCTGCCTAACACAATTCTAGCCTTCCAAGGAGGTTTTGCAGAAGGTTGATTTGATTTCAGCGAAACACTGAACTCAAAGTTGGAAGTACCCTGCTGAAACTGGAACATAAAGATGCTTGAGATGTTTGGGGATGCCAGGCTGTGCCTGGGGAGAGGGGGACTGGGAGGCCAGGTGTTTCGCTCAGCCCGGTTTTCACTTCTCAGCACACAGGATTTTCACTGCCAAGGGATACATCCAGGTTTTAGAATTAAAACACCATTGTCATATCAGTTCACATGGTTGAGTTGGTGGAGGTGGACAGGGTTGTGGTTTCCAGATCTGTTTCCATTTAGATGAAAAATCAGCAGCACAGATCAGCCCTGCACCTGGATTTGTTTTGTTCACCTACGAAGAGGGAACAGAAAGCCAAGCAAGCTTAACTCAATAAAAACCATTAACAGCAGGCATTTTCCTTCTTCAGGAATTCCCAGTTGCACAAGCCCAGCAAACTCTGTGTCCAGGAGACCCTGCTCTTTCTCTCTCTCAAAGCCACATTTCACCTCTTTCTATGACTTTTCAGCACACAGAGCACCAGGCTGGAAACCAATAATCCAGCCCCATCTTGTGTAACTGGGGAAATCCATCAGTTGATAGCATCTACTCCTGAACTCCTGAGACACAAAAAATAGGCACAAAGCAATAATAGTAGCAATAACCACAGTCATAATGGTAACAAGAAAAGTCCCCGTATGATTATCTAATGGTGCCATAAACCTTGGGAGACTGTAGAGATTAGAATTTTTAACACACAAGAAAATTAAAACGTAAACACATATCTGGGCTTAGTGCAGAAAACACTCAAAATCTGTAAGTCATTTGAGCTCTTTGATTGAGCACAGTCTGATTTATACCAGATTCAAGCTTTGTTCACTGCTGGGGAACATCCTACGAAGAAAGAGGGAGGAGTTACCCTTTTGTCACTTCGGCACCCCCCTTTTGATAACCCATCTTATCTGCCTTCAACATCAGAGCTGCATTCATCGCCATCTCTGTGCTGAGCTGTGGAAAGGGAACATCTGACTGCAGATCAATCGAAGGATTTGCTTTTTTCTACAGTGTAAATAGCAACAGTGAAAAAAGGTTTCAAGAACTACAGAGCTGGGGTGTGCCTGTCTGAAAGGAAGACGGAGTTTTGTTGATCACACCAGAAAATAAAAACACTCCTTCAAATTCTGCTTAAAGTGGTCTAAAGTGTTTATTCTTTTTCAAGTTTGAGTTACAGTATTTACTTCTTTTCTCAGTAGGCCCCTGTTCCCAGCCAGCACTTGCCATTGACTGGCAGGACCATGGTATTCCCTCCTTAATTTTTAACTATTGACATCAACTAGACAGCTTCTATTTCTTTCCTGAATCTCATCCTTTTTCCGTGGTATTTTCTTTTCCCGACTGGCACCTTGGACCCTGAGTCTACTGTGATTTTCTCCATAAACATCTAGCTGTAGGAAGGTGTGCCCTGGTACTGCATGAAGAAGAGGAACCCCTGATGGGAGTGTTCAGACTGACCAAGTATCTTCCAGGCTGGAGAATGCAAGGCTTCCCTCAGACGAAATCACTGGTGCCTCCTCTGCTGGCCTTCCTCACACTGCGGAGAGCTCTGGTCTCTCTCCACGCAGCAGAGCATATTTGTGACAGGGGAAAACAGATGGGAGGCAGGCATTTTCATTTCTAGCCAGCCTACTCTGAGAATCCTTGGCTTCCTTCTTCCAAAAAGTCATGTCGTCTCTCAAAATGCAGCTGGAATTCCTGACATCAAACACAAGTCTGTCCTGCTGATAGCTGAAGATTGGTAAGTGGTGGGATGATTTTGTGGACAGTAGGCCTACACATTCGCCGTGCCAGCTACCCTTCTGCCCAGCATTAACTCCAGGTCTGATAGGATGAAGAAAGGAGGGGTGTACATATCAGTCAACCTGCATCAAACTCAGCATGTGTGAAAGAAAGGGCTGCGATGGGAACTCTGACAACTCTAATCAATCTACTGCTTCTCCAGACTTGCTCCTACACATGCCTCCAGCCTCCTGCTTCCTCTGTGGCTGTGCCAAGCCTCAGATTTCATAGCGCCAGTCTGTAGAGACCATGCTGTTCATCATCTATCATGAACTCATGAGCATGGTGCCCCCTAACTTCTTTGCTGTACAACTTTGAAATGGATCCTTTAGCGAATGATGACTCTCCATCTATTTCTGATCTAAAACACATTTTCTCCTTTGCTGTACTTCTGTCCCTGCTTTCCTTCTTATTTTTAATCTTTATCATGGAGCTCCATATGGTGTAAAAGATTAACGCCATTACACAAAAAAGGTGATGCATTTTGTTATGCTGTTCCCCATCCCACCATATCAAACTAAACTGAGAAGAAGGAAGATTATTCTAGAGAAGTAAAAACAAGGTAAAATCTTCTGCCAACCATGGCTCCCTTTCTCTGCAAACCTGGAAGAGAAGCTATAGACAACAGCCATACTGGTTTAAAAGATCTGTAGGACAAAAATTCCCCAAACCAATTTAGGCTGCATATAGTGGACCAAATTAATCTCTAATATAACTTCTCTTAATTCAGTTTGGAAGAATTTGGCCAAATGTTATCTAAGCCCAAGGATATTTCTACAAAGATGAATTACAACTTGGTGACATTTATTATGGAGCTCCAGAGAGAGAATGAGAACAGAGAAGATTCTCAGCTTTCCAAATGTTGATTATAGAAGCAATTGTATCACCAGCAATGTGGATAAGAGGAAAAAGCTTATAAAATTGAATAAATAGGAAATCTTTCAACTTAATGCTAAAGTTTTAGACGAGCCGTTTCCCGAACAGTTGGCAAGAACTGCAATAGTTTTAAGATAATCACAATCAATTCTTACAGTACAATAAAAACAGGTATAAGAGAAAAATCATTCAAAACTGAAATGTAAGAGGACAAAAGGTCGTAAATTGCAAGAGAAACCCCTAGGGAATCTGAAAATGTATAGGGGTTGGGGGTTTTAAAAAATTGTCTAGCTATTGAAGAAAAATATTGTATTAACAAATGGACAAGTGAGAGTAGAGCTATCCCTCAGAGTCGCTTCATCAACCACAATCAAATGAAGAATCCAATGTACCTTTTTGAAAAGTAGTTGAAATACTGAATCTGCTAAAGCAGAGAACAAGCCTTTGTTAGCTACTTTTGAAGGTCATCAGTAGCTTTTAGTGTATAGGACATTTTTACAACAATTAGATCAAAACTCAGATTGAAAATGTTGGTGGATTTCATAAGTTAGAATGACATCAATAGTTGACTCCTCCAGAGCACTGCCTGGGAATGGGGGTTTTATTCTAAAAAAATCTCGCTTCCACTTGGAGCACCATTGGAGCCACCATTTGTTACATGATAACAAAAGATTGTTTGTTCATTTTAATTTTAAAAGTTATTTGAAGAAAGATAGTTTCATTTTGGTCACCTTAGGTGTTAAAGATCTGAAAACCCCCATTGCTTGTGTAACTCCTGAACAGTCATGAGGATCTCGATAATCAAAACAGATGCACATACGGTGTCTCTGGCATGATTGCACTTATACCATCTGTTAGGACTAAATTTGCACACTAAGGAGATACAAACCCAGCATTAAGAGGTCCTAACTGCAAAACTGAGATAGATCTTGACAAGTAATCTTCAAATCTATGCTGGCATGTCCCATGTCTGAAAAATCCTTCATTTCATAAGGCTCACAAGCTATATTAAATGGCATGACAAACATAAATGTTGTGGATGTCAAAAACCTCAGTTCCTTCTTCATACCATAGCAGTATGCAGAATTTAAAACATAAGAGGTTTTAGGAACAAGAAAAATTCCATTTGCCCAACAGGCCTGCCAAATTATATTCCTTTTAATATCATGTGAGCAGGAAAGAAAGTAATTATTATTTTTTCACATGACACTAATTCCTTTTGCAACTGACAGGCTGAACAAAGGCTGTGCATGTTTCATTTTACCAAAAGGCTAGTTTTTCTTTAAGAATATAACGGATGAGTCATTAGTTTAAAAAACAACCCTGCAAGAAAACAAAGAAAAATGTCATATTGTTGAGATGCTAAAGCAAATGTTGTATCATACACAAACAGTACCTGCATCATGGGTTTTTGTTACATTAGCAGGCAAGATTTTTTAACAAGACTATTCAAAGGAAGCCAATGTCCTCTATGTACTTGCAGCCACTATCACCACTGAAAATATACATGTTACCACCTTGAAATTTCTGGAGTCCCCTCCCACAACATGTGTAAATTTTAAGCAACCACTTGGAAAGTAGAACACATGCTGCAGGTGGTGGATAACAAGTTAAAACCAGACTAAGCTGGTTGCTCGCAGCCTATAGGCTAGTATTGTTCAAAGTCAGGTAGATGAAAACAAATTTCAAATGTAGAAATTACAAAAATTGGTAGTTGAGTGTGCCCCTGCAGAAAGCTGGAAAGGGCAAAATTCACTCACGAGTCTGTGAGGCCCTTCTCTGTTCTCTCACCATGGCTCAGAAATGGTTCAATCTGCAGCACCATCATCACCATTACCACAAAAGAGAGAGAGATACTTGGAAAGCGAATTAGATGACAGAAGAGTTGAGTTAATAAAAGCTGTGATAAAAAAGAAAGCATAATGACAGCATACATAAAACATATAGGCAGGAGTAAAAACCTTAAGTGGTGAAATAAATTACTCCATTATTTAATGGATTAAAGATGGGGAGGATTGGGTAAAATTAAGAAAATAAATGTACACAACAGGCTTCCAAATGGGGTGACAGTAAAAGGCATATTCAACTGCAAAAGTTTCCCAAATGAAGTGATAAAAGGGCCATTACTTCTAACATTCAGCCATCGTACAAGAAAAGCACTAACAAATATACAAAGGAGGATTAATCTTTGGTGATAAAGAGAAGGGTGTGGTTTCCTCACTGGGCAACATTTCCTATATTTCATTATATTTCTAGTTTTAAAAATTGAGTTACTCTATTTCATAAGCATGAAGTTCAGCATTCTTAACCTTGCTGAAAAAACAGTTGCATTGCACAGACCTGGCATAATTTTTATTATTTATTGCTATGTTTTCATCCAAAGGAGGAACACACATCCAGCGATACCGTATATATTATCACATACTGTAATGCAAGGTAGAGTTAAATGTTTTTTTGTGATGCTTTGGTCCTCTATTATTAATATACCATCGCCCTGGAGACAATGTCTATGAAGGTTTCTCTACCTCCTGTTATTACTCACTAACAGTGAAAAGAAATATGGTTGAGGGTATTTGAGTAAAATCCCATATACCTGTCAGCCAAGGTTTCTGAGTTGCTCTTGTCATCATTGTTGATAACAAAGATAGTTATTATGTTCTTACTTTTGCCCTTAAAAAACAAAGTCTCTTTCTGCCCGAGGATGTATCCAACAGCCAATTTCTTTGGATCACAGAATCTTTTACGTGATGAATGCAATTACTTATGGTGATAAGTAACACAGGCTACACTCTAATCTTAAGGCTCCTTACAGACTCCAAGACCCTGTTTCAGTCTCTGTTCTAGGTGGCAGCCTCCTTTTCACTGTACTCTGCCTAAAACACGTTGCAATTTTTCCAACAACAAGGAAATTTTTAGAAAGCATCAGTAAAGCCAATCCCAGCCTTTCCTGACATAATTCCTCAGAAATGACCCTTTCTCATTACCATTTTTAAAAGGCTCAAAAATTTCACTAAATTCTCTTTTGACATTTTCAAAATTATGAAGGTCTCTTTTTTTTTTTTTTTTGGTTAAAATGTCTTTTAGGAAATAACTAAATTAACAGGCAAATATGTTCCAAATGAGAAAAATCACACGAAAGATGTTGAACTTAGCAAGATGAAACATTTTGACATACCCAATCTGATATTTCTCCCCTTTGGATTTTCAGTTCGCTCTTACAAAATATCAGTTTTTCAGCACCGAATGAGACAGTGCCAATATTTAAAATCTTTCTAGTCCTCCTCTAACTCAAGCTGTCAAGCCGGTATTTTTGAATAAATCAATAGGTCTCAAGTCTCTCAGAATTTATTTCAAGAATATTGCTCCAAATATTTTTTTAGCAACTGTCAAGTCTTTTGCATTGAGGGGCTGAAAACTGGTCAGGAACTTGGTACATCACGCACGTGTCCTTCACTACGTATCAAGGGTCCAGAAGCAGTGTGACCGCATTAACAGTGCCTCATCTGAAAAGATAACCATCTCCACTGGGCTTAATAGCTGAAGCTCCATGTCACATGTGCCCTGCCACTGATTTCACAGCAGATGTGGCCAGAGACGTCAGCCTGCCTGTATGTCTTCTCCTTGCACCATGGCCACCCTCTGGTTGCACCATGTGGAATTACCTGAACAACCAATAGCTCCTACTCACGGCTGCTCACCAGAAGCCTGCTCTATCAAACCTCCCACCTCAAGTGTGATTCTGAACAAAGTCCATTTTCCTCAAGAGGCTGCTCAATAACCCCCTTGTCCAGCTGGGGTCCTTTGAGCCAACAACCCTCCCTTCCTGTCTTGAGGAACTGAAGAGCAAAACAAATTTACCGTACAATGATGTGCAAATTACTAGGGTTTAATAGTGCATTTCATCTCCTGGTTTTCCCCCCAAATAGATAGTCACTGTGATTCCTATAGAAGATATTTTAAAACACTGAAAATAAGATATTCTTTAGAAAATCCATTCTCTTTCTTTTTTTCCCCCCTAAAATGGGCACTTGAGGTTCCAACCTCATCAGGTCACACTTTGTCTATTGTCTAAGAAGGCTTTTTAAATAACCCTGGCTTAGGCTGAAACTTCTTTTGAAGGAAAAATCAGTGGGTTGCTTTATTTTTTTAAGTGTTCTAATTCTACCGTTCACAGTGTAAAGTGTGGTTGTAGGTAAAGAAAAAATCCTTCCTCTCCCCCTTACCTCCCCCGACCTGCTACTTTCTCCCTTTTGAATGCCTTCAGCCTGAGCTGTGGAGACTTCAAAGACATCAAAGGCAGCAGATACTGCTGCTGGGGCTGACACTGAAAGCGCTGGATTCACCAGAGAATGCAAAGATGATGGATCGTGGAATATCTTCATTTTTTTCAAAAGACTTGTAGCTTCATTCATTTCAAATGAATTAAAATGAATATCCAAAACAAGCTAACAAACAAAAAAAAAAGAAAAACAGAGGGAAAAATCACAGAAGGAAAAAGGAATTAGTGTGCAGCAAACAAGTCAAATTTTCTGCTGTATTCAACGTATTCTAAGGAGACGGGACATTAGTTATTGCTCTCTCCATGGTTACCTCAAGCCAAGAAGGCAGGGCAGCATCAGCTGGTGACTATTTCTTAAGTGCCTCGGTCAGCATGCATCATATGCAAAGCTGGTCCTTCAACCTTGCTCCTGTTGGTGGAGCAAGGGGAGAGGTGCCAGCAGGGTGTCCCAGAGGGGTCTGGAGGGTTCCTGATGCTGGAGACATCGGAGGCAAAGCCGCCACACGCACAGGAAGCTCCACTGTGCCGTTGGCAAGGGGCTGGAGGGACGTGGGAGGTGAGCTGCTATGAGTAGAAAGCCACAGGCAATCTTAGGGATTATCTAGGGAGGGAATCCATTTTATTTCTGGGCTGGATTCATTCTGGACCCTAGGAGAAAACCCCGTGAAAGAAGTCAGGCATCCCTCTGTGTCTTATCTGCAAGCTGAACTGTCCCTTTCTAACCAGGGTCTTGCCATCTGTATTGATCTTGGCATCGAGTCCGCTGCTCTCTGATCTTACATCTGCTGCAGAGGTCAGAAACTTGATTAACCAAATGTGCAATTTCTACTGGGCGTTAGGATTTGATAGCGGAATTATCAAAATAATTCTAAAACACTAATATTTTATTTACACAGATACCTGAAAATCTAGCTGAACCTCTTGAAAAATTCATCAGAGTTGGATACCAGGTGAATTTTATTTCAGGCGTTATGCTTTTATGCGCAGTATCATATCTTTTTAACTAGTGCATATCAGCTGTAATGGGCAGGCAATGCAATTAGTGCATAGGGGCTCCACATCTTTTATTACAGAGGATTCTGGGTTTTCAATTTTGGGATTAAACAATTAAAAAAACCACCTTGAAAGGGTTTGAGGAAGAGCCCTTCAAAATGAAAAATGATTTTCTTAGCTAGTTCTGGATGAACTACTCTGGTAAAAAGAATATTGTTTAATTTTCATTTTGAATTAAAGACCTGGAAAGCTGAGTAATACACAGGCTAATGCTGAGCTGAGCTGTACTTCTGCTCCTCTGAGGGCCATAAAAATGTATTAAAACAGGAATTATTTTGTACACTATGCTGTACTTCAACGTTTAATTCTCAGCAGGCTATAAAATCACTTCCAGGATAATGAAATTACAAAAGAATTTTAATTTCATTTTCAATCCCTTATCATTACAAATTACTAAGAGAAGATGGTTGGAAGATGACTAGTGATATTTCTACTCTCCATCTTCTGACTGGCCAGGGCTTTCCAGGGCTTTTTTGACTGAAATATCTGCAAAAGACTTTTGCAGGTTATTTAGATTGAACTTAGTGCAGATGATCCTGAAATATGCAGCTGGCTACATCAGTTTACACATTATGAAAACACTGTTATTATAAAGGGTTCCAAGTGGAAACAGCATTAATAGGTAAAATAATAATAAGCAAATTAAAAATAAATAAGCAAAAATAAAATAACGTGCTCTGCACAGCAGAGCAAGTCACTTCAATTAACAGGGAAAGGCCTTTAATTGCCAAGTTTCAGGCAAGAAAGAGACAGGACCAGTCCACACCTCGGGAAGGCAGGCTCTTTCCCTGGGTGGGATCCAACCCTGTCTCTTCCTTCAGCCCTCAGTCCTGGCCAAGTAATGGCTGAGTTTCTGTGAAGAACACCACGTGTGGATGACCCTCATACTGAGTTGTGAATTCCATCTTCCTTAAGCAACCAACTCTGTGATTTAAAGGAGTTCAGGTCCCTCTTCAGAAGCTGTGCTGTAACATCTGAGAAGGAGCACAACCAGAGGTCTTAACCCTTTCTCATCACTGGACCATGCTCACATCAATCAGCCTATTTAGGGATCACAGTTCTCCCATCATCCAGCAATGAGACTGTGAGATTCCCAAGTTTTTGCACTCCACTCCAGCCGCAGTTTGCGCATTTGATCCTCTGACTTGTAAGAAGAAAATATATAAAGACAGGAGCTATGTGAGAATAGAGGCAAAGAGAAATGAAACAATGTGGTTGAGTCAGTAGAGCTGGACACAGTCCGAGCTTGCAGCTGAAATTTCCCACAACCCTGGTCAATGCTTTGAGTCCTCCCTCCTTCAGAAAATAAAGAAGATAATCTAGAGACACGCAGAGAAGGGAGACAGGGGAAAATATAATGGAAATGTGACTTGGTTGTTCACTTCAGAGATAAAGCTACACTTCTCAGCTGTGCAGTGGTTTATACCTGTTTGACAGATGCCTCCTCTAAGCTCTCATGGGCCACGTGTGCCAACCTGTTCCCAAATAACCTGCAAAGATAAGCCACAAGTGTTCCTCCAGCTGGGGACATGAGCTGTATTTCATTTCTTGTGTAATACTACAGCACTCTGTGCTTAACAGCTTTTCTTATTTTATTTAGTTTAGCGCAACTTGTTAGCCTAACACAGTTAAATTTATGAGTCACATTTATTTATGCCTCTCAAACAGCTCCATTGTGATATATGTGATGAATACTGAAAGAGAAGTGATTCCAGAAGCTGCTCAGGCGTCTGTGTATCTGTGCCAAGTTCCACATTATATTTATCTCTCAGCTATCACCCAAACACAGGCTCAGTTCATGCTAAACATCCTTTCTGCTTCTGCAATATTTTCTTTTAATTTCATCCATAAAATACAAATTACAAATTGACTTTACCTTTCTGTCACCTCTCTTTACCAATGCTTCTTCACTGCTTTTTTTTTATTTTGCTTTATTCACCCCAAAGTTGCCAGTCTGAATAATTCTGCCTTCAGGAATAACCTCCTTTTTCCCTCAACTTTTGCCAAGATCAGGTAAGCCAAATGAGAATGGCACTGATTAAATAAAATGCCAAGTAATACTGTGTGTCTTATGGGAGGGAGTCTCATTATTAGTTGTAGGAAACAATGGCAACATGAATTAGAAGTGAAACCGTTTTTTCCAAAAAATAGACCAATGATGAATAAAGTCTGGTTAACATCCACAATTAACTTGAGCACTTTGACTCTTCCACTTCCATTCAAAACTATAATCACTAACAATATCATTGATCAGGTATTCAAGATACACCTTCTGTGTTGTTTTCTTACCCCCCAAAAAAGCCACATCCTTCACAGAGAGATTTGTGAGTGAGTCTGGTTTCATTTCAAAGCCACCAGACATCCCAAGGTTCTTTAAAGTATGAATATGGATTCCCCTTGGAAGAGAAAACCCACTGGGACATCTAAAAGTTGCCAAAGGAAAATGAAGGGTTTTCACCAGTTTGTAGCCCACAACTAACTTGCATTGTTCCAAAAAAAGCCAGGGACCAGGTAACTTTTTACAGCCATTAGGCATGGGATGTGTGTGATGATTGAACAGGTAAAGCTTTTTGTCATTGATCCTTTGGCAATGTCAAGGGGCAGAACACACTTCTGTCAAAGAGCTCTTCATCCTCATCTCAGTTCCAGTGTAAATAAGCATCTGGCCTGGCTGTCAAAGATACAGGGATGCAGTAGGAAATATGTTACCTCCATGAGGCCAGGTGCCTGAGAAAAATGCTAGTGTGATTGAAGTATTAGAATTCGGATTTCAGAAGGAGTTTTCTGTAGAAGCCATGCTGAAAGATAAGTGCCTGGCAATCCGCTCTGTTACAAGGATTTTTATCACCATTTGCATAGGGCTGGCACATATAACTGAGTCTGCAAACCTGTACTTACATGGCTTTTAATGACCCACTGCTTGAGCCAGACGTTAAAGACTTATAATACGAACATTCTTTTCATTTTTTTCTTATTTTGATCGTGAGTGAAGGAGCAAACATTTCCACAGCTATAAACATGTGAATCAACATTCCTTTAAAAATGTGTTGTTTGCATTTGGGATCTGAATTTCACATTTTTTGTGGTCTCAGGTAGACATTAGGAATGGTTAATATTCAGTTTGTATTTTTACACTCTTGGTAAAACTCATAAATTTTAAGTTGGAAAGCTACCATCAAAAGATTATTTTGCTTTATTTTCAGCAGAACATACGCACAGAAACCTCTCAGTAATTCCTGTTTGAACTATGGCAATGTTTCAGAGGGACATTCAATCCTAAAATAAAGGTGGAGAATCAAGCACGTTCCTTGGTAAGTTATGCCTATGTTTAACTACCTTCAGTGATAAAAATTAGTTCTGTGTTTCAAATCTACATTCTTCTTGCCTCAGCTGCCAACTGCTGAACCTCATTATGTTTTTCACTGCTAGATTAAAGAACTGGCTATGAGAAATATGTTCCTCAGGTAGGTACTCACAGACCCCGATCAAAACATCCTTTAGCCTTCTCTTCAACAAAATAAGTAGACAGAGCTTAAGTTTTCCTGTATTAAATTTTGGGAGTTCCAAACCCAAAATCTTTCATTTAACCCTTTTTGGATGCTTCTCACTTTTTCAGAATGCTTTTTTAACTGCAGCACCAGAAATGGTTGTGGTTTTTTTTAAGTTATGGTCTCATTAATAGAATACTCATTAGTAGAATTAACTCATGTCAGACCACATTCCATATTAGTTTTACCAATACTGTGTCAGGATTGATTTCAGAGGAACATGATACAATTTCTCAGCTCATCCATTCAAAATGTCAAGACACCTTCTAGGAATTCCATAGTATTACAGGATTTGCCAAGAAGTAAAAATCATGGTTATGGGCGGTCCTTGACCAATTTCCTCCTGAATGAGAAAGTCCTCCTCTGTGAAATTATCAGTTGTGATCACTAAAATTATCTTAAATGCAATTATTATTAGGCCCTTTACAACCGTTTATGTCTGCATCGTGTTTAGTGAGATCTGAAGTTCAGTCGAAGGCAGAGAGGTTGCAATGCTGTTAGATGCTAGCCTCAAGCTAAATACAGAATATTAATCTCAACAGGAGCCCAGTTGGTCTATGGTATTTCTACATTTCCTGGTGGATAGATAAGCAAATGGGAGACAAATGTGTCTGGAGGAGGTGAATAATTGTGCTGCTAGATATTCTTTCTGAATATCTGAACTGCTGAACTGCTTCTGACAATCCACTTTTTGGCATAGACAACTGAATACATAAGAGGAGCAGGGGTAAGAGACCACCCGCTTTGCTTATAAAATCCAAAGGCAAGCTGCTTGAACAGTGTACCATCCAGAAAGATAATACTTATGTTTTATCTATACAACCCTCTTCTCTCATTGCTGCTCATCCTGCTGAGGAAGGTATCAACTACTACAGTGAGGCAGAAGGAATTTTTACCCCCTCTCTTCACCCATATAGTAGCCTACTCCCAGCTCTTTATTTTAATTAGGTTATCTTACCCTCATACAATTTTACTTACATATCTGGGAAGCTTTGTACCAGACCTAATAAAATGAAATAATTTCTGATAAAGCTGATGAACATCTTTACTTTTTTTTTGCCTATTTTTAACTTGGTTAAAAATAGTTCGCAAAGAAAAATAGAAAAAAAATCTCATTCTTGAAATTAGAATAAAACAAAGGATTTTAATTTTTTTTTTTGCCTTCTTTAAACATTCTGACAGAACTTCTCTCTTTACAGTGGCAAAATGAAAATGTAGGTCATACTAAGAAGATCTTTATCTAAACAGAAAGGACAAAGTGTCTTTGTGAGCCAACAATGAAGACAAAACATTTTTGGGAAAAAGTACTATCTGCCCAAGCAAAAATGCATGTGTTGGGATGTCAAGACCACACATAAGCTTCACTACTGCTACAGTATTGATCTTTCCAAAGGTCTGTGGCTTTTGCCAGTGATTTCCTTCACTGCTAAACTTGGTTTTACCCTCTTGAATTCACTATCCCACCTTTATTTGCACTTGTCAGTGACAGAAACAGCAGCAGACAGAAAGGAAATGTTTATTTCATCCATACCAGAGTTGAGCTCAGGCTCATCTGTATTCTCACTTGGGTACTTTATGTGCTCTTGAATTTGAGAGGTGCCACGGTGCACTCAGTGAGAGCCCTCATGTGAGAGTTCTGTGTGGTACCCTCAGTCCAACTCACACTGCTCCTCCGTGGGTGAATCTGAAGCAGCATCAACACAACAGGCTCCAAGTCTATTGCTGAAGCTATGCAACACCAAGAAAGGTATTTTGCTTCTGTCAGCGGACACAACAAATACCCATGGATATAAGCAGGATTTTTAGTGACCCATGTACAGCTCTAATACCCAGATCAGTACCTTAATTTCAGAAAGACTAGAAAACATCTTAAAGGGAAAACAAAGGGAAGGTACTAAGTGGTAAATTGCACAGTACGTGGTAATTGACTTAGCCATGCAGTTCCCATTACTGTTAATAGGAATCAGATGGCTAAATCCCTGTGCTAAAAATGAACTTTTAAATAGATATCTGCATGCGTGCCAAGTACAAAGCATCAAGGTAACATAAACTACCAATGAGGAACATATGAACACTGAAGACATTTACTGAAGGCATCAAGAAAGGTTACGCAAGGACTTCCGAAACTGGGACAAAATTGTACTATGAGATCATTTACTGGAAGTAGTTTTCATATAAATTGTGTAAGGTTTTAGAGAACAAAGTGTGCACTGGCTGAGAACATAGGTCTTCAAAGGCAAGGGAACAAAGGTGTTTCTTCAGAAGACACGAGGAGAATAAGGGCAGGCTATAACAGTGCCATACACAAGTACACATCCTTGACTTCCTGCCTAGGAAGCTCCACAAACTCATTTAGTGGTAGGACAGAAAATGGCATTGCTGTAGCTGCTGAGTTTATTACTTATTTGCTGGTATCCTAGGTGGGAGCAACTGTTGCTAGTGTTTCAGCTGGGAAAGTTTATTTTCTTTCTAATGATTGCTGTGAAAGCAATGTCAATAATACCTTTTGATTTTAGTTGTAGCTAAGTGATATTTACACTATTCAAGGACTTTTTCTGCTTCCAGCAGAAGCATAGACAGAAGGATGGAATGGCCAATGAAATATTCCATACCATAGACATCATGCTCAGTATATAAATGGGGTTGGCCAGGAGAGGGGCTGGGAATCTGTGATCGCTGCTCAGGGTGATGCCAATTCACCAGGTGGTGAGGGTGACTAATGTCATTATTATCATTGTTATTATTATTGGGTTTTTTTCTTTTCTGTTATTGTTTCTATTAAACTGTCTTTATCTCAGCCCACGAGGGTTTTTTTCTCCCTTTCCCCTCCTTTTTTTTCTCCTCTTCTCCCCATCCTTCTGGAAGGGAGATAAAGGGGGAGGGGGATCAAGAGACTATGTGGTTCTAGTTGCCAGCTGGGGTTAAACCACAACAGCTGGCCTGGCTTACTGGCCTAAAGTCCTTCAGGAGATGAGGATCAGGAGAAGAGCTACCCCTTGTAGGAGCATGTTGCAAGCACGTATTGCAATGTATATATTTTACAATAAAATTTCAGAATGCAGAAGTGACATCCAAAGCAAACATCTGAAACCAACTGAATTTTTAAAACTCAAGCCAATATTTGATTAGTCTTATTTCTGATAAATAAAGATAATGACGATAAAGGTAGGTAGGTAGGTAGGTAGGTAGGTAGATAGATAGATAGATAGACAGACAGACAGACATAGATACATAGATATACATTTAAAAAAAATTCATTAGGGGTCAGCTTTGCTGAAACAGGAAATCTACAACCTGGTGTTGGATTAATGTCGTTGACTAGTTGTTTACATACACATTTTAATAACTGTTATCATTGTTAATGTTGTATTAATTTTGATAGAATAATCAAGCCCAGGCTGTCAAAGGTGTTTACATTGCTGAACAACATCAAGCAGGGAAACAAGGCTCAGGGTCTGAAGAATAAGGACTACTCAGTTGCCATGGCAAGCAGAGTGAGAAATCAGTGCAAAGTCTGGACATTTATTGACTAAGATACACAAAAGGAAAAGAATCAAAACAAAATAAAGGGTCTTCTGAAACTGAAATAGAGTTTCTGCACGAAGGAAAAAAAAGAATAATCAAACTGTGTCAAAGTCCTTCTTTCAGAGACAGGATTTTGGATACACTCTCTGATTCTGTCAAGTAATCTTTCTTAGTCAGGATGAAAGAGTTAGTTCTGTTGTTCAGGTATGAGCTGTGAATGATAGTTTCTTTCCCTGCCTTTGACAAAACAGGCAGACATGGTTACAAAAGGGAAAAAAGATACATAAAGGTGGAGGAAATACGGCTTTTATTGATGTTCTCAGGCTCCATGGCAGCTGTCGAGCTACAAACAGGCTGCTCGGGGCGGACAAAGATGATAGTGATGCTCTTACTCTGAACTTTGTCTTGCTGATATCATATGAGTACGCTGACCAGGTTACTCTCCTGGCTCAGGCAGACTCATCTGGACCATTTTGTGTTGCCTCTAGGATGCCATGAAAGGGAGGAAGGGATATTGGCCAACTTAGACACCTCAGCGTTAGCATGTTATGGTGCTGTGGCACATCCTGCGCCCACTCTTCACCTCCTTTAGAGGCTGTGAGTCCTCCAGACCCTGTCTGTAAGTCCTTAAGTTACTTTGTTCACCACTGCCAGAGGATTTGAACCAGGAATGATTTTGAAACTGTGCTGAACTCAACACCATACTAAGCTGTCTGTGTAGTTTAGCTGTACCTCTGAGGTCAGATGTCTAAATACCCATATGATCAAGATCCATGGGTGGTGAAATAGTCATGCTTTCCAGTGCAGTTGCTTGGCTCATTCTTTCCACGATGTCAGAACATACCCTCCCAGGAATGGACACTTAGCACCAGGTCAGAGTACTTCATCTTTTACCCCCCAATCTGGTAACCCTACATGAATTTCATTATTTGCAGTTCAGGGTCCAGTGGAACGTGCCCCTACACCAGCCTGGCCTCTGCTCTGGAGGCTAGGACACTCTTCAAGAGTGCTAGATATGCAGTTTTAAACACCAAAACCCTTGAACTCAGATGTCACACTTGCTAGGCAAGTGCTGTAACCATGGAGTGTTGTGGAGACAGTGCACAGCTCTTCCCCTAGCTGGTTCTCCAAGGAGAGAAAAGGAGCTAGCAAAGCACCCACACAGACCAGAAGGATGCTTTTGTTTGCAAATCGCAGTTTCACATAGGCACCTGATTCTGGGCTGTGGGTAATTTTATGAGAAAAGTGGGGTATAAGACTCATTTCTCCTTTCTGAATGTTTCCTTCTGCCTTGCTTTGGCTTTCTCCCACTCATTGTGTCCCACTTTCTCCTGTTGATTGCACAGGACCATGGGTGTTTACTTAGGGTCCGTGTGCTCTACTCCTAAAATTGCAAGGTTTACTAACCCTGCAAGGCCCACACTTCTCTATTTCTGGGTCTGAGTGTCCTTGCTTCCAGCTCTCTCTCAATTGAACAACAAAAGCCATTTAACAGGCCAGTGAGCTTGGTCCTTTCAAGTCAGTCGGAAATGAGTTGCCCTCAGAAACCGCTCTTCCCTTTTGTCCTCTCATCAGGATTTTGCAGTTATCCTTTTTCATTCCTAACTGTGGCTATTTAGAACTTGAGTCCTTTGTACTGATATGTCACTGCCATAGAAGTGGGTAGATTTGATTATCTTTCTGATCCTTGTGAGTAATCTCATTTCAAACTTTGACCTCCCACAGGCACCTGCTCCTTTTGACATCAAAGCCAGCTCTTTATCACGGAAGTAGCTTAGCCTTATGGCAAAATTATCGATTGCAGATGACTTATACACTTTTCCTGCTGTGCTCTATCAAAAGCTGATCCTCTCTTTTGTTGCTTCTTTTGAAAATTAGGTCGAATTTGTTACTGTCTCAAGCAGCTGGCTCTATGCTAGCACATAACTTCTCAGGAATTGTCTCCATTTCTCTTCTCCTTGCAGTTCCCTTCCTTACCCTCTGCACCATTATCGCATAGTGCCTCAAAGACACGCAGACACATTGCCCAGGGTCCCTGTTTTTTCATCCAAACTTTGCAGTAGAGCACAATTTCTGCCTGTTTTAAGCCTCTGTCCATACCCAGCAGACCTGCTTCTCGTGCCATGTTCTGGAAAACAGTCCCCCTGCGGGAGAACAGACAAGATCTCCCTCTAAACCCACCCATGCCACTGATGTCTTGACTTTGCTCCTCAGTCTCTTCCATTTCTGTTGGACAGCAGGGAGTATCTCACGACCTGTGTGAGCTGTGACTTGTGGCACAGGGATCCAGTTCTGGCAGTACTCGTGGTGGCTAGTGTGATTATGCCTGGATTGCCATATATGCAAATGCAGACTCACCAATATCTTAAATGAGAATTTATCACAATTGACAAGTTCCCATTTTTTAGACAATGGGTCTAATTCATCTGGCTGTGATCAGTTCCCTTTCCTAGCAGAATTTTCTTCTATTGTGGCTAGAATCCAATCATTCCTTTCTGGGGCTAATGATGCATTGAATGAATGTATCTGTTTACCAACGCCAACCTCTTCTATCAAATAAAATTACTTTTGCTACCTTCATGTACTCAACAATTTTCTTAGACTTCTCCTAAATGACAAGTTTGATACAGTAAGCCAAAAAATTAAATAACTACCTTATGTTCTTGCTTCAAGATCTTATTTTAAGTAGTCTATCCTTCTAGTTTTAAGCAATTGCTCCTGACAGCCTTTCCCCTTCGGTGCTTTATTCCATTCAATTTCACTTACAACGTTCTGCCTTTTCCCAGAGTATTAGGGAGTAAGTGACCATTGAACATAAGACTCTTCAAATCAAGGTTGAGCTGCAGAGCAAAACACAGAAAAGAAGCCTGGCAACATGTTCTGCCCCTTAATATCAAAGGGCTCAAAAGTGGGGTTTCCCCAGAAAGAACTCAAACCTCTGTCTAGATTAGAATTTGTCTCCAGTTGCAAGATTGGCATGGCTTCGTAGTGCCTGGCTGATGACATTACATGTGAGCTATGAGAATACGAAGCCTTAGTCTGTACATCTGGTAAATCAGATCTCCATAGGAAGAACTGCTTGTGTCACCTGCTGAGAGTGATGCTGCAAAACACAGCTCTAGACTCCTCTGTGTCTAGCGATGGCTGCTTAATTTAGTGCACTTCATCATCATCTGCATTTATTCTCAGAATGTGGTGTTATCTCTGTTACTGCTTTGACTCTTTTGGTAAAAATGTTGATGGTACAACATTACAACAATTGAGGATACTGATATTTTAGGACTCAACAAAAATACAGTCTAGCTGAGAATAGGTTTCAAAGGGCTTTACTAAATTAAACCACAAATCTTATGGTCGAATGCATAAAGCCAAAATATAATGCCTGCTAAGAATAAGTGGAAACCTTCTTACTATCTCAAATCCTATAAAACACACATAGAGATCCCTGCATAATACTATTAAGTATCTCATTCTTTGGAGAAATAACAGATATGTTGAAGGACTTTTTGGCTGAGAGTGAGATGTATGAGAAGTGAAGACTTACAAAATATTAACATTTATGTGTATTTATAGAAAGAGGAGGAAAAGGATAAACACACATATGTGCACATTACTGTGAATTACTGTGAAAGATTACTGTGAATCTTTCCTCCTTGCTCCTAAATGTGTCAGTTATAGTCACTGAACAAAAGGTCTTTCAGAGCAGAGACCCTATCCACATTCAAATCTAGCACTTTGCACAGTGTGTCCTCTATTTGATGGTCTCCTCTGATACACGACAAATGTAGTAAACTGGAAACACTGATAGGAAATGGTGCTTTCTTATTAGTTACACAAATTCCAACACCTGGAAAATTTAGAAAACTTCTGATTTCAAGCTGGATATTGAGAATAGATTTTGAGTGTAGATTATACATTAAATAGTTTGTGATACTATTCCAAGATTGTCTTTTCAAATCCTGTGATTTTTCTTCTCTTTTACATTACTACTAGCACAAATAATCCAGGCACTAGACACAAACATCCCATTTGTACCAGTTTTCAAGGGTTATACTACAATCAAGTTCTGACATTTAACACGACACACAGAATTTGAGACCATTACAATTCTGGGTTAAATCCAAACCTGATTTATAAGAGGTAGAAGTTAGGCTCTTTATACATAATTGCACCCTCAGGAATAAAACAAAGCATAATAAGGTGATAAAATGTAAATTAGACTGAAATATATGCTCACCTTTTGGGTTCTTTACAGCTTCAAAGCAAAGCCCTTTGAAAAGAAAGCAAATTTTCCTGAATTCAGAGGCATTTGGATTCAGCATCAACATAAAATACTTTCTACGTTATTTTAATGGAATTAATTGAATCTAGGGAAAATAAGGGATCCTAAATTTCTAAAAATCAGCCTACTATATGCACATTGTTAAACCTGACGATGCAACAGATTTTTTTTCCATTCCTCCCTCCAGATACGGAGTTAAATAAGACAGTCATTAAAGGGCACCAATCAGGCACTTGATGGTTTTGGGTGCAGATTCATCAATTTATGTTTCCCATTTCTCTCTGGAATTTTTTCCTCTGACCAACTACACTGAAAGAAATTATCAGTTCACACTTCGGTTTCTTTCATGACATAAAAATCCAGGCACAAACTGCCAAAGTCTCAACTTCCTGATCTGACGTCTCCTGAGTACTCCATGGTAGGACTGGAATAGAAACACTAGGTACAAAAGAGGTTCCTGTGTCTGTCTGAGGGCAAAACATGGTGAGAGCCAAGAGCTAGACTAGGTTTGCAGGCAACTCTCTCAGGACAAAGCAGCCCTCAGTTCCCAGTCTTGCCGAGTGCCATTTGACATCTGCTTTCACCAAGCCTTTGGTCCCTCAGCAAGAGACTGATGATCCCCACCTCTGAGTATTTCTTCAGGGCACAGTGGATGACGATGCATGCTGCAGGGGGTCTCTGAAGCTAAGAGTGGTCAGAAAACGAAAAGCAAGACAACCCAAGTTACACGGGCATCAGAGAATTGACCTATCCGTGCATTTGGGCCAGTATCTCTACTCTGTGCTGTGTGGTCAACACTGACGCTATTGAATCAACGTAGCTGTGTCCTAGGCAATGTGTGAATGCAGTTGCCAATAAAATTAAGAAAAAAAAAAATTTTGTATATATTTTTTATGTAGTTCCAGTCAGATAGCACCTAGTTGCCATTATTCTTCTCAGTGGAATGGAGATTTCAATATAATGCTACAGAAGAATAAGGGAATTTAAGTAATGAGTATGTTTATGTGGGTTATCCATATTTGTCATAGATATATATAAAAAATTTAATTGCCATGAAAACCAGGTCTAACAGTCTAACACTTTTAACCTATTCCTTCTGGCTTGTTTTCCTCATGAGAGAATTTCCTCTTTTGGAGATGGAACAATGACACTCAATGAAATCTACAATTTTTTGAGCATAAGTCCGAAACTCTGTCCTCTAAACAGTATTATAATTCTTGAAGCCAAATAACTGATTCATCCTGGCATTTTCAACATATCTGTGAAAAACTTTAATGAATGTTTGAATAAAATCTGGATTTTAATTTCTGCTTTTATATTACTAAATATACTCTGACAATTATCTTTTGAGAAGAGTGTGTGCGTGTGCACATACATGTATGTTTCTTTTTTCTTTTGGGTGAATACTTTGCAAGAAGGCAAGTGATGCTAAGCTAGTTCACTAGATCCTTTACTTGGTTCTCAGCCTGAATCAAATATTTCATGGACATCAAATGCCAACAAAGTTGACTAAGAAGGATTTAAGAATGCTTTTTAGGGGAGTTGCCAGCTAGCCTTCCTCAGTTGGCCTCTTTAGGAGTCCATAACCCAATCTTGTGCCCATGATAGAGGGCTTCAGTCTTTGTGAACTGCCAGTAAAAAATCCTCCCTAATCCTCCAAGAACTCCAAGATCATAGGAATTCCAGGTCCTCCATTCCCTTTATTTTGACCTTAAAATTTTTTAAGGAACTTTAATTTTCAAAAACAATAAGCAAACAGATCAGAACATTCTTTTAGATATTGGCTGGGAAAATGCACATGGCTCCCTGCAACACACACACAGGCACATCTGCTGCAACGCTCCAAATGTGTAGAATATTTTTTTCCAATTTTGCCACTAATTTCTTAGTCTGCAGTGATTAGGAAAAGAATTGAAGAGAAGTATTAATCTGGTATATGTGACAATCTGCACCTACATTCCTGTAGTACAACCTGGGTCTTTGAGAAATAGGCTATTAAGTTTCCTCTTCCAGCAATATTTTTGCTTATTATTTATTATTATGAATTTCCTAAAGAAGCCTAAAAGACTTTGCTGTCCAAATCTCAATGAAATTACGTAAAATGTGTGCACTTAATGCTTGTGATTTCTCTTTAAAAACTGTCTTCATAGATAATAAATAAGACGCTATTAAGTATTGCTGCCTAACTTCATTAATGTTTGATTTCCCAGAGGAGCATGATGACAGAACTGAGTCTCATCTCAGAGTGGCTTTCGGAGAGAAGAGCCGAGGTTAGTGACCTTACCCGAGTGCATGACTTTGGATACTTAAGAGGCAAGGTAGGTAAAAATTTGTTAAGTGAAAAAAAAAACGGATGGCCTTTTTCCTCACAGACTGGAGTGCATTCCCCTTGACGGGAAAGGAAATTGTGATGGGAATCTGGGACATCCTGAAACCTTAATGCAGCAGTAGGGCTTCTGAGCAGCAGCTCATAGCAAGCCAGAGCTGAGCAGCAGCTTGCTGCTTATTAAAGCATTAGTAGAGGGTTGAATTCTAGAAAAAGAAATTACTTATTTTCTGCATATAATTTATTTCTTTTCAGGCAGCCACTGACCCTGAATTTCCACTTGTGTGCCTTTTGGATTTGCTCACTGCGTGGGACAGCACCGAAGTCTTCCATTTGCTTAATTTGTGGATTTTGGTTCAGTGATTTCAATTGTGTGTCACTTTGCTTATTTGCTTTGATTTGCTTCAAAGCATGATTCCCTTTGGGGTCTCTCAACTCCTTTCAACTAAACAAACTGTAGCCCTGGTCTGTCACTGTAAACTAGGTACGGATAGAGTGGCATCTCCCAAAGCAAGCATACCTACAGATATCACATCTGGCTCTTCCAGCATGCAACTGCAACACAGTAAAATTAAGATTTGATTTTAAATTTTGAAAATTATTTCTCAAAGACCAATGTAATTTTGGTGTCAGAGGGTGGCTTTTGGCTTGGGTGGGTTTTTTTATCCTTTCTGCTCTGTACCAGGTCAGCTCTTTGGAAATGGGAACCTAGGGGCTGGTTCTGTGCTTTTTTTAATATTGACTTTATTTATATTTTTTTTCTTATATGTATATGATCTTTCATAGGTTTTCTCTACAAAGACTGGAAAGGCTCATTTCTTACCTGAATCCAGCCTCTTAGTTGGAGAAGGGAAAAAAAAACTTCCAATAACCAAGCACTTTTGGAAAGGAAACAGGTTAAAAGGAATATTCAAAATATTTCAGCCTAACTCCAGAAATAAAAACAATATAAACCAAGGTGTTTGATGATTTAACTTAGCAAATACAAATCTGGAGATCTGTTAAGTAAATAAGTAGAAAATAGAATCCAGCATCTGCAGTCTACCCATCTGTTACCTTGTCTCCAGCTGCAGCCACTCTGATGTCTCTGAACGAGGTGAAAAAGAAATAAAGGAAAATTAAGACATGAGCCCTGAGAACACATCTGCCCCGTGCACAATGGAAATCTTTTCTCTTCACTGAACCCTGAAGTCTTGATAAGCTGTGTTGCGGTGGTTGTCTTAACACAGAGTTCCAGGTGTTACAGGCACTCTAAGGGCTGTGCACAGTTTATTATCCCTCCTCTGCTCCATGAGAAGATGACATGAATAAGGGATTCATACATTTACAAGCACTAAGGTCAGAAAGTACCACCACAACCATTCCACCTGAGCCCCTGGAGCTACTGGGTACAGAATTTCTCTCAGTGAGTGGATTAAATCATATCTCCTGGAAGGATTTTGCATTTTCTTTTAAAGATCTAAATCCATGTTGACTTGTCCCTGTCTCGTCCCTGCCTCAAACCCTTTTAGGACGCTGTTACTTAGTTAAATTATCTTCTCTGCTAGAAAACTGTGACTTATTTCAAGGCTGAGTTTGTCAAACTTTTTGCCAGAGAGCTTGTCGGGTCTTTGTCGACAAGCTCAGAAAGGCACTGATGTTGGGTCTCGGTTCCATGTGTAAGTACCCAGGCACAACGATCAAGCCACCTCTCGGTCTTCTCTGGGATCAGCTGAAGAGATTGAACTCCGTAAGCCCCACACAGTACAACTCGTTTTCCAGCTGCCGGATCAAACCTCCCAAACCTTTCATCTCCGGCGCTCTTATTAGGCTGCATTGCTACCCTGGAATGTGGAAGGGCTCTTCAAAGGATTTTAGACTGACCATCTGATATCCGCACTGAAGCATTGTCTGAGGGGATTTTGATATTTCTTTTGATTCAGCCCTTGGCTTTAAGAACCTGATGGCTACGGCTGTTTTAGAGCTCAGTAATGGCTTTGCCACAAGCAAGCAGGACAGCAGCTCACTGTTATGGAAGGCAGATGTGCCTCCAGGTTTCTCTCTGCTATGTAGAACGTATTCCTGGTATCCTTTTTTTTTTGTCTCCTCCTGTTCTAGCAAATGAAGCTGTGGACACATACGTGTGAGGAACAATACCAAAGCTCTGCTTACAGCTCATCCATCATTTGTGTAAAGAAGGAGATGCAGCAGCCCCCCAAGAAGTTGTTCTCTACTATAGGCTGCAACTTCTAATCTAAAAAAAGTAGCACAAGGGACAAGAGCAAAAATACATAAATGTGCATACACACTTCTTTCCTCATCATTTGACATTTCTAATACAAACAGCTGTGGTCTAGATCAACAATTTTCTAAACATTTTCATACTAAATGAGGGTCTCATGCATTTTTCAGTGACATTTCAAATCATTCCCTTTTGGGGGGTTGTGCCCCTAAGTCCACAAATGTGCAGGCATGTCTTTCCATTGACTTCAGTAAGTTCTAATCAGTTCCTTATACTATGAGGGTTTAACTGTTTAAAGTTATAGTTAAGTTGATCAGTTCATGCTATTCTCTGACACCATTTCCAAACTAGATGGGTTGCTTATTAATTATCTTTGTACAGGACCTTCTAGTGAACTATAAAATAATTTACAAGGAAATAAAGCTATAATTAAGGGAATAGTTGACCATTTATCCCCCCAAGATTTTATACACTTTACAAAAAGTGAGTAGGTTTAAGGCAGCATAGTAATGATTAAGAACAATGAAATGCCTTATGTGCAAGTTCCTGTACATTCATAGGTTTGCTATTTAATAAAATTACAGCTATAAAAATAATGAATAAAAACTAAAACTTAATAAAAACTAAAAATTCTTGGATCTCATCTGTGATTTTTCACACCCTCGTTGTAGACCTCAAACATAGTCACAAAGATTGGAGAGTCTCAACTAGGACTACAGACATTTCAGGCAAGGAAAGGAAACAAAACATCTTTACACAGATGAGGTCCCTTACTTGACAGGGTTGTAATATACTTTTCACACACACAGACTCACAGTAACAGCTCAGTGTCATGTTTATCTCCTCACCTCAAAGATGGAGTGTGTTTTGCTCACCTTTTCACACGATGCAGCACATCCCAAGAGAATTTTGAACCTCTTTTCCTTGGCTCCCATGTTCAGTTATCAGCATCTGGCTCCATTGCTGTCTAAAGTCACCCCTGAGAAGGTGGACTGAAAATCAATCGGTAATAAGCAGCAAGAATTTGCTGCTGTCAAGGTGTCACACTGCAAAATTAGTAGCTGGTTATCCCAGACATCTCTGAAGCTTAAGTAACCTATACAACTATCCTCAGCCACAAAGAAAGAATAGTATGTCACCAGCTCTGCTGTCTGTGTTTGGTATCTCTCCCCTCAGCTCTCTCAATACAACCCTTTGAAGGTGCTTATTCTGCTTTGTGAAGCACACTGCTGAATGTGCAGTATCCAAACAGTATAAAGAGAGTGTCAAAACTCAGTACTGAGTACTGTTAAGGTAAATGCTGCTCCTGAATGAAGTTGCACAGCTGACACCAAAGCCCATTTTGGCACAAAGGAATATGTAAATAGAGTAATGGAAATCAGTTGCCCCTTGGAGTCCAGCAGGAATTCCCAATTTGCAAAGTTCTGTCCATTGCTGTTTCATGAGTAGAGGTCAATTCACCTTCCCCGTATCTGAGCAGCATGGGCTGGACACCAAGGGCTTGTCCTGGGACTAGGCATGAGAAAATCTTATGCCACCAAGAAAAGAGAATTCATGTTGGTCACAGTGCATAGAATTCTGCCGTATTTGGCCATGGGTCGTCTTGGGCTCCTTCTGTCACTGGCCATAGCTTTGAGGAGTACCCACGTGGCTTCCAGTAAACAGATGAATATCTGACCTCCCACTCTCCTTCTAAGGAACAGAGGCAAACTTGGACACCAAATGCACTGATGATCTCTGCGAGCTCTAGTGTAGGAGTTCTGATTCATCAGCTTCCAAAGTCTCCCACGTACAGTCCAATCTACTGCTCCAAATGCCTTATCTTAATTCGTGTCCCATCAATTCTTAATACTATAAATACAATGGTAATAAACCCTGGATACATCATTGGTCTCTATAAAGATTGCAGTTACCTGGCAAACACAATAATAAAGTTTGCTTATTACAGCAGCAGCCAGTAACAGCCGCATAACAATTTGCATTCTGTATCCCTGTCCTCATTTCTTATAACCTTCAGGTGTTCAAATGAGGTGCCTCATACTGAGCTATTAATTCCATATTTAGGTACCTTGACTTTAAATGTACCGAGTGCCTCTTGGCTCTGATGAATGTCAAACAACATTCAGATTTACAAGATTGCTTGTATTTCTATTTTTTTTCCAAGTCTCTAGTTCTGTCATGAAGGTAAGGCAGCTTCTTTATATCTTTGCATTGCAATGAACAATAACAACACTAATCTTTTGCTTATAATAATACCAATAACAATAACATTGAAAGGAGCAGGGGGTATGATATTATAAAAAAAACAGGAGGAGAATGACCCAGTTTCACAAGAAATACAAGCCTTCCTACTGAAGGAAAGGGTGGCTAACAACTGAGTTGTAGTACCGACATGCAGACAGGCAGGTGTGTGTTTATGTACTTTAGCTCTTTCATTTAAAGATTTGTCAGACATCAGTCACACTAATGTTTACATATTTAACGGTAACATGGCACTTAATGTTTTCAGATACTGATTTGAAATTGCAGACCGTAATTTTCCTGTTGTGTAATGCTTTTATTCCTTTGTTACACACAAGAAAACTGAGTCTTCTCAATAAACTACAGAGCATCGGTGTTATGTTTTATGATAACCATTGACGTAGGAAGGTTGCACTGTCAGGTATCTGATGCAGAGAGGGAACGATAGCATGTGGCTGATAAGTACTTGGATTTGAGGATGTGGATAAAAATTTGGAAACATTTGGGGGCTAATAAAACTCTTATGTAGCTACAAAGGGGAAATTCTCAAGGGCTTCAACACAGGGAATGAAAACAAATTGCCTGTAGTCACCCAGAGAGCCGTTACTAGAAACAGCAGATGAGAAGAAAACATTAAGTAGGCAGCTGAGACAAGTTCTAAGAAAAAAGTACCCTTTTTTCATTGGAAATGTCTTCTAATTGCTCTCTTACTTGAATCCTGACAAAAAAGGGAATTAAACTATTTGAGAGAAAGGAAGGAAGGAGGAGAAGAAGGAAAGAAGAAAGAAAGCGAGAAGAGAAGAAAAGAAGAAAGAAAGGAGAAAAGGAGTATGAGAAGGAAGGAATATAAGTAAATACCAAGTATCATGGGAGGGATTGAGGAGATGACTGGGTAGGTCTTTTCCAACTTCTGTTTCAGCAGTGCCATGTTCAGTGTGGTCCAGATGGAAGATGCACCAAGGATTTTGTAACACTGGGCTGTAAGCCTTGTTTTTCCCTTTAATTTTTTAGAAAACATCCAGGTATCATTCAAATGGAGGGTTTTCCCCCTATGGTTTGGACCTGCTCTAAAATAAGTAACTCTGAGGATAAAATAATAAACTCAATTTCATTTTAGGCCCTACTAGTTCAAAAGCCACAGTCATTTATGGGTGAGGAGCAAAATCCAATCATCCAATTAATACCAGGCTCAAATTCTTATTAAGTGACCTGAAATTCACCCCTCTGCCCTCATATTCATTTTCCATGGATAATTATTGAATAAACATCCCATTTCAGCTGATCATATTTTGACTTAAATATGATGTAAGGCTTTAGTAACCTTATACTTAAAAGGAACTCAAAAAGAAAACAAAACAAAGGACAGCTATTTTAATAACATACATTATACCAACATTTCAGAGAATTAAAAATTGTAATTTTTGGAAACGGGTTAGTTTGAAAGATATTGCTGAAGCAACAGGGAGGCCTCTGTCTTTCAGCAGAAGTCACAAGGAACCCAATGCAAGAGTGGACTCTGCTGAATTTAGGCATACGGCCAATTCACTTAGGATTAGCTCAAAGAACTTCAACTGTGTCACAGCAAGTTCAAAACCCTCACAAAGTACCAAGACCCACTCAGAGCAATGATAAGCTTAAATTTTATAGCATGGGAAGCAGAGACTGAAAAGACATTGCTCAGATGGGGAACTCATTTCTTGCATCTTGTACTCCTCTTTTTTTTTATCAAAAAGAAATGCCGAAGGCTTTCTGAACAACAGAAAATGTGCAATTTCTTTCACAAACATACATCTATGTTTTGTTTTCTTATTGTTGTTGACAGAACCCTTCATTATGCCCTTAAAGAATCTTTTTATGTTTATTTGTACTGTCTGTACAGATTTGGGGACTTGTTTTATGAATTGCCAGAGGGTGATGTCTTTTTTTAATAAAAGTTTATTACACTTTGATTGATTTCCCTGATATTCATTGCGTGTGCATGTGTTACAGTTACTCATATGTGTTCTAAAATCCAAATTACTCTAACTAATGTACCAGAGGACCACTGTAGCTGTTAGAAATTGACAATGCAAACTGTTTCTTAGCTTTATTTTTTGAATGCAGATGTTTCCATGGAAAAATCATTGAGGGCTAGTTTGCCAGGACCCTTATTTATTAATTCATGGAAGTCTGCAAGAATAAGTCATGAGTGTGAAGCAACGCAAATGTGAGATAGAGTTCAGCCACCTGATCACATAATCCCAAATTAACAAATCACTATACATCTTCTGAACTGTGGTGGGGATGTTAAATGTATCCTTATGCAAGCATTTACCTGCAACAGATAAATATCTATTTAAAATGTTGGCTTGTCTTAGCATATAGTGGAAGAAACTTACATTAAACCAAATATATTCACATCTTCTGTAAGCTAAAAGCATACATAGATGTAGTTCTTGCGGCTCTGCTGATGTTTTGTAACTTGCTAAACACCAGTAATTTGAAGACGATTCAGAAATACATGCAGAATGCCTATTTTTTACTCTTTCTCTACTATGAAAATCACTATATTATTTGCCATTGTTTGCAATTGTTCTGGATAAGATTAAAATTGCCTGAGTTTCATCACTCGGTAAGTCAGTTTTTATGTCCCAGCAGAGTTCCTGTTTTTAACTCAAGTAATGTTCTTTAAAAGTGGCAATGGCTTTTAGTGGGGCAGAATGGGATGAAATTAAATGTTTCAATGAAACCCGAGGTGTGTGTTAGTCCCTCAGTGCTTAGTGCTGCTTCTCATATTGCCTATGGGGACAGTTAGATTAGATAGACACACTGAGCGTACTCCGTAGAGACTTTTAGGGAAGAATCATTAAAACAGCCTACTCTTGCCTTCCACCGCTTCCCCTCCTCTACGTGCAATATATTGCATCTCGATAAAGACTACAGCAGCTGATTATTTTACAGCTAGATATTCATGCTCGCTGAAGGACATAACAGAGCTGGCAGGTGTCATCTTGAAGAGAAAGAAATTGGCAACACTCGTTCAGCAACCTTTGGTGAACGGGGGTAAAGCGGTGTGACTTCAGCTGCTGAAAGGACAAAGCTGCCTGGCCCTGCTAGCAAGAGATAGGAATTAAGCCATGAAGCTAATGAACAGTAGAGGAGTCAGAAAGAAAGGTTATGCTGTCCTTCGCCCGTTGAGATAGTCCTGGATTTTAATTCTCTGTCCTGCCTCCTGCACAGTCCATAATGCCCATCACACAAGGTTAAAATAGACTTCTATACATACGTGCTGCCCCAAAAAAGCCCTGGTGGGTCACCTTGATGTCTTCCAGCAGTGAATACCAGGAGTGCTCTAGGCAGCCCAGATTTGGCTTCGGAGTCGGCTTGTCTTTGAGCACGGGTCTGACCAGGTGACCTTGAGAGGTCCCTTCCAACACAAACTACTCCTCCACTCTGTGAATCTGTCCCAGTCACCCCTCTCCAGCATTGGGAATCAGAAAATGGAAATGGTACTGCTGTACCCTGGGCTGGCCATGTCACCACACAAGCAGTCCAGCACCAGGACTGTGGGTTGAAAACTGGGGCTCCTTTTGATTAGAGCTGAACTGGGTCTGGTGTCCCTAAAAGGGAAGAAATCATGAAGAAGTCTCCTGATGACAATGAAATTGCCATACTACAGAAAACACACAAGATCAACCAGTTTGATAAATTTTCACACAGCTTTGTTTCTTTTTCTTTTAAAGGCACTTGTTTCCCTTGCTCTTGTACCTCACCCCTGCTTCTTAAGGGAGATAATATTCAATTATAGAGCATGCTGTAGGTAACATATGCCCACACTATCATATGCGGGCGCTCCTCTGCTTTCTGAGCATTTCCCAAGCATTCCAGAGCCTCTTGTTTTTTTGTCTACCAGCCAGCGCTTGATACAGAATCTGGAAATTATTTTGCTGCCAAAAGTGTACAAGGGAGGTGGGAGACAATCTGTGGGGTTCTGCTAGAGCAAACACAAAGAACCATTCTCTCATCTAGTAAAACAATAAGATTAGTCCTTTTATCATTAATTTTTTTTCTCTCCTTCACTGCTTTGTAAACACTGCTTGTATGACTTTGCCTCTTATCGTCTGCAAACTGAATCTGCTTTTGTTGAAGCAGTGTCAATCACAAGGGTTTTTCTGCTCATATACTTAGTGATATGACTGATTGAAAAAGAAGACAGGCTTTCATTTGGGTCTGAAATATATGACATACTCACTGCTGGAAACATAAGCGGGGGGAAGAAAACAAAGGGAACAATTGGGTAAAGCCTAACCCAAAGTTCACTTGCTCTGTCAAGGAGATTAAGATTAAACAGAAGGAGGTCAAAGCTATTAACATTTAGACTACAGGGTATATAACAAGTTAGCATCTAGTTAGATATTGGCTTTCTAATTGGAGAGAAGCTTGTTTCTAACTTTTTATGTAAACACTAGCATTAACAAAAGCCTGGGTGGTCTCAACAGTGTAACCCAGTGGACATATTTGATCCACATCTCCCTGTAAAAAATGTCCTCTATGACCAAGCTCACATTTAAATTGTAAATAAGTCCCTGGATTCCTTTCTGCCAACTGTGACAGTATTTGCAAAGGGAAAACTTCACAGTGATACTTCTAGGCTTGCTTTAAATTTATTTTCCCAAATGCCAAATTCTCCTTCACACCATACACTTTGTGACAATCTTATTTATGTTCAGCTCTTTGGACCAAGCAAGAAGATTACTGCAGCCACCAGTAAGGAGCACAGACATGACTTGTTTGTTAATTAACTCCCATAGCAAGACTGACTCTTATAACAAGTTGGATGCTTATTTATGGAATATCCTTCACATTTTCAAGTCACATTATTCTCTGATTTTACGGTGCTCTCTCTACAGCTTCTTATTCTAAATCCAATGGCGAGTGAATCAGAATGGGTTACGAGGGGAAAATAAATTAGATAGCAGTCAGCAGGGTTAGCCTTTGGAAGGTGATTTGTGAAAGCCTTTAGTAGCACTGACCCAAACAAGTAGCACAATGACCATCTTTGAGCGTATTGCAGGCAGACCTGCTTAATCTCTCCCTACATTGCATTAGCATATTTTCTAAGGATAAATATGTGTTGGCTTGGTATGTGACCAGCATAACCACCCGTCTCTTACCGGGGGACGGATGAGTGCAGGAAGAGCGAGTTCGTGGTCTCCTCGCAGTACATCTTGGCATTATTCCCAGTGTGATCCAACTTGAATTCAGAGCTTCTTTTCGGTGACCGACCTGCTTTCCACCTTCACGAGCGTACTCTACATTCACAGGAAAAGGGTCATGCAATTTTGAACTGGAAATAAGCCAGGGAAATTCATTTGGGCTTCTCAGTTAAAATATGAACCATAGGTTCTTCTCTCCCACAAGAATGTGAAAGCTGGAGAGGGCTGTGTTCAGCGAGCTGTCCCACAGAAAGATGGATACCATGAACTTTTCTGATCCACTGCCAGTTTCTGTCATTTCTACCTAACGTGGGTTTTTTTGCATCATCAGAGGAACTCCTACATCTAAAACCATGGCTTGAACACCACCGCATTGCCATGAACAAATACACTTCTTTGCTCAAGCAGTTACAGCCCAGGGTTTCCTACAAACCTCTTAAAACCCAGAAGGCAGCCACTCAGCGTGAAGCACTTAATAGTGATATCACCTTACCTTTTAAAAACTATTGCAGTTCTTTGATATCAGGAAGGTGCTGTGTGTTAAATGCTCACCTTCCCTTTGGAGCAGAGCATCACTGAGTACAATGAGGGTCATGAAAGCTTTTCAGACCCAACTGCCTAGAAGTTACCTGTGGCTGTCTCACTGCTCTGACTCTCTCTATCTAATCTCTCCATCTATCATTGGTCTATCACTCCATGCCTACTGACACAAGAACATTGCCACCACCATGACCAGTCTGCCCAGTTCTCATTTATCTAGATGCTTGTGAAAGGAGGTGAGTGTCACATTACCATCTCATTAGTTAATCAGATTTTCATTGTCAAGCATTGCTAAGTTTTCTGATAGAAGAGATAATACAAAAAAAAATTGCCAGAAGAGCTTGCTTCAAACAGATAAACAGAAACCTGTTATTTTGAAAGGATCAGAACAGTTTATATTCAGCTTTTTGAAAGCATCAAAAATAAAATGTGGCAAAGACTGACATGTATTCATGAAACATCTCACACTAGCAAATCTACATTTTTCATCAAAAAAGTAATTTCACAAATCTCTATTTTCCAAGACATGCTTTTGCTTGAGCATTTAGAGGCCATAGAAAAATATCATTTTATTGTTATTAATTATATTGAAAGTCCTAAATCAAAAAGGTCATTTTATGAATAGCAGAGGGTTTCAATGAGAAATGCAATATGTTTCTGACAATGTAAATTGACTAATTCTGTTGAACATTGATCTAATTTGAAATATGGAATCATAACTGCACAAAAAAGTAAGAGGGTTTCAAATTAAAAAATACACAAATGTATTGTAAATATTTAACATCAACAAACCAAAGATGAGCAGAATCATAAGTGAGATGATGGCTACGAAGTGGTCTAAAAAACCCCTAGCAGGAAACAAACATGAAGAGCGTACTCAAAATGAGATCATCTTCCCTAGCTCAGGACACCAAGTTGGTTGTCATTTCTAACTTTGTCCATTAACAATTACAATGCAGAGCCAGGTCCTAGATCCACCAAAATTAGCAGCGTCTCCCACACGAGACAGTTTTCTGGTTTCTAGACTTGTACCGAGGCCTGACTCTCTGATCCACTTTACCATCTGGCAATCTTTTGAGAAAGTATAAAAAGCTGAGACAGGCACTATACCCTTCTTAAAATGTCAGTTGGGGTGGAGCTGTTAAACATATTCTGCTTCTAATCCATCCCTCTTCCTTGGAAGGATTCTGTGGGAAGACAGCTCTGTCATTCCTAAATTCTGTTATGTCATCAAAATAAGGTAAACGAAATAAGGCAAAACTAGGAAACAGACTCAAAGGTGTAAGTAATTCTTAATCTGTAGATTGGTGTGTCACAAAAGAGGCATAAAAAGGTATGGGGTTTTTTCTGCTATTGCTGCTTTCTGCAACTAATTACCAAAATGAGAGGAAAACTATCTCCTTAAGCAAGCATCCATAAAACAAGAAGAAAAATAAACCATGCAATGTCAGCACTTCAATCTAAATAGTATGGTTTGGAGTTTTCATGCCATCAAATTAATATATCCTTGGAATGTGCCATAGATGATAAACTCCTTAAAAAGTGCTGCATCCAACACTTTTGGAATGCTGCACTGCATTATTTTAGCCTTATAGATGAAAATAAAATATCATAGAACTAGACTAAAGAAATCAGCAGTAGCTTAGATAAAAGTGATCATGATTTGCTTCTGTTTGTTATATATAATCAGAATTAAGTCCAGACCAGTAATATGTATACTTGATGGATTGGAAGAGCCAATTTTGCAAAGCTGAAAATAATTATGAGCTAAATCAGTTGGAAGAAAAAAATTATGCAGGAAATGTGGATAATAACTGGAAAGCGTTTGAAAACATTTTGCCAGAGGTTTAAAAGAAAGAATGAAAGCTGGGGTAGCCTAAATGTTGACTTACATAGAAGTGAAAACAGCTATGTAAATCAAAATAATTGTGAAAAAAAAAAAAGGCATTTATTAGAAGTCATGATTATTAGACAGAAGAACCACAGAAAACTTATAAGGATGGAAGCAAGAGGTAAGCTTTTCATCAGAGTTAAGGATAACAAGATTTTTGGTCTTGACTACACAGAAGTGTAGCCATGTCAGTAATATATGCAAAAATCTGTATGTTCTGTAAATAAATCTGATCTCTGTTTGAGGAAATATCAGACAAAATCAGTTCTGTCATAAGAAGACAATGCAATGTTTTTCATTCCAGCAGTAAATCAGGAGAATGTTAAATAACAAATTAAATCAACTGGCCTGCATAATTTGCAACCAAGAGCTTTAAAAAAGCTGGCTAAAGAAATTTCAAAACCATGAACATTCCTTTTTGGTACGTCTGAGAACATTGGAGAAGTTCCAAAGGGCAGCAAAAAAAAAAAAACAAAACAAAAAAAACACAAAACCCACAACATCCCACCCACCAATATTTTTTTTAAGTTATATGTGTAACCCAGGCAATTACAGCCCTTTCAGCCTAAGTTGAAAGGATGAAATAATGTAAAAGCTGACAGAGGACTAATTTAGGAAAGAACTAGAGGTGTGTAATGCAATTAACACCAAGCAAAATGGTTTCAAGGAAACAAGAAGTTCTTGTGAGCCTTCCAGAAAAGCTCAAGAGTTTTCACTTTCCTTACAAAATAAAGAAAGGCAAACGTGGCCAGGCATGTATAAAACAAGATGGGCCAGCAAATTATGGCCCTTCCAAAGAGACTGTGGACAAAGCAACAGAACGACACTGGCATCAGAAAGACTTGGCATTTGGAAGAGCCCGTACAGATGTGAATAACCCTCCTGCAGAATAAAGCACCCTTGAAAAGTGGATCCTGCATATTTTGTAGCTACACTTTTAAAGCCCCCTAAAGCTGACAAGAGTGTTTTTTTGTAACCCTGATTCTTAGTTTCAAAAGCCCTTCTCCCAAATTGATATTCAAGCAAGGTTCACCTGGCACAGAAGCAGAGGAGAAAGGCTTTAGAGAGCCTGGTACTCCGCTCACAAAGGAACTTTCAGCTCAGAGAGCTTTTCTATATTAATACAATTTCTGAAAGGGGAAACTAACTCCTAACCAGGTAACCCAACTAATAATTGGGACAACTTGCTAACTGGTTAGGGTTAACTACGTGTAACATCGCCATTGATTTATGGCTGTCAGGTTTACAGGTTACTTAGATTGGTCAATTTAGCGCTTTTCCCCAGCTTTCAATTGAACATTTTGAATCAGGTGTTCAATGGATTGATCGATACTAAGTACAATAGGTCTCTGTACCGCTCCATAAACAAAGTTGATTTTTATAGCCTTGGGGTGATTTAAACCTTTAACACTTTAAACCATTCTGCAGCCCTCTCGCCACGTAACCATATGCTTCTCTTAACTTTCCTTAATTCACATCAGATTGTGACTTAGCAACACGCAGGGCAAGGAAACCTGCTCTGTGCCTGGAGGGCCAGATCCTGCAAGTGTCTACACACAGCCCTGCACGCAGGTAAATAACTCCTTTTGATCCCAGTGAGGCTATTCACATATATAACCCTTTTTAAGGGGAATTAGTCATAAGGGAAGGACTGACATTTGAATATTGAGCTTTGTGGTTAGGGAAAGCTTTCCTAGGACTCAGAGGCCACAGGGAGAGGCAGGTCTCGTTTGCTCAGTGTGACTTGCACAATTTTTTTCCCATGTCCGATTCCCTCTTCCCTGTAAAAATAGGCTCATATCCACCTTTACAGCCTGCCCCTCACTTAATGACTGCACATATCGGATGCAGTTGGGGAGGGCACTGCTCATGCCCACTTGCCAGCCTGAATTCGGTGCCTAGTGCAGGGAGGAGCAGGTGAATCTCAAGAGAGGAGCAAACCACAGATGCAGCCCTGAGAGCTCCTCAGTCTGTAGACCCCTGCTGGATGGCAAACTCTCCTTCTGCACCATAACGTTTGAGTGAATTCGCCAGACACATTGTCCCCTGCTGCACGATCTTCCCCAGAGTCTCCTTACAAATTAGTAAAGATGATACTTTAAAAGACTGGAGAACAAAAACCTCAAATCAAGTTTCAGGAAGGACCTCATTCTCACTGCTTCTTGGAGCGCAGATGGCAGAGCAAGGAAATCCCAGCCCTTCTCTTCCAAAATCAGCGTTGTTATTCTCATGCAGAACCTGAAAAGGGGTAGCCTCACCTTCTTTCCTCGGCACCATGTCACCAACCTCCCATTCATATTCACATACACACCCATCACGTTGTTCTTGAGTAAGTTCTGCTGGTTTGGCTGACCTTTGCTGGAGATTTCTCTAGAATGGAGAGGGCCTGTCTGACTAAATGCCCCTCAGGCACGTGAAAAGCTTGTAGCGATAACTAATGCAGTCAACACATGGAAGAGTTTACTGTCTTACCCCGAGGTAAGAAGCAGATCCTCCTTAAGCACTTAAATAACTACAAATGTTTTCAACTTGGTGTTGGTATAAAATAATAATAAAAATAACCGCTCCTTCTTTCTTCAAAAGTAGCAGGAAGGGAAGGGAAAGAGTAGCTCTCTGAGCCATCACCACAATCCAGCTTTCATCTCACACACTAAAAAGGCATAGAAAATGTGAAGCAGTTGCAAATGTCTGAAAAAGCAAGTTAAATGATTACCATAGGCTGGGATGTTTTAATATCTGTTGAGCTGAGTGTCACAGACTACACACATTTATGCATTTAACTCAGCTTTAAATAGTATACATAAATACATGTCATTGTGCAGCGACAGGAGAATCAGGCAAGTATTTTCACATATAAAAATATCCTCCTTCTGTGTTCCTATTCTACCTTGAAAAAGTGCCATATTCAGCATCTCAGGCCCTAGACCCTGAGAACCTTCCTTTGGACTAGGTGCCTGTGGATCAGCCTCTCTGAGCAAAGGAGAAGCAGTTGAGAAGAGGTCAAGATTGTCTCTGGCCTCAGAAGCAACTTTCTCATGTTCTTACACCATCAAAACCTGTGAAAAAGAAATTAATCATGTTTCAATTTCTGCAAGAAGTTGGGGATTATGCAGATTATTTCCTGATACATTATAAGCAGAAATGCTTACTTTCATAAATAACGTAGTTATCTAAAACTGTATACAAATAAAATACTTCCATCTTTTAGCCATCAGATCCAGAGATTGCTATAATTTAACAATGAAATTGTTAATGAAATTTAGCAAATGAAAAAGAAACTTCTTATGAAGCTACCCTCATAAAATAATATCTTGTTATGAGAAGTTGCTGTAACACTGCCACGGCATTGATAGCAGAACCGTGTGTGTCTGGAATAAGATTTTAACTGAAATGTTATTGAGTAAATGAAAAGAATCATTAAAATATATTACAAACTATTACTAGAACAACCTCTCCAAGTAATTTTATGTTGCTATCTTCTTCTTTTACAAACTCACTGGAAATTTTGAAAGAGGCCAGACAATTGGGCAACTGGTTAGTACCATAATGAAAGAAAATATTTTGCTGGATACCTGGGTCACACCTCTGCAGAACTAAAGATCATGATGGATTTTCTCAGGTTGACAGCAATATTAACCTTACTCTGTCAGAAAAGGCGAGATAAGCTGATGAGGGCATAGCCATTTTATCATTGCTGGGGTCCATATCAACTTGCTTAGTGCAGGTTAGGATGCTCCTTCTTAGAGATACACTTACACGGGTGCTGCATTTGTATAGTGTTCTGCACCAGGGGTTCTTCCACTCTTAGACAGCAAAGACACTACAATTTTTCTACTGATAATGATGATGATCATGCATTTGTTGCTTTTCACTCAAGAAAAGGTTGCTAGATTGTCACTGAGAGAAGTAACAGATGGAAAATAGAGGCAGAGAAATTTTCCCATTCTCTGATTTGAATTCCCCTGCCACAGAAAATTGACTACAGGATCCCCAGCCATACTTATGCTGACTAATCCATAAACAAAAATGATGTATAATTACAGTCACTGGCATTTAAGTTATATTTTAGTGCAGGATTTAGCTGAAAACACATATGTTTGTTTTTCGTTGTTTAGAATATTGTAACATTTGACTACAACTTTTAAAATCAAAATTTCTGGAATAAAATTATAAGTAAATCTTTTTTTATATTTATGTACAGACAGCTGCAGGTGCAAATTGTTAATAACCAATTTACACCGTTAGCAAATCCCTTGCTTGATCATAATTAGAATAAATAACAACATTTAATAATTTAAACATTCACAGACTGAGCCCTTTTAAAGCTTTTGTACGCAACAGCTTCAGACTCTCAAATAGTTGTGGTTGTTCATGAAGTTCACTTTTCACTGTTCAGCCATGTCTCTAAAAAAATAACACAACAAAACCATTAACCAAATATCAGGTCAGCCTGCGTCCAGACAATGATTGTGAAGTTCTGCAACAGTGCTCTTTTTGAAACTTTACATTATTAAGGCACCACTGATAAAAAGTAACTGTCCTGCAATATCTCAAATCTACTGACGTCTGTTATAAATTTCCCCTTTCTGTGCTGGAACGAAAAACTCAGCGCTGCACTTCAAGGAAGTGAATTCCATAGCCAGGCAGCTTAATTTGCCAATTCACTTGATCCATAAAACATAGTCTACACACATGGACTATATTATAGGCATTTCAAAGGTGAATGAAAAAGAGCAGTCAGTGCATAGGGAACATAGGATGAAGCCTTGCCCTGCAAAGGTTTTTCTAAACAAGTACCAAATCTTAAAATTAACCACCACTGTACTAAATGGTCTCGGTCAGATACAAAATGACCCACATTCAGGCCAAAGCAAGGCCAGCTCTGTTGAAACTCAGTGCAACAGAAATGCCTCTGCTCCAGAAAAAAAAAAAAAAAAAAAAAAGGTAGCTTGTGAAATGAAATGAAACATTAGCACTTAAACATAGACAAAACCACCTGGACGGCTTTTGACACTGTCCCCCACAGCGTTCTCCTGGAGAAACTGGTGAATCATGGCATAGGCAAGTGTACTCTTCACTGGATAAAAAACTGGCTGGCTGGCCGTGCCCAGAGAGTTGTGATTAACGGGGCAAGATCCAGTTGGCTGCTGGTCACCAGTGTCTCTCAGGGCTCAGTTTTGGGGCCATTCTTGCTTAGTATCTTTATTGATGATCTAGATAAGGGGACTGAGTGCACCCTCAATAAGTTTGCAGATGACACCAAACTAGGTGGGAGTGTTGATCTGCTTGAGGGTCGGAAGGCTTTACAGAGGGATCTGGACAGGTTGGATTAATGGGCCAAGGCCAATGAGGTTTAATAAGGCCAAGTGCCAGGTCCTGCATTTCGGTCACAAAAACCCCAGGCAGCGCTACTGGCTTGGGGCAGAGTGGCTGGAAAGCTGCCCAGCAGAAAAGGACCTGGGAGTGTTGGTGGACAAATGGCTTAACATGAGCCAGCAGTGTGCCCAGGTGGCCAAGAAGGCCAACAGCATCCTGGCCTGTATCAGGAACAGCATGGCCAGCAGGAGTGGGGAAGCGATGGTGCCTCTGTACTGGGCACTGCTGAGGTCTCACCTTGAGTACTGTGTTCAGTTTTGGGCTCCTCACTACAGGAAGGACATTGAGGTGCTGGAGCGTGTCCAGAGGAGAGCAACCAAGCTGGTGAGGTGTCTAGAGAACAAGTCATACCAGGAGAAGCTGAGGGAACTGGGCATGTTTAGTTTGGAGAAGAGGAAACTGAGGGGGAACCTCATTGTCCTCTACAAGTACCTGAAAGGAGGTTGTACAGAGGTGGGCGTTGGCCTCTTCTCCCAAGGGAATAATGACAGGACCAGAGGGAATGGTCTGAAGTTGGAGCAGGGGAGGTTAAGATTAGATATCAGGAAGAATCAGGAAGAATTACTTTACTGAGAGAGTGGTCAGGCCTGGAACAGGTGGTGGAGGTCCCTTCCAACCACGATGATTCTGTGATTCTGCAATTCTGTGAATGAAAACCTGCTTTAAGTTCATGGCAGCTTCATACAGGAAACATACAGAAAACTGAAGAGGCTGGTTTAATTACTCACCAGAAAGCTGAAAGGCCAGAGAAGCTCACGTTATAATGGCATTTTCTGGAAAATAAAAATACTTCCCATTCAAACAACAACTGAAGAAAAATATTCAAGACAATTTCCGTTAGAAAAGTCAACAGCAATTCAGAATTGAGATTAAGAAATACGAAGATACATAATAGTGCTTTATGAACAGTACTGAAATGGTTTGGGAAAAGAAGGCATTGCTAATAAGACTGCACCTGCTGGTAACCTATTCTAGATGGTCTGCAGATACAAAAGAGCCACAAACTTGCAGAACCCGGCTCAGCCCTTTATTAAGAGAAGGACTGTTTTGACAAATGTATAGCAAATGAATCAATTTAGTTCCCCACATATATTGCCTCCTGCAATGGAAATGCTACCTTTTCCTGTATACAGTGCAGAGAGCTCGAGGATGGTAATGAATATCAAGCCAATCTTTCTCTCAGTGGCTGATATTCCAAATGTGAACCGGCAACCATATGCACACACGCTAATCAAGTCTCCCTCCTTCCATGGGAGGCTGCTTAGAGAAGTAGATGTTAGTAGCATTCATGCTACGTTGCTTAAGGAATAGGGAACAGATGGAGAAAATTTAATTCCCAGGGCCTATGGCTGCTAAGGGATTCCCCCATGCCACTTAAGGCTTTGAAATAAGGCAAGAAAGTTTCCCAAACCACAGAAAGTAAAATTTTGCTCCCTACTAACTTTCCTATTTATTTTAAAGAAAAATCTTTCAGCAGAGAAATATTTATTTGCAGCAGATATAACAAGTACCCCAGATCTGCAGAGCGATCCCATGGTGTACGGTCTGGTTGTCCTGTCAATTTCCTTTTTAGCTAAATCACAGAAAGACGAGATGCCAGCCACAGGAGAGCATATTATTCTGATGTTTGGCACTTACGTGTGGAGAATATTAACTGATCCCTTTTATTGATTAATTGCACCTTTTAATGCCATTAGGGAAAGGGTTAGGTCATAGATTTCTGCTGAATGGGACAGGCAAGTGGCACTCAGGGCCAATAATTCACCCAGCTTGCAGGGATGCCAGCAGCTGTGCCACTGTACAGATGTGGAGCGCGGTAGAAGTTAATTGTGTTCTTAGTCACATGAACAGGAACCCATAGACAGTGCTGCTTTGAAGAAAACAGTTGTATTTGACCATCGTAAGTACTGTTATTACTGATGACAGTTGGCTGCTGGATTAAACGTCTCACTTGAACCCTGAAAGCCAGCAGGACGTGGTAGGGTAGCTGAGGGGTCACCAACATGACGAGCTCAGACAGGCATGGCTGTCCTGAGGTTGATGGGGTGACGTCTAGGGACACCGCAGTCCCCTCTGACCAGCCTCCTGCCAGGCAGGGCTGCTGCTCATCTCTCAAGTCTTGAGGGTGCAACCCGGAGAGGGTTGAACAGGAGTCAACAGATACCAAAGTCTTCTTTTGAAAGCCATGGGGCTTCTTTTCCTTCTCTATTCTGACCTCTAATTTCCAGTGGATCACTAAGAAAACAAATCAAGATAATGCCTAAACTGCGATTTAAGCCAAGGCAGAAGAAAAAGTGACCAAAGTAGTGCTTGGGGCCTTTTGGCTAACGGAGCAGTTAGCTGCTCTTTTGTTGACTCAGCTTAAAAGAGTAAAAAAATGTTTGTGTTTATTTTAGGAAAACATCAAAGCCGCATCCTTCCAATCCTGGCTGTAGCCTCTAGGTACTACAGTGATTACTGCAGCAGCAGCTCTTTTTTGATCACTGAGCCAATAACACTGAACTTGTTCCCTGAAATAGAAGTTTAGCTTCTCTGGTCTTTCCTCCTCCATCCTATCCTGTCACAGAGCAGAAGGCAGCTGCACCCCTTGAACCTAAAGTTCTTCTAAGTTTCAGGTCCCAGTGTGGAGCTGGAAGGGGGTGGAGGGGGATTTCATTGTATTATAAATACCCCTGCAGGAGGAGGAGATTTATGTAGCATTAAGATATAATCTCTCCTCTGTCTTTTGACCAGCATCGTCTCACTTCACCTGCTCCAGCTACTCAGAAACTGGCCAGCCCTGCTGAAGAGGGTCTGTTGCAGGCTACATCAAACCAAGGATGTGAACTGGAGTCACAGCCCCCTCCTGAGAACGTGCTTTGAGGCACTCCATCTCCAGCAAAATCTCACCCTACACAAGGCCCCCTTGCCTACGTGCCTCATTCACTGCCAAAATCAAGTGGTGGTTTCCATCAAAACCAGCACAAACCCTTAGAATCATAGAATCATAAAATCATATGGGGTTGGAAGGGACCTCTGGAGATCATCTAGTCCAAACCCCCCCCACCGGAGCGGGTCTACCTAGAGCAGGTTGCACAGGAATTTGTCCAAGCGGGTTTGCAATGTCTCCAGAGAAAAAGACTCCACCACCTCTCTGGGCAGCCCGTTCCAGTGCTCCACCACTCTCACAGTAAAGAAGTTCCTCCTCATGTTTAGGTG
>JAOTQQ010000023.1:79582832-79627644 GCA_026546715.1 Gallinago undulata
AAGTTCCTCCTCATGTTTAGGTGGAACTTCTTATACTCAAGTTTGTGCCCATTTCCTCTTGTCCTGTCACCGGGCACTACTGAGAAAAGACCAGCCCCGTCCTCCTGACACCCACCCTTTCACTATTTGTAAGCATTGATCAGATCCCCCCTCAGTCTTCTCTTTTCAAGACTAAAAAGACCCAAATCCCTCACCCTCTCTTCATAGGAGAGATGCTCCAGGCCCCTCATCATATTTGTAGCCCTAAAGCTTGCAGCAAAACCGGCGTAGAAAGCACTGACACACATCCCACGGGCATGAGGTTCTGCACAAACACCTTTCAACAACCCCTGTGTCCCAGTCCCACAGAGGGGGGGGACACACACAGCCCCCCCCCCCCAGCCCCACACAGGGCAGCAGAGGTAAGGGACTGAGAGCTGGAGAATTTGAGCAAACACAGACAGGTAAATGTTTCATGGAAGGAGACATGCAGCATTAAACCTTATGCCTGTCCCCGCGCACAGGGACTATTTATCAGTTTGTCCCTGCTCCGGCACAGCCTGGCACACAGGCATCCTCAAGGGGCATCCAGGAGGACAGGAGGGTCCAGGGTCAGAGAGAGGGGGTCTGCAGGGACAAGGGAGATGATTGCGAGAGGTGAGAGCCGTTGTGCTCTCTCTCTTGCATGCCAGATGACTGCATAGGAAAATTACCCTGCACCAGGAAAAGGCACGCGAAAAAGGAGAAGTACAAATTACCTTTTTGCTTCACAAACTAGGAGGGAGAGGCAAGACAAACTGTGCCGCTCTCAGGTCCAATTCCTCCCTTGTATACTTCCTGGGGCAATGCAGTTATGTGCCTGCCTAATAGCCTAGTCTAGCTCCAGGTAAGCAGTCATTAGTTTTCCTAGGAAATGCTCTAGCAGCAAGATACAAAAAGTGGGTAGAATTATTCAGCCATTAGTACTGAAGTATATAGGTATGGAGAGATGTATATATACACACATATAAATATATGTACAGGGGTGCGTACACTCACACATAGATACAGCTTCATAAAAATTGATAGATCTGGTGCCACTTTCTGTAGGGGGTGGGACAGAAAGAAAGGAAAGGGGGGGGACATATGAATTTAATAAGCTCAGACATAATTGCCATGTGTAAATGTTAATGCATACGGATGAACTTTTTTTTTTTTAACTTTATACATATTAAGAGGTTCTCTCTTTGAGAAAGAATGACATCAGACATTGATAAATTTGACAGAAGTGAAAAGAAAAAATGGTCGCACTATTAGGAACACTCCTGAGGTGATGTTGAACGGCGTCTTTGATACATCAGCCTTCAGTCTCTGAGCACATTCATATTAACTCACGTGTACACCCAGAATTCAAATGAGTTGCTTCTTTAGATGCTGACTTTCAGCAGCAGTCCCACCAGATGGGCTGGAATCAAGCTCACAGTTTCAGAGTGTGGTATACTATAATTTTCTCAGTACAGTTTGTGCCTACTGACTCTCTCAGAAGATTAGAGAAAGAAGCAGCGCACAGCAGATCGTTAAAGATCCACACAAGGCTCAAGGGTGAAAAAAAAATCTTCAATGAACACACTGTTCCACATGCAGACATTGTCCTGCGCCAAGAGATCGGTGCAAGACTGTGTATTTAATACTGCTGGAAACAGAAAGAAGACAAATTGCTTGGAATGGATTCACTTAAAGGCAAACAAGGGCTAACCATTGATGTCTGAATGCCTCAGTGATGTCTGAATGCTGGTGCATCACCACAACATGGATGCTCTTTATAACCCTTCAAGAACCCACTGTGAAAACAGCGCTACACACCTGCAATACATGTATTTGTCTGGAAACATCATACCAGTACGATAACTGTCCATGAATCTTCCAGTAAAGCCAGAATACCCAGGTGCATCACATGGTTTAGGATTCACAGTGAGCCTAGGAATAAATAAAAAGCTGATGTCATGCATCTTTTTCTCATTATCCCACTGCTTTTAAGAACTAGACAAGGGGAGGCTGGGTTTTTAAGATGCAAGTTAATATAACTGACACATGTTTCTGGGCAGCTTCAAACCAAAAAAAAAAAAAAAGAACCAAAAAGAGAGGAGAAAATTTGGGAAGTGGGGAAGGAGGCAGTCATGGAAAATGAATTCATAAAGAGAAGAAACAGAGATAAATAATTATGTGTTAGATAACAAGGGTCTATAAGGGAACACAGAATGGAAAAAATGGAAGCTAAGAAATTGTTAAATAATTAGATGCTATAAAGGAATATATCGTATAAATTATTATACCTCAATCTATTAGGAAATTTTATTTTGAAATCTGGTTTCATAGCAACTTGAGTTATTCAGCGAGATTTCTGTAATAATGTCTCCTTTCAACAGACAATAAGAAAAGCAAAATTCTTTAACAAAAAGTCAAATATTCAAATATTCGCCTTTTTCCCCTCCTCTGTCCCATCAGCATGCAAGCACTCTTTTTGTTTAGACACATAGATACAGAAATAAGATATAAATATCCACATTTCTGTTCATCGCGTAAGAAAACATAATTGGTTCCTTATTCATTTTTTATCTGGTTTCATTAGAATGTTAAAAATATTTGTTTGCAATTTTTCTTTCAAAAATGTCAACGTCTCTTTTTGGTAAGAAAATGTAGGGCATCATCTATATTTTTACATAATTTTTTTTCCAGATGTCATTCATGAGACTGTTGGCAAATTAATTTGCATGTGTAGCCAAGATGATGAGTGCCGGTAACAAACATTAGCTCTTATGTGAAAAAAACAAGCATTTCACTCCGCTGAAGACAGTTTTTACCAGATCTACTGTATATTCGAATATCTCAATGCCTACTATCACAGCATGCCTAGTAGTTAAAGATAATTAAAGTGATAATATTCCTGTTAACTGTGGGGAAATTGCACCTACCATCAGACTGCTTAGAATAACTAAAACAAACTGGGAGAAGCATTGAGCAGACTGCTCGCTCCTGCTGGTGAGAGAAGCCTCACAACCTCCTCCTGTCATCAGTGAAATAAAGCAGAGCCCTCCTATTTTACAGGGCAGAGGCCACAGACTAATAGAACAACCATTTTACTGATCACTCTGTTCTTCTTCATCATCAGGTGGACCTGTTTCCCTCTTTTTCTCCCCTGTCTGAAGCAGCTCCCTTTCCACTAACATTTCTCTTTAGGGAAGATACTCCAACTGCTTACTTGTCCTTTTAAATAGCTACTAAGCACTTAATACATGTTTTATCTTCTCTTAAAGCAACCCAGTGTCTGCAAGCTTATTCAAGATGGACCCTGAGATTTCCCTCACCCCATCAGAATCATCAACATCAGCATTTTAGGAAAGCAGCACCGTCTAAAGAGCAGATTGCTTCTGAATGACAGAAAAAATCACATATAAGCAGAAATCCAATAATTTAAGAGTTCTTCTTTCTACAAAACAAAGTACTTGCTGTAATGGACAGAGAGGTGTTTTGTTTAACTGGCAATGATCACTTTTATTCTGAGCTGGCAATAATCTGCAACAACAAATATGTCCAAGCGTTTTACTCATCCATGGACACTCATTTTCCTCCTCCTGCAGATAACCATTCTTTATATGTGTCCAGTGGCTAAAAGCCAAGAAACTCATTTTACGCTTGATAATTCGTTGCTAATCAGTGTTAATCTGTTTGGGAAAACATCTATAGCTCAAGCACAAAGAGAGTCAGATCAGCAGTGACGCCTCCATCACTGAGCACAGCACCATGAGCTCCTCCATGGGACCTACCTGGAGGTCCACTCGCTGGCTGCAAGTGGCTTCACACCAAGAACCGACAAGACATTGGTGACGTTCGAGACCTGGACATTTAAAATAAAAGTGAGAATTATTAGTCTGTGTGCTATTTGCACCAATTTCGCTCTTCATATCTCTCAGAACAGTAGGCATTACTAGTACAGGTTTAGCACTGCCAAGCTTGTGGGAGGCTGGTTGGGTCCTACCGAGACCCACTCAACTGAAAAAAAATAATTGTGAGAGCTTTGTAAGGGAGGTACACATCATGCCAGGTTTGCTTCAAATTTATGGCACTTGAATTTCCATTGGGCAGATATCCATCACCCCAACATTTTATATGGGCAATGATTAGGACAAAATTCATGTGCTGCAGTCTACAGACACAACCCTGGGAAATGCAGCTTCCCCGTAAAAACAGCTGTAGACTGTGGAGGGCATGAAGACAAAATACCCCAAAGTCAGTGAAATCAAACAATGCATGGCTTCGAAACCCTGGGAAGGCACTCAGACAACAAATATTGATTTTTACTTCATGCAAAATAAGGTTTATGTTCTTGCTGCAAAACTCCTCTTCTGATATTTCTCTGTAGGCTTCAAGCCATATGTTTCTGTGGAACACAGCAAAGGCGCAACGAAGCTCCTCTGTGAGACCACACTCTGCCCATGCCAGGGCCAGGGGATCCAGGGCTCACACAGCCTGCGGATGCTCCTGCATCCCACCCTTCAACCCAGAGCTCCATTTGGAGCCGATATGGCTGAGGCATGTCTCAGCTGAGCTTGATGGCTCCGTAGGGTGGTTATTCAAATGAGATGTTGTCCCGGTCTCATCTGGAACCTGTGCATGACAGCATTTCCCACCCACCTCTATTTTCTTTTTTTTTTTTTTTATCCATTCAAAATAAGACTGCGTGAGCCTCCGAGAAACCTGTCTGTAAAATAAAGGTCTGCATTAAAGCCAGGTACGAAAAGCTATCTTTCTGACAAGCAGTCATTATTTGGAGGTGCATCTATCTCTCAGGGAATTGGTTACGTGCCAGAAACTGAGAAACAATCCCATACAAACAGCAACATTAGGGGAATCTTAAGGTTGAAATTTAAGCACTAAAAAGACAGAGTGCACCTCAGGAAAAGCTAGATTAGCTACCTTATCTCTGCCTGCAAGCATACATGCAATATTACAGCCCTTAATTAAACAGACATGTTTTCTCTCTGACAGAACAAATCAGATGGTCTTCTAGATTTTCTGTGTTTAGCATATATTAACAATTTGTCTCTTCACTGTGTGTCCATCATTTAATTAGCATAAAAGCCCCCTAGCCCTCTGTTCGCTTGCTTGTCTTTATGGTACATCCTCTTATCTCGAAGGTACTTATTTTAATAATTTCATCAAAACAGTTGTACAATGCATTCAACAAGACATTTTTTTCCCGTTAGAGACAGATGTACTTCGCAACAATAATTCATTACTTATTACCTCGCAAGCTGTTTTTCAGACAAATAAACTCACAATTCCATTACCAATATCTTTTAATGATGTTTCTATTTCAGATTTCTTTATTATCAGAACCTAATCCAAATTTCACTGAACTTTCCCATTAATTTGAGAGATCTGAATGCTCTGCTCTTAATTTTTCAAGCAGCTGCCCTCAATGCACATCTCAGGAAAATCTGTATACTATTTATCCAAAGATGTTTTAAAATAAAAAGGAAAATAATTCTTTAACATCAAAATGCCTCTCTGATGATCAAAACATCCTGCAGAGGTTTTTCACTAGTTAGCTGAGAGCATGTCCTAGAACACAGTTAGTGAAAGAAACTTGCACATTGAATAATAAATGGGAGTGGGAGTTTTCAGAGATTATTTTAGAGCACAGCACAAATGAATTTCATATGCAGATTTGCAAAATCATCATACTGGGCAAATTTGAAATCTCTATCAAAATGCTAATGTTAAGAACGAGAAGAGATAGCATCATAAGAAAGAGTTAGAAGAATAAGGTGGATCTCTGGGCTGTGCACTGCCTATCCCACAATCCTAAACACGACTGTGGATCTTTGAGGATTTCCTGCTGAGGGAGGCTGTCTGCAAAGAAGAGACAGTGCTGAAAAGTAGAGGCTGTGTAGAGTGACCCTTCTTCTACAATACTCTGTACTCAACGTATTTCTGGGCGTGGGAACCCTGGAGGACATTCCGAAAAATTCTATCCTATTTTAGTAAGTGCTTGACCTTCTTGTGAATTTTTCAACCACAAATCTCCCCAATCACATCTAACTTTGTTAAACTGATTGGTGTAAGGTTTGAGCACATGCCAAACCAAACTGGGATGTCCCCATGATGAAAGTGGTGATCACATAACACCAAAGGGGAATATTCCATTTAGGCATGAAGCAGAACCCCCAATGCCCCTCCTCTCCATACTTCTCCTTAATGATTATAACAGGAGCTATGAAATTTCACTAGCCCATCACGATCCATTTTTGAAAAAAAATTCTAAAACTTGGAAAAAATACCTGAGAACTTTGCCATGCTAAAAATTCATCTGTAACTTACCCCTTGATTTTCTCCTCTCATTTTTCTCCAAACTTACCATTTCTGTTTTGTTTTGCTGTTGAGTAAGTACATTACATGATTTCAATAATATTTTGGAAAGAGTAAATGGGAGATTAAAAAATAAAGTACTTTAAGCATTAATTCTACTTAGTATGTTGTATTAAGTTAGGAATACTGAGTACTAGGCCCTCATTGTACTGGAATTCATACTAAGAGAAAGGAAGAGTTACACTGAGGGTGCCACAGGAGGAGGCATATCCATGCTTATTCAAATATTAAAAATAGTAAAATACTAATTATCTATAATGAATTTATTTTTTGCTACAGGGGGGACAAGTGATTGACCCTCTGGAAATTAGAAATTGAGAAGACCTATTACACAACTGATTTTCTTTCCTTGTATCTACAAACTTGTTCCCTATATTTTCCTCTCTAATGATATATTCAACAGTTTATTTTTTAAAAAAGACTTGTTATTCTTTCCTGTCCTTTCAGAAAAGAATGAAGAGATTTAACCAAGAGAAAAAAGTGAGATACTGAATATCTGTCTTATCAATATCAGAAACTCATCCTAATAAGGATTACTCCTACACTGACTCCACAGCTCTTCCTGTTTCCATAAAACTATTCGCAAATTGCATACATTTCCATATTTGATCTGCATTAATATTAAAATCCTCCTGAAGTTTCTGGGAAGATTTACATGTTTTATCATCAGATAAATCCTTTATTATCTTGTACTGAAAGTTCATTCTTCTTTAAAATGCAATAAATATTTAATTCGAACAAACAAAACAAAAGCAGTGAAGGAAAAGAGGTGCCCCATGGAAGGGGAAACATGGAGATTGAACTTACAATCGCATTTGCTGTCTGCGTAAAAATTTCCAGAGTCGATAGGAAAAAAAAAAATAAAGTAACAAATACGAAATCTCATATGTAGAAGGCAGAAGAGATACCAGGTTATTATCCTCAAGCATCACATTAGCCATGCACTGCTATATTGGAGGGACAAGTAGCAGAAGAGACAGGATATTGCTGTGTCTGCTTTGAGACAGAACGCAAGAGGAGGGTGGACAGCACGACGGGACCAAAAAGGCAGCAAACTCACCAGCAATGCTGGCAATAAAAAGTGATAAGAGCAACTTATGTTTTGGATTTTGTTTCCGAGGAGCTGTAAGGTGTTGAAAGGTTTTATTTATTTATGGTAAACCCTTTGGAGCTGTAAATCTCGCAAGACATTGCTCAGAGGATCAGAGGTTCTTCAAGAACATCGTATCCTGTGTTGTTTCAGCACTTTCCATGATATCTGCTTCCCAAGAAGAGTGTGTGGGCAGGGGGTTGCAGGGAGGGAGACCTTAATGAAAGAACAGAGGGGAAGAGGGGAGGAATAAGAAGCTCTTCTTCTAGATACTGTGCGAACATGCTACAAGAGTGGGAAAAGAGTTTCAATAGATGTAAAGGGAGATAACTTTAAAAGTGGTTGGGGTTATGTCTGAGGCAAATTTCATTGTCGTTAAACAGAGCCTGGATCTAAACTACTGTATCGCCCAGAATATACACTGCAACAGCTGCTGATCTGGCTCCCCATCCTCCCAAGCAGTTTACTCCTACAGAAAAAAAAAAGAAATTTCATCTTTATCTTATTTGGCTATCTCTCTTTTCTTCTCCGCTGTGTCTTGCGATCCCCATCTCTCCGCCATCCGTCAGTGAGACAGGCCAGGGAAATACAGAACCACTGGTACTTACAACGCTTGAAACTCCTGGATAAATCATGAGAGAACATGCTATAGGGAACAACTTTGCAGTGACAAGAAAATAAAATCAATTTTATAATAGGTCTTCTCAAATTTTAATTTCCATAGGGTCAACCCTCAGTCATTCCCATAGAAAACTCTACCCGAGAGGGAGCGAAAGAGAAATATTGACTGAGGTCCCCCTCTGAGAACATTTGACTTCTTCCTCACAGGCAAGGAATTTGCTCCCCACGCTCCGTGGTGCAATGGTGGGGGGATTAGTCTCCAACTCCATTAAATTTTCCCAGAGTCACAGGGGACTACGCAATCTCTAGCTCTTTTCTAAATGATAGTTTGCTCAAAAGGCCTCCTGCTACACTTGAAATATAGGACAGGTGTTGCCACGTTAGCTACAGACCCACGCAGAGAACCCAGCAAAAGAGGAGAGGGACAGTGCCAGAGAGCCCACAGATTTTCTTACTTCATAACCAACACAGAAAAAGTGTTTTTCTCAGACTAAGATTATATGGAAAAAGTAGTTCTTTTGTTAGCATTAAAACTTCAGAGTTTTAGGTTGAGAGTGTCCCGTTTTCTAGCATTAAGAGCTAGCACTCTGGAAACACCCGTGCATCACACAGTACAATGCTGAGTTTAACACATATCTTTTTCTCATATAACACCCCACCAAGCAACTGTATTTTTAGGATCGCTATCTGCAGGACAAACAATCTTTACCCTGTCACAAGTCATGCCTGCTCCAGGAGTTTACTTCATGTGATATCCTCCTCCTGCTATTTCCATTTCACAGTAAGCCCTCTTACCTCCCTCCACCGAGGCGTGTGTGTGTGTGTGTTACTGGGGCCAGAAGTTCGGGGAAGTCACTGATGTTGTCATATTTATGGAAACAGTGTACAGATGACTCACCATGCTGACAACCTGAAACTCCTTTTTTGCCATAGGCTGGGGTTGTTTTTTTTTTGATCTGGTACCTGCATTTCCTCCTCCCTTGCCACTTCCCAAAAGCCAAAGTAAGTGGACATGCCCATGCATCACTCTACGTGCGCAACAGTGGTTATCAGAAATTTTGCCATGCCCAAATGGTTTTGGTTAAAGTCACTGGGTTTTGCATTGAAGTCCCTAGGATTAATTTTTCCCTTCATACCTGCAAAGAAGGAAACGTTCCATATCAGTATCATCCATCAAGTCAGTGATTTCACGTGGGTAAAATGGTGGGCATGAATCTTATTACCACAGTGGTTCCTTTAAGCATCTTTAGTGGGATAAGAGGGCACCAAACCATATATGAATAATCGCTGTGGTCTTTGAGGTCCCTTTGTTCTACTCATATAAATGGAACATCAGTAGAAATTATTAGCAGGTCAGGAAATTCTAAGGGTCAAATCCTCAGCAGATGTGGATTGCTATCACTCTACAAAAAAAATAAAATATAAATCACCACGTATGCCACTTTGAGATTTGACTTTAGGAAGCGTTTTATCTTACCATGCTTCATTTATGAGGAACTTGCACTTAAAAATGAAACTGCATCTCAAAGTAAGGTGCAAGGATCAGTTTTACATGAACAATTAGATATGACAAAATGATACCAAACAAAATTCAGGGATGTTGAATTCCCAAGTAGTTTACCTTAAAGAACACGCAAAGATGTGTTTCACTGGAATAGGATGTTGTCTGGAGATAACACCAAAGCTAGCACAATACCACTGCTGTTACCATTCAAAAAACTCTATTTACAGTTAGAAAGATAAACTGAGCACATGAGAAAGGTAACCCACAATCTAAGATTAAATAGTTTGCAGTCTCCAGTTAAATTAAATGTGTAGTGGTACAATCTCAGAAAATACGGCATTCATTTCATGCCTGTTATATAGACGGCTATTGGTGCTTGTTATGATTATAAAATCACACTTCAGATGCTCACATCTCTCCAGTTTTCAACTCTTCCAAGAGTTATAGCTCTGGCACTCCTCTATGGTACAAAAATACTGCACAGCTTCTTGCAATTTCCTGAGACGTTGCACCTGCAATATATTCATACTAATTGCTCCAAACTCACTCCTACAGAAGACAAAAGAAGCTGAATGGCAATTCATCTTTTTCATGCAAAAGAGACATAATAGTTGTATAATACACTGTAAGTTTTAAACCTGCAGGTTAAGTATTTGCTTAATTATTTAGGGATAGGTTGCACTTCTACCCCATCCCCTCCAGAAGAGGCAGCCTGTCTCTGCACCATGCTGGGAGAAGTGACAGGGAAGATATTGGACTCAAGATTTTCCTTCCTCTCTTCACATCTCTCACTTCAACAAATGCAATATTGCTTCTAATGCCTCTGCTCATCCACTTACCACTAGTATTTTCAGAAACACGCTATTTCAGCCAAATATCCTGTGCAGCAAATAGAGGAAAAGTAAGGGAATGTGGACTCCCATGTTTCTTGCACAGGCAGTTGAATTCAACACAGATATTACAAATCTTGTAAATCAGAACTTTTTCGTGTTAAGAGATTTTATTTCAGATCCTATCAGCAGAATGGCAGTAAAAAGAATGGTTGTGCAACAAAATCAAAGGTATTTTGAACTTCTGATGAGAAAACTACTTATCTCTGCAACAACAGACCCAGTAAGACGCATCAATGCTATCAAAAATCTCCTTTGGCTCAAAACATTGAAGCTTGTGTATTTTTTAAATCGAAGAACCAATTAGAAGACTGACCTCTGGATTTATGTGCGTGTTTAATCCAGTAGTTGTAGTCTGTTGTCTGTAGCACACAGAGTCATTAAATTTGTCTAAAGGAACTACATTAAAAAATCATCAAATGTTATGAGCCACGGCTTAAATTTTCAAAAGAATCAAGTCATTCAAGGGTCCAATTTCCATTTGCACTTCCTAGGTAGTAATTAGGCTTTACAGAATTAAGCAATGCAACACCTCGCTCACAGTCCTGGTCCTACCTCATAAAATACTCACACAAATTTTCCATAGATAGGTACTTAAGCACAGGGTCAACAAAAAGCTGCTGAGCAGGGCATGGACAAAACAAGCAAGTAAATTTTAGCAAGAAGAGGCAATGTTCATAAGTGTCCAGAGAGATAGAGTCTTTGTTCAAAGCCATTAAATTCCTAAATAATCTCAGCCACTTGCATGATGCAAAACACAGCGGTCCCATTTTTAAATACTAATAGCGGTAGCCCAGGAGAAGTGAGAGCTTTGGAGTTAAATCACCCCCTGAGGGTGTTGGGGATGGGGTCAAACTACTCTTTCTGCCCAAATAGTAGCCAGAGCTTGAGTTCAAACCAGCACCCCAAGTCAGCGTCCCAACACCCACCTTCCTGTGGGGTAGGAAAAAAATATCTCTCTCACCAACACAAGAGGTGCTCCTCTTCATAGAAATAGCTTGATGTGCAGAGGACTGAGGGACCGGCTTTAATCCCAGCAATTAGAAAATGTATCCAAGATGGGAGTTGAAGTCCACATCTGATAGTCATCACTGCTCCAGACCAGGGATCTGAACCTTTTATCTCTCTCTCACAGTTACCATTTTCTGCGAGCATGTTTTGGCCACGCTGGTAACACCAGGCCCATAGTGAAGACAGTCCCATTTTGAAGCCTTCAAGGTTTTAGGCCATCACAGTCCTTGAGGTAGATCTCAATATTTCGGTGAGTTTGGACAGCAAAATCTTGAGCATATGCAGAACTTAACATGCTAAACTAATAGTCAGGAGCTAAGTGACAGCTGAGGAGTAATTATGCCAATGGTACCTGAACGCTGGGCCAAGGTGATATCTACATTGTGCAGTGGATTATGGTGGAAAAAAAAGCTCTGAGCTGACTTTCAGAGTACATCCACAGAGTTCAGCACAGCACCACGCAGAGACACTCACCTGGGTCTCAAAGGCAGCCTAGCCTTTTTGGTATGGCAGAACATGCATTATTAAATTCAATCCCTGTTTCTCAGCAGAGCTAATTAGTTCAGGTGCAGCTCAACACCGCTATAATTACACTCCATCTGCTTCCAGAGCTAGCTAGTTTGGGTGCTGAGAGCTTGGAAATTTCTCTACAGTACCCCCTCATGGGAGGGGGCACGATACCATTATGTCCTTAGGCGTGAAAAGAGATGGATTGACACTTTGGTCCCTTTGATGATGCGAGCCTTAGCAGCCTAAATCCTGCCGAGTTAAATCCTCCCGAGGGACAGATTTTTTAAGACGTTTAAATAGCTAAAGCCCCATGTATGGCCCCAGTGTGGGGTTTTTTTTTTGAAAAATGGCTCATAAGCACTAAGTGGGTTTTTGGGTGGTAAATGACTCCATGCAGCAGCGCGGTGGTGGGAGCCCCGTGTCAGGCACCCGACCGAGGTAATCTGTCACAGGGACCCGGCTCCTACCCAAACTTTGATGGCTTTACTGGCTTGCCATCCAGCACGTAAGTGTTAAGACTCATTTGGCTACACAAGAAAATATCAAGCCTGTCTGCCTCTCAAGAAATGGATATTGGCGGCGCAGATGAAGGCTAATTTAGCATGCTGCTTTTGCTCCCCTTAAAATGAAGCCTCGATCCAAAGTCTATTTCAGTGAATGGAGTATCTCTCCTCAATGTCAATTCTTGCTGGATCAGGCCCTGAATTTGTGGCATGGAGCAATTAGTCCGAAATAGATTAGGCAACAACTTCCTTTATTCAGTCGTACAAGTTATTTCAAGATGAACTGATTGCCCACATTTGTTTTTCGTGCGGGCAGCTGAACCATCAATACCAACGGCACCAGCATTAATCAACACAGAATTATTTCCTCGCTCTCGCAGGTATTTTGCTTCGTATCACTTTACCGAGGCTGTCAGGTACCATCTGCAGCTCCCAGTACAAACACAGCAATGCCACAGCACGTTGGTTTGGTTTTTTTTACCGGACGCTGGAGTCATCCATATGCATCCGCCCTGCGACCTTTCCAGCAGCACGCTCAAACGGGAACATTTTCGGGTACCACATGAACCCCACAGCGCGGTCTCACACCCCAAAGCCCTCCGTTGTGTTTCACCACACATCACATCATCAGGATGTACATGTACCAGTGGGTGCGTGTGTGTCCAGAGACAGTGTGCTCTGCTTCCACGTGAAGGACACCTGCCCCTGATAGCATGGTGTCTACGTGAGCATCTATGTCACTGCCACCAGTATTTGTCACTTGCCACACTGCTGCTACGCCTCTGCTAGCCTTTTGCTTGCTTTCCAGGGGCACTGGCTAAGGCTACTGAGACTGTTAGATTTTGACTGAAACCCAATTTGTTGTCACTTATTTAACCAATACGAGGGCATCGGTTTGCTCCATGATTTTGGAAGGTGACAAATGAAGCTGCCCTGAGCCACCCGCTCCTGGGAGAGGAGCTCTGCATTTCTGCTCTCGGTCAGCCGCGGCTGCCTCGCTGCCAAGCGACTCTCTCAGGGTGCAGACAGCCCCTAATGCCTCCTCAGACATGAAATAATCACTTGATATTTAAAAGTTGCTGCCTATTACTCGCATATATTCAGTGTACTCAGAGCCTTGTGTCAGCCCTATCCCTCTCACTGCAGCCCTCTGACTGCACCGTGAGAATTAGGGTATTTAGATGGGTTTTGGTACCCAAAATGCTTGTCTGAGCCCAGGTGTGTGCACCAGCTCGCCAGCCATCCCTACCACTACCCTACAACCCCGGCTGCACCACCCTCCAGCCCCAGGCTTGGATCTCCCAGGGAACTGGCACTCTGCTACACACACCCCGCTACGTACCCCCCCTCAACAGCATCAGGCTGCCGCCAGGAAAATCCGAACGGAGAGGCAGTAATTAGCGATGGAGAGGTGGTGAGGAACAGGCATAAGTGAGCATTTTTGCCCGTTTCACCGCAAGGCTAGCAGTTAAACTCAAAGCATCCCCTGCAGCGGTTTAGCCTGTTAGTGCCTGACTTTGTACTGAAAAGAAGAGGGAGGACTCGCAGGCAGTCACAGCAGAGAGGCATTTTGAGGAGCTACCTCCACTCAGTTACCTTCTCTAGGCTGAGAAGTGTGTGTGACTGACTGGAGCAGTGTGCATTCGAGCAGGTGAGTTAAAACCACTGGCAATTAAACGTAACCCCCCCTGGCTTGGCAGTGTGGTGGTGGAGTGGATGTCAATAGGAGTGATGAGCCTCAGCTGAGGGGCAGCAGCTCACAGCTGAAAGAAGGGCCATGACTACAGAGTAAGCTGGACACAAGAACGTGGGGTCAGGGAGCCCTGAAGCCCAGCACTCAGGTGTCAGGTAAAAAGCCCTCTTAGTTTATTCAGGAAGCACCGTGAGTCTCACATTCAGCTCCCCTGAATGACTAAAGGGCCAAAGTCAAATGCAGCTGATGCAAAATTTTCTAGAAGTCACAATTTCATTTTTTAATTTGCCTTTTTCCTCTTGGTTTTTTTTTTTCCCCCTTCTTTATCATTTTGTAACCTCTTGTCTGCACAAAAAGAGAGGTTGCATTTGCAGTGTTTGCTATAGCTCTAAATTTCAAATTTGTAGTTAATTCTTGTTTTCCAGTTGTCATTAATAGATTACAGATTACTTTTCTTTTTAATTAATTGCCATCTATTTTACTTCCTAATTTATTTTTTCTGGGAAATAAATACTTTCCTGACCTGTTCCAGACTTGGTTTAATGCTTAGCCAAATATCTTAAGGCAGTGAAGGAAAAAACAAACAGCTGAACATCTGCTGAAAAGGTTGCAAGGGTGAACAAGCTCTAATGGCTTCTAATGAGCTTTCAGATATATATTGCATAAGGAGCAATGAATGGATTCCAGTCCTTAAGCCCTCACTTATAAGACTATGCTGGTCAGATACTTAATTCAGTTATGGACAGGAGTAATTCAGATTCAAGATATATTATCAGCTACTTTTTAAATGCATCCTACATTGGTATTTCTCGCTCTCTCTTCAAGCAGCCCTCAGTTGGGCCCAACACACAGCCTGCACCTATACATTACTGGCACAATTCACACCGGGCGTTTACAAAACTGGAAGGAGTCTCTCACCATTGCTGAAATTCTCCATCATTTTGGTGGACTGCTTGGCTGCCCTGTAGCTCCACAGGGACAAACTGAGCAGGGACGTGAAGGAGCTCACTGGTGACCTGCACCCAAAGGTTCCTTTGGTGACACAGCTCAGCTCTGCCCCTGGAACTGGGCATTTTAAAGGCAGGCCTGGATGTCACAGAGAGCATCTAGTAGCTGCACAGGTGCAGAAAGAAGTGTTGATACTACTGCCTAACTCATTGGCCAAAGCAGGAGCATGAAAATTGCTGCAGTGTAACCCCTTCTCTTAGCCTTGACCTTTGGTTTCTCCTCTTTGTGTTGCCCTCTGCTTAGCCACGTGTATCTACCTGCCATGCTCAGGCCTGCTGTAAGTAAATGCAATACCAGGAAAGTCAATAGAGTTTCATTCACTCACAACAGAAGTGAATCTAGCCATAAATCGATAATGAAAAGTGAAATGTTCCCTACATGCCTGTTCTTGTAGCTGTCCTTCATCTGAAGAGTTCAACCCCACTTAGAGAATCAATGTATCGATAGAAAGTAAACTGTGTTTTCAATAAAACTGAAGATATGAGTGGATTCAGCATTGTATGATTATTAATTTCCAAAGTTAGCCACAAGCTTTTAACAGTTTCCATTAAATCTCCAAAAGAAATTGAAGAACTTGGATAATTATCAAAAAAAAAAAGCTGTATTAAAATACACTCCTCCATCCCTCTACATGTGCAAAAGCAACTTGGCATATTCCTAGGGCAAGCAAGGATATGACTGTTGACTGAAAGCAGTGATGTTTCACTGCCTCTTATTTCTGGGATAGCCCTAAGCTCATTCTGCCACCTTGTGTGATCAACATATATTACAGCACAATCTCATTTTCAGGTGCACATTTCTCATTCCACTCCAGTAGGTATCACCTCTTATTTAGTACTACCCAGGGCCTGGAGCCAGTTAAACTTTGTGGAAAAAACAACAACTCATCTCTGTTATTCCAATATGGGTTGTCAGGATGAACCAAATTTAGTTTTTCATTCATAGTCCACTTTCCCAAAGTCACTTAGATTTAATAATTAGAGCAGTGAATAATTCCTATTGATTATATGAGAGAATGGACATTTCTGTTAGCTTATTGATAGATTTTGGTACTCTTGAAGGTATAACTTTCTTGAAATGATTTGCTAAATAATGTGTGGGAATAGTTTTAGCCCACATCACCCATTTAAAGAAATTTGTTGGAAAAAAACACCAGTTTCTCAGAACTTGAGCTGTGTGACTAGCCACTCTTTGTCTTATGGCCTATTTCCCCTTTATAGAAATAGGTTTTTTTCATGCTTACCCTGACTGGAAAACTGTGTCTGTAAGAAAAACATTTGGGTTTCAATGTAAAATGCCTGTGGAAAGTGAATACAAAGGAAGTCTTTCATAAAGTTTCTCCACTGTTTTCTCAGTGTTCTTCATTTCTGCTGCTATGTTCAGTCATGACAATGTGAAAAAAAGAAAAAAATCAGAAAAGTTTTAAAAAAAAAAGCAAAAGCCTTTAATGTAAACCCCAGCTAAAGCCTGTTGGATAAAAATGTTGAATGTTTTGATTAGCTGATGAATTCCACTGTCTTGTTCTGGAAACAGGGAAAGCATTCCTGAAGTTCATCTGCAAAAACCTTGTGAAGCTTTAGGTGAGACTATGATGAGAGGCTCCCCAAGGGATTCGCGTGCCCAGGAACGACTGCTGGTACAATGCAGAAAATCAATAAACGCTACATGGAGTTGTTACCTACAGATGTCATGTCCCTTTGGAGTCCCAGCAAACGCCCGCGCATCCCACAGGTGCTCAAAACACATCAATGGGGCGCCAGCTGTGTGGGGAAAGGCTCTGTACATGGAGGGGCATTCCGCTTTCTTCTCAGGAAGGTGCTCAGCACATCCAGGCTTTAAACACCTCTAAGCTGGTGTGTGCTGATCTGTCGGTAAGCAAAGGTGACAGAAGGTAGGGAGCAGAGAAAACAATTACCAAAAAAGCTCCCTCTAAATCCTACAGACGCAGACGCTGACATCTATTATTGCCTTATGCTCCACAGATATGGAACTCCGTTTCTTAGCTAAGAAGTGAACCATGGCTCGGACTTAATTAACCAGAACGGCGGTGCCTATGAGATCTATGCTAAAAACACAGCGCACCCGGTCGAAGCAAAGCTCATTCCTCTAGTTTTAATGTCTGTCACACGGGGAAATAATTGTACCTAAAAGCTGGTGGTTTCACTTGCTATTTATGGAATGCAATTCATCTTACAGTGTCTTCATCATCACCTCAAATTGTGGCCGTGGTCGGAAAACTGTCCATGTTAACACCACACCGTTTTACTCACCGTACACTCCGCAAGAACCACAGGTCTGCTCCCCAGTCCTTCCGAGAGGAGAAATAATCGAGGCAGAAAGATTCACAAGACTTTAACAAGATTTTAAAAAGAACCAGGCAAAATATATCTATCAGATACAAAGTCAAACGAGTATGCGGTTTATAAGTCTAAGAAAGCAGGAATAAATTTGGAATCTGCCAAATAATTTCAGGGTACCCACAATTAATAACAAAGTTAATTTCCCCTCCCAGAACTAATAATAAAGTTAATTTCAGAATAATCTCTTTTGTTTCCCTACTTAGTCAGTACAAAATTTTGGTCTCTCTTTTAGAAGTCAGTCTGTTTAAAAAGGATTAATAGATATATATATTTAAAATCATAAACTGAAAATTTTGCCTACAACTATATGTTTCAAGTTGACCCAGTGAGGCAAATCACATTAAAGTATTTTATCCAGTCACCTACTGATTAAAAAATACAACTTTCAAAACACTTTACACACGGTTCTAATTTCAAAGGACTTGGGCTCAAGTTCCAAAAGCACAGAGCAGCCCTAAACCGTGCATAATTAGCCCAGTATAGGGCAGCATACGGTAAAGGGACCTGGAAAGTTTGAATCCCTGCACAGGCTCCTGCAGAGCCTTTGGCAAGTCATTTCATTTCCTTATATCTCTATTTCCCTATCTATTAAGTCAGGGCAATAATACCTACCTTCCCTGAAGAGGTGACAGTAATTAAGTCAATGTTTTGCATAGCACTTTCAAGATGCAAATCTCTACATTAAAGTTCTAAGTACCAGTATTATTATCATCATTATCACTGATTATCATTAAGCTAAAGCTACTGTTTAATTCTGTATGTTCTCTTCTTGTTCTGAAAAAGCACATTCAACTGCCATTGTAAGCTAATTATACCATCTACTCTTAAATATAGGAGTACAAAAGCATACCTTCTGCTGCATTTGCAGTCTGTTGCCTCTTTCAAATATTCTTTGTGTAAAGGAAAGTATATTCTTAACTAATGCCTTAAGGAAGTTTGCACGGTATTGCCAAATTAGCTCATTGCAATTAGTATCTCAAGTTTCTCTGCAATCCCAGGAAAATAGCAGTAGCCACAAACGCAGTTAATAATGATGACTTTGTAAAACAGAACTAGAGGCTGATATTGAAAGGGCTGTCAAAGAGCAAAAGGCTGTTTTTCAAATGACCTTTAAATCCTCTGCGACTCCTGCGGAGGATAAGAGGTAACGTGAGTGACACAAAAAAAAAAAGGCTTTTCCAGCTCACCACGTTTCACCGGGTCAAAGAAACATTTGTAATGAATAAATAAATAGATAATTCATCCCCTGGCTGTTTCGGCATCTTTTCCGATAGGAACACAGGTAGGAAGCAGGTCTGTGAAGCCGGATGAATTTCAGAGACCTGTAAAACAGCCGGAGAACCGAGCGGGGAGAACCACGCCTGAGTTGCTGGCGAGGCAGAGCAGAAAGGAACAGAGATTTGCCCACAGGGCTTCAGGCGCAGCGCCTATCTCTGAACCAGAAAGCTTTAAAAGGTCGATGCCAAAAGCAGCGTTTCCTAAAAATCCAGCTTGACTCGCTCTCCTGGAGGTTTGGCTCCCGAGCACTGGCGGCCGCACGGTGCCCTCCTGCCACCCTGGGCACGAAAATGGCCAACCCTCAGTGCACTTTAGAGCCCACCTGAGACAAAAAATAGACACAGGCACGGGCAGAGAGTAAAGAGGTGGTGTGTCACATCCTGGCCCGCAGCCACAGAGGAAAAAATCACTCCTCTCCTCGTGATGGTTTGCGTGTTACGGCAATGCATTACACTAAATAAATTTAAAAAAAAAATTTAAAAAATGTAATTTTAAAATGGATATTGAAACGTTACAACTGCCAGTCTTGAAAGAAACCTCTTCAAGATGAGACATTTTGTAAGAACACGGAATTTTGCATTTATATAATCTTTCTGTCTAAGGTTATCAACGTAAAAATGCTTCTAAAGTCAAATAATTAAAAGTCCATGGAAATATTGAGGGGAAAAATAAATGTTACTTTTTATAGGGAAGGAAACTGAAATTCAGGTGCTAAAATCTGCATCTGATCGTACCCGGTAGGATGTGACATAAAACAGGCCATGGCCTCAGGCCTGGCAGAGCACACATTCACCAAGAGTGGTTCCAGCCTCCTCCGTGGCCGGGGGGGTTCCTGTGCTGCAGGCGAGCCTTTCTGCTGTCCCATCCATCCCATGGACAGCCAGATGCAGCTGCAGTGCTCATCAGGGTCCAGGATGCCAGGCAGGCACTTCCAAACTGGCAATCTCATCACAGCCTGAGTGGCTGCCCTCCATAACACAGAGACAGGAGGGAAGGCTCTCCTCCCCCAAAAACACCTTTCTGTCACTTAATGTGACCTCCTGTTCTCCCTTATGCTAGGACGTTCAACAGATATTTGGTCAACCAACACGAGCAAAGGAGGCTAATGAACCTTTTCTGCAGGAGTAGAAGGGGTAAATCACTTCCATGAGGTAAAGAAGGGGTTGAGAAAGGAATGAACAGCATTAAACAACATTAATACTTGAGATAAATGAAGAAAAGTCCTAAAACACACACACGGATACATGCTTACTCATTTGTCCATCTTCTCTTTGGCTTTCTTTAGGCCTTTTAGGAAAAGGAAATGTATCCACAGGTGGGGTGGAACTGGCTGTTGGTATAAACAACTTTTCATAACTGCAGTAGGAAAAAGCCAGAAAAAAAATGGGCTGTAAGAAGGGAATTCTTCATATAAATGGCACCTGCATGGCCACCCAGTGCTATCAGTCACTCTGTCTAAGGTGGACAAGGCTTATTGGTCAGTCAGTGTGGTGTCTTGTTGCACTTCTATGCGAGACTTTTATTATTCTCATTAAAACACAGCTCTCCAGGAGCAGCCTAATTCTCCCTACATAACAATTCCAAGAAACTACTTAGAAACATTATTTCTATCAGATGGCTTTCTACTGCCTTTGCTTCCTTGCCTGGTATTTTTAAAGTATGTTTAAGCATTACTACGCAGTTTTAAAAGATGACAAAAGGTGTGTAGGCTGTGACTGTTCAGATGGTATCATTAAAATTGAGAACACTGAATTTTACCAGCTAGAAAGTTGTGTACTCATGGATAGCAGTGCAATCAACCTAATGAATCAAACTATTGACAAGCTGCAAAATATAATTTATCATACAATATCACATGTCTTATCATATAATAATATTTTAAAAATTATTGCTGCACTTAAAAAGATGCAGTTATAGTTCCCAGAAAAAAATATAATTGTAATATCTTAATTACCTCATTGTTTCTTTTTTAAGTAACATTTGATAAAGCTCAAAAATGGCTTGAATTTCAAGTCTAACCTCTGCCAAATCTCAAAACCCCTGGACATTTGTATCTCACTCATCCTGCTCCTCAAAGCTTCAGACTGATAGTACTGGAAATTACATTGACCCATTTATTCATCATTGTAGCAGGGCTTAAACCTCAGCAGCATGATTGCCATCATGTCAGTGCTGCCAATGACCTAAGTCTTGAGTCTCAGAGATTGCCCCAGCAACACTCGATAATAAGTGGCAAAACATTATTACTTCCTTTGGTACTCATTATAAAAACATTAATTGGGGTGAAAGGTAACCCGCTTCATATGCTAAGTCATGGATCTTCTCTAAGGGTGGACAAGGCGGGTTGCAAGGATAAGTATGTCATGGTGATTCGTTGCCACAAAATTTTCTTCAAGTTTGAATGAATGGACTACTAGGGGCAGCACAACAAGACAAATAAAACATTCTTTTGATTTAAATTATCCAGATCTGGTGTGAAAGGTCACCATCAAAATGAGAACACAACACAGAAAAGAGACGAGCTCCAAAGGAACATCAGTACAATTTACACAAACTATTTTTTTCCACTCTCCTGTTTTGAATACTTCTATTTTATTTATTTTAGGGAATCATTCCATGGCTCACAAACTACAGCTAGTTAAAATGGATAGTCCTTTTACCACCTCATTCCTATTGTCTCTCCTTTTCAAGCACTGTTTTCAGACCCAAAAAAAAAAAAAAAAAGAAGAAGAAAAATATCCCCACCAATTTTCTTCAGTTTGACTCCTGTGGCAGAAAAGCATTAAACTCACAGCCAGACAGCTGTTTCCCCCCCTCTGGAGTGTTGTCACTCCACCTCTTTAAGATCTGCTTTATCAGTTGCATAGAGGGTTTGTTTTTTTCCTTCATTTCAAAGAACACATTAAACTCTCATTAACAGTAAGGGGAATTAGGCATGCACAGTTAGAATATGAAAAAAAAAATTAAAAAATCCTGCACTATCTAAGTAAAGAAACAGGATTCCCCTGACAAATGTGTATTCACAAAGAAATGTCACTGCAGGTAACAAATAGACTCCCTTGGCTAAGCCGGATATCATTTCCAAAATTTCCTCAAAGCAGGCGCTGTCTTGGAGACACTGCAGCAGGAAAAATGGATTCTGCTCAGCCTGGGTTTATCTTGAAATTTTGGACTTTCTTCTTTACAGAACAACAATGTTTGAAAAAACAAAAATTTAAATTAAATCCCAAACCTCGTCAGGAGGCATCTCGGGGGCCAGCTATTGGCAGGGCTGGAGGGAGGGCTGCTGCCAAATGGAAAATGTGAGCTGGCAAGTGGACCTGAAATCTTAGATTTTGAACTTGGCAGATCTGAAAAGTCTTGGCATTTGGTTACAGAGCCTGGAATGCAAAGCTTGCAAACAAGTTTTTCCCCACAAGAGTATAAAAAGCACCTTTAATATGTATAAAGCAAACTTCCGTCTACCCCTCTTATAAACAGCACTGGTGGGTTTTGCACAGTACGAAGCAGCCTTTAGAAATGCGTTGATTTTGCCTAGAAATCCTGTCTTCATTTGTCTTGCTTTAGGTCTCATATGGGCCCCTGCGACTTTTTGACCCTCCAGTAAATTTTAGCGTCATTCAAAAAGGTCAAACAGTCAGGCAAAGCAAAAATGGATTAAAAAAGAAAGAGCTGCTGTGGATGGAGAATTATCATCATAAGCTTTATTAGATATTTCAAATGCTGCAGACTTTAGTGGCAGCGAACTTAAAAGTTCAGCCTCTGCTTTTACTGGTATAAGGGGATACTGTTAATTTTCCATCTGATATTTAATATCACTAATCAGAACAGTTACCTAAGTCTTTCTGCAAAGTTATACAAACTATTTAAATTATTTAAAATTTATTTTTTAAATATTATTACAATTTTTTAACCTATCATAAAACCAGCTTCATAGTGTTTCCCTGTACCCTTGATCTCAGGGAAGAGTCATGACGTTACTTGCAACTTCTTGCTCAGCTTGGCCAGAAAACGCAATGAGGTTTCTGGTTATCTCTTTTCCTATTTTTTATTTTTTTTAATCTCTTTTGTGGGGTAGAGGGGGAGCAGAAAATACTGGCAAATCACAGCTGTGAAATTAAATAAAGGGGTGGTTGCAGTCTCCTTAATAGCAACATATTTTCCCTATTAATATTGTTACTGTCATCTTCACCAGCATTATAGCTGGAATTTAAGCACGTTAAGAGACACAACGGCTTTCATAAGTCACATCTCTCCTGTAATTTGCTTACACGCAGTGAGCAATTTATCCCATTAATATCTTGTTCGGCTATTGAGAAGCTGGGAGTTGGAAACCACTGAAAAGAAGTCCAAGACATAAGGTGCAAAGGAATGTTAAAAATTGCTCTGTGGCTGAGCCAACCCCCCTTGGACCTCGCATGTGCAGAAAGTCTCCAGCCCATGAATCATCTATATACTATGTTGTGGTCCACCATGCAAGCTGTAGAGAAACACATGCCAAACGCTGATCTCCAAAGCCTCAGACAGCTTAGTTGGTATAAATTATCTCTTAGGATGAATTATTCTGTCTTGATTTGAGAATTTGACACTCTCTCCATTTGTAACTTGTTTCCTTCATCCTTTGCATGCATTAGCACAGTACTGCAATATATTTAAAATCACAAGAGATCCATTCCTATTAGTTTGGAAGGTTATTCCATGTATTTCCTTGTTTCTTAATATTCCTTTACACCAGTTTGTTTTTTTTTTCCTCATATATCCTGAAAAAGGAAAAGAAAATGGCATAAGCACCGTATAATGTTTCAGCCTTTCTTTCTTTTTCTCTCTTACGTTTACAAGATCACAATATTACTATTCATTCTTCTCATTCATTTGAAGCTGCATTTTTTAAAACTTCTCTTTGGATTTCCTAGATAAAACATACAAGGTTTCCAATCAAAACTGCTTATTGTGGGTGCATTTTTGAGGCGAAAACCCAATATATATTGTTTTTTTAATAAGACAAAAATTAAATTTGATGTCGCACCCCCGGTCCAGCAAAACAGAGGAGCCCTGTTCTGCCTCCTGCTCTGAGTGTGCTCCCAAAACCGCGCTGGGAGCGTTGGCTGGACCAGTTCTGCCTAGGCTGCCTCTGCAGTGCAAGGAGGAGGACACAGCAAGCTTCTCACCCAGGTCTCCCAAGGATTCACAGGTGATTTAGGATTCAAATCCTCTTCTCCATCTCTCTCCTGAGGATTTCCCTTTCATGAGAGAAATCTCCTGCTGGTGCAGAACTACTGTACCGGAACTCGCACCGTCCCTCTCCCAGCTACTGGGCTGGGGGGATATTCTCCAAGATGATAAACTGACATCTCCAAGGAGGGTCTTTCACTCACTGGCTCACAGGCAGTAATTTTAAGGAGTACCTAGCTACAGCATGATTTATCAGCAAAGACTACGGAGAAAATAATGGGCTTTTAAAAGATGACATATTCCAGAAATTATCTGTGTAGCAACCTTCTCCAAAGACCCATTGGATTCAGTAGAAGTTCAGCCAGACTGCAAGTAATAGCAGAAGTTCTGAGTGCATTTCCATAAGAAAAAAAAAATAAAAGAAAAAAAATGCCTTGCCACCACACCACCAAAAGGAAATACAATTTCCAGATGAGGAAATGTCAGGAATAAATGGCAGCTCTATTTAAAACTGGTCTCTGGTGCTTTTTAGCTAACCTTGGTCCCTAAAAAAAGATACGGTCTCATGAGCTTCCCTGAAAGCCAATGGCACAATGAGTGGCACAGCAAAGTGAGAAAACAAAATAACTTCAAAGGTCAGTGTTAACTTATGCATCCTTACAGGATGGAGACAATATGTCTTGTTAGAAAAAAAGATTTAAGTGCCACAAGACACTTTCAGTGGTTTCCAGCGATAGGACAGGGGGCAACGGGCTCAAGCTGGAACATAGGACATTCCATTCAACTATGAGGAAAAACTTTTTTACGGTGAGGGTGACAGAGCACTGGAACAGGCTGCCCAGGGAGGTCATGGAGTCCCCTTCTCTGGAGATCTTCAAGACCCGTCTGGATGCTGTCCTGAGTGATGTGCTCTGGGCAATCCTGCTTTAGCAGGGGAGTTGGACTAGATGATCTCTAGAGGTCTCTTCCAACTCTGACAGTTCCGTGATTCCAGGAAGACAACTTAGTAATACCAAAAAAGAAAAAAAAGAAAAAAAAAGAAAAAGAAAAGGGTACTGCAAGATGATAACCTGGCGTTATCACCTTTTATTCTTAAAACATCTACTGCTCAACACACCCTGAAGCCAACATTTGGAAACGGAAGAACTTGACAGAGAATTGAGGTGCTCTGTGATTCAGCATATATAGGATCTTGTACACGACCAACACGAAAGCCAGCTGCCACAGCAGATCTTTGATGCTGCCTGCCCTCCAGTGCAGACACGTCCGCACACAAAGGCGGTTGCACTTGACAGAGAGTCGTCCTGGACTCGCCTGCATAAGTTCAGATGCAGAAGCCATAAAACACTGTAAACCCCACTTCACAAATTCACACGGCAGAAGCTATTCGGCGGATTTGGCCATTGTTTAAGGCTCTTTGAAAACAGATGGAAACATGATGTCTTCTCACAAGTTTCATTCCCACATTACTGCCACAGATGGTGCTCTCACCTCTTTGAAGAACAGATCTTTTTTCTTAACAGAAGCAATAACAGGATACAAAGTATTTCACATTACTGCTGACATAACTGATCTCAAGCAATTACTGCCGAGACATTGCAATCTTCTACCATTTTTTGCTCTCCTCCCAGAACATATTCTGTTTCTCCATTTAATCCTCTTCCATTCAAAACCAGCAACAGGCAGGGACACATTTGACATCGAAATAGCAAGTCATCTATTTACCTATATTTTTTTTCCTCCAAAAGTACATATACCCCTAATACAGTGACATTCATAGAATCACTCAGTAATGTAGTTCGTTGAAAATGAAGATGGAAAATTTTTTCATCTGGTTTAGTAAGACATTTTACTGTTCCTTGTGGGAATATTCCGTCTTTTCTTTTTTCCCTCACTAAGAACAAGTAACTGGATAATTATATTTCAACCTCCTGAGGGCTCATTTCCCAAATGGATGTAAATAATAAATCAAGCACCAACAGGAGACAACTTTGTTCTCCAACAGGCCTCTGAATTTCAGCATCTAGAATGTTATACAGTGTTCGTGCTGTCGTTATTGTACCTTTTCACCTCTTAAACAATGACTTTTCTGTTATTTTCCACTCATAAATACTATAAGAAAAATCAGGTCCTGTTTACACAAAAAATAATTTGAAAACCATCAAGAAGAAAAAATCCTGCTTCCTACTCATCATTTACACCCACCATCTATTAATTTACGAAGGAAATATATGCTTAAGCAAGCTCCAAAAATTGGACTGCCTTATTATTACAATAAATAAATAAATCAACAAAAATTCATGCAGTCTGTCAGTTCTGCCTGTTGATCACCATCTGGAAAGTTTGAAGTCCAGGCCAGGCAAAGACCTCTGGCCCCTGGGTGCAGTGCAGCCTATTAGTTATCATCCGCGCTTTCCACACCCAGATGCTGCTGGAGCTGGTTGACTCGCATTTTTAACAGGTAGGACTTTTCCACGGTGTCCTCACAGCCCTCCCACAAGCCCCAGAGAGTGCTTACATGTCACTGGTATGTTTTTGTTTTGGGGTTTACTTCTTCAGGTCAAAATATCAGAAATGATGGGAGGGTTTGAGGTTTTATAGCGTGATGCCTACGCTACGGATGCCAGGGTGTGTCATGAGGGAGACCAGGGAGGTCTAAGCACAAACGACCTTCTAGAAGGGTGTTAGAATTCTACACAGAGAGGAGAAATCCAAAGCTTTTCCAGTCTTACCCCTTGGTGCCCACAAGCCAAAATATGTTTAAACCCACACCTATATATGACCACAAAGTATTGGTTCACTTCGGAGAGTACCCCGGGTGCAAACGTCTGTGAATGATCAGGAAAGCTGGGCCCTGGAGCAGCCCAGAGAATTAAGTTATTTTTCAGTCCATTGGGAACTTTGCAATTAAACGGGGAGAAGAAATTTCAGAAAATTCTACTCATTCTGGCTTTGTAACTCATGAAAGTTACATTGCTGGAAAAAATTATATTATAATCGACAAGAAAGATGCTATTCACTTAGAATTACATGGGTGCATCACTTTTGCTAAATTCTGTTGTACAGAAAATAAATAAAAGAATTAAAATAATCTGGAGATGGATAAACTTCTATTGCTTGAAGTGTTAGATATTTAATTACAATATTTTAGCTGATTTCTTGACTTTCTTTCCATAGTGCCTTTTCTAATTCTTGAAGAGGGATACTTTGATTTTATTTTTCTGTAGAAATGGTCCTTTGTTGGTTTTTGTAGTTGATGCCAACTTTCTTTAGGGCCTGATCAAACTCCTAGTGAAGTTAAAGACCCTCAGTAACATCAGGAGGACGAACTGAGAACATGGAAGTGTTGAGGATAAAAATTTAACTCCTGACTAAAAAAGTAATTCCGGTGTGCATATACCTGTGAAGACAGAATTTTCTCCCAACTTCTGAATACCCAAGATGTATGTCAGGTACTCAAATAGTATAATTAAAATGATACAGTAAGCGAATATATATTTCTAAAAATTGTCTCTACTGTTGATAGATAGATAGATAGATAGATAGATAGATAATTCAATAGATATGTTGAATTCCCAGGGCTTAAGGGACGTTTTATACTTCAGAGATCAAAGATCCATGGAAAAATCTGATTGTATTGTAGTCAAGATTAAAAGAAGCATATCCACTTCAACAGGTCCTCTCTCTACCCCCATCTGCACAGAAATCTTAATGGGTTTTGTGCAGAAAGTTTGGCTGGAAAGTCCAAAAACTTCAGTTCCCACCTGCATTAGCACGCAGGTCTAAGGTGACAGGAGGAACAAATAAATCTTTTGGGGCAGAAAGCCCACCAGCAGCTGGGGACTATCTTAAGATAAAGGGCAATCTTGAGAAAGACTCATTACAGAATTATGTCCTTTACACTGACAGAGACTAGAGATATGTGCAAGAAGCTAGAAAAGAAAGGATTTCTAGCCATATTGAACATGCCACTCTGCGTTCTAAATGTTTTATTGAGCATAAAAAAAGAAGAAGGATTTGTCTAAATCTTAGAGATTTTAACACAGAGAATCAGAGAAAGCATTCTTCATTCCTAGAGTTTCAGGCATTTGTTACTGACCAGTTGTTAAAATTATCTTTTACTTTCTGGATTAAAAAAAAATATATTTTGGAAAATCAGGTTAGAAGGTGAATCAATTGAACCATTCACTTTTAATATATCTTGAGACAGATATAAATTTCTCCATTTGTATTTTCAGAGTTAGGTCAGTTAGTGAAACATAAAACGTAATGTGAAATATAAAAGAATAATGAAACACTACAAAGTCTGGAGACAAAGCGTATCCAGGTAAAGCAAGAATACATGAAGACCTCTTGTTCTAGGACAAGGAATCAAGCCAAAGAGTCTTGGATATACATTAATATATGAGAGTATATCCCAAGTGCAGGTTCTTTGCTCATTCCACTGCTACAGGAGACTAATTTGGCTGCATCAGGAACACGTCAGGGCATTGCAAAGGACCACAGGGCACATAAAAACCAGTACATTAGATCTGAGGGAAGGGAAACTTCAGGAGAGCTACCACCAGGAGAATATAAATTTAGGGAGAGAAACTTGTCTCAGTGAATATTTGCTTTGTTTTGGATCTCATTCTGGACATAGCATCATGTACTACTGTAACAAAAATCAGATTATATCAGTTTTTATTTGCGAGAAGTGCTCAAGTGTGCTTAACATTAGGGATAATTTTAAGTACTGTCCTGAATCATGGTGGAAAATACAACTACCTCCTTTTGTGCATAGTTAACTAGTAGTTTTTCACTATTCTCTTTTGTTGTTTTTAATATTAATAATATTATTATTATTATGGTGCAGCACTGTATCGCCTAGTCACTGACAGCTGGTCCCAGATTTTCCAGTGACACAAACTTCACTTGGAAAATGCCATATGCCTGTCTTCTTCTAAACATTTCAGGCTCAAAACATATTTTGACAAACTATAAGCAGGGGTTCAAGCCGTTCTGGTACACTGGTGGGCTGAATTCGCAGAAGACAAAAATAACCCAGCCAGATTCCAAGGCCTCCAGAGGCCTCAGGGCTTGAGCTAAACAGTTTGATTTGGAGAAATAAACAGTGGAGGGGAGAGAAGAGAACTGGAAACTTTTCACAGTCAGATGAACTCCCCAGTTTTCTAGACACTTCTAGTAAGAGGCGTTTGCTGTATTAAATAGGTTACAATCCATCACGTCTTTCCACATGTCATCGTCACCGTACTTGAAGGAGAAAAGTTCTGTTATCCCCGTTTTATAAGTGAAACAAGAAGCAGCGAGGGACTAAGTAGCCTCAAGCTACACTGAAAAGCTGTGTAACGTCTAGGAGCTGGATCTCTCCAGTCCCAGTCCAACACTTGAGCCACGGGATGCTCTTTCTGCTGCTGGTAGGAAGATTATCAAATACAGCTAATACCCGTTGACTGCGCCTACATTAGCAAATGAAATGAGAGATAGATTGCTCTTTGGCCCGGAGGCCAGGCGGCACAGTGCAGTTCTCATCCGCACAGCCAAGTTCTCATACCCAAAATAGGGATTTCTTGTTCAAGCTGTTTGCCGAGAGCGTTAGCTCCCCATCTATGCACGCCCTGGCGCTGCTTGGGAGAGCGCGACTTAGCGCCGGCCAAAATTCTGACAAAAACCCGTGCTAACTGTGTAGCAGCACGTACGATGGCAAACCAGAGTCTAAGGCTATTCCCCCGACCCTCTGGGGTCTGCTAGTACAGATGTAGCCTTGTTTTCCAAATATCAATTGTTTGAAAGCTGTCTGTTGAGAACACATAGTGTTTGAAAAGGCCCTGCCAACAATGCTAGGATTTCAAGCATTTCTTTTGCTTTCCAAATATTCCTATCATTGTGAGTTCTCAGCATTACCTTGGTCTGCACCAAAGCTTTATCCAGCAGTAATGCTGGGAAAATGAGAGGCATTTTTAAGTTTCATGCCCAAGTGCAACTTCAGGAGCAAGATAATGCACTACGACTCTATTCTGTTTTTTTCTGCCTGCAGCTGGAAAATTTGGAGCCACAAAAATCAATGTCCTATTGTTCAGTGATTTCTTTTTGCATGTTTCTTTGTGCGCTGGAGGGAGAATATTCATTTGCTCTCTTGTTTGAAATGCATTATTTAGTTATTATTCACTTACTAGCCCAAGACAAAGATATGGTATGACATTAGTGGTCTGAAGTGCTATCGATTACCAGTACAAAATGAAAATATATAATTGATGAAAGCATCGGGATCCTATGGGGACTTACAGTTCGAAAGGTTAAAAAGGAAATGCTGATCTCTTGAAACAAATTGATCTACATGCAGCCAAGCTGAGCTGAGTTTCTAAGCAAGCTGGGAGAGACAAGACAGAGCAGCTTGTTTGTTTTTCATCTGTAGTAAAAATACAATGGCTGTAATTTGAAAAGAGCAAGTGTCACATTTGCGTAAAGTCTTCTGTTTGTTCTTCAGTTCATTGCTAGCGATACAGCTCTCTGTTTTGCAAATAAACTGTCTCATCTCTGTTCCTCACTCCCAGGACTGTCGGGGCTATGGAGAGCCTGGAAGCTGGTTTCCAGTCCTGCTGGGAGGAAAGTGCTATGTTTTGCTCCTGGGTATGCCCTATTACCACATGGTAAGTACTGTTAATAAACCTCACAGAGAGAGATGCATGTCTTTCGGTTCACCTACAAGAGTGCCTTGCTACAAATGGGGTTTCTGTAAGGAAGATTGCTTGGGGAAAAAAAAAAATAATAAATGATCAGAGAATACCTTTCTCTCTTGTAAGGAGAGAGACAAGTGATGGCTAGTAGCTGGTGCTGCTTATTGCCACGGGGAGATCCACATTAAAACTGTGAACCTCCTTCCCCCATACGTTCACAGTTTGCCTCAGGAGCAATAAGCTCAAAACACTCAAGGTTAGACCGACTGAATCATTCCTCCCTTTGCTATTGAGTGTCTCCAAAAGGGGTAGCTTCCTCTTTAACTGCTGTGACTGTCACACCAGCTGGCTCGGGCAGGAAAAATAGGGATGCTTTGCTGATCTCTCAGGCTGTTAGGCGCAACCGAGAGCCACAGATGAGCCACAGCTCTGCTTTCTCTTATCAACCAGAAGTAACTAGGCAAGGGTAGGGGAAGGATAAAAGCTATCATGTGAAAGGAGTAGTTTACTCCCCATCTAGAGCAAAGACAGCGTGTGGCAGGAGGCTATCACAGCTGGTTCTCTGGCCCATTGCTAAGATGGTTGTCACTGTGTTTGACCTTCATTAATGCTAAACTCTGAAGGTCCTATCTAGACACATTCAGCTGTTGAAGGAGAACGTGTTCTTCAAAGGGAATCCTTTCTCTCTCATTCCAGGGAAAAAGATAAAACATGAATGCAAAAATATATTTTCAATATTTTCCCCTCAGCTTTCTCAGCAAAAGCCATGCCTACCATCTGTCATTGAATCAAAACACAACAATGTGCACAGAAGAATATATTTGTCTATATTTGTTTCCCTTTAGAAAGGAAGAACATAAGAATGACTATTGTCAGGCAAGACGAAAGGTCCATCTATCCTAGAATGACATCTGATGTGGTCTGTACCAAATGTGCCCAAAATATATAAGGATAAACAGTCTGAGCCTACAGAATTTCTTGTACTCAAGGTCATTTCTTTGTGTTCCATGATCCAGAATGGATTTTTCATCCAGAATTTTTTCTATTATGCATTTTAAAACTTTTGTCACCCACAGTCCCCTTGAAAAAGAGTCTTGCAATTTAATTGTATGTTGGGTAAAAAAATATTATCATATGCTATCATATCCCCATTCTGTCACCCCTCATTCAGCATGAAGAACGTTTGTCTGTTCCACACCTCTATGTTCAGGAACCTAACACACCTTTGATTATTTCCATTGCCTTTCTTTGGGTTTGCTACAAGCTTTTTGAGATGGGTTGATCAGAACTGAATACAATATCAGAAGGGAACTCACCAGGAATTCATACAGGGGCATAATCATATGAGATAATCTGACACTTCCTACGGATGGACAGTCAGCATCCTGAGCCATTTATGCGCCCAGCACAACTCCAAGCCAATGGAGCAACATCACCCACAATTTTGCAGAGGAAAAGTGAAATCCTAAGGAACTAAATGCACTGGTCAATAACTTACCATTCATTTCATCAGCAATGAATTTGTTTAAATAGAGGCACTTATGTGCCTAAACACATTTAAGCCTGAGAGACAAATTTGCTCCCGGTCAGAGAGGCAGCCTGAGGTGGAGGAGGGCATTGAAAGCAGGTCTCCGAAATCTCGCATTAGCACCATAATCACTCACCTTCTCTCATCCGGTGTGCTCACTACTGATATTTCACATGCTTCATCCACTATATCTATCTGTCATTTCTGGAATCACTATGTGTTTCTATGTGGAATATAACAAGATTTTCACTTTTTGAAAAGGGAAGATTATGTAATGAAGCATACTTAAACATTCCTAAACCGAGACTTGGTTGGGGCTAATATATAGACTATGAGCTGCCTGCATATTAATTTCCGTGCATTCCTCACTCCCATGGAAAAAGGAGGGTAAAAAAGACACCAAGTTTATTAGCTTTAACACTTGCTGCTCTTGCCAACTGAAAGCACTTAAATTCTGCCTTCCTACAGCTGCCCCTGCTGCAGACTTTTGAAACAAAGGAAACTGAAATAAGATAAAAGAGCAAAGAGCATAAGGGCTACTAAGTTGCTGCTTTAAAGCTCTGTATTTAAAAGTTGTAAGGTTTGAAAATGTGCCATTAAATTATACCACAGGCATCTACTTGAGCAGAGTTCAGCTTGCACAGTCTCCTTTCCATTGACAACAACGATCCAGAGTCAGGTTTTTTCAATCAGGTTAGGAATTCACTGTTCAATTTATCAGGTTTGCTTTTGGCCTGAAAGAGGGCATATAAATTAAAAGCATACCCCAATAAGACACCAGCTTTGATGTCTAATAGGGGTTCTGTGAATTCATTATTTTAATATTTTAGATTTATAATCAGAAGGCTAGCCATTTTGCTCCAGTCTATGTAATACGTTTTTCATGGTCCCATTCCCAGTTCCCTCTGACAAATGTTTTCCTCAGATTACATTCATTAATACTGGGGATGTTTTGCAAGCCTTAGGGCCCTAAGATCAGGGATGATTTGAAACATCAACTTTCCTTGATATTAAAAATATAGTTCAAAAGAGTTTGAGGGACCTTTGCATCACTTGAAATATTTATCTTTAATAATGTATCAGCATAAATCTGCTGAAATATTACTTTGAAGGGTGGTATAACATCTAGCAATGCAGAAATGATAAAAAAAAAAGCTAAAGAAAATGGAAAGAACTAGTTTAGGAGAAACTGCACAGGATGAGACTTGACACAGGGCATTCAAGTGTTCATTTTTTTGAAGGGAGTTGTTGTCACTGTTCACAAATGGTCCTTCCTCTACTATCTGCTAATACACCAAAGCACTGAAGCTCCACAACATTCTCTCCTGGGCAAAGCAATGAAAAAAATCACAGACTTGCTCTAATCCTGAAACATTTGTCCTGCTTTTCCTCAACCAGCCTAACTAAGTTAGACATATAAACCAGTATGTGAATAATGTTAATCAGGTGAAAAAGTTCAAACTGAAGTCATAGAATCACAGAAGAGTTTAGGGTAGAAGGAACCTTTAAAGATCACACAGTCCAACCAACCTGCCATGGGCAAGGACCTCTTCTAGTAGATCAGGTTGCTCAAAGCCTCATGCAACTTGTCCTTGAATGCTTCCAGGGATGGGGCATCCACAGCTTCTCTGGGAAGCCAGTTCCAGTGTCTCAACAACCTCATCATAAAAAAATTCTTCTTTATTTCCAATCCAAATCACCTCTTTCAGTTTAAAACTGTTTCCCCTTGTCCTATCACTACAGGTCCTCATGAGAAAAAAAAAAAGAAAAATCTTTCTCTGTCTTTCTTATAATCCCCATTAAGTATTGGAAAGTCTCCCCAGTAAGGTCTCCCCAGAGCCTTCTCTTCTCCAGGCTGAACAACCCCAACTTTCTTCATAGGAAAGGTTCCAACCTTCTGACCATTTTCGTGGCCCTCCTCTGAACCTGCTGTAACAACTCTATCTTTCTTTAGATATGTCGTTTTAGATATTTTTAAGGCAACTACTTATTTTTGGAAGGACTGCAATTCTATAGTTTTCTTGTTGGAATTATTAAAAAACAGTAACAGTAAAAGTATTAGAATGGCTGAAAGCCCCATTAGCAACCTAGGACCCTGCTGGGATGTAGCAATATACAAATAAATACTGTTTCAAGAAGTGCTAGGACACTACGTGGTTCTGGTTAACTAATGTTAATTGATTTTAAATTTTTAGCAAAAAGCAGTTAACGTCGTGGCTACTCTGAGGACGCCATTAAAGGCATCTATATTCTTTTCTCTAGGCTACTTCTTTTTAATTTTTGGATATTATTCCCTGAAGGCTGGCTGCACGGGTCAATCGGGAGGAAAGAGCAATACTAAGGGTATAAAATACACTTTTTTTAAAAAAAAAAAAAAGGCAACCTAAACATTAAGGCAAAACAATGCTCAGAGTGAGAGGTCTATTCAAGAAAGGTAATGTCATTACAAGAAATTAATTATTTTCATCAGCATCAGCAGAAGTTGAAACCTGAGTGGTCTTCAGGCGTCTTTTTTTTTTTTTTAATGGAGAACTTGATTAAGGAGGAGTGTGAAGTAGTAATAGAAATTTTACAGCACACCCAAAAAAAAATGAACAGTAGATCACCCAGGGCCAGGTCATACTCACAAAGATTTCTAAAAAAATTCAGCCGTGAAATCGCAGAATCACTAGCAAAAGTACATCCCTTTCTGCTTATGGCAAGCTCTATTACTTTCCAGCAGAGTGAGAAAAGACAAATATCAGACCAAGCTTTGTAAGGGGCTACAGAGGCAATTCTGGGAATTACAGACTAATGAGGCCGATTAACATAGCAGAAAATTCATTTGCCTGCTAATTAGCATAAAATATAATAGACACTAGAACAGGTGGGCACATGAATAACTGTAAAATACTGGGACAGAATCAACACCTTTTTTATAATTCATGAAACGGGGATTTAAAGGACACAGTGAGAAAATAGTGTTCCAGTAGGTATAATGCAGAATGCATTAAAAAAAAAAAAAAAAAAACACCAAACCAAATCACACACTATAAATAAGATCCTTCATTAACAGTTCTGAAGAGCAATTAAGGTGGCACAAGATAAAAGGGAAGACCTTTCAGGGATTAATAATGATTTGGAAGACAGGAAACAACAGGTTGGAACAAATGATTCATTCCCAGAAGGTGGGGGATTTGCCAGCACTGATACCTCAGAAATCAATGCTGGGACCAATGTTGTTCAATAAACTAATGAATGACCTGGAAAAGTAAAAGAATAGTGAGGGATGACCAAGCCTAACATTGGCCTCATTAGTTCTCCATGGTAAATTTGAGAAAAATAAACTTGGGACAGGAAGTAGAGGGCCTTGAAGCAGACGGCAGCCAGCTTGTAAGCAAGGAAAACAGAGGAGATAGGGAAAACAGGTAAAGCAAGAGGTAACAGTGAACAGGGCTGGAAACGTTCTCAGTCCATCCCCTACCTCAAGGCTGGGTCAGCTGTAAGATGCTACATCATCCTTGACAAAAGTGGTGAGAAATCTTCCAATGATATAGCTTCTATAGCTTAAGGAAAGCACGTTTTTCAAGCAATTCAGACTCCTTAATGTTATCGACTCTAATAGCTAACCTTAACCTTTCTTTCTGCAGTTCATGCCTATTGCCCACCCCTTGAATACAGACAGCAGATTACTCTCTTGCTCTTTTGCTTTCACATCTTCAAAGCATGTTGTCATAATCCCACATCTATCATGAAATGAGATACTCTGGAGCAGTCATCCAGTGTGTCCTTACCAAGAGGGAGTAGAGCAAGAAGATTATGTCACATGACTTGCAAACTTCTTTTTGCTTATAGTTCTCACTATGAAGTTTGTCCTTGTGTAACAGCAAGACATTGTTGACTTATGTTCAGGTTGTTATCACTATACTTGCAGACTCTTTCCTGAAGGACTGTTGCTTAATCAGTTGTTTCCCATCCCATATTTGTGTAGGTGATTATCACTGCCTAACTGAATATCCCTATTGATTTACAGGTTTTTATTAGAAACCATTTCCTCAGTTCACTGAGATAATTCTGAATTCCAACTCTGTCCTCCAGAGGACTCGTGCTGCCTCCCAGCTTCATGTCAACACCAAGTTCAGGACATTGGTAAAGTCCCGAATAAACTCTGACCAGAAAGACCCCAAACAAATCTGATGAGGGCTGTATATTATTATTTAGACAATAATCACAAAAAGGTATTCTCTAGATTTGGCTAACAACAGATTTCACTTCCTCCCTTCTGACCTTTTGTGATGATCATATTTATCTAAAGAAGAGAGGTATTCCTTGTTTTTCTCTTATCCATATGGATTGTTATCACAAAAAGATACTGGACTTCTTTGATGCTATTTAGGAGTAAAAGAAATTAATAAATCCTTTTGCTTGTTAAACATCTTTTTATCTTCAAGCAGAATGTAACACAAGTTGTTCTAGAATTTTTCTGAAACTTAAATGAATGACTCTTTCTCCCCTTTTAGAAATATAAACCCTCCATAAGTCCTTGTCTAGTTTTTCAGTGCTTCCGTGCTGTGATAACCAGTGTTATGGTTATCCTCCATATATTAAACATAAGTGCTAGTACTTTCTAGTTCTTTATATATCCCATGATGATGTCGGTCAGCCCCGTTCACCTGAAGACATCTAAATTTTCTAAGAACTCTCTAACTTTTTCTTTCCCATTGTAGTCATGAATTTTACCTCTTCTTACAATTGGTATTAATTATGCTGTAAGTTCCTTGAAGCAGTCTTTTCTGCAAAGATTGATGCAAAAAGGAGATCACATCCCACTAAGCCTTCTCACCCTCTTCTCCTAGTTTTGCAGCACAGAAGAGAAAGAAACCTATTTCATTGGTATTTCTCTTACCACTTACATATACATGGAGTGATTTCCTATTACTCCTGGTATCTTTGGCCAGGTGCCCCCTATCCTTGACCTTGGCTTTTTTGAAATTGTTCCCATCTTCCCGTTGTGCTGGGTAACAGTTATCCTTCAACATCCAACCTAATTCACAGGCTCAGTGTGTGTGCACTGTTAGAGGTCAACAGTAACCTCACCATTTAGCAGAGGTGGCTTTTGATGCCCTTCCTGTTAGGCTTTGTCACTGCTGGATTTTTCTGCCTGTGTCGATCCTTCTCCACATTTAAATTTACCTTTCAAAAAGAATAAAATTCTGTTTTCTTGCTCTTCTTCTTCCTTCTCTTCCTAAGCGGATGCTACTATTTTTGTGGTGGTTCTCATTCAAGCCACTCTCCACTTACACATTTTTCAAGCAGTAATTTTGTACCATTTCAAGTGGTAATTTTGTAACTCTTCATTGCTTCTTCCCTTGTCTTAGCCATTTTCTGGATCCAAAATTTGTCACGAGTGCAAAACCTGAGGGGACACAGTTCTTGCACTTGTGACAAACTTTCAATCGGTTATTGATTAAAATTATAGTAGTCAACTCAGGTGACAATTTAATTGGATAGTCAGCATGATTTCCATGGAAGTCATGGCCCGGCGATGCATTGGAGTTCTGAAAGAGTTAAAAAGCATATGGAAAAGTCTAATCCAGAGGATAACTTCCTTCCCTTACAAAGTTCATCACGTGCGACTCACAAACTAAGCTCTCCTGGGATATAAATGAAGGTCCTCTCAAGGACATAAAGGATTAATTACTAGTTAAGGGATAGAAAATTAACAGTAAGAATAAATGGTTATTTTTCACATTTAAGGAAGATTACCAGTGATGCTCTTCTATGCTGAAGCTTACTCTCCTCATGATTGAGGTAGCTAAGTCTTCTGATTATTCAAAATTACTCACTTCACTTGCAAGCTGACTGTGAAGAGCTGCAGGAGATATCGTGTTTCTAAGTGAACAGGTAATAACACGCCAAATGAAATCTACTGTCAATAAATACAAAGCAAAGAACAGGAGAGGGAAATAACCACACAATGTAGACACAACAATGCGTTACAAATTAGCTATTACTCCTTACAAAGAGATCTCACACTCATCCCCAAGAACATCATCTTCACGCTCAGCTTAAACAAAGCGAATGAACAACTGGGGACTAATAGGTAAAATGAAAATGAACAAAACATACAGCACCATTATACAACTCTGTTACATGGTGTACAGTTCACTTTACCTTGTTACCCTTATATTTGGCAGGTACTAATTATTCACCATGCCTTATAACATGGGAACTAGGGACACCATATTTAATTATCAATAAGCAGATTTAAAGCATCTGAAAATTAAGGTCTGTTTACGTATGTTTCATAATTGAATTATGGAACAAACTCCACAATTCATAGAAGAAATCTCCATCAAAGACAATTAGATGCACTAATGCACAACAACTTTTGGCTCAAGAAACCTTTAAAGTCTCAAGTGCCACCTGAAAGGAATTTATACATCACATTTCTAGTTCTCTTTCCCTCAGTATCCACCACTGGCCACCCTTAGGGTAAAATAATAGGTAGATGTTAGTCTGATGCAGTGCAGCAGCCTTTAAATAACTGAAAATATATGCTATCAGCCTGTTCCTGATTTCAGGAGTGCAGACTGGCAGTATAGCACATTTTACTTCACGGGCAAAATAAGAGAGTCTACTCAGGATTTCTCATTATTAGTGCCCCATGACTGAGCTTTTCATAGAAATTAAGTTCTTGCTCCAGAAAAAAAAAAAAAAAAAAGAAAAAGAAAAAGAAAAACAAACAAAAAAAAAAACCTCAACCAAAATCCAAACCACAGAGAGAGACACACACAAAGAGGGGATGGGTATGAAATCAGTAATTCGGGCATGAAGCAAAAGGTGGAAACATAAAAGTGTGAATACCAAGATTTGGGCCAGTGTCACAAAAGGGGTGAAGAAAACGTAAGTCAAGGCTGTCTCATGCAGAGTTTTCCTAATCTGATGCAGGCAAAAAAAATTAAGCTGGTGGGATAAGAGTGGAAATAAGAGATGGAACCTGTGAGATGAGGACAGAAGGCAGACAAGAAAGGAGGGTGGATACATGCGATGGGGTGGGAGTCATGGCTGAGTGGCAGGGGAGCCATTACAGTTAGTGCTGTACACACATAATAAGATAAATTTATTGCTAGCTTACTAAGTTTATACAAATTTTACAGAAACATGAGGCTCCCAGTGGATGAAAAAGTGTTACATTGCCATCTAGAGCAGAAAAAAGGAAAATATAGGAAAACGCTAGGTGAAAGCAACTGTTATGGAATAAAAAAAAAACCTGAAACGGTGAAAACAGAGCAGCATTCAGATTGTTTTCAACCAGGAAATCCTCAGGAGCAGTAAGGATGCTTTTCATCAAACCCTCACGTGAAGGGAAACCCCTAGTCAGTACAAGGTAGGACCAGAGCTCTGGCACCACATGGCCTGCAGATGAGCCTCAGAGTGGTAGGTTAGAGAGAAAAACAGTTACAGAAAAAAAAAAAGACTTGACAAGAGAAATCTCACCAGTGGTCTTGTTTTGTATCCTCTTTCTTAAAGGGCCAGATGCTTCAGAGGAAGGACCAAGAAACTTTGCAAAGAGAGACTGTCCATTTGATGTTTTTCTTGTTTCTTTTTTTAAACTAACCAAAGTATATCAATTTTGGTTCTTGGACAGTGGAATAAAAATTTATTCCATTTCTAAATCAATTTTCATAGCCCTGATATAACTATGTGAGTGCTCTCTGCAGCAATATAAATACAAGTTGGTAAGTGGTCATTATTAGTGAAAACAGACAAGTACCCTTTCTCTCTGAAACAGTTATAATAAAAGATCTTAAAGAAATGGATAATGAAAACATTTCAAGGTACTCTTCACAAACCCAACAGTTTGACAAATTAAATTAACTTCCCAATTTGTAAATTTAAAGGGGTGTATAAAATCCAAGCTCAAAGAGCGTGTGAATACTCAAATAGCCAAATTTTCCCCTGAACTGCACTAATACTGGGCAGTGCCTTATGTCTGTGGTAGAAATGCAAGTGCTGGAATGAAGAGGAAGGTTTAGATTGGATATTAGGAAACATTTCTTCATGGAGAGGGTTATCAGGCGTTGGAATGGGCTGCCCAGGGAAGTGGTTGAGGCACCATCCCTGGAGGTGTTCAAAAGACGGGTTGATGTAGTCATTAGGAATATGGTTTAGTGATTTTTGTCAGAGTTAGGTTGGTGGTTGGACTAGATGATCTTTAAGGTCCCTTCCAACCTAGACAATTGTAGGATTTTGAGAGGGGCAAGGTCATAAGCACTGGGGTGGCAAAGGGGGGGAAGAGGAAGAGAGGAAGGCACCCTGGGTGCTGCAGGGAAGCAGTGCGGCCCCTATAGATTCCTTTCCTTGCTTCCTCCCCACCAAGCGCAGCAGCAGAGTGCCACCATCCCTACACTGCACCACCTCCACCGGTGTCAAAAACACCCTCCTCCTGCCACCACCACAAATATCCACACCATCCAACCCCACGGGCAGCCACTGCCTCCGTCTCCCACAGCCAGAGCCAGGGCTTCCCATGTCCCAGGCTTGCCTACAGCAGGTGCGGTGCAACAGGCACGGGATCCCACCACGCCACGAAGCTCAGCAATACCTTCAGGCTTTTAAGCCACCAAAATCCATGGCAGCCCATATGACAGCCACTTTACACTCTGACAGGGCAGCCAGGAGCTTCCAACTGTTATACTGTCTTCCCTGCACCACCGCCACAAATCTGGTAAGTCACAACAGCCAGATCTGTTTGCTTAGGACTGAACAAGAGCAAAATTGAATTACCTCTTGTTATTAGAGAAATTTGTCCCAGAGGAAGGTGTTGAAACCGCTGAAGCAAGAAAGCGAGAGAGCATTTTATGGCTTGCTGCGTTATGAATGGTCTATGAATACACAGACAAAGTAGTCTCCAAAGCTACCAGACTCCAGCTATGGGCTCCATGTTTGATTAAAAGATTATAAATGGTCAGACACATACTCCTGTTCTGTTCTCCAACAGTTTATGACTCTGTTCCATTTTACAGTGCTCGGTGGCAAAGCCTGCCTAGTCCAGGCATGCACTGAGACTCCAATTGTTTACCTTCGTTGATTCAAGCTGACATGTTTGAAAATTATTATATCCATTTTTTCTGCTAGATATTTTGTCTCCCTTGCTTATACTTCTTAATTTCTCTCTTCTCCCATTATTGGTCTTATGACTAAAGGCTTTAATTTATTCACCATACAATGCTTTCACACACATTTTCTGTCATTCATTACACATTGTCTCCACCGTCTCCCAATATCTCTAGGGTGTAGTAAGAAGAATTGAGAATATAAAAAGTTACACTATATATTACCTCATATGTCTGCCTTAGACTTTAGCTATTGAACTTCTACACACTTTAATAGAGCAGACTTTTCCCTACTGAAATTATTCAATCATGAAAGTTTAATAGTAGGTGTGAGCCCACATAGTATCAAAGTGCAAAATCAGGAATGTTAGCAGACACAGGAAAATGTAATCAAGAAACGCCTTAGTACCTCAATAAATCTGAAGGGAAAATGATCAGAATAAGCAGGATAATCCCCGCTTTCTTTTTATATGCTTCTCTGCCTTCATTTTCTGTCCTCTACCTTCCTGTTCCGAGCTTGATTTTTGTTCATGCTCTCCTATGTGGGAGTTTTTTAGCACAATCCTCACACAAGTATACTTCAAATTTGAGAGAGAAATTATGTCCAAATGAATACATCACTTCATAATTAAAAGTTCAGACTAACATGTCCTCACTTCTGGACATGCAGGAAGAACATCCAGTACACATGTGACTGAAAAAAGACAGTCAAAACCCTTCTACCTAAAAAGTCTCATATTCCTTGTCAGGGTCTCAGTGGATTTTGACCCCTTTTTATTCTATTTCAATTACTCTTAAGCAACATTCCCTACAGTTGTGGAAGCTACTACATATTCAGATGCCATCTAAACAGCTATGTCTGGTGGATTTCACTACCATGACTAGAAGATCCAAAGCATGGACTTTCCCACCAAAGCCACTGCCTCCACATACCTGCTCTTGAAAAGAAAGCCCAGGGGAAGATCCTACTATCCCAATTTTGTATCTGCAGATTTCCCTGCTGCAGTAGGGGAATAGCCAGCAGGTATCCTCTACAGATATCTTCTAATGGAATCACTTAAAGGAAACTTAGCTTGTTGAGATTCAATATTTAATGGTCTGAAATAAAAAGAGCACACAAAAATCTTACTAAACCTAAAAGGAATTGCTACAGAAGTAACAAAGCAACAGGTAAAAGGTGACGGAGCCAAACTCTGAACACAGATTCTCTGATTGCAATTTTTCTCTGACAAGTGCTGATAAAATTACTTCTTCAGATCAATTTTGCATTAACAGGGCATCGTCTGGTCTGTGAGGAACACCTGCTGCTCTCCTTCCTCAGCCACCTCTTGCAATTTGACAGCAATATCAGAGAGAAAACGTTTTGAAAGGATTTGGAAAGCAATGGAAGGCTAATTAAACCAACTTTTACAGTCTGAAGCTGTGATTAAAATACAAGCTTCCTCATAATGATAAGGACAAATTTGGAACAAGGGCATCAAACAAGAACGTAGAATATGCTACAGTCAGAAAAAAAATAGAAGCAGTACATTAAAAGAAATATATATTAAATGAAAGGTCTGCTGATGTCAGGATAATGCACACGAGATAGTACCTTACTGACCTTTACCCAGGTATCACCATTATAAACTGCTAAGATTTTTTTTGGAAACAGCCAAAAGTCCAACATCCAAGAGCAGCTCCTCTTCATCTACTTCCCAAGCTCTGGCCCTAGAGAACTGCAGTAGAAAAAGAGCAAAATGTAAATGTGCTTTTCTACCTAAGAGACCACCTAGTTATTGTGGTGATTACTTCTGGCTAACCTACAAGTTGTAAGATTCTGGAGGCTAATTAGAAAGCATCTCGTTACCACAAATATCATAATGAGTCACACGCACTACCTCTTTCTTATTACCTCAGCCAGTACTCAGCTTCAGAAACCATCCTTTCAGAAAAGCATAACAAAACCCCCTCAGTCTATATTCATATCACTAAATTTCTACAAATGCATTATAAAACCTTACTAGTGCTCATTACAATCATTTTATAAGCCTAAGCGTTTTTCACATAGAGCTCTGAATTAACATCTTCTTTCCACGATAATTCTTCTGCACCTTGTGTCACAGCATTCTGTAGAATTTGTTTAGGTCTTTTCTATTTTTCAAAATGTGGAAGGGAATATGGCTCATTGGAAACTAAAATCACCAGGTTAAGCACCACCTTCTATTTTTATGGTTTGCATTCATGCAATGGGAGTGAGATTTATGTCCCTAACCTTGAAATATTCTGAACCAATTATTTACTTAATATTTATGTTAAATTATCTATGATTGCAGCACTGACTATGAAAGCAACCAGAAAAAATTCTGCAGGTGGCCTGTAAAGCTAATTTTGAAGTTAGCTGTACTAAGCTCATGCAGTGGTCTTACAGAATATTAATACAGTGTTATAAACTACAGTACCCTCAGGGTGTTCACCTGCCATGGAATTTAATTTACTTCATATCTCATCTAATAGACTGAATCTCATCTATTAGGTAAATATAATGTGAATATGTTTCCTTGTTTCTCTAAGGAGTTTATTGGTAAAACCTGGAGAGGCATTCCCACAGAATCTTCTACTGTTATAATTAGCCTGAAATTGAGCTAATGTGCCCTTTTCTGTATTAAGCAGCACAGAATATGCAGTCTAGGTACAAAGCAGCGCCGTACTCGGAGTCAGTGTGGCCGCCGTGTTGCTCGCGCAATGCATTCGTGTTTATTCTTTGCATTGAAAGGAGGGAAAACTGCAGCATCCTCTGGGGATGTCACCTCAAGGCTGTGCCTCCACCGTGACGAGCACTGTGCCAGCCGAGAGCAGCCCTTCCCAGGGGACAGCCCTACGCCCTGCCCTTGGCAGCTTAAGTGGCACGTTCCTCCATCTAAGCAGGTAGACCTCAATTTTTTCGGATTATGTGAACGGTTAAATCGGCTGGAAACAAGTGGGATATTGTCCTCAGCCAGCATCTCGGCACGACTTCGGCAGCGGGGGTGGGAATGGGTTCCAATATGCCTCGTCTCTGTGTGCAGTGCCCGATGCCCATGTGGGTGGCATTTGTTCCCAGTGCATCCGAAGCACCCCCAAAGAGCAGCTGACTGGGCAGGCTGATAGGTAGCCCATCGTAAACTCATTTTCTGAGGGAAAGTGACAGCGGGTGCCTGGTGTAGAGATTTCTGGCGCGCTTTCTGATTAGCTCTACCTCTACTGAAAAGCATCCTGATAAGACGACAGGCTGAGGGAGCTGGGGTTGTTCAGCCTGGAGAAGAGGAGGCTCCAGGGAGACCTCATAGCGGCCTTCCAGTACCTGAGGGGGCTACAGGAAGTCTGGGGAGAGCCTGTTTACAAAGGCCTGCAGTGACAGAACAAGGGCTAATGGCTTTAAACTGAAGAAGAGCAGATTTAGATTAGACATTAGGAATAAGTTCTTTCCAATGAGGGTGGTGGAGCACTGGAACAGGTTGCCC
>JAOTQQ010000023.1:79627744-79639512 GCA_026546715.1 Gallinago undulata
AGGCCCTGGGCAACCTGGTCTAGTTGGGGGTGTCCCTGCTGACTGCAGGGGGGTCGGACTAGATGACCTTTGGAGGTACCAGATGATTCTGTGATTCTATGATTCTATTCTATGATTCTAAGATGAGGAAAGCCACTACAGTCTTTGCTCCTGCTTTGTTTTTACATGCAATCTACTTTTACACAGTGTTGTATATATTTGTTTTATTATCTCCAACCTGTTATGTTTGCTTAACACCAAGGCCACTTAGCTCCTTCAAGCTACTCCTACACACTTTTTCAAAACTCACAAGAGTGACATGTTTTAGTGATGGTTTTTTATCTGAGTTAAGTTGATGGTTGGATTAGGTGATCTTAAAGGTCCCTTCCAACCTAGAAAACTCTGATTCTAAGAGAATATAGCCTTACCGGTATCCCAGAACAAGCCCATTTATCCATGGTCTGCACTTCTGTGCATGAAGCGTTGTCAGCGTAACTTCCAGGATTAGGTCCTCCAGAAAAACTAGTAGGGGTGGGGAATTTAGGCACCTGGCATGGTAAGTGTTCTCATTTTGTGTATGCCATTTATGATTCAACTTAGTTGTTATGTCAAACAGAGGAAAAAGACATGCAGGATGCATAAAAGCAGAAAGATGCATCACAAAAACAGCTTTAGAGAGGGAAAATGAGAAAAAGATAGAACCCATGGGCAACTTAAAAAATAAAAAGTAGATGTTCTAGTTCACTGAATCAAATATGACATTATAGTGCAGAGGAAATTGAATTCATCTGTACTCGATAAGGGTGGCTTCATTATTCACTTGTGTCTTTGCTTAGTTGTGACACTCATGACTGATGAGACCATCCCCATCTCATGAAGATAAATTCAATATCCGTAGTATCATTCTAATATATTCTCTATATAGAGAGAATGCATTTAATGGATGGTGGTGGGATAATATTTTTATCTTCACTGGCTCATGAAAGGAAGGAGCACAATTTCACAGAGCTGACACTTGAGTGATTCTATATGGATGACCCTTTTTCACAACTGCTATGTTGAGGGTGAAAGTGTCAGTATGGGGACACAGGACAGGGTAGCACAGAGGTTGACTTCACTGAGTTATCATCCAAGATCTGAATCCAGAATTAGATCAAAAAGGAAAAGAGATTTGGTCATTGTATCCTAATCCTGATTAGATGCTTGTTTGTATGTGAGCACACCACCACCATAATATAGTCAATATGAGGAAGCACCAATGAAATGTGCTGACATTAATCTAGTGCTGCTCAGAGCCGTAACTTTCCTACTCTTCCTCCGTTCTCGTTCAGTTTTCTGAGCTGGTGAAACATTTCTCCTTGATGAGGTCTCTGACTCACATCTCCTCCCTCTTTCAGTAGCATCATATATTCATGCACACCTCTAGCAGACTACTTTAAAATCTTGGAAGCTGTTCAGCAGAAGTGATCCCAGAAGAGATGTGATTAATAAGTAAAGCATCTAGGAGGGGGTCAAAGGTACCTATCATAAATTTAATTTACTGTGCATCTGTAATTCATCACAGAGTTTTCACGCGCCTCTTCATAAGGAAGTTTTTTCCCTGATAGATCCACAGTGGAGAGGGAGAGCACAAGCCAGCATGGGTTTCTGAAGCACCATCACAGTGTGAGCTGCTGCTGAAGCAAAAAACACATCCACACCTACACACTAGCTCAAAGCACTGGTACAGCCGGCTGCACCAGAGCATAGAAATTTTCATTGGGAAACTTCCATCCGTTAATTCAATATTCATACTCCCACAACAAGACAAGTGAGAGATTTTATTGACAGATAAAAGAGACATTGGAGAAGAAAATTCTGGAATCAGCTGCAGATACAGAACTTGGCAGCTGACATACGTCCACTGCCTAAGGATTTATATAATTTCTTGTGGGCAGGTTTTGCAGTGCAACTGGGCAACACCAGTATTCCTCAGTTTGTCAGGGTCTTCATCACAGCCACTATGAGAGTTTCATAATGCAACAATTAAAATCTGCTTCAGGCTGAAACTTGGCACACAAATGCATGAGGAAGCCAAAGCGAGAAATAGTTACTTTAATTTCTAGAAAATTATTACATACTGCCTCCGTTCTGGAGTATGGAATATGATAACTTGCTTTGATTTTCACATGCATAAATTATTAATGGAATTTTATTCTCATTTGGTCTAAAACTGTAATTATATAAAGCAGACATTTTCTGTCATCATATACATAACAGTGTTAATTTCTTAAGCATACAGCCACACTCCTCCGTCAGATCATTAGTAGCAAAGAGGCGTTACAAAAATAAATACCAGTTGTATAATCAACTAAAATGCAAGTTTTCAACTAGGTCGAAGGTGTTCAAAAGATAACAAGGAAATGAATAGGGGGAAAGTGACAAAGCAAAACAAAAAAACCCACAAAACAAATACTTTCCTTTTTTTTTTAATTTCACACAGTTTGACAAAAGCGTAGTAAGTATAATCATTTCTTTTTATGTACAAAGAGCCCCTTACGTGATCCTCCCAACTACCTTTCATTGCTGTATTTCCTGATTCACTGAAATAAATCTGTACGTTATTCTCAAATTCTGGGAGAAATGTGAAAAAGCCATTTTGATAACTAGCCCTAGAAACATGTACAAGAAATTGCATATGTACATGTACATGTGTGTACATATGAGTCATGTTTAGATTCACTGGAAGGCTGAACATAAAGCACTAGGTCCTTTCATAATTCAGTGGAGCCAGGCCAATTTACACCAGTTAAAGAACTGCGCCAATAACTCACTGTGACACTGCTACTTGGCTTTAATAAAGTTTTATGTACATATTTTTTTCCTCTGATTTTCAATATAGAATTTAATTGATATAAGGTCTGAAATATTATCAGGTAAACTCATTTCAATTGGACGTATCACTTTCCAAGTGATCAAACTGTCCATCTAGTTCACTACCCATAAAGCCTCTATTCAGACGTGTTTAATATTGATATTATACTTTTTATTAAAGATTTTCAAGATACCATGGAATTTTGAAACCTTATACGCAGAAATGTTTGATAGCATATTATAAAGAAAAGATGGAAGCAAAATGAAGGTTTTTCTCTTTCCTCACGTACAGTACATTGGAGACTTTTCCCACTATACAGAATAGACTTTCTGCTGCAGTGGAGATAAGACAAATGTTTAAACTAAAACCTGAATAAATTCTGATCACAAAAGAGAAAGGTATAGTTAATGCACAGTAAAGTAGAGAAAAAAGATGCTGTTTCATTGGTGGCATTTTGATCAGATTCTTCTGTATTTTCTCATCAAAAAAAAAAAAGTGTCCACTCCCTAGCAGATAAAGCATTACCTTTGCCTCCCCACAATTGAAGCTCAACAGCACTCCACACACGTTCATTCCCCAAGTGCTCCACATTGGTAACACAATTGCGGTAATTACGGCATGAGCATGTTCTATGAAACGGATACTAGTTCATTAATTAGAAGATGAACGTAATTGATTATTTCAACAGGAAGGCTAAACACGAGGGTAATCCCACAGAGAGATCTGCAGGGGGAGATCTGTCCAAGATGTGCCCTTGACTTAGTTGCTTCTCCCAGGGGGTGGCTTTAAAGGCGCGCAGCCTAACAAGGTAATAATTACAGACTGCTATTAGTGATAGTTAAGTCATTCATGACCTGTTCCCCTTCACAAATTGTTCCAGGGCTGATGTGTATTTCAGAGGATGTATTTGCCATTAACAACCATCAGCCAGACACTTGACAGGCAATTGGCACGTGGAGGCCCTTGGCCACCTCTTCTGATGAAGTTCTGGCCAGATAATGTTCAGATTCAATCTCACCTTTGCTGTTGATATGTCCCAGTGGCTTAATAAGTGTGTGCTATCGTTTCTCTCCAGGTGGGGCAACAGAAATCTTTCGAACAACAGAAGACCGAGCAGTAAGAGTGAGATATCCCTGTTCGTGCCACCTTCCTTATCTTTGTTACTGAGCCCATGGCTGACTGAGAGGACATGTTGTGGATGAAAATCCTCTCGCACAGCTTGTTAACACAACTACACCAACCAAACCCCTGCGTTTTGGCATTCGGACCCTATGCACATGTTCTCAAACGCCATTCTGCATTAAACTGACAAGCCCCTAATTAGGGTCACCAAAGGCCTAATTACGGCCGTGACTTAAATCAGTCCATTCATGCTTTTTTAAAAAATGCAGCACTTTTCATGGAACCCTCAAACCGGCACTGCCAAACCGGAGCAACCACGTCCCCTCTCACCTTGCCACAGGCAGATTTAAGGGTTATTGCATCTGGCGTGATTCAAACATTGTACTCGGTCCAGCTCGTGGTTGACCACATATGGGTGTAGTAGAGGAGGGGGAAAACCAAGAAGCTTTTCCTTACCTCATTGCATTCCTAGTAATCACTTGCCCTTGGCAGTTATCAGCTCTTGGCAGCCCTCCGTGTCCCCTGAGCACAGGAACAGGTCCAGTCTTGTGCTGGCAGCAGAGGCACCAGCAGCACCGCGGAGGGTAAGGGCAATGACAGGGTCTCTTGCCACCTCTCACTTGGTACAAAGCTGCCAGTTCTCTCATGGGAAAGAGCCTATGCCACATCTTTTTCAAATAGCTGTGCTCCCTTTCATGATTACTGAATAGTGAATCAGCCAGGGTTCACCCAGACACTCACCCAGAGGTCTGAAGTTACCAGGTAAACCCTGGGCTGATGTAAATCAGGATGAAGGCACTGGTCCCCATAAAGATACGCTGATGGACACGTACTGAGGATACTCTCTGTAACCCTGCCTGAAATGATTAAATCAATCCAGATTCTTTGATATGGACACTGTAGACAATAACAATATTAGTCTCAATAAAATAATACCGAGGGTAGAAGTCCTTTTCAGTTTCTTTATTTGATTAAAGTGATTCTGGCTCAATGTCTCCTGCATATTATCCTGTGATGTAATTGAATAAGGAGATTGAAACAGAAATCTGCTTCTAAGTAAGGGAATACTTCACTGGGGCTTTTGTTCTTATATAGCACGGTTTAACAATTCCTTCCATTCACTGATCACAGATGCCTGAGAAACCTGAACGCACCCACCCCGCCTGGACGTGGCTATATTCCATGGCCCATCACGTTTGGAAGCACTCATGTTTGTAATGGATAAGAATCCAAACTGGTAAAAGTAACCACTTAGGTCAAGTTCTTCTCTTCCTCAGATAGATACACACATTAACTCCAGGATATTTGTGAGTGCCAGCAGAAAAAATCTTTACGTTTTTTTTTTATTGTGTCAAGAAGTCAAAGATAGATATTTGACAGCTTGTGTGCTGCTCGTTGCTAAACTCTAAATGCCACTGTCGGGTTTATTTCTTTCCTATATCATCTTCTGTTTTTTTCACGACAACTTACAACAGTAGTAGAAAAAAAAAAAAAAGAGCAGAACTTCCCCAGTTTTAATCATCACCCTGTTGAATTAGTTTAATATTAAATATTTATTAAAAAATGGGGCAACATTGATGAGTATTAAGAATTGAAAATTAAACACTATGAATTAAATCCTTGCTGCAAGTGAAGCCAGTAAGAATAGGGTCAGGTCAAATGCACCTAGGGGAAGCAACAATTTGATCTAATGATCGAATAGATGCAGATGTTTAAGGATATGGTCTTCATTAAGCTGCTTCTTTAACAATGAAGTCTAACTTAGAAAGCAGATGAGGCTGAAGAGACAGTTCTCCTTTTAAGAAAGCTATAAGTTATATTTATATCACAAAGATAAAATCAACTTGTAATTTCTATTTCTTTCTTTAACTAGTATTTCTAAATTTCTAGTTTCCAAAGAGTCTTGCAAATCCACTCAGCAAAGCTGGTTACATTTGTCATATGCAATGGGCGATAGATATAATCCTATAATTTCCAATGCAATAATGAGAGGTTTAATTTTCCATTTCTTCCCTCTGTGAGATGGTGTCTGGTGTCTGGCTTTGAATTCTCATTTATGTCTGCATGAGCACACAAACCTAATCTGCATCATTGTGAAGTCAATACCTGCTCCGTCTTCTTTTTCATTGTTAAAAAGCAAAGCCTGGCCTGTAATGCAAAAACATAAGAAAAAGTTTATCCCATCAGGAGTCTCTTTCTTCTTTACTTTAAATCTCTTCTGATATGAGGACTCATCGAAGGAGCTGTTAAGAGTTGTATCATTTTGTAAAATGTTGCCTTCCTTTCTTCTTTGGGATTTCTGTGAAAGGTTAAAAGTAATTTTAAACTCTGTAAACCAGCACATTTGCCAACTCGCTCCAATACCCTGCATTCTTTTTCTGAGAAACAGAGAATCCCTATCAAATCTGAGACCAATTCATGAGGGACTTAACACAGAGAGGAGTCAGAGCAGTTCCTCCCCGCTGCCAGGGACTGCTGGGACGTGAGAGCTGGATGATTTCCACCACCAAGGGAGAAGGCGGGGAGGCAAGGCAAAGGGCCAGGAAAACAGTCTTTGTTCTTCTCACACAGAGAAGATAGTATGGAGCATTGCTATTCTCTTGTCTCACTATGGAGCCTCTGCATCTTCCAGCTACCCAAAAAGAGAGATTTCTTTTTTCGCCTCACTTCTTTCTTAGCAAAAGCATGGAGGTAGGGTTGGGAAGAGCTGAGAACAGACAGCAACAGCTTATTATTCAAGTATTTCCTTTCCAGAACAAGCTGGAAACCTCAAAAGTTAAATACGAAACACATTTGCCCATCTCTCTTTTTACTGTGCTGAGAAATGGTTGTTAATGTTTTATAACAGAGAGTAAAATGCAATGGTTTATCTTTAATGCTTGGAACCTCTTTGAGTAAATCAGCCAAGTAGGGGCTGTTTATATTTGCACATCCTTGTGCAGGAATACAGCTGCAAAACTGTGCATTAGGATAATGGAAAGAATAGAGCAAAACATTATATTTTTTTTGCCTCAAAAATGAATGCATGTGTGGGAAGGAGGGTTCTCAAAACTTATTATTTGCCAATAGTAACGTCTTATTTCCACATATAATTTTAATTTCTTTTTGGGAGAAAAAGACCACAAACATGAAAGCAAAGAGAAAGAAAAACTAGTTTAGCAAAAGGCTGAAGAGTGTTGCAGGAAAATATGAACATATGTCATTCAACTGAAGCAAAACCTCTCAGCAGTCCTATAAGCAAATGCTTCACTTCTGTTAAGTTCAACATTCAATCTCATCATTGTAAGCTGTCATAACGCTTCATAAGAACTGTATTTTAGGATCCACACCCCCCCATTTTCTCAAAGCAACCCTCTTCCTCTGAACTACTTTCCAAAAACAGCTCCCATTTTGCACAGTGACAAGTCCCTGAAGTAAACCATGCTACAGTGCGGGCAGGGAGGGCTGACCCCTTGAGGACAGCAAGGTTTGAGTTATTTGTGCTTCAAATGATGAGAAAATTACAGCCATGCCCCAGTAAACTACAGTTTAAAAAATAATTATAAAATTTAAAACTACACTTTTTAACATCAAATCATCCCCAAAACAAAACCTTTTGTTTTGGTTAGATAATCTGAGACATGGTAAACCACATTGGAACAACTTCAAATAAATATTTTGCTTTCTTTTTTTCAGTCAAGAATTTTCATATTTTTAAAGGAAAAAATAGAATTTTCCAAGAAAAGTAGAGAAACATTTTGATAAGCCCTACTGTCTCTATCAGGGACCTGAATCCGTACTTATTTATTCTGATACAATTTGGGATTAATCCCAGCATACAATCATGAAATCAAATTCTGGGCCATTCAAATGACACTTTATACTCAGATCATAAAAAGTCCATCCTCCAGTTCAGTAACGTGGCCTAAACTGCCACTCCTGGATGCCTTACGCCAGCACTTCACATAAGGTCCCAGGGATGCTCTGGTCCTCCTACAGCTCAGTGCAGGACGATGCAGAAAAGTCCTTTCACTTCAAATTTTTTACTTGCTCATACAAAATCCACAGAGTTTTCACTTTACCCAGGGAAGGATTTTCAAGGAAATCTAGAAAATTTTGACCTGTAGTTGAGAAAAACCAAGTGCCCTTTTAGGTATGCATGTATGTCCGCTGCAATAATAAAAACAAAGACTTCTATTCTACCTCATAATTTCCCATATCTACATAAGCTTTATTTGAGTAAATTTCAGTGCCTATTACTCCAAGGTAGAAGAGTAAATATATTTATGCCCTTTTATATATGAGTTGTCTTCTGATTCGCTGGAGCCACAGAATCCACAAAGCAAACTGTTGAATTCTTCTTTTCCTTTTCATCATATCAAATCCCATAGCTCTTCCTGAGGTAGTTTTGGTAAGCTTGGGTAAAACCAAGCACTAGCGAAGTAAAATACAGTTTTCCTGTGCAGTAATAGCTACTTATTTATTCTGGAACGGTTCACACATTATTAAAACCATACTGCTGTCATAATTAGAGTGGTGGTTTTTTTTTAAAAAAAAAAAAGACACAGACCCATGACTGTAATTATGTTTATCTTAACGTAATATCATGTTATCAGTACAACCTGCTGCCCTGCCATGAAGTTGCTGGGTCCCTGAAAATTTACCAACAGGCGCTGGTGAGGGATTCACGAGCTGACAAAGTTACTCATCCACACTCCAGCCCCCGCACCCTCCTTGGAGTTTTTCATTATTTATGTAACACTTTTTGTTTGCTATTAGGATTACGTGCTTTATTTGTTCAGATTGGGAAGTCTCTTCTTGATGGGCTGCTGTGTTCGGTAAACAGCTCCCAACAACAAACAAGGATTTGAATAATCACTGTGTAATCAGTAGGCACCAGCACATCGGGTCTCATCTCTCCAAATCCAGGTAGCTGTCTGTCAAATCACAATGTTTATCACATTAAAAGCTAGGTGCTTAGCTGCACCAGAACCATCCCGCCCAATTTTTCCAGGAGTTTCAGTGAATTTACTGGAAAACGGTGGTGGACGTCCTGGTTTTGCACGGGTTCTGCTGCAACACCTCAGGTTTTTCTTGAATTTAGCTTGAAAGTCCCAAGCAGCACCAGAAGTAATGAGGCCAGAGCACAGAGCAGCATTGACTGGCTATCCCCCAGCCCGTTTTGTGCCTTGGAGGGAATATTAGACTAATCAAGTAATAACCCAACGACATTCGGCCCCAATTAAACACCTTTCTGACAGCTGCAGCTAGTATCATTGGAGTTTGGCAGGTACATGCTTACTTGTTACAAATACATCTGTGTGTAAAATTGCTGGTCCTAATTAAATTTTAACAGGAGGCAATAACTGCTTCAAAACTAGGCAAAATAATCATATTAGGTAGATAATTCAGAAATCTAAAATAATCTCCTTTTACACTATTAAATCAGCTTCCAATTTAGTTTTATAGGCTCGCTTATTTTCCAACACCTAATATATTATCTTAAACAGTCACTTTTTTTGAACCTGTAAAGCACAACCGAGCATTTGCATTTGAGTTTAGGCAAACACTGATTAACTTTATTAAAAAGACGGGAATACCAACACGGCTCCGGAGGTTGCGTTGTAACTTGGTTGCCACTCTCTCATCTGGCTGCAGATGCCCAGAACCTCTACACGAGACCATAATGAAAGCAACCTCTGAGCTGCAAGGTGCTGGGACACACATGTCAGCAAGGAAATCCAAACAGTAGCGGGGACCCAGGCTTCTTCTGCACTGTTTGCCAAGTTCTTTAACGTGAAAAGATTCTCGGTATTAAATCAATAAAGGGGAGGTGAAGAGTGGGTAGAAGGCAAACCATGTTAGATGAGATAACGAAAAGCTTGGTTATCGATAAAGAAAAAAATGGGCACTTAAAGTGATCACTCCAGAGTATAGAAAGTGATTTTTAAATTACTTATCTGATTAGTGGGAGCTAATCTGTCAAGTAGAAACAAATTCACATAAATATTCTGTAAATTAAATATTCTCGTGTCACTGAAGCTGCTTTTCATTGTTGGTGGTTGGTTGGCTTTTTTTTTTTACCTTGGAAGGAGACAGGTTATTACATTGATTTCAGTCTCCAGAATGCATTCTGTAATTATGCAGTTTTAATTGTCTGGCATTTTTATTTGTATGAATTTTCAAAGCCAGGTATTGACATGAGTTAGAAAGAAAATCTGATCTCAGATGTGAAAAAGAATCAGCTACAATCTGGTTCAGCAGGGCGCTGAAATACAAATTGAAGCACGTGCTTAAGTCCATCCCTACTCAGTAAAGCGTGCAACCTATGGTTAATCTTACCTTTAATAGGACTTGAACAAGTGCAAAGCAGCACGAGGACCTACACCTCTATTCTTGTAGCTGTTGAAGGTGTGCGTGGTGCCTCACAGATAGACGCAAGAGGAAAGAGTCGGGGACCTCAGCTTATTAACATTTCAAGAATTTATTGCTCAGCTGCTGTCTGTTTTCTCTGACAACCAAATGTTATGCAGGGCACTTTTGCCAGCTGCAATCTGATTAGGTATCACCTTTTCCATAACGCTGCCAGGCCAGTCAAACTGCGGCATACAGAGAGTTTAACCTTTTGTAGATCTCATAATAAACAACTCCGAGTTTCAGGAGAAAATCCATGATAGAGAGAGCCTGACTACAGCTTGTAAATCAAAGCGCTCAGATAAGATGTGAGAGCCAGACCTCTCAGAGCTGATCATGCTGACAGTTGAGCTTTAAATTCTTGCTTTATAAATCACTTCCTTACCAACCAGCTGCAAAGTCGGGATTTGAAAGCCAAGGGAAAAAAAAAAAAGAAGACAAGGTTTTATTTTTGATTTATTGGTATGATTTGTAAATCTGTTGTAGGACTTACAGATCTGATTTAAGATTTGTTAATCCTGTTTAGGATATGGAAATTTTTTCTCTGACTTGCCACGTACTGAAATACTTAAGTAAAAACTAAACTAAAAATCACTGTTTAAAAGGATAGTACATAAATCAAGAGCGTGCAGTTAAGATTTGCTGGCAGGTTCTATAAATTGCGGAGTGCGTTTATAACTCAGCCTCTTACAAGGGCAGATTTATAAATCCAACTTGCAAATTGTCAGACGACTATTATTACGGGCTCAATTCTAATCTGAGAAACAACAGATGTGCCTTCGCTCTGCTCGAAAACCCCATCTTTTTTTCCCCTTGATCGCCCGCCCCTCCTGCTGTATCGCTGGGGAGAGGAGACAGGGAAGAGCCCCAAATTTGTTTGCTCCCCCCACAAACAAATAGCCAAGCAGGGAGGAGAGGATTTGGGCAAGGAAAAGAGGCAGTGAAGTGCTGGTTACAGTCAGCCCCTCCTTGTTCCACAGCCTTTGGGAGTCAAAGGGTACCTACTGCAATTTTAGCCGGTGCCTAGGGGGGAAAAAGGAGAGCAGGTAGCCCTAACTAATTCCCAGGTTGCCGGGCCTCAGGCACAGTGAAAAATTAAACTTCACATCCAAGGCAGTGGGAAACTGGGCCTAGCGGAAACAAACTGGAAACAAACCTAGCAAGACAAGGAATTTTTTAATTTTATTTTTTCCTACGCTCCCAGTGATGCCTGCCTTTCTCAGATTACAATGAGGAACTTCTGGGAGAAACCCTGGCCCTGTGGGTTGATTTCACAAGGGTAGGATTTCACCCTGTAAAAAGGGCATTGGGCAGATTCACAGCAATGCTCTGCCTGCCCCACGCCACCCTGGTCACACAAAGCAGCTGTAAATTTGCGTCTGGGCTCTGCGCTGCGACCCACGCATCCCCCCCCCCCCAG
>JAOTQQ010000023.1:79639612-79698037 GCA_026546715.1 Gallinago undulata
CCACCCTGGTCACACAAAGCAGCTGTAAATTTGCGTCTGGGCTCTGCGCTGCGACCCACGCATCCCCCCCCCCCCAGGGAGGAGAGAGGGGAGGCAGGGGCTACAGCAGCATCCCATGGCTCCCAGTCACTGCCAGCACCTCTGGCCACTCTCCTCCCAGCCCTCCTGGGGAAGCGAGCACAGAAAGCAGCATCCCTTAGTAATTATGAGAAAATTTACACGGGCACCAGGAGTTAATACACTTCATTTCAGTCAATTTTAACAGCAGCCGTCAAGGTTTATCCAGAAGCTGAGGGTCATAGCAGTGAAATAACAGCAATACTCAATAGAACTATTTTTCTCCTAGAATTACTGGGTTTTATGCAAAGCAAAAACTATGTACGATAGGAAATGAATACTCCTAGACCCTATGCAGGAGATACTTAAATGCATTAATGCCTTTTGAATTCTTCTGAGTGTCAGGCTTCTCTGACTTTATAGCTTTTGAAGGAAAAGGAAAAAGTGATCTAAAATATTTTATTGTCTACTATATTTGAAATTGGTTCTAAACTTTCATCAGTGACTTCCTTTTCTCTGTTACTGCAATGCTCTTTTCCCTTGAATTCCTTGTTGCCTTATTTACAAAATAAAATAGATACAAGGATGTTAGCAAATATAAATTACATAATTACTTCTTTCGTCCTTGCTGGCATTTTAGACTCAAGAATTTGATCATTGCAAAACTCAGCAAATACTGAGATATATATATATATGTAGTAAATTTTCAGGGAGTTTACATGCAGGATAAACTGCATGTTCAAATGAATCTAAATACTATTACAAGGGGAACTGAAGCAAGCAGTGCAATTAGAAACAGCAAAATTTGCTTCCATAGCTTCGCGCCTAACTGAATACTCAATTCTACATGCAAAATATAATCAGAACTGGAGGACGGGGTTGAGGGAAAATGGTTAATATTCTATAACATGCTAAGTCAGCCCTTTACAGACTATACATTTAGAATGTATGAAAATCAATTATCTTGAAAATAGATGCCTTTTTTTCTTTTTCATTGCATGTTCCAAAGGATATAGCCTCACTCTCCTCTTGTGTATGTGTCTGACAGACACAGAGACCTACAAAAGTTTGGCCTTTTCCCTTGTTTTTAGCCTAAATGAAAAGGGGGAAAAAGAATATGTTTGCGAGGAGAAAGAGTCTGTGGAAGAAACTCAACATGACCCAGCAGTGTGTGCTTGCAGCCCAGAAGATCAGTCACATCCTGGGCTGCATCAAAAGAAGTATGGTCAGCAGGTCAAGGGAGGTGATCCTGTCCCTCTGCTCTCACGAGACCCCACTTGGAATACCGTGTTCAACTATGGAGGTTCCAACATAAGAAGGACATGGACCTGTTGGAAAGGGATCCAGAGGAGGGCCACAAAGATGATCAGAGAGTTAGAGCACCTCTTCTCTGAAGACAGGCTGAGAGAATTGGAGCTGTTCAGCCTGGAGAAGAGAAGACTCCAGGGAGAACTTATATCAGCCTTCCAGTACCTAAAGGGTGTCTATAAGAAAGTTGGAGAGGGATGTTTTACAAGGGCATGTAGTGATAGGACGAGGGGTAATGGTTTTAAATTTAAAGAGGATAGATTTAGATTAGATATAAGGAAGAAAATATTTACTGTGAGGGTGGTAAGATGCTGGAACAGGTTATCCAGTGACGTTGTGGATGCCCCATTCCTGGAGGTGTTCAAGGCGAGGATGGATGGGGCTTTGAGCAACCCGGTCTAGTGGAAAGTGTCCCTGCCCGTGGCAGAAGGTTGGAGCTAGATGATTTTAAAGTCCCTCCCAACCTAAAACATTCTATGATTCTATGTCTGAGCCACCATTTTGGAGGTCAGGCTTTCATCTCTTTCATGACACACTGCCCATGTGAAATATCTCTTGCATTATGTTCTTCAGAAGGAGACTGAGGAGGAAGAATGGAAGTGGAGATTAAAAATACAGCCAGATGCTCCTCATCAACGGAGCCAACCTGGTGAATAATATGAATGCTTTTAGTGCATTCCAGCCACAACTGCTAACTTAATTCTCAGGGAAAAAGATTGAACTTTGACAAACTAAACTTTTAGCATTTTACATTGTACTGAGGTGGGCTAAAAGCATATAGGCAGTTGTAATAGAATAACTTCTCAGGTCATCATAATTTAATTGTGACTACTTGACCTCCAATAAGTGATGAGGCCTTTTCCTTAAACTAAGTTTGAAAATATTTCAAAAGTTCCAATTTATTAAAAATTGGGGAAAAAGGCTTTAACCATTACAGAAAGAGTGAAATGACAAATGAATCGATCTTTACTAGCAAACAGTAGTAATTAGGTCATACCTCATTTCTTTATTAGGGAAAGACTTTGGTGTTTAATCATCATTATATAAACATTTAGTCTTCTCCAATCTCTGTCTTTATAGATACTGCAGACTTCAGCCCTGAACCTTTAAATGGTTCTGCGCAGGAGTAACTTTATGATCAGCTATTTGAATCAACTACAGGTTTCTGGCTTCATACCAGATTTTCATTGTATAGTCTGTGTTCGTATAATAACACAGATAAAAATTCCTGAAGGATGCTACAGGGAAAGTTAAAAAAAAAATGAAACATCTCTAAATGAAGACACTGCTACAAAAATGGGAGAGTCTGAAATCTCTAGTAAGACACAAGACAAAGCACTGCCTATGGCATAATGCGCTCTTGGAGAACGTCCAATTGCCCACTATTGTCTGAGGACAGATGCACAATCCACCAGATGGAGCATGTATTTGCTTTAGAACAGATCATTGTTCAACTGATAATTTTTGAAATAAGCCTCTGAAATCCAAAAAGAATGGGAAACATAATGAGTGAGTTCTAAGAGAAATAAACAGTATCAAATCCTCTGAGCCTATGGTTTTGCTCCATGACAGACATTTTCTTAAGCCCACTTTCTCTTAAATGAGCTAGGCATGTTCCTATTGGCTGGTAAAATGCCTACCAGCAGTGACTTATGAGGTCTTAAATGATAAAATCAGTAAAACCTACTCTAATGGGAATTTTTCTTTCCCAAGATTTCAAAAATCATTTTGTCTCACAATGACTGCTACAGGGAGGAAAATGAGATGTTTACTCTGTCAGGTTCCTCAGTGAGACAAGACGAATTCACACTTCACCACCCCATAGCTAATAGCTATCAAATACAGGTTCACCTTCTCCTCAGGGGTGCTGGACCCTGCTACTATTCATAAGGAAAAAGAAAAGCAAGTAAAAAGTGTTAAGTATTTCTGAAAACCCAAAGACATTTTAATTGGAATAAAAGCAGCTTCGTGGTGGGGAAGTGGAGGAAGAGTAACAACTTCTCCTTAGGCATTTTAGTGCATGTAAAACAAGTTTCCTTCCTAATCACAGACAGTAAGACCTAAGGCCAACTCAAGAGTCTAGAGCCGGCATAAAACTATATTTTAGAAGTGGAAATGCTTTATCTGCACTTTTTTGCTAACTGCTGAGGGTCTGAAGAATCAGAAAAATAGCCAAAGGAAACTCCGTGGAACTGGTTTCCTAAAAACACGAACGTAACCTCCGAAACACTTCCATCTCTTCTTTCTTTCACACACTTACCTTTTGTGATAAACCTGATGTAAAATATTAGTTCTGCCTCTAGTCCTCCTCCTGCTCACGCAGCTAAAACTTCAAACCCACCCAAGCAGCCCTTTCTCAAGTCCTGTAAGCCCCCAGTGTCCCCAGCATCAGCAGAGTGGGGCCAGTCCTACCTCAGGATGGTACACAGTGAAACCCACCTGCCTGGGCCATCTTCTGAGTGAACCTCATCATTCCTAGGTCATTGCAGCCTCTTACTCATTTCTTCAGATGCTTAAGAACTCAGAAGATTCCCCTCCTTCCTGCAGGCACAACCCCTCAGCACACACACACACAGTCCTGATGCTTCAGTTTCAGCAGCCCTGGTGTTCTATGAACTTTTCCCCTTTCCTTTTTTTTTTTTCCTCTTTTCTTTTTTTCTTTTGCTAAGCTAGCTTTGGCCATTCAATGTGCTGAACCAAGTGAAAACTGAGAGTGGGGATGGAGCGGGGAACGTGAGAGCAGCAGAACTGTCCCCTTTGGCAGCTGCAAGGTGCCGGAGCAGCAGAGTTATCTTGTCAAACAGCCTCCTCGCCTGACTCACTCTTTCAACTTCATTTGTCCTCAGGCCCCGTTTCACAAGGTGTCAGATGACTATTTGGTGGTCAAAAAATAAAATCAAAAGAAGGTCCCACAAGCTCTGTAGAAAAGAAACACTAGAAAAGATTGGCAATACTAAATAGGAAGTTGTCAGCAGCCGCTGAAAAGAATAACGTAGTATAATGGAATGAGGCTCCAAAAACCCTCCTTCTGCAGGATGATTTTTCACAAAGTTACTGGTTTTCTGTTCCCTTCACCGCTGTCTGCATAAACACAAACCTTTTGAACTCATTCTGCCAGCTGAGCAATCAAGAGAAAGGGAGGAGGCAAACAGAGCTATCAGTACAGAGCACTGACAGCACTTATCACACGCAACTGTACAGTTACGCATGGGAAGACAGTTCCCTGCCTGCACTAGCAGGATGCAGAGTTTGTGTCTTGTAATCATATTTCTGACAGAAAATTTCCAGACTAGCAGAATCTATTTCTTATGCACAGAACGAAAATAAAAACTAAACCAAAAAACCCCAAAGAACTCCATGGAGAGAATCAGGTACTTCTATGGCCCAATACATCCCATCCTAAAGTACATATTGGAAACTGGTCTTGTCTTAAACAGTTTTCTCCGTTAGGAAAAAGTGAGATTAGGCTGGCTAGCCCAGGTGTAGTTGTTTACCTCACAAACATTTGAAGTAAAATTAACCTCACCCCATGTGTCAGGTAAGGTGCAATGATTGTCCAGGTCTGTGTCTTTGACATTGCCCCATGGCAAACACAGTGTGATTCAGCTGAGTTTGGGCCTCCATGGCATACCCAAACATCTTCCCCCTCCATTTTGTGGCTCTAGATTTCCCAGTCTTTCTCAATGCTTCCTTCGTCACAGCTCCTTTTACCACATATGCACTCCTTCCCCATTTCTCTTCTAGAGGTGCCTCCTCCTTCACTATTGGCTTTCACTGTATTAAAGGGAATTGGGAAGATTTCTGTGGGCCTGAGTGCAAGGAGGTGTGTGAGACACATCTGCTACAGAGCCTTCTGAACTAACAATCAATAATCTGTGATGGCAAGGGACTGGATTCAATGACTTAGTGCTTTTTGCATAAAATCTGGAATTTCATGCTAAGAGTAGATTTTTGAATGCTAGTTTCCACCTTTCTTTAATGGAGGGCCAATATATACTGTTAACGCATTGCATTATTACCAGAATCATAAAAAAATATATATCTAATGTCTTCTGATTATGTTGTAAACTGTTAAAGTAAATAAAATGGCATTTAAATGAATACAGTTACTAAAATTTGAACATCCACAATTGAAATGTAAATCTAGTTTTCTTCTGACAGCTTATTCATCTGTTGCTCTCCTTGTCTCAGCACTACTACACCAATAATAATATTCCACACCATAAACTAAGTAGCCACTACAACCGACTCAATATAGGCAATATAGCCTGTGCTCTTTAAAAGCAGCATGTAGAAAACCCGTGAAAAAAAGGGGGGGGAAATTATGTTTGGGTTTGCATTTAATAGTTATTTTCTTTTTAACATTTCTCTGGAGCCCGTTGGTTTTATCATGGCTTTAATTTACACCAGGAGGTAGTGGGAAAGCGTGTTCTTCCCGAAGGAGACCCACGCTGGAGTCTTCCACCTTCACAACGTGGTGGCACCCGATCCATTTCAAAGGGCGTCACGGGAGCGCGGACACGCTCCTCTGCTGCCAGAGAGCCTGTTCCAATCACCAAGCTGCAGAAACATTTGACATACGGCTCCGCGCCCGAGAGCATGCGAATATATTAAATGCCGTTTATAAAAAAGCAAAGCTGTGCTATAATGCCTATTTGCCCCCTGCTGTTTAGCAATATCAAAGATTAGAGCCAATTGTTTTGTATACTGAAGAGCCTATAATGCGTTCTAGAGAAGAGCATGTCAGCAAACTAGATAAGGTTCCCATTAAATTTTTGTTGCTGTGGACTGCTGACTTGGGTCATTATACACTTAAATTGAGTTATCGTCACTGTTATATAACGAAACAGAGAGCTTTTTGCCTCCAGTAATGTAGCATACCTTTTAAAGAATGAGCTATCCTGACTGATTTATAAAATAGTTCTGTTTGCATTACAGTACCGGGCTGTTGGGCGTTTCAAAGTGATTTAGATGAACTGTCCTAAGAGTTCGTGCGTATTTTGAAAGACAAATAGCAGAGTCTTGTGTGAACCTGCTTCCAATAATCTTTGAAATTTATTGAGTGATAGTGAAAGACACAGCAAAATTACAGCCCTCTCCTCTCCTATAATCTAAGAACATTTCATTCCAAAGAAAGTGTGTTTAAGAACTTGTGGGTTGTTTTTCTTTTTTAATTCCTGTTAATTATTTGTTCAGATTAAAAAGAAAAAAAAAACCCTGACTTGTCCTGATTTCCTCATTCCAAGAATATTAGTCTTTCATAATATCAGCTTTTTATTCCTTAAAAAACACTCCTAAATTTGAACAAAGAATGTGAACAAAGGAGAGACCAGGTGACAGTAAAAATGAACTACTTCTCTCTGAGCTACTTTTTTCAAACAAGGTATACTGCTGGGGGAAACTATAACCATTCAGTTCCACCATTGTCTTCACTGGAGCCAGGATTTCACTCTGCACATTTTCCACAGCTTTTTCCTCTTAAATGCATCTGATGGCAGTTAAAGACAGGATGAAAGTGTCTAGGCATACGCTATTTTACTTAAATTCTTTTAATTCCCCATGCCTAGTCTCTGAATAGCTTCTGCATTTTAAGAGAAATTCCATGGTGAGTAGTAAAGAAACTGAAATCAGCAGATGTAGGAATATCTGCCTGGAAGAGTGTCATTCCCAGCAGTCTCAGACAACTACATGTTCAAGCGATACAGGCCTACACTAAATACTTTCTCAGCCTTCATTTTGCTTGGCTAAAGAAGACAAGGTCTTTTTGTTTGCTTTCCACTCCCCCAGCCACCTTCCCAGCCTTTCTCTGCAGCTTTTCTGGCTCCAGCTATCTTTCTCAAACACGGGTCACCAGGGTTGTTCGACAATAGTGAAGACATTCCTCATCCAGTCACATCCACTCTGCCCTCCTTCTGTTAGCTTCTCCTCAGCAGAGACATCCAAGGATTGAATTTTCTTTCTGTAATGTTGCATCATTTCTGATACTTGTATCATTCTCTGATCAAGCAGAAAACTCTTTTATTCTGTCTGTTCTAATGCTGAGATCTCAAATCATAGAAGAAAATCTTTATATGAGACCCTTGTACTCTGAATTTTAAATTCCATCCCATTTCTGTGATCATAGTTCCCAAGGTCATCCAATCTCACCACTATCGTATTATGATCCTCTTCTGCATTAATGATGCCTCCCTGATTCATACCATCAGCAAAATTCATTTGAGTTCCAAGCATTGAGCCTTTACATAGACATTAACAAAAAGATTGTAGGAGATACATTCTGAAAGTTTCACCAGAGGAAGTCTAACAGTAACCTCCCTTTGTCCTATATCACAAATATTGCTATCTTCTTTTTTAGCCAGTTCCTCTGATGACAGGTTGGGATTTTTTTACCATCCTCATTATCAAGTTTAACTTATAGGAACTTCATATGCTATTTTACTGTAATTCTGATTAGTTAGGTATACTGTATTTCCTTTGCCGAGAAAATAATAAATTTTCATTTATAATGATGAATATGAGAGGTTAGTCTTGCAGATTTCCATTTTGGTAAAATTTTGTGATATTTTATCCAGCTTCTCACTTGTTTTGACATCCTTAACTATTCTTTCTCTCAAAACGGTCTGAATTTTATATTCAGCTGACAGATGCAGGTTTCTCTGGTTACTTTTCACAGAATCACAGAATGGTAGGGGTTGGAAGGGACCTTCAGAGATCATCTAGTCCAAACCCCTTGCCAAAAGAAGGTCTCCTACAGCAGACTGGACAGGAATGCATCCAGGCAGGTTTTAAATATCTCCAGAGAAGGAGACCCCACAACCTCTCTGGGCAGCCTGTTCCAGCTCTGAAATCTCTTTCTTACAGGTTATTTCTTTTTAGTCATCTGAATCACATGATGTAGGAGAAGAGACAGAGAACTAGGGTTTTTTAGCCTTACAAAAAGAAGGCAAAGGTAGAGAATCTTTTTGCTGGAAGAGTTGCCCAGAGAGTTTGTGGTACCTCCTTCCCTGGAGATATTAAAAACCTGAATGAACAAGGTCCTGAGCAACCTGCTCTAGATGATTGTGCTAGCTGACCTCTAGAACCTATGGCATTATAAGTCCATAGCTCCTGACAGGTCATCTGACATTCCTAGGGTACCCTTTGCAGTGAACATTAACACACTGGCAATTCCAACATATTTTCCCTTTTTTGGGGGGACTGAAATTCTAAGCTCCTTTTCCATGCTCAACTTTTTTCTGAGTTTTTTTCCACAGACAAGTCTATTAATATCTCACTCTGCTGCTCTCCCTGACCACATCCCCTTCATTGGAAGAGCTTTTCTCCCATTCAGACCAACTCTGCAGACTTCCCTTTGTTTGTCCTTTCATTCAGACTGAAAGGCAGCAGGGCCCTTCAATTCAAAGTAATTTTCTGTTAAACTCATTTCTTAATCGCCTTCCCTTCATGCAAAATCAATCTTAAAATAGCATCAGCTTTTGCTGGTTCAATGACTACTTGGGCAAAAATTAGGAAGACCACTCTTAGAAATAAGGCAGTGATGGACTTTTTCACAGCTTTTGTTCTCTAATTTATCCTGGAGAAGTTAAGATTTAGTTAAATAAATACATTTCCACTGCTATTTATCTTTCTAAAATCAATACTGAATCCACAGCTATCACCACATCCAGCTCTGATGGTCTATTGCCAATCTTATGGCTTTCATCATCTTTCTCAAAAATAATTTTGACTCCAAGACTTCTTTATCCGCTGTCTTTGTTGTTTGGGTTTTGGTTTGGAGTTTCTTTCTTCATTTAGAGTTTATCAAATGGCTACATACTGAGTGAAGGTAATTTCTTTGATTCTCACTTTTCTAACAGTTTAGACCTTTCCTATCTTTCACTGTTCCAGCCACGCCTCCTACTCTTCTCTCTCTGATACACAATTTCATTCTGTACATCAGCAGCTCTAATGCCTCCATTTTTTGGCCCACACTCCTTGGAGAGTTATTTCACATATTCCCTTGTGGCCAGCCTCAACCCAATGTCAATCTACTAATAATTCCTTTTCTTTTTATTTATTTTCTCAAATCCTGATAGTCATTTATCCATATGACAAACTTGCAATAAATTATTATAGTTATAATAATCTTGTATAAGAATTACACAACTTTCTCAGAGGCAAATTCCACTGTCATTCTACAGTCTCAAATTCCTTTCTACCTTTTTCGCAAATCTGAAGCTAAGTACTCCAGTTGCTCAGGAGAAATCCATCTACAGAGAAACATGTTTTTCTGTGAATGTCTTATTGGGACTGAACTTAAAAAACTTCGTAAAAAAACTACCTTTGATCCATGATTTGATCTTTGTTATTTTGCCATTCTTTGAGCTCTTTTCAGGGAAATGAAACATTTCACTTAAGGTCACCCACATCTCCTCTTTATTTTTATAGTTTTGATCCATTCCAGCCTAAATCAGGATAAATCATTTGTTCTATTGTGGTAAACAGGTAGTCGATTCTGCCCTACTTCTCTGTGGAAGCTCTTCAGCATGGTACGGAGAGCTTAAGCCTGATTTTTTTGAAGAGCTTGAAACCTTAGCATTTACCATATTTGAAAACTACTCAGAAGAACCATATGTAAGAGTATTCAATACAGTTTCAAAATTGTTCCCCTTTCTTTAGCACGTAGACAGGAGCTGGTTTATTTTTAAAATTCACTTTTTTTTCTTTTTTTTTATGGTGGCTGCTGAACACTGTAAAATTTGAAAATCTTGACATATTCACTAGCATTCATCTATACTGACAAAAATAAACCTCTCCAATATGCTCGCTTCTCTGTGGCTCTATATTTTTCCAGCAAGCACACTCTTCACTAAGTCTGACATTATTTAGCATTGCAGATTCAGAGGCATTCCCATCCTGTTCACGTGATTAACAGATAGAGTAAGTGGATACATCTGTAGTTTTAACAAAAATTTCTGGAGTTCCATGAATGCTTTTGAAGTGCAAATGGCAAAATCCTTTGCAAGAGTCAACAAATTATAGCCAGTTTTACGTTTATAAAAACACATATAAGAACTAAAAGGTTATGCACCAAGACTTGGTAATTAGCTCCAATCCATCAATATTCACTGCCAGTGACATCTCCACCGAGGGACCCACTTAAATCAAACGACCTTTCTCCTGGCAAACACTTCTGCAGAACCACCAGCCTTGGCAGCCAAGATATTCAGGTTTCACCAGACCAGAGGCAGAGTGAATACGACACGGGAGTTCTTCACCGAGAATGAGCTTTCACAAGAGTGCTGAGCTGGTTGAACAACTTCCTACCACTAAAAATATGGTTCAGCTCTCCCCTTTTTCTCCCTCCCAGCTGTGTGTACTTACCAATTCCTTTGTGCTAGCTCCAACAGTTTGATGAGTCAATTCAGCTCACTCAGCAAGCAAAAGAGGGAGATAATTTTCTGCCTGTTGAAGAAGCCGAAATGTCTCATCAAGGGGTCAGACTGGCTTCAGAGGCAGCAAAAGAAAACAGACAGGAACACACAGCTAGAGTGCAATGGGAAAAGGAGGCACAGGATCTCCTGACAAATTAGCACAACCATCTTCTGAAACACACATTTCTTGTCATCCTCATCCCGACGTTAAAAATGGGACTGTTAATATGCGTATCTTCAGATATGTTTCAGATACTCCACTCTCCAGACACCACCTTGCTAAGTTCAGGTAAACACCTCAAGAGTTTGAATATCTGAATGCAAACAAAGCTCTACTGTTTAATCAGATACAGAGACACTTATAATTCACACATCTCGCTTTTACACAGGATAGTCAGATAGAAGTATTCACATACTAATTTTCTTTTAGCTAATTTTCTCTGTGAAGAATTTAACCAATCCCATCACACAAGTCCATCCCTCTTAGCTGCAAAGATCATTAAAAATAACTGAAATGTCTGCCTAATAATTTCTTAAGTGTGTAAGTAGGGATTTGATTTGTCACAAAGGCAGCACAGGATCACAACGAGCAATGGAGACATTCGTACACTCTTTGAAATGTGTCACCCACACACAAAAAAAAAAAAAAAAAAGGTCAGGGAATCTTACTTTAGTGAGTTAGTTTGAAGAAAAAGTATTACCAAAAGACACCCCTCAATCCTTACCGCAGCATCTATTGCACAAAACAGGAAAGCTGGTCCTTATATGTGAGATCCCACCTCAAATACTGTGTTGTTTTGGGCCCCTCACTACAAGAAAGAAACTGAGGTGAGGGGTCTGGAGCACAAGTCTTATGAGGAGAGGCTGAGGGAGCTGGGGTTATTCACCCTCCAGAAAAGGAGGCTGAGGGGAGAACTTATTGCTCTCCACGACTACCTGAAAGGAGGGTGTAGAGAGGTGGGGGGGTCGGTCTCTTCTCCCAAGTCACAGAAGAGAAAGGAGAGAGAATGGGTTGAAAAGAAAACTAAAGCAACTTTAATGAAACATTAATAATAACAAGAAAAGATAATAATATCAATAAGAAAGTAATGAAATATATATAATGTATGGAAAACCAGTATTGAGCTTCAGGATGACTATCACAGCACCAGCAGGCACTGGGAAAGTCCCAGACTGGACTCAGCGATGGACCACAAATGGATTTAGGACCTGGATTCAGGAATGCACAGATAGGGATCAAAGGCAGACGATCAGACAGAGTTCTCCTTGGATGCCGACCACTGAAGAAAGGGCTGACCCTTTGATCCCTCAGCTTTTTTACTGAGCATGGGGCAGATGGGATGGAATATACTATAGGTCAGTTTTGGCTCACGTGTCCTGTCTGGTCCTCCTTGCAGGTGGGACCCCTTTATGTTTATCCATGTCCAACCCTCAATATGGCAAATAACAAAGTTAGCTGGCCTTAGTTGTCACAATAATAAGTATAAGCAAGAGCCTCTCTGAGCACCATTCCTTGGCACGAATTATAAATATCAGGTGTTATCACTCTGGAAGCAGGCAGTGTCTGAAAAATATGCCGTTAATGTCAGAGAGTGCTGTTAGTTAGAAAAGACTTAACTGAAAAATAAAATTACTGAAAAGAAAGTTGGTTCTGTTTACCTTAAACCAGGACACTTGGGAAGCCACTAAAACTGAGAGCAGAGCTGAAGGAAAGGACCTGTCCTCCGAGGAGGAATAGTTAAGAGAAACAGTTGTTTTCAAAGCTTTTCATTTTTGTTCTTATATAGCAGACTCAAATTATCTCAGTTTCAAAGCCGCGTTCCAGTAAACTAAAGTTTTTAGATATCAACGCCCTTTGGCACTCACTGGAGGAGAAAGGTGCAGGCAGCTCCACCTCAGCACCCTGTCTCACTTAGATCAGCAGGCTGTGCCCAGTGCCCATGCCCTCCCCACTCTAAATCACAGAATCATGGAACGGCTTGGGTTGGAAGGAACCTTAAAGATCATCGAGTTCCAACCCCCATAAATCCCGACTTCCCATCCCTCCACCTGCAGAGCAGCTTCTGCCATGTCTCACCATGACTGCAAGCCACCGGCTTCCTCCAGCTTTCCCACCAGGAACAACTTTGCCCCTATTCCCTGGAAGCAGTCCCAGCCTTGCTCCTGCATTCTGCAGGCAAAACCCCAGCCTCTCTGCACCAGATCATCTGATCATCTCACTCCAATCTGGGAGCTAGGCATAGTATGTATCTCTGCATTAAATGCAACAGCTTTATTTTTTTGAATCCTAAAATATTGATTCACTTCAACAGTCACATTCCAAAAAGAATTAAAAATATTAATAGAGGAGTTGAAACTGGTTCATGAATAAGCTTTCCATACACTTGAGAGCAAAATATAACACACTAAAGGGGAAAGTAATATTAGTCTTTGAGAAAGGCAAATTTCCTAGTCAGCAAAAATTTGCTGAAGTCGTATACTTTCCACAAATAAATTAATTCATTGAGCTACACTGGAATCCTTTATAGCTAATAATTAAAAATCTAAAATCTTATTTTTGTTCTGTAATAAATATAGTGAACAATCAAGATAGATGATACAAAACTAGAAAGGTTTGTTGGAAGATTTAAGTTGAAGAAGTTGCTACATCAATATATTGTACTCTAAAAAAGGCATGCATCATTAAAAATGAAGGCTCTATAATTAATATGTTTTCATACAACCTACCTTATTTCCCCTGAGATCACTAACCAAACCCTTTTAAAAATCGATTAGTTCAAGCACTTAGCCTAGTACCACTTCAGATAGGAGCTATACAGATATTAGCTGAATTTAAAATTGCAGCAACTTTATTTTTAATTACTTCCCAAAATGCCAGATTTACATATTATTAAATATTTTTCAGTGGCAGAACTGACCACTAAGCATTTTTGGACAGGGCTGGAAAAATTAATTATATTCTTTATAAAAAATTCACTTAGCATTCAGAACATCTGCATTGTTGTCATGGATAATAAATGTGATTAAACTTGTATAAATTTCACTATATTAACCAGCACAATAACCCAATAGCTTTGCTGAACTGAGCTGATGCTATACGTTACAACAATGAAATTCCCAAGTATAATGTAGGGGAGTTCTAGAAAAAAAATGTGTGAAGTTTAGAGGGAAGAACTGTGTCCTCTCAAGGACAAATTCACCTTCTTAAACTATCAGTACAAGGGAAACTTCTGGAACCGAGGAATTTTAACAAAAAAGGCTTAATTATACCATTAAGGCTTAGCAATGCAATTATCCCACTAGTGTTAACATATTAATATGTAGTTCTCAGGGTCTGGCTATGTTTATTTAGAAAAAAAGAACTTGTAGCATGTTTATATTTTGAGGCGCTGTGGTTGGCAGAACCTGGGGGAATTGTGTAGTACCCTTGTGTCATTCAGGAGGCTGATGAAACAGGAATGGTGTTTGGCTGATGTGACGAAGACGTACTGCTAATACTCGACACCTGCACCCTGAACAAAAGAGCAAAACATAAGTAGCAATATTTTCAGATAAAAGATAATTTTCTCTTAATGAGCTGAAGATCCAGGCTCCAGAGCACCGTCTAGCTCAGGCAATAAACCACCCTCCACGTCTCTTATAAACCTGATACCTGGTGTGTGCCACCAGCCAGACAAGAAGAGCTGGACCTGGGGCATGGATCCCACTCTTGATGCTCCATTACATCCAGTGAAGATTTGCTCAGTGGAGGAAAAGGAGATAGTGAAGTCATAGGCCTGACGTGGATGTGCAAACCAGACATGGCAGTTCCCCTAGGTGCAAGGGAAGGACTACGAGTACCTAAAGAGGACAATTTCTCCTATATAGATTCCTCTTTTAGGACAAAATGATCTACTCTCTGTGGTACCAGTTTCTCTGTCTATTGACTACAGCTGAAGCTTAGATGACAAGAAAAGATGACTTGCCTGTATTTAGGTAACATTAGAGTCCCCCTTCTGGTACTAGGTTTGCATTGTTCCAAAAGACTATGCCAAAGAACAGCAAGAGTCCAGTGGAACGACACCCACGGTCTCCAGCTTAAAAATGTAATCCTTAATAACCAGAGGAGGCTACTTGAGAACCTCACTGCTCAAGTGCAATGTAGACAACATGCAAACAATAGTTAAGAACGGGGATATGTGGTCTTTGTGGTTGGCCCAGTCAACAAGAATGGATGACATACAAACAGCACCATTCCACAGGGTCAGAACTGCGGAAAGAAAATTGAGTAACAGACATGCTTATTAGAATGGGAAAATTTTTTGCCAAACTTGGAATCTGCCATCTAGTAATCACTACTAGATAATGCTGTTCCTTTGAAAGTTACCAACATCACAAAGGGAGAAAAGCACCCAATGACCTCGAGTCAGCTGATAAAAAATAAAAAAGGATAAATTATTGCAGGAGGGTTGCAAGTAGAAGAGTATATGCAATGATGTCATGCAATTCAGAGGATCAGGCAGAGGCTGAAGTATGAGGAAACATTTATAGGAATCTAAAATAATATTTGAAAACTTCTTATCCTTTAAAAAAAAAAAAAACACACTATCTCAATTAGTACAATATCTCTTCGAAGTGTCACAGCAAAGAACATTCTGTGGTGAGGCTCCCCGCTACTGGAGGGGGCTGGTACTAGATTTCTTTACTTATGTTATGGCCACGAGGAGGGAAATAAAAAATATTTCCATCCACAGGCAGAAGCTCCTATGTCAAGCTGTAACACAGCCATTTCTGAGGCTAAGCTTTCAAATTGCCTTGCAAGGCATGGGGATGCTCAGTGGTAATTCACTGCTTGAAATTTCAGGAATAACTGGAATAAGTTGTTCCATGGATTAGTTAAGATAGAGCAAACTGCTAAGAAAAGTAGAGATTAACTCTTATATTAGTCTACCCAAGCAAAGGTTCCTCCATTCTGTTTTGTCTGGAAGACTGACATATATTGTATCCATCAGTGTCATAACTGAGCACCTTCTGTACATGTAGAACTTGAATATGATTTTGACAGAAGCAATATTAAGTCCTGGTTCCTGCACCACATGGGTTCAAACCATCATCACCAAAATCACAGAATCACAGAATATTCATGGTTGGAAGGGACCTTTGAGACCATCAAGTCTTAGCTTTGTCCTCAATCTCTAGATAAATCCAGGTCCCATTTCAGAAGTTGTTGTATTCACCATGTACTTCCCCACCTCTAGGGAAAAGTGAAGTCAGGGAGATAAACTTCTCACCTGAGCAGCAAAAAGAAGAGGCAAAAGAGACTGGAAGTTCAAGGTACCCCTCCCTTCCCCCCAGTGTGGGAAGGCTCCCTGTGTTCCTTTTTTTCCATTTCTTTACCTTCCAGGCCTGGGAAGAAGAACACAAGATACTATTTGTCCCTTTCTCAAGGAGTGATTAACAGGAGGTAGTATAGGAGGATCCATGGAGGAACAATGCTTGCAGGAGCTTAAAGATAAAGGGGTAGACCAGAATGAGAGTAGGGACCAGCACTGCCTTATCCTAAATATATGGTGAAGAGGTAGCATTATAGGCAGAATTTCAGCAGAAAACACACATGCACATACACACACAAACACGTGTACAAGCCATGGCAAGGGGCAGAGGGAGTTCAAAAATTCAAAATGAGTTCAAAACATGATGTACTCTTTTTAAAAACATATATTCACATTTGGAGACCAGCCTCAAATTATGGGGCCTTACTTATGATTTTTGAACCTTTAGTATAAGCAACACAGCTCTTTATACTGTAATTATAGCACTCTTAATTAGATTGGGAGATTGCTCCAAGATTCCTGAGACACCTTGTGTAACAAATATAGACACCCTCAGGGCAGTCATATACATTTATGGAAACAGCAATTTAAATAACAGCTATAAACAGATCAAGTGGGCCTGGTGACATCACCACAATGAAAAACAATTTTTGACCAGATGAAAAATGAGTCATCCTCTTTTTTTTTTTTTTTTTTTACTACATCAAAATGCACTGATGTGATTTAAAATCGCAACTGAGAAAAACAAATACTCTCCTTTAACTTGTCAGCTATGGCATACCTTCTGAGTGGAAGGTTATAAAGAAGTTGTGTTACACCAGAAATAGTTCTGCACACCCTTCTTGCACTCGTAGGAAGCTATTTAATGCAACCCTGACGCTGTAGTGTTTGCTTCACTTCACCACATGCATGAAATTATTGGTTCTCATGGTGAGATTTTATGCACATTCCTATTTGCTCTTCTTGTTTTCCACTTCTTTCTTAGGCTTCTCTCTGCTAGCCAGATCTGGTTTGGTTTTAATGGATATGAGACAAAGATTGCATTGCCTTGCCAAATTCCCTCCCACCAAATTACTGAATTACAGAAGGCAATACCTATTTCAGAAGACCTTGGTTGTTTTGCTTGACCTCCAGCAGGTGCCCAATTAAGTCTGAATAATTTATATGATATTCCCTTTCCATTGATATTTCTGGAATTAAACTGATGAGATCTCTAGAGAAGGATCATCAGTGTTACACCTTTCGTCTTTAATTATACTGGTTGAAGATGAATGAAGGTACCAGAAGGATCCCAGCTGGGAAGTAGCACACTTATTAGATAGTTGATAATTTAATATACACTCTGAATTCAGATTATTTCCTTTAAACATCTGAAGATCTTCTGAGATATCTTACAATGAATTCTTAGTACTTACACAGTTGGACACTGGCTGTATTCTATTCTCCAGTGCAGCCAAACCGAACTGCTGAAGAAAGCATATCCTCTGCACCAGAAACTAAAATTTAGATCTTCTACTCACACACATATTTGACAGGGAGGCAAAGCTCAGAAAAGGGATGCTTTGGTACAATTGTGTGGGAAGCTTGCCTAATCCTTGCATTGGGCATATTTGTATCCTGTATTCTAATGTTATTTATTTCCTGTTTCTCAGTTGTCCAAAAATGATATAAGTAGCTAACAAAAAACAGACAAAAATCTGCTCAAAGATAACATACATTGAATTGGTATGGCACAGGAGAAGGAATCAAACACAGCCATTGAGAACTGAAAACAAAGTCACGGGCGACAGAACGGGTCTCAGAGCTTTTTTTGATTGGTTGCACAATCCTATAAACAGCAAATCTACCCTCAATATTCTTTTACTTCTGTTGTACAGACATGATCATTGAGTATTGGCTAGTAGCAAAAAAAAAAAATAAACCAAGGGATCAGAAAACAAGAATTCTTCTTTCTGCCTCTGGAAATCAGAGTATTGTGATGTTTCAGAGAAATATTGTGGTGCTTGCTTCATTTAAGTTGTAAACAACTTGAAGAGCCTGCTCTTCAAACTAGATATTGTCCTGTCATGTCCAAAGTAATCAGTGATAATTCTCATAGTTAGTTTAAGGAGATGAAATAAGACTGTGTAGATGCACAGCACGTTTTAAAGAAACATTCACACGTAGCTACAAGTGCCTTACACTCTTTTTTGATTCTTCTATAAAGAAAAGAATCCATACTGCTATTTCAGCTTCACTCTGTTATCAATTATAAATGTTTTACAGCTCAAGCACAAGATCAGTCAACCGAGGGGCTTAGTAAATGTGTTATTTATACAGTTATTTGTTAAAATGAGCTTCATTGCATTACAGAATGTTAAGACAAATTGTTGTGCCCTTTAGATTCATTATAGATGACAAAATCCTAAATAAATCTTAAATAGGTATTCACCTTTCATCACACAGGAACATAAATGGTTAGATCTTATCAACCGGGGAGTCTTTTTAATCTTCTTCCTTTATTAACCACAGAAAAAAAAATGATTGTTGCTTTTCCTGCCTTTCTTTTTAAAATATCTTATCTTCCTTGTTGGGGGGTTAAAGTAGATCCTCTTTCAAGTAAGGAACAAATCAATCTCTAGTGAAGGGAAGCCTAACTAGCTTTACTGACTCTGGCCTGCCAGGTCCTATCTCATGGTGAGACATTAGCTAACCATCAAAGGCAAGCCAGCTTTTTATAAGGCTACTTTATTGTACAAAAGCAAGGAGTGCATTATCTTATCATCTAGTCTTGTAACTTCCTCTTTCATTCTGCTGCTACAGATTAAAAAAAAAAAAAGATGTAGGACATAAATGTCATCTTCTGTGTCATTAACCCAAAATCTATTAGAATTTTATTAGAAAATAAGTACTAAGGCAATACAGCTACATTTCCTCCCTTATGCTGTGCTAAATTGCTTGTGAAAGTGATATATTATGATTCTTACACTGCATCTATTGCAAAATATGGAAGACAAGCCCACATACTGTGTACATTAAATGGTAATGTTAAATTGGCAATGAAGCAATGAACATCTCCCTAAATCTCCAAACAGGTTGTACAAATTTCCCTTTTGTAGGTTACCAATAAAGATATTTTTTCCACCTAGGACTAAGCAAACTGTACTAGTAAGCTTCCTTGTTGGTATATCCAGCTCACAAGCTATTAACCTTTTATTTAGAGACAAGTTTTTAATGAATATCCACAAAAAAAAAAAAGAAAGTGCTGCTGTATTTCCATGCTTGGGGCAGGCAGTTCGCTCATTATTAAAAGTCAGGAAAATCTTCAGAAAGAAAATACGTTTCTGAGCCAAGAATTTAGAGGCTATGAAATGTTATTAAGGTTTCTGCAAAAGAGAAAAGGTCTCGGTTTGGGTTTTTTAAAAAAAACATATTGAAAAGGAGAAACCAGGAGGGATTCAATTTATTCCTGTGTAAGTGGTCAGCCCAAGGTTAAGCAAAGAGCTAAGTTATGTATGGACTTTGGGCTACCTCCTACCCAGGAGGCAGCACACAAAGAAACTGCAAAGGATAGACCCAAAACAGTGAGTTGGCTTAAGCCTTTCTAGGGAGCGTTTTGCTCACAGGTAAGCTCAGCACTCTTGAATTTTCTGAATTAGTGAAGAAAAAGCCTCTAATCCTTGGAAGATGAAATTAAACCCAAGCCCTGTCCTTCAGGACAACTGCTGCGAGTCCCAGCATTCACCTCCACAGCAAGCCCCAGAGGACAGGCAGGGGTAAGGTCAGGAGCACTTCCCAGACACAGCCAGCAAATCTCTCTCCTCCACCTTGAAATTCTCCCGTTCTCCCAGCAGGACCCCAGGAGCCTCCGTAAAGAGCCCATTTCTAATTCTCCCACTCCCACGGCTGCAGATGGTGATGACAGTCCACGAAGCTTTCAATCTGCACAGAAGAGCACCAGGAGAAATTAAAGCTCTTCAGGCTGGAGCTGCTGCTGCAGAATATAATCGACCCATCCAGCTGCTTTCCAGCCTTTGGAGACTGGAGCAGTGGGACACGATTTTCAGAGATGAGCACAGCCTGCGGGGGGGAGCTAAACCAGCAGGCTTTCAGCCCAGCCCAAGTTCAGTTTAAACTGGGATTAAAGTCCTCCCAGTTGGGGTCCCAGTTCAAGGCCCCCTAACAGATCATTATTCGGTCCAGCAGTCTCTCGAAGCATTTAACACTGAAAAATGCTGCACTTAAAAACAGGAAAGAGCACGTGACGAAGGCAAAACCTCAGGGCTCAGTTCAGCCAGAGGGGATGGTCCCTGATCCCCCGGTAGCCCTGGCACCCTCCACTCATGCAGCACAGCCCCACAGGGGCCTCCTGTTCCTCACATCTGGCTTGAGAAGACGGAGAGAAACTGCAGCACCCTGAGGGGTGCTGCTGGCTGTAGAATTTGAGCAGAAGATGGAGAGGGAAAAAAAATAACCTCTCTGCTATATGCTTACATCCCAGATGTACAGAAACTCATACACATTTATACAGTGATGTACCCCACAGGACTGCAAAGGTCCAAAAGACATATAAAGGGCTCTGCTCTAAAAGAAAAAAAAAAAAAAAGGCACTTTGCTCTCTATTGTAAGAGAAGGGAGACCCAAAAAATAGAGCTACAAAAAGTACCTGCATTGCAAGGACCCATCAGCATCTGCCAAGCAGCACAGCCTAGTGTCGTGGTGTAGAAACAAGGGCTACTGCCCACCCTGGGGAAACCCAGGATCAGGGAGAGTCAGAGGAGGGGTAGGAACAGAGAGGCTCTATCTGATGTGACCTTGTGTATCCTTCAAGGTACAGACAGCCCCCACTTCAATAGCTCCCCAGCAGAGATGACACTTCATGGTCAAGTCCATTTTCTGAAGCAGGGTCCGACCCATTTTCTGCTGGGTCAGTCCCAATCTGGGCACAACAATGATTTCGAAATGATGGTTGAGTATCAGTTCCTCCCCCACAAAAAGAAAAGATTTTGAACCAGTACAAGCTCAGAGATAGAGCTACGTTTAGCCACCACTTTGGAAGAAAAAGGGGGAGTAAAATACACCCACGGATAGAAACCGAGATCCATTTTGCTTCATAATTAATAAATCGTACCTGATTCTCTTTGTCCAGAGACAGAAAAAATAACCGGGGCTTCAAAGGTACTCACATTGCTGTCATTGTCAGAAAGGCTGTTTGTGAACATTGTTCATCAAAGGACATTTCATCCCTGCATAGACACCCTTCACATTCTGCTGCCAAAGCAATGTCAGCCTGGGTCACACGCCTTCAAGGCAACTTTAACTTGGGCACCTTTCTTCAAAAGACATTAAAAGTGATTTACATTTTTCCTCCCTTAATCAGCAGTTTTGGCATCATTTGTGTCAGTGCCAAGTTCCCCTCATTCTTCACCTGGATTCTGGCCCACCTTTCCCCTCCCCCATGCACTCCTGAATACCACTTGAGTGCCAAGAAACCCCTATTGATGAATGCAAAGTTTGTTCAGTTTCGGAGAGGAAACTATATCATACGGCCTCCTATGTAACCTACACTAAAAATCTATCTAGCGTTGGCTTAAATCTTTCATGAATAGGAGTCATTTTCCTAAACAGGATACCTTCTGTACAAATGGCACATACCCCAAACTTGGACTTCAGCCATTTCTTTCTCATTACATTTCTCAACTCATATTATGCAGTTTCTGCCAAGGTGACAGAAAGTGACACGCTGTGACCTCTATCCTGCCAGGAGGAGGCTGGGATTTGGTGCAGACTTTTGGATTTTGAGCAAGCATTTTTTGAACAAGCACTCGGGTACTGTGGTGATTATTTCACATTGATTACTGTTCTTTACTGCTGATACTGCTTTCCCTGATGGGTTAACTTTTTCACATCCAGGTGCCTCTTCCATCAAGGTAAATTATTAAACAATTCATTTAGTTTGCGGGCTGTTGGTTTGTTTGGGCATTGTTTTTCCTTTGCCAGAAATACATTTAATTTACCATGCATTAAAGTGTGCAGCAGAAATCACAGTACAATTTCAGAAGAAATTATGCAGGGAACAGGCAAGAACTGCACATTATTCACATTGCACAGAACTTGATAATAAGTTATTATTCCTCACTCTCCAAGGGGCAAACTGAGCCATGAAAAGTGATTGCTGAGATATTCAATGCTTCTGCGGGCACAATGGTGTGAGTGTTTCCTATATGGCTCAGCATACTGTTTTCACTTACATTTAATGCCAATGCCAAGCACACAACACCAGGGCACTAAAGTCCTTTCAGATGTTGATGACTCACACTCTTTAAATATGTCACATGCCCGGACAAATCCACCTCCCCATAGAAGGCACCAAATGCCATTAGATGAGGCAGATGTTCCTAGCCAACCTGACCATGACCGCGGAGTGACCCTCATCTATTTTGGATTTATCAAATCATCAAAGGCTCCTGTTCCTGCCAATGAGACTTGGGGCAGGCGATTCAAAGAGGTCATTGTATAACGACCAGCTGCCTGAGCCAACTGAGACAGAAAATACTGCCTTCCAGGGGAGCTGGGCTGTTCCTGGGGGAAGAGGAGACCATGGGCACTAAGGCAACCATACAACAGGCAGTGCCCTCTTCTACCAGGGTGCTGACCCACCACACCTGAGAGGAGGGAGCCCAATGACTGCGACAGGCATCAACCAGTAGCTGACCATCGGACAAGGTGAATAAGGCAAACCTGGGGTCCATCCAGGAAGACCTTTTGGGAACAGAGGGAGGCAGGGATGGGGACCTGACTGGAGTACAGGTCCAGGGTCCCTCCAGAAAGCCAAGACAGGTGATGACAGAACTACACCTAACGTGTCTCAGTCAGGATGTCTGTGCTGAAATGGGGTTCCTTGCCCATGGGCAGGAAGTTCATGTGTGGTGATGGCAACAGAGGCCTTCGGGTGCCCTTATGGACCTGACATTGTCCTTTCAAAGGGCAGTAAATGCCAAGATTAGCCAGCCAGCTTCAGGACGTTTTCTTAGTGTTCATAAAACAGAACACCTTCAGTCAACCACATAGCACATCATTCTAAGTCACATACCAGATATCAACCACAGCTTCAAGAACAGAAAGAGATTAAAGCAAAGAATAAGTTCGCTCAGTGTTTACAATTTTTTTTTCAGCAAAATCCTGGAACCCGGAAACTTAGCAATACAGCATTTTATCATAAATTACCAATAGCTCGCTTACTAAGAAAGATGGCAGAACTTCAATCACATAAGTACTAATAATGTCAAAACATGGAATACAGAGGAGGTTGTACTCCCAGGTATTTACTCTTAAGAGCTTTACATATGAATTATATTGTGAAACAAGAGGTCAGTAATGAATAAAACTAGCTGATAAAGAAGAATTGTAGCAGTTTATTAGAAATGTGGACTGTGTCAAGCCCCTTACTGTAATCATGAATGGAATAGCTACTGTAGCTATGAAAGAGCAATCGGAGCAGATCACTGAACAGAAAAGCCCCTCTTTATGGAGTGCTCAGGCACTAAGAACCACTCAGCCAACAGCCCTTTTCAGCTTGGGTGCCATTTCCAAGTGTTTTATATTTCACTGTCAGAGATTTACACAGTCAAAGCCTATAACTAAGACGATGGCGTCTGTTCCGCATCAAGTGCGTGCCTAAACGTAGCTTTCAATCCCTATATTTAGGCACATTCTTTTTCCATATTTATTCTTCATCTAGTTTACCAAATATTCACTGCAAACACCTCCAGGTTATCAGTAGGGAGGAAAATGAAAAATGATTTGATATCTCACATTTCCTGTTGCCTTCAAGAGCTCTATAGCACCGTGGTATCTCACCAATTCTCCTATAAAACAGGGACAGCTTCAGACAAATGTACAATTAATTATTATCTTGGGCAACAGGCCTTTGAAAAGTGCAGATTTCCTATGAGTTCCATGCCCACTTTGCCTATGCCAACACCAGGGGCTGATGCTGAGGGAGGATGGGGCTGCCTGGGGTAGGCAACCCCATAGCATCCATTGCTCCCCAATCTCAGGTATGCATCTCCCCCTGCTTCCTCACCCTGCCTCCCCCATCCCCACTGCAGAAGCAACTTGTCCTCCCAGGGGACAAATCCTGATACTTCTGATGCTACCCAAAAGACCAGATCAGGTCCTTGGAGCGACAGGCAAGAACCACTGAACTGAGCTTGGTGGAAATTTGCTGATGTGAAAGAGTTCTTCAGTGACACCACGCTGCATGCTGCTGTAACCTCAGTAATAACTGACTTGGCAAATTTCTTTTCCAGACAATCTAGCTCAAAAATGGCAAACAGACTCCCTTTCTGTATTGTTTACCTGTTAGGGAGCAGGGAACAAATGAAGCATGCACGTGCATGTGCACAACTTCTGTATATTGGGAAAGTTACCTGTCCTTCACTTTCTCATTTATTAAACTCTTATTTTGACAGGTTCTTGCACACATGCTTGGACAATTTTTAGAAGTATCATCAATCTACCTGCAGCTGAGTTGCTCTCTCACCCCCCTGCTCAGACTGTGACTGAACAGTTTCTTTTAATAAATGAGTGATATAGCTGGGTGTTATCAACCTACTGTAACATTTAATAGATATTCATAACATATATTAATCACGAGCAAGTTTACAAAGGATTCAATCCTGCAAAGTGTGGAGGAACACTTGACTCTCCTTGAGGTCGGTGAAAGCAGAAAGGTTGAGAATTTTGTCGTTACAGACACTGCATTACAACTGCCAGGTCTTCCTTCTGGACATTCCAGAACTGAGCACAGTTTCCTGAAGAAATGCATGTGCTATGTGGGCTGTTTGTTTTAAGAGTACCCCCTTCTTTGTGTACTGAAAGATTTATTTTTGTTTTAAAAGCTGAACTACAAAAAGAAACCTTCCACCCCATTTACCCCAGGTACAGGAACCTGCCCTTAAACACAACTCCCTGCATTTTCTCTGGCTGCTTTGACTCAGAGAGATGCTGCCTGGCATATAAACAACCATATAGAAAATAAAAATGTTGGCAATCCTTTCCGGTTACAGAAGTCAGAAAAACTTTGTGAATTAAAAATTAACCAAGTATATAAGAACAATAACACAGCTTCCTAAAATTTAGCAGCCTATTAAAGTGAAATATGGAATTACAATTAAGATTAATGGGAGCCAACTAGAATGAATTTCAATCAGTTTTATTTTCAAAGTATGTGGGCTCCTTTTCATCATTTATGGGGCATTATCAAATCTAACATCATTATTGTTGTTTCTTCCCCATCACATCAAATATAAAGCATGCACACAGAAGACTCTGTTCCCACAAACACAATTCACCTTTTTTGACTTCTTCCCACAAAAGCAAACAGAAAAGAAAATCCTCCACTATGCAAATGTTTGAATACAAAGTCCTACAGAACATATAAAATAAACGAGTCTCTACCATGCTATTAAAATTATTAAGTCAATTATTTAATATGGAATTTTAAGAATAAAATTCAAATTCCTAACATGTAATAAAAGGAAAAGCAAACAAGAATGTTTAATCCTAAGAATATATTGTAGTGGGGTTTTGTTTTCAGAGCAGGAAGGTGGCACACCTGAAATACCCGTAATTGTGTTCACTGAAGATACACCAATTTGTCTGATCCATTTATAGATATATTTGTTCTCTGCCTAGTGCTCAGTCATTTCTTGACACCAGCTAGCAACGTTAGATATTTCACAAAAGATTACAAAAGTTGCCACCCAAATTCTATACACTATAAGAGATGATGTTCTTTTTGCCCCATCACCACCTCACTTCTGTAGTTCATTTTCATCTCATGAACGGGATTTTCATTACCACCTGCAGCCTTGCACCTTGGGTCTGGTAATCTGCTTCTTCACTCTCAAACTGAAGAGGTTACAGGTAAGGTCTTATATCTCTGCAGATTATATTGAACAACAAGACTTTACTTTTTTGCTGAGAGGTAAGTCTTGACTAGTGAGAACTTCGTCATATGCAGTACTGAAATTCATGGGGCTGAATGTCACAAAATCTAAGTAGTTTTTCAGTCACTTTATTCCCCTGAACATTTCTGCAAGAATTTCAACATGATCAAAAGTCTATACCTGCTCTTACATCAGAGTTAGTGAAAAATTACTAGAAACCAGTTCTGCTTTGTTTTGTTGTTTTTCTAGAAAGCAGAAAATTGAACCTAAACCTAGGTACAGACCTAGGAATGGGATACTTGGGCTGCTAAAGGAGGTTACAACATGGGCCCGGACCAGTGTGAATAATAATATTCAAAATCATCTTCCTTTTCGCTTCTTCTGTTTTTATACTTTGAATTCATTGGCTTGTAATGTCCTATGCTATAGTTGTCTTGCTTCTGTAGCCCACGATGAAATGTCATATTAGATGATACTGTAAACTTGTAGAATATTTAACAGCCATGAAAAAGCTATTCTCTTCTGGCTTCTGTATGTTAATGTCTCCTTCAACATAATCTAGGTTATTTTAGGGGTTCTTTACCTCTGGACATGCTTTCAAATCTCATTATGCAAACCCAGGATATGACACACAGGCAAAAAAGAATATATTCAAGTTATTAAATGAGAAATCTGATTTCTTTTCAAAGAGGAGTTAGATATACAGTAATAGAAATTAGAGCTGTTAACTGAGAATCAATTTTCCAGCTGTCAGTTTAACAAACAATAATAAAAGTTTTTTTAATCAATTCAGTTGGCTACCTGACATTTCCTTCAACAAGAGGCATTTCTCATATGGCAGGTTCTTGGGAGAAGAGATGACAGAGCCATTATACGTGGACAGAATGCTTGTAAGAGGAGACACCCTGCTAACAACAGCCCCCTGTAAGAGCCCAGCTGTGATGCCCTGCGAGGGGGTCAGGCAGCAAGGGAAGGTGTCCAGTGCTGAGGGAGAAGGGGAAATGGGGGAAGTTCAGTTGGAATGAGCAGAAAAAAAAAATAAAAAAAAAATCAGACAGTGCCAATAGGCTGCAGGACTGTTGATTTTGGTTTGTCATTACAACTGGCAATCATTTTGAACCACTGCTGCTTTTCTTTTTAATTATTCAGCTTTGATTACAACTACCAGCCAAAATCAACAGTCCTAATAACAGAGCTCAGAGTCTTCTGATGAAACAGAAAAACTCCCCAGAGCTTGGGACCTAACCTTGCAACCCTGAAATTTAACAGGAAAACTTATTAAAAAGAAAACCTTTTGGATCATAGGGTGGGTGCCAATGTAGTCACAGCCCACAACTGTAAGAGTGAGGTTACAGTGAGGAAGGTTGAAATTTCCTTCTGGAAGCTTAACTACAGCAAGCAATAACAAAGTGGCAACCAATTTCATGCGCCATTTTGCTCCAGAGTCTACTTTAGGGCAACTGAGTGTCCCAAGATGACAAAAGCCTGAGGCTTTCTAAAATAGTGAATGTTTTTGAAAAGAGTTTTTGAAAAGACTTCTAACTCATTGAGAACTGTCTGATGCATACAACAGAACTCCTCAGTCTTGTTAAGCATTCACAAGTAGGCCAGGAGTGTTTTGACATCTACCTGCTAGGTTCATCCAGCACCATGGGCTCACACAGGATGCAAAAAGCCCATTCTGAGGTTGTGAGAAGTGGCTGCAAGAACATATTTGAACATTTAAGTGGATATCACATCCAATTAGTCTTTTTCTGCTAAACAGCATGCGTTTCAATTCACAGCTACTCTTGAGGAAGAACCTCACCTTGAAAGGAAAACAAAAATAGAGTCAGCAAAATGTTATAGAAAATTGGACCGGAAGTGACCTCAAGAGTAGGTCTGATTCCTCTCCTCACTGAACAGTACTCAAGCCATGTCTGGCAGAGAGCTCCTCAGGCGGATACCCCATAATCTTTCACAGCTTCTGCTACAGTTTTCCTGTCTTTGCTCTCATTATATTACTCCCAACTTTCAACATAAATCCCCATGGTTCCAATTAAAGCCTGTTATCTCTTGGTCTTTCCCAAAAGTTAGTACCCCAAACTGGGCATAATATTCCAAAAAAGCCTTTGCCACAGCTTTATAATAGAGCAGGAGATGATTTCACATACCCTGCAGGTAATACTCCTGTGTAATTCTCCTATTAACTCACAACAAAATTACATTTTTTAATCTTGTTCAGTATGTGATTCACTGCGACAGGAGATCCTGCCTAACCTCTTAATTCTCCAGTAAGGAGAATACTCAATTCTCCAACCTCTTATTCTCTCTCTGTGTTGACATAAGAAGATTATTCCTATCCATGCCTAATATCTTAAATTTTTTCTTGTTGAACTGCAATGTGCTGCCTTAGACTACATCTTTAACTTGTCAAACTTTTTCTGAAGTCTAATCCTGTCCTCCCCTATGCTCCTTAAATGTTGGTATCATCTGAAAGTTCATGAAAATATCAAAAAGAGATAGTAAGCTTTTGATAACTACTTTCTAAATGCAGTTTTCCAAACAGTGTCTTAGGGTAATTAAATCTATAAATTACTTTCTTAGCTAGTTTATAAAATGTCATGAGAGACAGTATGAGAATTTATCAGGAGAAAGCACCATGTCCTTTCCTGCTTCTTTCCCTGTCCATAAGGGTAGGTATTATTTAGTTCTAGAAAGAAATTAGATAACTGACATAATTTGTTCTTGGCAAATCCATGATAGCTGTTAAGTCATTTTTTTTATTATCCTCCAGGTCTTTAAAAATCATTTGAATATTTGTTCCAATATTATTCTGTAAATCAAAACTAAGCAGACCACTCTACGATTTTTAGTTCCTCATGTCACCCTTTTTCAAAGGCAGATACCATGGTTTCTCTTTTCCAGTCTTTTGGAAGCCTATTCATCTTCTGAGAATTATCAAAGATAATCACTAATAGTTCTAAGGGTACTTCACATTACAGTGAATTTCCTGAAACATGAAATCTGTTTTATTCCTGAAAACATCCAAGAGATAAATAATCTCCAACTGGCCTATCTCCTTTCTAATTATTTTCTTCTGATGTTAGCTTTGTTAAATTTATGAGTAAAGCTGACCATTTCAGTGAAGAATGATATCAAAGAAGCCACTAAACATGACAACCATCTCAACTGCGTCTTTTGGCAGCCTATTTTTTTTTTTATTCTTTGAATAGTGAATCTAGTTTTCTCTTGCTTCTAACATACATGAGAAGTTTTCTTACTCGCCTTTCTGTCCCTTGCTACTTTAAAGACGGTGGCTGTTGCGTGTTCACAAGGGGAACGAGAGCTGGCACCACGTCACATGCCAAGAAGAGGCAACGTCAAAGAGAAAAGCAGACAGCCCTCTAATGTGGGGCACCACATCATCTCCCTCCTCCTCCTCTTGTTGAGCGCAGCGGAGGTCAAATGTAAGACTGAAAAGTGGGATAATTATGCATTCAGTGGCCTTGCTGCACTTTGTGAGGCATCCCACCCTGTTGTACCGACCTGCAGGTGTCCTTACTGCGCCTGGTGCTGACCACAGGCAGTGTTGGCCTGCTTCTGCCCTAAGACCCAGGTAGATCAAGAGGTGCACCGACCAGCTCCATTTCTCTCTGTTTTCTTGCCAGTTCCTCTGCCCACAGATGACAGAAAATCTCTCTCCACCATGCCTCCCCCTTTCTCCGAGCCATGCAATTGGAGCCGAGTCGGGGCAGCTACTTTTTCCTTTGCTCTGATTGCACAATAATGAAAGGATGGGAAATAAAGACTAGCAACTTTTGAGATTAATCCCCCTTCTGTTCTCAGCTGTCAGACTTACTTATTTTTTTCCTTTTTTTTGACTAAATCAGGTCATTATTCTACAAGTCTTTACTCTGAATGAAAGATTAAACTCAGGTATTTTATTTTCATCAGGGCACAATATTCAGCACAGAATAATTGGCTATAGTTTCATCTGGATATTTGTATGGGGCCTCCTATCAAATTCCACTAAACCCTTACTGACCCTTTCTGTTTTGTTGAATTCCTTAGGATCTTACTGTAGCAGAGCCCTGGCAAACAGAGTTTTGCACTCAATTATACCTATCTCCACATCTGAGATGTCATGTTTTCATGAAGCCTCTTTAAACAATCAAGGGAATTAAAAGGTCCTCAGGGATGCTTTGTAATAAAAATAGTAATAGAAAAGAAAAAAATCCATAATCTAAGTGTTTGTCCTTGACATAATCAGTATTTTTTTCTACAACGAGAAGAAAAAAAGAGGAAGGAAAAAAAAAGAAGCAGGAAATAAGAAAAGGCTTTCAGACTACATTTAACTGCTTCAAAGCCAACAATAAAAGTACCACAGTTAAAACAGAGGACCAAAAAGGCATAAGGTCATCAAAACCAAGTCTCACTGAGCCTGTGTATTTGGATAGATGTCATTTCCACTTTGTCTGTACAAAGAGTGCTGCATTGTATATAGAGAGCAGAGCTCACGCTGCCATAAAATTAAAAACAAAAAATACCCACAGTCCATTATGGTGGTTTTATGAGAAGCAGGCAGGTTTCTTATACGTGAATAGACTTTCCAGTGTGACTATTGAATCTACCGTGATGTGTCTTACTTTACTGATTACTTTACTGATAGTGTCTTTTTTTCAAAAGACACTGTCACAGAGGGAGCGTATTTTCTCAACCAAGAAAAACTGGCTTTACGCCACTTCTGCTCTACCAGAAATCGACCCAACAGTAGCTCTGGGATTTAATTTAAACAGAGAGAGACAACGCATGACAAAAGCATGGAGCATAACCGCCAAGCATGGGCCTCTGCTAAAGCATAGGAGGTCTTTGCTGTTGCAACAAATCAGAACATTTCTAGACCTAGTGTTTCTGATGATGTTTTGCTTTGTTTTCTTTTAAAAAAAAATATTATCAATTTAGAAGTAAAAGCCTACTATGACATTCCCCTTCAGAGTTAATAAAAAGCAACTGGCTGATAATAACTGGCTGATGCTTGGAGGCCTTGAAAATTTATGCCTCTTACATTAGTGCCTAAAACTGTTTATGAAACATTTTACGTTATTGCTCTCAGAAGTATCAGATTTTCATGATATAAAGGTTATGGATGGGTTAGGGTTAGATACTTATAACCATAAATAAGGTCTCACCTCACTCTTCGCTCGTTCAGACTAAGAAGTCCCAGCTCTTTGAGCCTTTCCCCATAAGGGAAGTGTTCCAAGCCCCTCATCATCTTTGTTCCCCTATGTTGGACTGTCTCCAGTAGTTCCCTGTCCCTCTTGAACTGGGGAGCCCAGAACTGGATGCAGTATTCCAGTTGTGGCCTCACCAGTGTAGAGCAGAGGGAGAATGACCTCCCTCGGTCTACTGGCCACACTCTTCCCTATGGAGCCCAGGATCCCATTGTCCCTCTTGTCAACAAGGGCACATTGCTGGCTCATGGAAAGTGTGCGATCTACCAGGACCCCCAGATCCTTCTCCTCAGTTGCCAGAAATACTGCTTGGATCAGCAGCTGCTTTCCAACTCAGGGTTTTTCAAAAGGACTGATCTGCAATGCAATCGGAAGCCAGCTGTTCATGGAGTAGATTATAACCCTTCTTTCACTGAATTTTTTTAGAGTTGGAAGGGACCATAGAGATCATCTAGTCCAACTCCCCTTCTGAAGCAGGATTGCCCAGAGCTAGAGCATGTTACTCAGGACGGCATCCAGGCGGGTCTTGAAAAGGGGCTTTTTGGGGCTGCTATGGCCATTGCCAGGATTGCTGCTGAAAAATCTAACAAAGCTTGTCAAAGCAAATAACTAACTTTAGCTCTTTTAAATACACAGGTTTGAAAGGGCCTGTTGTGAGTTGTTTAACACGCAATTCACTAATCACTGTCACAGAAGCATCCAACTCTGAAATTCTGTGATTTAGGCACCAGAGCTCCTTGTTCATTTCCGAAAACTGCACTCACCTCCTGCACCACCCCCTGCCCTGAAGACAAAAGGTGCTCACAGAAGGTGGTTCTTTCTCAGCTCTTTCACTAGTAAGTGCAAGAAGGCATATGCAGAGGAAATAAAAAAAGGAAGAGGAATAATAATGGTTGCATAATTTCCTATTAGCTTTTTACTGAACAAGTTTCCCTCCCTTCCTTCCAGCTGATTTAAACTGAAGGCAAGAAAGGGCCCGACTCAGATATCTAGTCAGGGGGAGTCATTCCCTGACATTGTCCAACAGGCTTCTTCAAGTGAAATTAAGTATATCTTTTATGATAAGAGTTTTGCTAGCATCCAGAGACCCCCAGTCTATGGATATCAAAAAGATTTGAAAGTATCTTTAACAACCTTGCCCCCAAGCCTCAGTTTCTTACCTGTAAAATTACAATTACGGCAGTTTCTTACCTCATGGGTAATGAGTAGTAACTCGTAATGAGTAGTAAGTTAACATTTGGAGTTGTACATATTATACATTGATGAGGGTTTGTGTACTTAGAGACACTGGGTGTCTAAGTAGGTGAGGATAGCCAAACACAAATTTATGCTGCCTGATACTGCGAGCTGGCTAAAAGCCATAAAAGCTTCCTTGATCTGGAACAAGTAGTCTTTGGTTAGAACAAAAGCAGGTTGGCCTGTTTTCAACCCATAGGCATGTCTAGGGACACTCCTGATAAGGGTTTCAATGCAAGTACAGTTCCAAATGTACCCTGGAGAGCAGTGGACTGTAATGAAGTTACCAGACCTCTCAGCAAGTCCCTGAAGTCCTTCAGAGGCTTGTGGGATTTGTGAACCTCACAAACTTGCTTGTCTTTGAACATCTCAGGCAGGCAGGCAAACACTACACCGCTATCAGAAATGCCGAATCAAATCAAAACACTACTGAAAACTTCATGAAAGTCAGTGAGGAAATCCTTCTTGTGCTTGTTATTGGCGGCTGCAAGATAACCTTTATTTATAGTGCTCTGGGGACTTATTTAATAGGATGTAGTGACACTGATGAGAAGGATTGTTTATTGTTTATACAGTTGCTTAAAGATGCAAGGCACTGCATAAATACCCTGGAAAGTATCGTTCCATGAAAACGCTCTCAATTATGCAGCAAAATCCTTCCTGCATCAAAATTATGCTGGACTTACTCTTCGCATCATAAACTACATTTGCAATGCTCAGAAGGTCTGACCATACCCATTATTTCACAGTAGCTAACATGCAGTCAGTGTAAGAATATCATAGTTTCTACCTGATATTCACATAGTACCAATAATCTGCAAGGCATAGTGATAACGGTCTTCACGCTTCTAGAAAATAAAAACACCAAGGAAGCCGCAGGCTTATTTGATGGAATTTTGAAAAAAAATTTCAAACCCTTTGTTGATGGACGATGGAACTTCCATTCTGAATTTGTAAAGTGATATGGTAAGGACTGCACGAGCAACAACAACCTTCTTGTTGATCATTTTGTGCAAGCGCATTAAAATATAGCATGTAATTAGTAGGCTGTGTAGGAGCTCAGAAATTTCTTAAGTAATAAAAGACACAGTTGTGTCCATAATCTCAGAACTAAATATAAAAGAAACTTTATGTACCCTAGAGGCAGGCCAGACAGCACAGAACAGAGTGCAAAAAAATATGGTGATCAACTTCATCCCTTTTGCTCTTTAATTTTTGTCACTGGCACACCAAGGAATTATATTGATTACGGAATATTTCCGCCACCTCCCGCTCTCACTGAGTAGCTTCCCACTTTACATTCGGATGAGCAACAACACTGATTTAGTAATGAATTAGCCACAGGAATTAGTCATATGGCCTATAACGGAGCAATTCACAGCAGAAACTGTTCACACTGGAAGGACGTGCTGTTTGTCCCACAAGCCCTTTCAGCTTGTGTTCTGTGCATTACACTTCTATAAAAACCTGGGTTTTTTTCATTTTCTTTATGTCTACTGAGTATAAATTTTTATATATTTGAAGCCTGTTCTATCAAATACAACTAAAATAATTCTCCATCATGCTGCTTTTTTCTCCAAGCTCCAGGTCCCAGGGTCCCACTTTTCCCAGAGGAAGCTGGGAAAACTAGTTTGCAATGAATCAATAACCTCTAATCAACAGAGCAGGAAAGACATCTCTAGAGGCTGATTTTAAATATCTACCACAGGGTAAAATAAATCTTTCCCAGGAGACATCCCTTCTCCCATTTCAGCTACAGAGGTGGTCACTCAGACCAGGCATCTGATTTCTGGTGCCTAACGTGGCACTGAGTGCCACCACCATTGGGCTCAACTGAACAAAGCTACAGCAGAGTTGTACTGAGCTCACAACCTATTAACAGGACACTGTAAAGGAAACTAAGTTTGGGAAGCTGCAATGCTGTCTTTCTGGAATCAGTAACCTAATTTATTTTTATATTTTTTTTTAATGGGGGAGGAGAGAGAGAGAAATAATATCTTTATCTTGTGGGAGACACAGGAACAGAACAAAGGGTCTTTTTGGTTTTTACTGCAGCTACAGACAGCAATCTTCGGTGATCTAACTCCTCAAAAAAGATTTTGTAATCCCAAAAAGATTTTCTCGGAAACTCTTCCGGGCAAATTCATCTGGGGTGTATTAAGACAAATCCAGTTATACTGATCTATTACTTCTGTCTGAGCACTTAGTTTTCTTCAATTTAGTAACAACATAAGGGAGTAGGAAAATGTTTAAGCAATGAGACATGACATACTATACCACGCTGTACTGTTGATTAATTTGTATCCTGGGTGGATGGGGAGTTAGAAAAGTGCCTACACCATATGCGGCGAGCGCATTAATCAATATTAACGTGTATTAACAGTCACAGAGAGAGGGTACTGAAGATGAGCTAGTTTGGGAGTCCAGTCCTGCTGTGATGCCAATGGGGGACAGAATCCTGTTGACACGAGGAGTCAGCCTGACCTCTGAGGCTGTGACCTTAGAAAAGGACGTGTGTTTGATGAACTCCATGCCACAGGATGTTGCAGATGCTAAAAGCTTACATGGATTCAAGGAGAGGCAGGGCAAGCTCACAGATCAGAAATACTTTCAGGCTATAAATTCAAAGAAACATCTCCAGGTCAGGAAGTCTCCGAGCTGCAAAGGATTGGAAGCAGGGAGAATACCCCGGGAAGTATCATGTATCATGCCCTTTCCTAGACATCTCCTTTTGATGGCCATCAGGGACAGGACAGAACTAGGGAGTCATGTGGTATGGCCCCATTCAGTGCTTTTATAGTCTGTTTTTTTTTATGTCCTAACTTTACAATGTAAGACCACTTCCCATTAAGCCTACACAAGTTGTTCAACATTCAGAGGGCAGCTATATGCATATCTGTGTCCATAAACTGACCAGCATCCAGATCTTCCACCACAGAGACCAGGTACCACCAAGCACCCACTGCCGGTGACACAGCAGCTCTGGTCTCAAAGCTCTGGTACCTTGAGAGCTACTGTCTGCCTGAAGGCGAGGAACCAGCTGAGAGACATTCCCCAGTGCAGTACGAGGCACCTGAGGAACCCTGCAGCACTACTGCTCCAGGTGCAAGAGAGGAGGTGGGATATCCCCTTTGGCATGAGGCAGCAGCTCGCTCTCTCTCTCTCTCCACCAACTCCAAAAACATCCCCATTTTCCACTCTGCAGGGCAGAGACCTTATAAAGCAACTGCCATGTTAGGGAAACCAAAGAAACAGCAGTAACATGTTGCCTATCGGAGCGTATTAACGTGCCCCCCAGCAGTCTCATTATGACTGTTAAACATTTACCCAAGATACAGAAATAAATGTCTTTTTTATTCATGGCCTTCCCTCCAGCCCCCCCTGTTACTTCCAGCCCCTCCTGCCGGCACGGGAACCACAATGGTTCAATAGTCCAACAGCCAAACAATGCTGTCAACTGCCTACTTTCAAATTAAATTAAGCTTCCTTAATGCTTCTAATTTAATGTATTAATGCACACAACGCAAACAAAGCTTTTGGCTTGGCTTTTCTCTGATTCACACGACCCTGTGCTTCAAAACATTTTTTGAGAGGCTGAGGTGGCTTTTAAATTATACTGACAACTGATAAAGAAATAAACAGGTTTGAATAGGGATCATTTTCCAGCACCGTGATTTATTTATATTTTTTTTTCCATTTGAATTTAAAGAAACAACTATTTTAAAGGTGATTGGCTAAGGGTAGGAGAACTCTAAAAACTGGACATGTCAGTAAAACATCTCGGCTGTGTCTCATCTTCTGTCTCCGTTTTAGGCTACAAGAGGCAGCATCTGTAGCTTACATCCCACTATTAGGATCTGGCCCTGTGCGGATCAATAAAGACCGCACGACTTTACTCCCCACTCCAGTCCAAAGCCTTAACTACTCGCCAGACAGCCTGTAATTTCAGCGTGGATAGAGAGCGCCTGCAGGTGTTGAATTAATGCACCATGAAAGCAGAATTCTGCTGTGTTGTGATGGAGCTGAAATCAGGCTTCTCCGGTGGTGTTGGCAGTATTCAGCTCCCAGTGTATTTCTGACTTTGGATACATAGCCTACCTAGTAATTTTGTCACATCTTGAAAATGGAGCAGGGGAAAAAATCCATTTAGACTCTTTCAGCCATAAGTCATATTTACCATTTACTAAGAGACTGTGGCGTTGCGAATGGAGCCTGCTTCTTCAGTCCCACAACAGGGAAATTTTCTTTTGCATCACTAAAACTATCAGAAAGGAACTCAATACCAAAATGAAGTCATCAATTTCCGAGAAAAATAATCTAAATTGTGACGTTAATAAAAAATATCATACATAAAATTCAAACTTTGGGGAAAAACATATTTTGAAAGACAAAGTTTTTTAAGTATAAAAGTTTTGGGTTTAAAACCAGAGTTCAAACAACGTACTCAGTAATTTCAATCTTCTGATCCCATTGACTTTGGATGAGAAAACTGACACAGGCAGTGAATAAAAGCCATAACCCAGGCAGCTGCTTTTGAAGCAGACACCTGCTCAGCTATGCCTCTGTGGGTAACATCTAGTCGCTGTTCCATGTGTGTGACATTTCTGAGGCCAGCTTGTGGCTTTAGCTCCCGATATATCAGTAAAGCTGCGAAAATGTAGATTTCTGACTAAGGCCACACAGACACCTGTCTCTGCTCCTGACCTGCACCACTGAGTCACCCACGGGGAGGAGCAGCCAAGCCCTCAGTACCGAGGTGGGGATGACAACGTCTGCTCAGTATTTCGAGTACAGCTGCTCCGCTCCCTGGAGCAAGTTTGCAAGTCCTGATCAGAGCTGGTAGTCATCAAGGTGAGGTGATGTAGGCAGCTGCCTCGGGCGGCAGGCTGCCAGGGTGGAAATCTGCCATCGCTGTCACCACAGCTGGGAATGTGCAGGGCAGCAGCTACTTCTGGGTAGGAGAATGAGGGATCTCATTCAAGAAGCAACTACTGTTCTTCTTTTTCCTCTCAGCAATAGTAAGTCAGGCTGCCAAGGCTCCCTCTTCTATTTTGTCTGCCTTAGGTTTACTCCTCTTTTCACTAAGAAACATTAGATGAAAAGAGGCAATTTCTCCCCAGGTAACTGCTACAGACTCTTGGTGTCCCAGGGAGTGACATAGCTTAAGCTACTTATGACCTTCTGCAAAGCTAGGCTGGGCTAAATGTTGTAGTTAACAAATCTACTCATCATGTCTTTCCCCTAAAATCCACTTCAGTCAGTTCACAGACTTCGACAGTCGTAACAGTGTTGGTTGGAAGGGGCCACTAGAGGTTACCTTGTCCAACACCCCACTTGAAGCAGGGCCACCACAAGCACTAGATCACCTTTGCTCAGCCACATCTTCAAAGTACCCAACGTTAGAGATTACACAAAGTTTCTATGTAACCTGTTCTGGTACTACACTTACAGCAAAATGGGTTTTTCCTAATGACCAACCTGAATGCAGTCTCTGGCTGTTGTCCTGTGTGATAGGATCTGCCACCGCTGCGAAGCACTGCAGTTGTCTCATCTTCAGGACTGGCCTTCAAGTTGTTCTAGAGTAGCTTTCCTCAGTCCCCTGGCCATGCCCTTCTTAACACACTCCACACACCTGTGCCTCCTTTTCAATGATGGGGGCACAGGTGTACTCAACTCATGTTAATTTTGGCATCCACCTGGTCCTTTTCAGCAGCGGCCACTCAGGTGGTCATTTCCCAGGATTATTGGTGGGGGAGTTTATTTCAGGCAGAGAACGGAGAAGAAAGGATAAAAAAACCAAAGCACTGCACATCTGTAGGACCTCAAAAATAAAATTCTCAGTTTCTTCTATCCCTTCAGCTCCCCCTTCTGCACTCGGTGTGAGTGGTAGGATCTGCCCCATGTTATTATTAAATTCAGCTGTTGGAACAGCCAGTACAAGAGCATCCACAGATACTCTTAAAATCAGGCTTAAAATCATTACTTTCTCAAGCATAATTAGGACAACTGCTGTTGGCTTGGCCAATATTTATGCATGTCAGGTGCGTGGGTGACAGTGACACGTGGGGCAGGGGAAGGAATCCCCAGTATATTTCACCTGCTCTGTCCATAAGATCAAGCAGTGTGGCCCCAAAGAGGTGGATTTGTTGAGTGAAATAGTCAGTGCTGAGGACTCCATCTATACTTTATAAGAATCTCAGGGCATTTTATTTCAGACTAGCTCCAGTCTCTTCCCCTGGAGTTGAGCACCCATGAACAGAGTGAATTAGGCGCAAGCGGGGGCCACACTTTTCAGTTTACTTTCATGCACCCCAACACTGCTCTACAGTGTGACCCAAGCTATTGTAAACTGGAAAGATTAATATTTGTGCTTCAGATCTGAACTAAAATGCTACTGCAGAGGTACCTGTAGAGTTTCTTCTTTGTGCACTTCCTGACCCTACTCCTTGTCTGTCAGCAGCACGTAACGTGCCTTACTCCAAGACCCTGGGAACCAACATATCCCTGCGACTACAAGTGAATTTCAAGTGTTCAGTACCATTTTTCTTTATCTCGTACCTTCAATTCAAGTATGATTATTGTTTCCCTCTCTGCCTCATGTCTCTCATTGCCTCTTTTTTATGGCATGTACTAGTGCAAGCCTACCTCCTTCCCCCTGAAGTGTTTGAAGGTTGCTCAGTTTATTTACGTCCAGTAGCACATTAATACTTTCCACTATGGCACATTAATACTTTGTACTATGCAAAATGAGCTCTTAGCTATTCCTTGGACATTAATTTAGTTGAATATGATAGTCAGAACTCTCTGACATTGTTAAAGTTAATGATCTGATACTTTACAAGACAAGAGACATTTCAAATCAAATTGATCGTATTAATAGTTTTATTGAGCAACATTAACAGAAGTGTGTTGTTCCACAATGTCCTCAGGCAAAGCCTTTATTGGCACTTTAATGGTGACAGAATGTCCAAATCCAAAGTAAGAGACACTTTTTATTTCTATAACATACAGTTACAGATAGCCTAAAATTCTAGATTAGAAACCAATAACATTAGGGCGGTGCTCGAAAGCCCTGGCTTCTATTGAAATGTATAGATAACTGCTGCATGCATATCACCCCACTTAATTGACAGATTCTCCATGTTCCCAGTTGCCTGTGCCTCTGGTGGAAAGAGGATGAGTGAATTTGCTCCTGAGGTATGGAAATATGTGGAAATCCACTTGATGTTAGGAAGAGGGGAAGGTACCCAGCATCTTGGAAAATGAGACTTCTTCTAAGCAGCAAGTATTTCGGGTCTACATGATGGATGTTAAAGATAAACTGGTGAGGAAGGGAAGAGACCTCTGAAGAGCAGGTATATGTATATACCTGAGCAGGTCAAAATAGGCCAGTTTCATGGGTATGATTCAAAGCTGCTGAGAAACCATTCACACTGCGCTTACTCTCACAGTATACTGGACCTAAACGGACTTATTCAAGCCCAAGGTTTTCTCATCCAGGGGACTGCTGCACTGCCCCTCACACAGATGATCAAACAAGCAGTTTCTCAAACAGATCACAGACCAAATTCAATGAAATTTTCTTCTCAGGTTGGCCATGTTATTTAGGTCAAGCTGAATACCAAGTATCATTAAAGTATTGCAGAACTTTCAATTTTTTTTCTGCATGTCAGATTGACAAGTGATCTTTCCAACACAGACACCCTCTCTAAAGCAGTGTATCTATATAAACAACTACGATCAATCAACTAGCGCCACATACCTCAGAGCAGGTGTGATAGGATTATCTGACAGAGTTTAAGGTGTTTTGATGAAGAGAGAGTATCATCTTCTGTTACATTACATTACTTTGATCATCCAAAGAATTGAAAGCTGAAGAAAACACAGTTCAACAAAATCTTCCATCTCCATCCTTCCTTCCATCAGGTGTATTTGCCTAACATGGCATATCCAGAGAAGAGAAATGTTACCCTAAACAACGGGGGTCATGTAGGATAGAATATAATAATGAGTTCAGCCTGCAAAGTGACCATCAGACCACCCTTGAGAGGGACCGAGTTTGGGTGCTCTGGCTGTTTCTCTCTGCTGAAGGCATTAGGCACAAACCAACCTGAGTCTCACATCGCTCCCTCGGTGTTAGATGCCATAGGAGCCACAAGGCTTATATCAGGCAAATATACTAAGCAGTTTGATTACCATGCCAAAGGGATATTTTGGATAAGCTTTGAACCTTGTAGCGGTGGTCAAAATAGTGGCTTTGCAAGGGCTTGAAGTTTTCAGCCTGTCTTCTTTTGCGGCGTTTTCAATTAAGTGCCAGGTAGCCTGTGGGAAGTGGTGAGCCCATAGCCCGCTGAAGAAAAAGGCTTAGGAGCCATTGCTTTAGAAGAGTATGGTCCTATCAAATCCTCTGAGCAGCTTTCAGTACCACAGAGCTTTGGCACCCTGCTAGATTGACAAATAGAAAAGCCACTAAAGCCCGTCCCCACTAACAGGGTAAAGAAGAACCCTTCTGCCAGTTCTTCTCTGCTTTGCTGCTTTCTCCCCAGGTACAAACGATTCTCTGTGTCTACAGTTTTCAAGAGAGAGCCTTTGAAGCTGTGCACGATGCGACGAAGTTTTGACAACATTCCGGCGAGGGCTGCAGCCGAAGGAGGAGGCAGCAGCAATGGGGGCAGAACTGCAGACAATTGTTCCACCACCACCATTGCCCCATTGTAAGCCTGTGCTCCTGAACTGAAAAAAAAAAAAAAAAATCTATCTCAGATAATTGACATTTATTTGATTGAAACAGCAGGGTGCCCTCCATCAGAATGGGAGGAGACCATATGGAATAACAGTATGAGTGGAGATAATGTTTGTCTGCTGAGTGTGTCAATGTGTTTAGAGATTATTCATAGGGCTCTAGGGATTCCAGTATGGTAATGTTTCAGCTAAATTAGAATCAGATTAATTGCTCTAATCTAATGGAAAGACAATGTTTATCAAATTATTGCTCCTTCACCACATGATATTGCAGTGTCATTACTCTTTGAGTTTAAAACAAAACAAAAAAAAATCAAAAGGCTCTCTTGTATCACATCTGCTCAAGAGCTCCATAAGTGCTGATTTCTGCACAGAAGAGTTAATGCACTTTATAATCTCTGAAGGAACTAATGAATTAGAGCGAACACTCTGTAGATAATAAATCCTCCATACTGTGGGTAGGCCTTAAACTACATTCGTTTTAAGAACTTTACCTTGATTTGTGCTTGGGCTTTTTTTGCTCAAATTTTGATAGTTTTTTGCTTGTTTTAAATCTTATTTCCATGGAATTTGGGGCTGTTTTTCATAGTAAGTGACACTAAAATTGAATAATATAGTAACAAATCAAGGTTCTCCTCATTCGCTCTCGGCTTCTTTAATTTTCTTTTCATCTGAAAATTGCAATGAAATGACCAAGAGCTGAATGTGCAGATTAGAAGCCTGAAACCCTTCAGACATACTTCACATTATTGAATGGTTAAGGTCATTTTAGATCAAATGCCTGTCAAAGGCCCACACTGAGGAGACACAGAGCTCTTCAGCTCCTTTAAAAGGCAGAGGAAATCTGCAGTTTTGGTAGCACTGCCAGTGCTGAATACACTCCTTTAATCATCCAGTGGCTTGAACAGTGCAAGAATGGGCTCCAAAGACATCTTTTACAAGCTGATTCAGGGCGTTTTACCCTTGGTATTTTAGAATATTTTCAGTATATGTTATACATGCTAAAGCACAACATTAAAAAGCCTTTTTAAAACAGTATCCAGTAAGCACAATCCTCAAAAGGGGGAGAAGCATCACCTCTTTTCAAAAATGTTAATAAACCAACCAGGAATATCCCCCCCCAGATCTGATTTTCCATTGTGTTACACTGACATGATGCTCCTGAAAAGCCCTGGAATTTGCAGGACTTTGTATATCAGACTGGAACGATAGAAGACAGTCAGGCCCTTTGTCTCTGCTTAATTTATAATGGTGACACTGTGTTTGCGAGGCATTCAGGCTGCATGCTTAAGAGAGCACTGAACAAATATTTTCTAGGCTTCTATAGTAACTAATAGTTGCTCCTACCTTAAAAGGGTCATATATCCTCTCAAGACATTTTTCACTGAAACTCTATTTAAGAAAAGTGAATACCTTTGTTAGTGGAGTCTCCATAATGCATATGAAAACACAGAGTTTACAAAAAGAGGGCCAAATATAACAGCAAGAGTGATTCAACGCTGAGCAGAGAGCGATGCTTACACAGACTGTCCCCGGTAACTTTCTCTCCCAGGTACAACCAGGCACCAAGATGCCAAGCTATAAGGCAAAGTCCTGTGGTGGCAGGGTATTTGTTCTAGTATTTTAAGATTCATTGTTTTCATAACCCATTCCCCCCCTGCATTTTCCTCAGACACATACAACTGGCTTTTCTCGCACTTCTGGAGAGACAAAGCATCCCTCAAGCTTCTTTATTTGTGAGACACTAAAAGTTCATGGCGACTCTCTCATATAAGCCTCACTTTCTAAAACATAGATCAAAAATTAAAGTGGCGTATGCAATTCAAATTGTGTTGCATAAACCAGGTAGACTCCAAATCTGTGATGACCAAGCCCTAGACACTTGGTCTTTTCCTAGAATCATGGAATTGTCAGAGTTGGAAGTTACTCTAGAGATCCCCTAGTCCAACTCCCCTGCCAAAGCAGGATTGCGCAGAGCATATCACTCAGGACTGCATCCAGGAGGGTCTTGAAGATCTGCAGAGAAGGGGACTCCACCACCTCCCTGGGCAGCCTCTTCCAGTGCTCCATCACCCTCATGGGAAAAAAGTTCCTCATATTTGAATGGAACTTCCCATGTTCCAGCTTGAGCTTGTTGCCCCTTGTCCTATCGCTGGAAACCACTGAAAAGAGTCTGGCTCCAACATCCTTCCACCCACTCTTTAGATACTTATAAACATAAATAAGGTCTCACCTCAGCCTTCGCTTGTCCAGGCTAAAGAGTCCCAGCTCCTTGAGCCTTTCCTTGTAAGGGAGGTGCTCCAATCCCTCAATCACCTTCGTTGCCCTTTGCTGGACTTTCTCCAGTAGTTCCCTGTCCCTCTTGAACTGTGGAGCCCAGAACTGGATGCAGTATTCCAGTTGTGGCCTCAACAGTGCAGAGTAGGGAGGGAGAATGACCTCCCTCAGCCTACTGGCCACACTCTTCCCTATGGAGCCCAGGATCCCATTGTCCCTCTTGGCAACAAGGGCACATTGCTGGCGCATGGAAAGTGTGCAATCTACCAGGACTCTCAAATCCTTCTTCTCATTAGTGCTTCCCAGAAGATCCATGCCTAACCTGTGTTGGTGTCTGGGGTTCCTCCTCCCCATGTGCAGGACCCTGCATTTGTCCTTTTTGAACCTCATTAGGTTCTTCTCTGCCCAGCAGAGAAGAATGAATGAAACTTTCTGAGTTTCATTACAAAGCTGTTGTTAAAACCTTTTTGTCCACCCAGCTTTTTAGACATCTGTTTGAAACTAACAATCTGCTCTTTTTCCTGGAGTTTTCCCACTACTTTTGAAGTGAGTAAGGCTCCAGAAAAAGCCGTGGTCTGTGGCGAAGAGACACTTAACTCTGTCATCACTCAGCGCTTGGATCTAACTTCACCCTTTTTCTTCTGGGAGCTTCAGCAATAGCTTCCCCGTTGTTTTCCCTGCTGTAGGAGCTTTGAACCTCCAGTCCAGCCACTCCCCACTGGGCTCCCAAAGTCTGTACAGCACAAAGATCCACATCCACATTGTGCCAGCAACAGGAAGATGCTTCTCCCAGACATATATATATATATATATATGCATAACTTAAGGATGATGTGACTTTTTCTCAGGAATACTGTGATTCACTGAATAAGCTACATCATGAAAACACTTGGCAGGAAAAATATACTAGTTTTGTACAGATCTATAATCTTTGAAAAACAGACAGCTAATCTAAATGCTTAATTTAAATAAATGACTTATTCATGGCCTTTAAACTATCCACTACCATTATTAGGAAATGATTTAAAGTAGCCAGCTCTCACACCGGAGAAATGGTAACATGCTGTTGGGAAACCTTTGTTGGTAAAATATACGGCTTTATGTGTTTTGAAGTAAAAAAATGTTGCACACATAGGACACTCCATGTGGCAATGAATTACAAGATTTGCAAACTAGCAGCAGGGGATGGTGTTTCTGAAGTAAAGTCCTTTACTAGAATCTGCAGGGTACTTCAAAACTGCTATTATTACTATCTATTAAAAAACACAGTGTTAAAAATGCATAGAATGCACTACAAAAAGATTAATGTTATGGTTTATTCCTTGCTCCAAAGAATTTAAAACACAGTTCTGCCTCCAGAGACGTTGCTGCCATGCTCGTGTAAGCCTGAAGGACCCAACAAAGTCAACAGAAGTTGCAGCACGTGATAAAGAGCACAGCTGGGCACTGCTTCTGTATAGGTAAAGCAAGCAAAGAAATGCAAGAAAAGCAAGGTATTCGGGTCTGAGAATTTTGACCCTGACTCCTCTTACAGTCTGGTTCAATTGCTCTGCGTGAAATCTCATTCCCATTGGGAGTCAATGGAAGATTTATCATCTCTTTAAATGCAAATTCAATTGGCTTCAATGAAGTTTCCCCGGTTTAGTTGTACATGATACTTCCAATTGTCACAATTTGGGCCTGTACACACATAGCACTGCAAAATATATCACCTCAGCTGTTCTTCAGGATATTTAACAAGGCAGTATAGCTCTAAACACCACTTTCATTACTTTTATAAATGTGTGGCACTCCCGTGTATATATGTATGTGTGTTTGTATACACATATGTGAAAGGAAGTCCACGTGTAAATTTTAGAGAATAAAACTGTTTGCTTTCTAAATTCTGGCAGGACAGTTTTCTGGCATCCAATTGTCCAAACTGGTGTACACTAAGAAATGAAACAAAGAGGACTTATACCTCTTTGGTTTTTATACCCAAGTCATGGGTTAAGAGGAAGATTCCCAGGTATTTAATTTTGATTATACCTTTGTTCCAAGCTCTCATTTATACATGTATACAAAATTCATAAAGATATATGGTCTTCTCTACAGAAAGGCAGACACAGCTTTAGACCCAGGAACGGCTGCAGTGAGAGGAGAATAAGGAGTATCACCCTACTTATTTTCTTTTAGTATTTCTTCATTATTTTGGAGCTGCACCAGCAGAGCAGAAGCCTGTGCTGGCAGGACTTGGTAAATATCTTCCTACTTCAGTACTCAATCATGACATCTGCAGAGCCACCACAAACTGTGCATATTTAGTTACGTTTTTAACTACATAGAACCTTTCTGATCTCTAAGGTAAATGTGCAAGGTACTCAAAGCACAGGCTATATAGATGATATACAGGCAGCAAAGTAGTGTTGCAGCACAATGGCAGCTTTCCACTGTTCAATAACTCAATTTTTATCTAATTATCGCAAATTATAACATAATTTCTGAGCCAACAACATTGTTGTAGCTGATTTTCTGCTTGAGCTGTACAAACACTAAAAATCACCTGAAACTGGCAAGCTCGTGTGTGTAATTGAAAAAAAAAAAAAAACAAACCAGTTTGTGGTAAACAAAATGCGCCAAGGTTTTTCACCTGGAGCAAATTATTACAGCTGTTAACAAAAGCTATGTAAATAGCTTTCATAATACATGAGAAACTGTTCAAATAGCTCTGGATATGGCTCTTTAGCTTTGTCCCTGTGGAGCAGCCTACTGAAGTAAAAAGTGACCACAAAATTCGGTATTACAGGACTGGTGGCTCCTGTAAAGGGATAAACATATTGCTGTTTATATTGCTGTTTTTCACAGTTGCAGGTTTTGAAAGACACATGTGTACTTTGCATCTATGTCTCAAAAAAAAAAAAAAAAGGGAAAAAGGAGCCCACAACACTTCTTCAATTGATTTGCCCTTTGTCACTGTCACAGATATGTTTTCCCTATTTTGACAGGTAGTTGTAATTCTATTAGCAGCCTATCGACTTCCCCGTGAAATCGATCTGTGTTGGGCTAGCTGGGTCTTCTTAAACTAGCTGATTTATTGCTTCTGCCTGCTAAAAAAAAAAAAAAAAAAAAGAAAAAAAAAAAATAAAAAGAAGGTCTTCTGCCTCTATGGCAAACAAAGTACCTAAACAATATCTGAAAATGGATAATTTTTAGCCTGGCCTGCTGGTCATGGCGGTGGCAGATGAGCTGCAACCTTTCACCGGCAGTTTTGCTGAGACGCCTGCTGATGCTGGTGTGTATAAATGATTGCCAGTTTCCCCTATTAATTTACCTGGCTGCTTCATGTATAAACTAGAAGATCTTATTCACCCTAAATGTCCTCAGCATCAATCTATCATGTTTACCTAATTTCGTGATTTCGCAGTGGGCTGCCCAACTGCCTGAAACCGGAGAACCACCTGAAACACTTTTAATGCCTCTTCTCATGCAGACAGAAAATGGGGGCAAATGGGTGAATTTACAGTTGTTGGTGTTCTATCTAGGTCAGAGAAAAAGGTTATCATCATACTCTTGTTATTCAGTGGCATCTGAAGAACTTCAATAATTCACCAGGGTCCTAGAATTTTAAATGATGTCCTGGTGTCTGTCTTGGTTGCATTAATTCTTTCTTCTTTCCTCTGGGTCGGGAAAATAAATTACTTTTCTACTGGCCAAAAAGCAAGTTCACTTTTCAGGTTGTTGTGTGGAGCTTTTCTGTTATCTGTAAATAGGAATATTTGACTGTGGATACAAAGATATAAAGAATATTTCTGCATACTTGGTTATCTTAACCAAAAGTCCATTTCTGGCTGCTTTTCCTAATGGGCTGAGGAACCAAAGTAAACATTTAAAGAGGAAGAACTATCATTTGCAAAATTGAGTAGCTCTCCTTTTTTATATAGTTGTGGGGTCATTAATTTTTTCATTAAGCATATGCAATTGGATAACCAATCCTGATCTATTCCTATATGTGCTAGAAAGGGCTACAAGTGTAAGTACAGAGATGCTGCATTGTAGGTGGTCATCAATAAGGAAGCTGACCACCCAAAATGTTGCTGTAGTGAGTTATTTTCTTTCCAGTCTCCTTTCCTTCCAACTCAAACCAAGATCCATTATGGATCTTAAAGAGCTCCTTAATGTTGACTGAAAATGCCCAAGAGGGAAAAGGAAAACTAGAGTCATATGACTCTAAAAAAGGAGGAAGACACATAGGAGTACACAAGTTTGCACCATAAAAAAGGAAGAAAATTCAATAGTGTCCACTTAAAAATACAGTTAAATAGTTCTGCTGGAGGTGGATATTAAGGTTGATACACTATGCTTAGTGAGGAGAAAAATCACCAGATCAAAGCAAGACTGAAACTAGCAGTGAAAGAAGGAGTTATCTTGCAATACCTCCATCAGAAAAAGCATCCAGAAGATCTGGGGCCCTACTTAGTCCTTTGAAGTATTAAAGCCTAAGGAAAAATATGTCAGACCACAGCTCAAGCTAACAGCTATTAGGAAGTGACTGGTGACAAGATTGAACACAAACTGGAAGAATTTTCTCAGACAGAATTCCGGTGAAACACCCCAGACCAGAGTGCTACAAGTACATGTAATTAAATACAGTTATGAGTGAAAAAAAGCACAGCCTGAACAAAGGCAGTAGGCAAAAAAGAAGGCATGATTACAGTGCAGCTTTCAGACAGGACCCCACCACCAGCCTCCGTTCAAAAACAGAGCTCCCTGATGGCAAGGCATGCCCAAAGACCTCAAACCAGATGGTAAAACAACCCCTTGCAGAGACAACAGTGGTATTTAGATAACAAAACAGAACATGGACTTGTTGGAAAGGGTCCATCAGAGGGCCATGAAGATGCTCAGGGGGCTGGAGCACCTCTCCTATGAAGACAGGCTGAGAGAGTTGGGAGAAGAGAGGACTCCAGGGAGACCTTACAGCAGCCTTTTTTTTTTTTTCCTCTGGGACTTTTAAGTTAAGCCTAAAACCCCTCAAGAGGATGTATCCACTATTCAGAGAGCTTGGGCACTTTCTTTTAAGAGGACTGCCACACTGATTTTGCCCGATTGCTCCCCTGAAGGGAGCAAATTGTGGAGTCCTCATCCCTGGAGGTGTTCAAGGCCAGGTTGGATGGGGCTATGCATAACATGCCCATGGCAGGGGTGTTGGAACTAGATGATCTTCAAGGTCTGTTCTGGTATATCTACCTCCATCTACCATGCAGGTTTTTTTCTGTATGATGCAGGCTAAGATTTTGTCAAAAGACAGGAAGATATTTCCCACCAGGACTTGTGGTGAGGATGAGAGATGGTGGGGGAGGAGAGAGTCTTCAAGCCCCTACTTATTTTAAAACAAAGCATTCATCTTCTCTCTTGATTTTTTTGTGTTCTTAGATGTAACAGCAGTTTTGTTACACAACATGATGACTGCCAGAGAACAGTCAGTAGGATCTTCTGGATAAAACAGAATTGGGTTACTCGTTACTACGTGAGGGGCTGTCCTTTTGAGAATCTACAAAATCCAACACTACTTTCAGAAGACTACTGTCATTTTGATAAATGACGACCATACATGGGATTCTCTGCAGAAAACAAGGACTTGCCAGCCCTGGCAGTTGCCCAAACACAGCACTTGACACTGACTTCAGCCGAGTATAAATATAGAAGAGTGCATAATGGACATTGGCCTCTAACAGCACAGCAACCTCAAGTTGAATCCAGTTATAGAAAAACAGGTTCTAGTTGAGATTGTGTTGCTGCTGGAAGGTCACAAAAACCTGTTCTCCCTTCCCTCTCTTTTCCAAAAGGATGAGGCCATAAAGCAAATGTCGGTATTTCGTATTACTTATCTTGGAGATATATGTAAGGATAGAAGACTGGAGAAACATAGTGAGGAAAACATGAATGTCAAGATAGCAGCAGGGCTTGTCAGTCCTAGGGATGGAAGGAAACCATAACACATCAACTTTACAGAATTTTAAAAGGCAGCCGGTTCAAAATGAGTAAAAGGGTATGTGACAACGGTATCAGCGAACTTCGCCAATACCTGTGACACATCTTTGCCACATAAGGCATTTATCATATATCCCTGAAAAGTAGGCTATGTCTTGTAATGGTGAAGTTTAAAGAACAAGTCTATCTAACTTGGGTATTTGACCTTGACCTACATTTTAGGCACCAAAAGTTCTGTTCATCTCATATTTAGGTCTCTACATTGTAGATGTGTACATCTGAGTGAGTTTAACAGTGGAGTCCAGAAAGCAACTTGTTTGGCTGGCATTTGGTCAGGTGAATAAACTCCATTGACCGTCTAGGTTAGATCAGCAGTGACCCCAACAGGAAACTAGATATCCCCACCTAAAAAATTGGGCAAAATCAGTGAGGCAGTCCTCTTAAAAGAAAGTGCCCGAGCTCTCTGTCTAGTGGATACATCCTCCTGAGGGGTTTTAGGCTTAACTTAAAAGTCCCAGAGGAAAAAAAAAAAAAAAGAAACAATGCAGAAAGTGATTAATGGGAGGTTATAATCACAGTGGGCTTGATTTGTTTTGCAACACAGAACAAATCCTCAAGTCTGGACTGCAGTAAACCTTATCCAGCTTTAGCAGGGAATACAGCCTGTTTGTCTTCAATGAACTGATGCAACAGCTAATTAAAGACTCCAAAAGTCTGTAAATACTTTGACGAATGTTGATATATCAGCCTGAGATCCTCTCTTGGCTAGCTGGCTAAGTCTTCTCTCATTTACTTCAGTGATGCTGAGAATGACTGTGGTGATTTCATCATCTTCACCTCCTAATAGAAGAGCTAGCCCAAGCGAAAAGATTTATAAAGAGGACCTTTCTGATATATAAACCAAAGAAATTACTTCTGAGAAAAGAAGAAAAATGGAATCTCTCACTGTACATGTCTACAGTTGTAAGACATCAAGAAAGAATATTTCCCAAAGTCCTTTTCATTAAAATGAACAATAAAACAAAGGATCGAATTCAGAGCTCACTTACAGTAGAGAAATATTATGAAGAATTTGACTCTGCGAGTCAAACTATTTACACACTTAGACCAATCTGGCCTAAAATACTTAAAACATGGTCAGCTGGATGCTTAGGATCTGATTTTTCACACTATCATGTAAGATTTACATGCTGAGGAATATTTTTTCATTCCATTTTCCTAATTCCCAGTACCACTGGCAACAAAGACGTAGATACCAATCATTTTTCACATTACAACTGAAGTCTAACTATGGTATCAGCTTTTATTACTTTCTTATCCACCTGATGCTGAACCTACCCAAAGGTTATAAACATAATACAAGCTGGCAAGCAAAGGTACATAATTAAGATGCATACAAAATACCCCATGCAGCAAGTAAATATTTTCTTTTTAATTGTATTATTACCTGGGTTTATGTTACTAAATTGCTACACAATTTCATATATAATTGATTTTCCAAGAAAAATATTACCAAAGTGATTCTGTAGTTCAAAACAGCATGAACTTAATAATTTACAATTTTTATCTCACAACCTAGAGTGCTGCATGGGATTTAGTGTGCTGAAAAAAATAGTCCTTCATATTAACAGTCATTCTGAATGTAACATTAAAACTCAATGATTTTTTTCTCTGCATTTGTTAAGAAGAATACTAACCGTGCCTCCCGTGAGGATATATTTTGTAGGTGCTTTTGCAGATTATGAAAATAGTTGTGAGGAAATATTTGGGTAAAGGAAGACAAAGCTCCAGGTAGCAATAGGTTTCATACCGATTTGATAAATGCAATTAGGGATCAGAAGGATGAACAATTACTTCAGGGGAGTTTTGATACCAGAATGCAATATCAGATGATTAGAAAACTAGAAAAATATCATCTTTTTCCTATTGCAGAAGCACCCCGCAGCCTCAGCACAAGTGAGAAAACCATTGTGCTGGGGCAATGGATATTGCATGCCCTGGAGTGTTGACAGGCTCAGTAATCAAATAGGAGAAAGGAATACCTGCCTGATCTTGAGACACTATAAAGCTACATTACCCCAGCAGAATGCAAGGAGTACTGTGAAGAGTTAAAATGAAGGAGATCTGAGGGAAACCCTCCTTGGCCCAGAGGGTTTGAGATGGGTGAAAAACGTTCCCCCTGCCCTGTGCAGGAGAAGAGTCCCAGATCCCACCACTACAGTTCTGATGAAGAGGTAGGAGCATTTCGCAGCCACTTTTAACGAAGGAACTACAAATTTACAAATGTTAATATCGTGCCAAACCAATTATAGCAATATTGCAGGGTTTGTATTACTGATTACCAGAATATCTCGTGTAAGTGATTGACAGAGAACGATACTGCCAGCAGTGTTCCACCGCTGCTCCAGAGGCTGAGCACCTCGGCACGCTACTGCATTGACTACATCGAGCTACTGCATTGACTACATTGAGCTACTACATTGACTACAGAAGATGCAGAGCCTCCCTCAGACTATGAGGCAGGGGATGGGTCTTCACAGACCTTCAGAGGTGAAAGAAAAATTAAACTGAACTTGGTAACTTAACCTCCGATTTGGTTTCTGAGAACTTGGAGGAAAAAGCAATGGGATAATAAAACATGTGCTGATTAGCTGAGCAATTCTAATTCAGTTATTGTTTCCATTATGTGGCTAATATCCTCTTCTGAACAGCCTTGATTTTTTTATCTGTTTGCATTAGAGTCAATTTGTGGTATGAGATTGGTATTATTTATTGAATGCTACACTCAGCTGCAAAGTTAAAAGTATGACAAGCTTCTAGGAATTTAATTACACCACTGTGAGACACAGGCTTGTATAGATGCTATAAATTAAGTTTAGCAAATATGACTGGTGTGATGAATGGTCAAATGGAGGTTACCAAGCTCCATGAAGTTGCTTTAGTCATTTCAAAAGCTTTATGGACTGTTGTTTTGACCTGAGTTGACCAGACTTTTGGGACTTGCTTATTTTGTGCAGGTAAACATTCAAAATTAAGTCAACTTTACCTAAATATGTAAGGCTAACCTGAGTCTGAATATATTCAAACCTAGAGGCAAGTTAGGATTCAGTATTGCTGAGTAATGTGACTGTGCACTGCTGGTTCTTTAAAGTGTTTGAAGCTGCAGAATTTTCTTCATTACTAAAAATACTTAGTATTCTGAAAGGCAGAATAAATTAGATAGAAATAAACATTAGCAGCTTTTTCTACTTTGTGTAAACCTTTCTGCTCTAAGTGCTACAGACAGTTTCTCTCTTCTTGTTCCAATATGTAATTGACAGCTCTGCCCAATGTCCTTTTCTACCTTTTGATTTTTCCCCTGGCTGCTAATAGTATACACCATTTTACAGAGCTTCAGTCTATTAACCAACTGCCTGACCTTGTGGGATGCTGAACACCTGCTGGAATACACTCAGCGCCCGTAATTCTCATTGATTTCATTAGCAGGAGAGAGAACTTGCCCTCTCCCAGGTCATTCGGGCTGATGAACAAAACCTCACTAGTAGAGACAGAGCCCTTGCAGTTCCAGAAAGTCAGGCCAACATCAGAGGTAGCTGCTTCCAGAGCACCCAGCCTGGGACTGATGCCAGACAATATTAATTGTCAAGAAATACAGATTAGGAGTACAGCTGCTCTTCATTTCATACACAGTCAGTGGAGGGGGACCTTAAGACGTGCCCCACTGGGTCTCACCGGGGATCCATCTAGCCCAGTACCATGCTTCTGACTTGCACAAGAAGAGAGACACTTCTAAGGACAGTCCAGGAGCCAGTCTGCCTTCCACAGTCTCTTCATGTTCCTCCAGCACCCACAGCTGTTGCTGAAGGGGTGTTGGAAGTTACACTCCTGCCTCTGATATTGTCCTCTAGATCCAACAGTGCAGGCTTTGGTGAGCAGCAGCAGTTCTGTCTTTACCTTATCTATCACTTTGGTGACTTTGGAGACTTCTGTCACATCCCTCCTCAGCTTTCTCTTCTCCAGCTGAAACGTCCCACATCTGTTAACCCCTCCTTGTCAGGCAGCTGCCCCACCTTATTAATTCTTCTATTCACTCTTCTCTTCATCTCCACTAGCTCCCCTATGCTCTTCTTAACATAGGGCCAGAACTGCTCACAGTGGTCAAAAATGGGACATGTCAAAGGTTTAACAACAAAATGGTGCCTTCTGCCTTGTTCCAAGTGATGGAACACCCCAGAGCTTTGTGTTTATATCCCAACGATCATGGGAGCTGTGGCACCTACGGCAGCTCTGTGCATCCAAGTCAGTCACCCCAACCTCCTTTTAGGGAGAGGCCCTGTTCAGACATGAGTCATCTAATTTATCTTTTCATGTATTTTAAGAAAGATGAAATAAACAGCACCTTCTGGGTGTCTGCTCCTTCCCACTGCCTGTAAAGGTAAACTGCACACAGCTAAGGCAAGTATAGACACCTGGGCTGCAGCTGTGTACAGCTGACCAGAAGAATCTCAGAGGTCTGGAGCACCCCTCCTATGAAGACAGGCTGAGGGAGCTGGGGTTGTTCAGCCTGGAGAAGAGAAGGCCCCAGGGAGACCTTACAGCAACCTTCCAGTACATAAAGGGGCTACAGGAAAGATGGGGAGGAACTCTTGGTCAGGGAGTGTAGTGACAGGACACAGCATAACACTTTTAAACTGAAAAGAGGGGAGATTTAGGTGAGAAATTAAGAAGAAATTTTTTACTCTGAGGGTGGTGAGACATTGGAATAGGTTGCCCAGAGAAGCTGTGGATGCCCCATCCCTGGAGATGTTCAAGGCCTGGCTGGATGGGGCTTTAGGCAACCTGCTCTCGTGGGAGTTGTCCCTGTGCATGGCAGGGGGCTTGGAACTCGATGATGTTTAAGGTCTCTTCCAACCCAAACCATTCTATGATTCTATGAATCTCTTCCAGTATGTCTCTGATTTCCAAACCCACTTCCTGCCTCCTTGCATGGTCATCTGGGGAGAAGCAATCCAAGGGGGACAGTCCTGAAGCATCATGCAGTGAATTAAAGCTTGTTTTGACTCGGAAGAGGTTAGAGGAGAAAGGGGGATGTTCTCAGCATAAATTCATCCAGGCTTCAGGTTTTCTTGGCAGGTGTGGCTTGGGCTAGGTTTGGTTGAAAGGGAGTTTCTTTGGCAAAGCAGGAGCATTTGAAGCATTAAGTTCACACAGTGATATGAATGAGAATATAAACTACTGATAAAGGAATATTGAAATATGCTCCAGTGAAGGCTGCGACTAAGAAAGAGCAATGAAAGGGTGATAGATAGATAAATACCACTTTCTTTCGCTTTGCCCTTTCCTGGAGAGTATGTTTTTCATTTCAGGAATGTGACTAGTTTATAATGAAGTGTGGGAAGTGACAGAGAGAAGAAAAGACTGAGCGCTGTCTGCTCTCCCACCAATTATTTTGCACCCCAGTCACTTCTGCAAGAGTGACTCATTCTGCTTTAGTTTACGTGCACTACTCAAGAAAAACATTTTGAGAGTTCAGTCCAAAACAAAAAGGGGGAAAAGGGGGAGTATATGAAGAGATAAGATACTCTTGCTGCACTCCAGTCCAGCCTTGTTTTGAGTATCCTCAAAGCTTACACAGTGAATTAACCTCCAGTGAGACATTTCATGTGTGAAATATTAGGCATCTTGCTTTGGTTTGAGTGAACTTTCCTGTGAGGGAGCATGTTATAATCAACTTTGAGACACAGAGTTAGTCACAACCTCTAACTATGGAGACATAACCATCTCTCCATGATATTTACTTACTGGCTTATTTATTTGCAATTCACAGGGTAGTAAACTAATAATAAGCTCCCACTAAGTCACTGAAAGTGATAATATCCTTTCACTGGCATGACTAAAACATATAATCATGAACTATAAAAGTTTAAAAACCTGGAAACTGCAAAGATCAAAGGTGAAAGCTAAGAAGTATATATTAGAAATAACAACAGATGGCCCCAGAATGAAAACAAATGAACTCATTCCTAGAGCTCTGCTGCCATTCGTGCTGGGAGTTTGTAGTTTATGACTTAACTGGGCCCTTCCAGAGACATAAAACCTCATGTTCACTGTGGAGCCATCATTTGTATCAAATTCTGCCCGTTATTTTTATCAAATTATAAATGTGACAACTATTTGAAAATGCATTCCTCTTAATTTAAGATGCACTTACCAGCGACCATTTGCTTTCGTTTTATTTGTTGGGTACGAACCTGCAGAAGAGCGTTCACTTGATGAATACGACAGCACTTGTACCAATACCCAACCCACCAACACAGTGTGGACACTTCTCACCAGCTCCTTCACTGTGCAGGTCCAGCTGAGCCTGCAGCAACCTTCCCCGGGGGACACCAAATAAGCACTGAAGAACGGTGAACAGTCATGTCTTGTGCCAACTGCTGTCCCTTACAATCTTTTCTCTTCCCGTTTGTCACTGAATAAGTAAAACCAAAGGTCAATATAAGCAGTATAGCTGTCCACACGCACTGCTTACTTTGGTCTTCCTTTGTTTTTTTGGAGGTTTTTTGCCCAAACTCTAAGAAGGGTTAGTTTGGAACATAATCTACATATCTACAACTCCCTGAAAGGAGGCTGTAGAGAGGTGGGGGTCGGTCTCTTCTCCCAGGTCACAGATGATAGGACAAGGGGTAATTGCTTCAAGTTGCGCCAGGGGAGGTTCGGGTTAGATATTAGGAAATATTTCTCTACTGAAAGGGTTGTCAGGCATTGGAATGGGCTGCCTATGGAGGTGGTTGAGGTACCATCCCTGGAGGTATTCAAGAGACGAGTTGACATAGTGCTTGGGGATATGGACTAGCAGTGGATTGGTGTTGGGTTTGGGTGTGGTGTGGGGTTTTTGGTTTTGTTTTTGTTTTTTCCATTGGTTGGATTAGATGATCTTAAAAGGTCCCTTCCAACCTAGGTGATTCTGTGATTCTGTGATTATGTCACTTGAGAGCTGAGATACAAAGAGCCGTATAAAACTGTATATTACTATAAAAGCCTCTAGTATTTACAATGTAAGTTTTCCATTTGTTTTCTACTCCTTATGTTCTCTTTCAGACTATTTAGCTAGAGCTGTGGATCTCCTTGTCTCTTCCACCTTCTCCACAGAAGGATTCCAGTCCACAAGGGACCAAGAACCAGCAACACAAATAATCGTCAATGAAAAATTCAGACCTGAAATACTTAGACTCCTGAAACACATTAGCTTGGTCCTACCAGCCCTGGGTCTGGATGTTCCCTAATTTCCACTCCTGACACTATCAGTGGATACGAAGTGTTTAATACTTTACAGGCACACACCGTGCCTCACAGGAACAGTGTAGCATTTACAAAACCTCCTAAAAAGAAGTCATTCCAACTGGAGCATCACGCACTTTGTGGCCCATGGTACACGTGGGAGACTCCTTGCCACCTCCTTTCCCTGCCTCTACCAGGAGGCCCTGTACGCCCCCCCTGGGTGCCCTCCTCCCAGCCACCTTTATTCAAATGCATTTCTGAAAATTCCTGCCATGCCACCATCACTGTTTTTTTCCTATCTTTTTGACTGTGGAATAAATATTTCATGGAGTCAGCTCTTCAAACTGTTTTGGGAGGATAAGCAAAGCTGACATGGACAGTATAATTAGTTTGGAGAAAGTGAGTGATTGCTATCAACCTGTCCTTCAGTCTATAAACAACTGGAGAAGTGAGTGAAGTTCCTGAATCTGCTAATCATATGCCAAGTATTCACATTTTCTCTTCTCTTGTTTTCTGTTGTGTTTCTTTTTTCCAATTGTTACCTGAAAGCAATAGGGGTTTTCCACCGATAATTGAGAATATTCCCTGAAATGCTTTAAACTGCTTTGCAGAATTTTAGAGAAATGAACATAGAAGCTATAGAGAAAGGAATAAAGTAGCTTATTTTGTTGAGATAAGAAACGATACAAAGTAAGCTTTTTCCTCCCCTAAACAAAGCATTTTTAAGAGCAGGATGGAGGATGCTTAAATCAATAACTGTTAAGAGGCACAAAGCTGCTAAAAGAACACATCTTTGGAGAAAGAAATTATCATCTTGAAGTAGAAATTACTGGATGAAATTCTATTTATGCAGGAGGGGTCCAGATTAGATGATCCTAATAGGCCTTTTTGGCATTGCAGTCTGAGAAACTATGAAACATGAGAACAAATAAAATATTGCTCTTCCTTGTCACAGCTTTTACAGAATGTTTCCCCAGTGACGCCAAACTTCAACCATTCGCTTTTTGCATTGAATTTATTTTCGTTCTACATACAGTTTATTAGATGAACGTTTTCATATTGTCAAAATCATGGTTTTGATGACTTAAATTCCAAGTTATTCTCTTCTTTCCAAAGGGAAATACAGAAGACAGTAAACAGCACAGTGACACCAGCTGACAGCACCGTCAAAGAGGACGTAGGGGCAGGAAGGGTAATTAACGCTCTGGGTGTGTGGGATGCTCAATAGCCAGTAGAGTAACCATTAGAGCCTGGAAGCTGCCTCACAGGAAAATGAGAGCCAAATCTGATTGAGAGCATCCGAGGAATATTATACCTGATCCCACAGCCACCCATGGGAGTTTTGTCATTCGCTGAGGTGAGCTTTAAACAATCAAATGCTGAATAACAACTTTAATTGCCACAGGAAAAGTGATACCAATACAGAACTGGATCCTGCTTAGGTCAAAACTAAAAGATATTTAGTCAAGGAATTAGGAAAGGAAGATAAAATAAAATAAAAATAAAAGATAAAAATAAAAGATATTTAGTCAAGGAAATACACAGTTTCAAACACAGTGGTGTTTTCAAACACAGTGGTGTTCCTCAGGGGTCTGTACTGGGACCAATACTATTTAACATCTTTGTTGGTGACATGGACAGTGGGATAGAGTGCACCCTCAGCAACTTTGCTGATGACACCAAG
>JAOTQQ010000023.1:79705272-79741737 GCA_026546715.1 Gallinago undulata
GGTCTCCCCTCAGTCTCCTCTTCCCCAGACTGAACAACCCCAGCTCCCTCAGCCTCTCCTCATAGGGCTTGTGCTCCTATGAGAGACAGACTGGTGAAGGAGTCTTTCTGGCAGTGCTGTGACAGGAACCCATGCAGAGCCCGCTGGAGTAGGTGGCCAATGCCAAGGCACCCAGAGAGACCACAGTAGGGCAGTACAAAGCCTGGAGCATGGGGTGGTAGGTTGTTTCCCTGAAAAAAAAAAAAAGCCTGACAGATAGTAGGAAGGAATCTGGGAAGTTGAAAAAAGTCACTCAAGGGTGTCATGTCCTTTCAGTGTGACGCACACCACCTAGCAGGGGTGGAAGAGCTGTAGGAAGCCAGCAGCACAGGGACACATGGCAGGAGAAAGGCAGACAAAACCTTTGCTGAGAAACTAGAGCAGAAAGAAGCTCCAGGGCTGCCTCCTCTCGGCCCATCTAGCCCTGGAGAGCCCACGCTGGGGTGTGATGTGTTCACCTACACCAGGAGAGAAGCTCTGTGGAAAGATGGAGGGGCCAGATGTGAAGACTGAGCAGGATTCACCCACAGCGTTGTGAGCTTTGCCCGACATTTGGGCTGAGCTTTCTTACAGTGTTAGAAAATTTGTGTTCCCCGTATGGTGATAAGCTCACAGAAGCATCAGCGAAGGCACCAGAATATCTCTGCTCTTCTTACTTCCTTTATATTATATGTCCCTTCCCATTAGAGACGAGAGGATCCCATTTCCAGCTTAGGATGCATGACTGAAAACGAGGACAGAAAGATAAGAGAACTGGGCAAAGCCTCCTCCCTCTGGTTTTTATTACCCTTGTCATCTATCAAGAGACTGACTGCTTTTCTTGCTTTTGGTGGGTTTTTTTTCCCTCCAGCATATTTGTAAATGTTATTTACTTATTGTCACTAGCTCCTTTGGGCTGTCTACTTTAATTTCGTAACACAAATTGTGACCGGCAGCATTTTGTTGCTGACGCTTTCTTTATTAATTTGGATCTTACTGCTCCAGCAACAATAAAGAGTTCTTCAGCCCTCCCATAATTTGTGCTCCATTTTGGACCAAAATCTCACAGGAATATTTATCGTATTCCAACCCCAGCAGGGTTGGGAGGGAACTGTGGACATCGCTATGCCATACCCACACATCAGATTCACAACCTGGTCCCTTTTACATAGAGGAAAAAATCAGGCAAGAACATCATTATCAGCACTTCCACACTTCTCTTTGCATCACTAAGCATTGCCATCGGCCCATTATTAAAAGATACTTACATTTTACTAGCATTTAGAGCCTCCGTAGCTCAGTATGTTATATACACCTAAAAATAATGCTTCACCCGTAAAGCACTTCAGACCTAACATTTTTTCTGGGTCTTGAGCAGTTCAGAAATTCTTGAGACATTTTTACATACAGAATTTCTGCCATCAGAATTAATATTCTGCTCATGTGAACGGCCTCGCCAAGTTTCTCTAGAGTCAACACATCAGTGGTTTATGTGCCACTGAACTTGCTGTTTTTTATCTGTGAATATCGTAATGGAATTTGAGGCTTGACTCTTTCCCCATCTATTTAATACTCCCTTTCTGACAGTCAGCATTCTCAATTCTCTTAATTTGGACCACCACACCATCTGCAACCAGATTGTAAACCTGAATGTGATGGTCTGATTATTAAAAATTATTGAAATCGTCTTCTCTTTCCACACTTGATCTTCTTTAAATACCCATGTCTCGCCATAAATACAATTTTTAAAAACAATTCTTAGCCCAGCCTTTGTGCAATAATACTAATAAAAGCAATAAAACAACTTTTTTTTCTGTCATAACAAACTTGTCTGTGTGTGCAGAGTAAGTATTTAACTACATTACGGGACATTTAATCATGTTTCTTACTAGGGATGGTGCAGAAGCTCTATCCTATGAAGGGAAGTTCTCCAGACACGTTTGGCTACAGGGATCCCCAGAAGGCACAAGGTATTGCAGCAGTTCTGGGTTTCTATTCTTTTTCAGTAGCACGAATTGAAACTACTGCCTCTACAGTACAATATATTACATTAAAATGTAAAACAGATATAACTGAGGGGAATAAGAGGAAGGAAGAAAGACCAGAAATCTCTGATATTAACCAGGATGAATTAACTTGTTTTCAAATGAGTTTAATTCCTGTAGGCTTTATTTACCATGTTTTAAAGCACCTCTCATTTTCATAAAGGTATTAGTCAGAGTACAGGAGCTGAGAGATAAAACTGAGGTTGGATAAATCCATGTCTGTGGCTCGGATCAACATCAGTTAAGCAAGAAGCTGCCTGTCAGTGTGTCTGCTTTGTATGCCATCGCTGTTGGTCCCTGAGCACGAGGATTCATGGCATTATCACAGCTTCCTTCTCCAGACCTAAATGCTGGCTTCACCACCATTTGCTTTTTTATTATTATATAGTAGGAAAATTGAACGGCTCGCGCTGCCCACGCACACTGGCTCACGCATTTGTACGCAGTGGTCAGAGCCAAAGGGTTGCCTAAACGATACACAGAGTGATGCTCTGAAAATTCACTTTCAAACGAGATCCTCCTCTCATTTCTAAATTACTGTTCCTCCTACTTGCAAATGCAGACGAGGCATCCACACTAGGAAATAAGCTTTTTTTTTTTGCTGTACCAGATCTGATTGTTTGAGTGGACTTTTTTTCCCCATCACACCATCAGTTTAAAGAGAAATATATCCTTCTCTGTGGGATTTGTTGCTCTAGAAATACATAGCAAAAACATCATAAAAAGGCTATTAATGACCATTGTTTAATTCTTAGGGGTTTTAGAGTAATTTCTGTAAAACGCTATTACATTTTTATTGAACTTGTTCAGGCTTTTTAATAGATTTTAAGGCTAGAAGGGACTACTGAATCATTTAATCTGGCTTCCTGTATTGCTCATAAAATAGCATTCAGTTAGTCCTGTCTTGAGCCCATTGCGTTTGTTGGAGTAACACACATCTTTCCGTTTCAGCTCATTCATTCTAAGGGATCCCTGGGTAGAATTGCCTTTCAAAAAATACGGATGGAAGTCAGAATTGGAAAGAAAAGAATCCTGGCTCTCCTTTCTCAAAAAGAAGGGGAAGGGGCCGGGGGGGGGGGGGGGGCGGGGGGCGAATTTTAGGAAAGATGAGAAATAAAATTCCTGTAAAATACTGCAAAACGGGAGAAATATAGATTACCAATATACTCTTAATAATAATAAAGCTATAAATAGTCATCTGTTTTCCCCTAAGTCTAAACATCCTGTCCCCTGGCCTGAACTAATTTTAGTGACCTAATTAAGTTACTAATTTTGAAACTTCCAGGTCTCAACACCTCTCGTATGTTCGAGATATCTACTTTGGTATAAAACAAATTGCATCCCAGAAGTGCCTAGGTTTCTTCATTAATTAATGAAGGAAGGTGATTAGCTCAGCTACAGACAGCTGCGCTTGGGCAGATGAGTCTCATTCACAATGACTTGGTATTTAGCTGTCAAAAGAAACAAAAATGAAAAGACCATTGTGTAGCATTTCTCTGCTTCCCAAAAAGCTCATAGGATCTTCAACACAGTGAGTGTGCGGTCTTGGGGGGAGATGCAAATGTAACCTCTTAAAGGGTCTGACAGGTTATTGCTGTCCTGCCTAGAAGAGCAAGTCATCACGAGGAACAGGCTAAAAAAAAAGTTGCTTATTTAAGGTTTGGAAGCACCTAACAAGTGAGAAAAAAATGCTTGTCCACCAACAGAGCTCTGCAAGAAGCAATTCTCTTTCAAGGTCTTGCCAGCATCTGTGTGTATCCGTGGAAAGGTGGGGGTCAGACGACGAGGACTAAAACGCTGGCAACCCCGTGACGACAGGCAGCGGTGCCCAGCCTGCATTACCCCCCGCCTTTGCTCAGGTCACAGCCGCACACGAGAGATGGCTGAGCCCCCTGACTGCACCCCCAAACTGGGAATGAGCCACACAGCGCCGTATAAAAGTATAAAGGATGCCGTAATTGGCCACACCTTTGCTATTGCTGAGGAAAAAGGTGGGGGTGAACCCGCTGGCTTCACCACATGAGCCAAAAGGAGCTCGTATTTGAGAAATGACTAGAGAGCTTGGAAGTTGAGAGACACAGAGGTTATGCTGGAGGCTCTGCAGCACACTTCAAAAAATTTGTAGTCGCTGTGCAATATCCTTTCTTTGACACTGCGTGCCCACAGTATTTAATTTAGGCCTGGATTTCTCATTCACACCAAGCTCCCAAGGAGCCGTATCCGTCGATAATGCTTTCTTTTATCTCTGATTGGTTAAAAGACTCCATCCTAGGCAAGTCCATCTTAGTTATATATGCAATCATTAACTCCCATCTGGATTGTAACAGTGCATTTTATTTGAACATGAAGCAATCAGACCTTCAGAGACACCTACTAGCTGATTACAGTGAACAAATCACATTACTTTCTCCACTGACTCCACAAAATATTGAATTAAGCTCAAGATTGCAGTGTTTATATTCAAAGTACTCCCCAGACCTCAGAAAGTTCTGCCACAATGAAGCCTTACAGTATAAAAATAAGAGTTATTTGCCCGGGAAAGAACTGTCTTGTGGTCTAGTCTGGGGCTCCTGAATCCCACAGGGCACCTCACTACCTCCTCCAAGGCTCATTTTATACCTACGGAAAAAAATTAAGGATTCTACAAAAACCAAAGCTCATGAGCATTCATTCCCCTTCCCCAGGGGTGAACTGGGAAAACAAACCCCAAGTAACAAACATTACTTGTGGCAGTAAATACAGAGCACCCAAACATTACAGTTTTGATGGCAGTATAAGGAATAAAACTACTACTACAGTGGGCACATTCTAGAAGTTGCCATCTCTGATAAAAATCATCATGTTCAGACAGAATAATAATTATAGAAATTACAATAATTCTTCTGTCTTTGCTACTTATTATTCAGCTATTCTTTTCCTGGCTTTTTCTTTGCCTGATTTTTATTGCAGTTCTACCTACGGGCTGGGCCAGAGAAAGTGTATGCAAAGCGATCCCTTCTTCCCATAATGAAGTAAAAAGGCAATACATACTTTGACTAACTTCTATCAGAAGTCATAATTCTACAGGCAGACACATGAAGGGCACATTTTGCCCAGTTTACCTCTGCTCAGGAAGGACTCACTTCTCCCTTTTCTCCACCAGAACCGCTCCTGAGGTTTATTACTAACTGAAAGATTAAATCTGTAATAATATTATTTTTCTACAAGGTAGCGCCCACCAGGAATAACAGATTAAATAGTGTTCTAGCTTCAACAATTGTTAACACACACCGCATGAATTCTTTCCTGCCAGCTTCAATGTTTCTGCCTGAGTGTTTACAGAGCCTGTTTCACAAAAGTGCTTACTTGCTTTGCTTTGCAAACCTTTCAGATATAGGGATCCGAGGGGGGTGGCAGGGGGTGCAGGGAAAGAAAGACGTTAAAAATAATTTGCTCCGCACAGAATGATGAATAAAGACATAAGAATTTTACTTTCTGTAAGGGACCAATACTAGCTGTGAACAGTGATTTTTTGGGAGATCGTAGAATCACAGAATCATAGAATAATTTGGGTTGGAAGGGACCTTTAAAGGTCATCTAGCCCAATCCCCCTGCAATAAGCAGGGACATCTTCAACTAGACCAGGTTGCTCAGAGCCCCATCCAACCAGACCTTGAATGTTTCCAGGGATGGGGCAGCCACAACTTCTCTGGGCAACCTGTTCCAGCATTCCACCACCCTCAGAGTAAAAAATTTCTTCCTAATTTCTAATCTAAATCTACCCTCTTTTAGTTTAAAGTCATAGCCCCTTGTTCTACCACAAGAGGCCCTGCTAAAACATTTGTCCCCATCATTCCTGTAGTTCCCCTTCAGGTACTGGAAGGCCACTGTAAGATCTCCTGAGTCTTCTCACAGGAGAGGTGCTCCAACCCTCTGATAATTTTTGTGGTCCTCCTATATAATATACAATCACTCCATCGGGTCCAAATGTCAGGGATCAGCAGGATCCTCTCCCCCACAATAGATTCTATGCTCTCCTTCAGTATTTTGACCACTCTTAGGAGAGTGCTAGCGCTGAAGGCTGGATTTCAAATTGGTGAGGGACTCTCTGATGGGGAGGACTGTGACAGGGGGACACGACACCCCTCAGAGCACAATGGCCATTAACAGCACTTCCCAAGGAGCCGTGGCAGGGGAACAGCAAACGCTGCTCCTGAAACCACATACATCAATGTCAGTGTCGTCCTTGCTAGCTCAGATGCATAGCTTTCAGCTGGGATATTCATTATTAATTATTATTAAATTTATTTATTTAAGTGTGCTTTGCATAGATAGACACATTGTCAGTCACCAAGGACTTAATATCTAAATTAGTTAGGACAAACAAACACAAGATGAAACAACACCGTAGCAAAGAGCGTGTGAGGGGATTACTAATGAAGAGAGAAAGAAAGAAGTAATTGTTTTAAGTGGTGGGTTATTTAAGTGAGCCTTTTAAGAAGAACCCATGGATTTCAAAACCAGCCAATATGATCATTACAATAGTCTAGGCCAACCGTTTTATACGATGCAAAAAGCAGGCTGTAATCTCAAAATGGACATTCACTGAAATATTTCAACCTAGGTCTTGAACCCACCTCACAGGTGGGATTCAATTCCAAGTCTTACCACCTAATTCCCTGATATCTTTTGCTTCTTGATGAATGGGGAAAAATAATTCATCACATGAGGACAAAGAGGTTTTTCTGATGCGGAAGAAGAAGGGATGCAGAGAGCGAAGCACAGCAAGCAGAAAGGAGAAGGCAAAGGAACAAACAGAGAAAGGAGGGGGTGGCCCAAATGGGCTGTTCAGAGGGAATGAGAGTATGTGTGCTCGGGGGAGAAACATGCAACTTGTTGCTGGGGTATATGGCCTTACAGGATTTTAGTGAGCTTACTATGAAAAGGGCTGGAGGTAGAAAGCCAGTTGCAGAATTAATAATATATGTTTAGATATCTGAAAAGGATAATAACTGTATCAGCAAAGCACCACTACATAAAGAGAGGAGGAATGAGTGGGGCATGAAGGCCAAATGAGATCTAAAATGTCTTTGGCTCTTTAATAAAGAAAGGCTTTTATCTGAGGTCTTTTTCATTTCTTTTGTCCAGATAGAACAGACCAGCAATTTATATCATTTATTAGATAAACCAGAATCCATTCTTCAGTTGGTGACTAGAATATATGTTTGAATTTTCCCCCAAAAATTATAAAGCAGTAGAAGAGGAAAGTACATGGACTCCCAAGCTTTGAGGGTCATCTACCTTACCCTAGACCATCATGTAGACATATCTGGCAAAAACAATGGACAAAGAAATTACAGGAGAATAAGAGGCTTTGCAAAGGTTATTTTCTTGGATCTATTACCTCCTAAGTGCATTCTTAAAAGATTTCTTATAATCCCGATCCTGCAGTCCCCTTTGGTGGCCATCTCCAATTGTCGACCCTTAATTTTCTTTCCATAATACCGACGCTATGTTGTAGTAGAGGTTCCCAAAAAGCCCAAAATGACTCATAAAACACTGGGGTTTCTGGTTGTTTTACATCAGAGTCTGCAGGTGTTTCAGAGTGCATGTGAGCTAAGCCTGGCCTGCGAAGGGGTGAGTCCAGCTTCACAGTTTTCTTAGGCTTCAGAGAAGGTGCTTTTAGGAAGAAAAAACAAAGCTGGAAGCCACGGGGCAAATATTTTCAGGGTCTGCTACTCTTTCTGTGATATTCCTCTGCTTTCAGAAGTATGATTCTTAAAATTGTCTTGTATGGCTTCAATTCAATCTCTGAAGTGCAATTTTATAACAAAGAAATACTGTTCCCGGGATGCAGTGTCATAGGAAACAAGATTCCCAGTTTATAGGGCATACACACAACTCCCTTTCCCGCTTGTAGCTACGTAGCTCACTCTTCCCCCCGCAAAGATGACTTGTGGCACCGGCAGCAAATTCTGACATGGAAAAATTATGTTGGAGAAGCATTTAATCTCTTTTCACCTGTTTTTTATGAACTCTAAGTCCTGGAAACAAGAACCATACCCATGTTAGTAAATATCCCTCCCAGCAATCCTATCTATCTACTACCGGCAAACCACTTCAGAGTGATTCCTTCAAGCGTATTTCTCCCATCCTGCAGTCTCAAGAGCCTGCCTAAGACACGTCCTTATTCTTCTTTGTTAGATCTCCTTCAAACCCATTTGAGACATTGCTCCCAGGGCCAGAACACCTTCCCAGGGCATTGGATATATTTTTCTCTCATATAGAGTTAGTATTCTTAATTATCTCCATCAAGAAAAAAAAACAACAGAAATCTAAAAGAGCCCACAAAAAGTGTTATTTTAAGCATGGAAAGTCCCAAGATTCAGGGGACTTCTTTCTAATGGGGAAAAACAGTAGGAAAAAAAGAAGTCTTTATCAACAATAGTAGATGGAGATTGTCCAAAAGCAGAGGCAAAAATCTGAAGATGCTGTTAGGTCACTTCCCAGGTAGGGTGTACAGGCATTGTACACCCTACAGACCATGTACAGACCATGTACAGACCATGGGGGGAGTACTTGGTGTCCTGGGACAATGCCCTACCAAGAACTATGCTGACCACTTAACCATGCAGAACCCCAGATGAGTGCTTAAATCTCTCCCCTAGCTTTATTCCATTTTCTAGAATAAGCTATAAACTAGGGTAGGGTAGTAGGATAGACACGACCACAGCGATCATGCAAGTTCTCAAAGGCGATGATGGGTGTGAAGACACATGGAGCTGCTCTCAATAGGTTTTACAGAACCTCTGCCTGCAACTGAAGAACCCCATGTATTACCACAGAGGCTGATTTAAGCAACTAATTATGTTTTGATTCTGTGCTTGATTGTCTGTTTTCAGGGGGAAAAGAACCCCTGCATTCTCCTGCATATTTAATGTTTTTAATTTATTTTCATTTCGGTAATGAATTGTAGGTGCCTCTTCTCTTACATGTAACTAAAGGGGGAAAAAAAGATAAGAATTTCTGAATAAACCTACAAGAGTGATTGTTTCAGTTTGGAAAACAAGGGAGTCTGAAATAGACTGATTAGATTTAAAAAATGCAATAAAAGGTGAGAAAGTCCAAACAGAATAATGGAGTTTTTCTGAGAATTTCAGCTTGCAATAAAAATCTATTTTTAATGAGGCAAAAAAGTTAGGCAAAGAAAGCACACCAAAAAAGAATCCACTGAGAAATTTGATTCTAACACTGAAACTGTCTTCTTCGGAGACAAAAATCTGTCTTTAAAACATCTGCAGAAGGGTTACAGAAATAAATCAACTCTAGCCAAAACAAGAGTTCAATAGTCAGTACCACAGTACCACCTTGTGGGGAAATAAAAATAGTCTCAGCGATGGCTTCTACTGCACAGTTTCAGGAAATACCCATCATAAAAACATAACATTTGAACTAAGACAAATGAAACAGACTCAGGCACCAGCAATGTATGCGCTGCATGATTTCTCCCACTGTCAAATTACTTTCTTTGAAGAATCTAGGTTCCATTCAAAATCTTTCAGAAGTCTAATGTAAAATCTTCCTGGAAGAAAAATGTCTCCTTTTACATTTGCTTGCATTCCTTTCTCGAGTTCCATTTGCTGCAAATTTATTTCTCTCCTGAATCAAGGGAACAATCGCAGCAGGCATGACTAATTCCACCCCCACAAAATGCTTCATAAAGTTAAAGGCTATGACAGAAACAAACTAATGCCAGCATCTTTGAGATGATTTTTTTTTTTATTGCGTTTCTGTAACTGATGTAGAGATTAGAGACAGTAATATTCCTGAGCACATTTGAAGAAATAAGGTTATCAAATCCGCAGATGCCCAAAGGGAACTACCACCTTCTTTTCTCCGTTTCTTTCACATCATGAAAGAAATCTGTATGATTAAGTAATTGCTGGCTGTCAGAAGAAACGGTCACATTTTAAGAACTCTATGAAATGTAATTTTCACACTTTCAAAAATAACATCTTAGAGGTATCTCTGAATGTAATGCCCCTAATAAAGCAAAGCAACCAGTTAGTTCTTTCCTAAGTGGTTTAAGCATCAGGAAAACCAAGAGGCAGGCTGCCCTCTGCGTTTCACCAATGGGCAGAGCTCTTAACATCAGCTCTTCAGGACATCCCATGTTGGGGTATTCTCTGATGAGACCAACAGTTGGGGCAAACTGAAATAAACTGTGCCTAAACATGTATAATGGTCGTTCTTTAATATAATGTTGCCAGGGGAGGGGGTAGTATTCCTTTGGGGGATTTTTGTTTGCTTGGGTTTTATTTTTTTTCCAATATATAAATTAAGTTTAAACCTGGTTGCATTCATGCTTTGGAAAACCTCCTGTTAATGGAAACAGTGAAGGATCAAACCCACAAGAAGCAGCAGTGAGCAAGGGGCTTCGCAGCTGCCCCTCCGCTCCTCCATCACACTACATGGAGCAGAACAAGCTTCTCAACTCAACCAATTAGCCATTGATCCCAAACATTTGCATGCCGTGTTAATTCCAGCTTTTTAATTGCTCATCTTTAACGTTCTGGTTTAGGAGTTTTGTGAGAAAACCAACCCAAATTTTGTGCTGGACTGACCAATGGGAAATGGAAGAAAAGTATGGCTCTTTTCAGCCTTTCTTATCTAATAGCTCAGTCACTGTGCAACAGACCACCAGTCAAACCCTTCCTCTGCCTGAGGGGATTCAAACTTCATCAAACATTCATCTCCCAAAGATGTTATTAAATGTCATTTTTAGGGCATTATGAAATGAGTGTTCTTCATCTTGTCTTGTCCCACTTTGCGAAAATACTTAAAAATCAATTGAATCAGGGAGTAAACCCCCATTCTTTAGCCTCCTTCCCTTGCTCCAGTTAACAGCAGATGATAACATGGGGTGGAAGACCATCGGGGGAATGACCGTGAGCACCTCCCAATGTAAAACTGCTTGGCACTGGATTGTCCACTAGAAGGCAGCATCTGTAGTTAAAATTCTCTCAAACTTTAAAGAAACTGAGCCTTGTTGCAGGGAGTAAATTTATGAACAACTAGGTATAAAAGAGAATAATGATTTTTACATTCAGCAGCTTGACCTTCACTGAGAAGAAATTATCTCAAGTGCCATTAACATCTAACCTACTGGTCTGATACCAATTGATAGATGTATTTGTGCTCGCTGAAGAATGATATGCTTAGATACTTGAACTTGTTGAGGTTATGACAAAAATCGGACCTTAGCAAGTTAATTGGCTCAGCACTCCCATTGCATTGATCTGGCTGCTGAAGTAATGGCTACAGTAATAGTCTGAAGAACCACCTTGTTATGAAACACTCAGTTAATGACAATGGTCAAGTACCACCTGACTAGAAGTTTCTCGGGTGGGGGGGGACAGGAAAATTCCTGGTGATTTGTCACTTTCTGTTTTAACAGGACTTTTGCTCCTATCTGATCTCATTTAACAGGGAGCATCATACGTCTTGCGTTTCCCAGTAAATCAGAAGAAAACATCCATATTTCATTACCAAACAAGTGATACAATGATATAAACTGCTTACTTCCTTCTTCTGTGAATGTATTTGCTTTATTCTTCCACTGGTGAAAACGTGTTATCAGTTGATTTTGACTGACCACTTTGACTGACTGGCCATTCAAGGCCAGGCTGGATGGGTCTATGAGCAACCTGGTCTGGTGGGAGGTGTCCCTGCCCACGGCAGCAGGGTTGGAACTCTATAATCTTTAAGGTCCCTTCCAACTCAAACCATTCTACCACTATGATTTTTTAAGACACCTTCTAGAAAGATATACCATCCCAATGACACATAGGCAAAGCACATTAACAAGTATATCTTCAAAAAGAGCCAGATCTTTGTGATTTTTATTGTACATTACAGAAGATCAGCTTTCAGCATTTTGGTTATATAACTTTTAAATCAGAGATCAGTTTAAAACATGATGAGTTAGTGGCATCTTTGAGTCCTCCATGTGAATACAGCAGCTGTGAGCCAAACACACATCCACAAGCGACCAGAAGGCAGAGCCGTTCCCAGGGCACTCCTGCACATGGAATGAGGCTGGAGCTGCACGAGTATGGAACTCATGCTGTTGGAGACACAGAAGAATCAAGCTGCCTCCTGCAGAGCCGTTTCTAACCTGCTAGTGTATTTCCTTGAAACCCAGAAGAACCCAGGTTGGAAGGGACCTTGAAAGATCCTCTGGTCCAACCTTGTGTGGGAAAGGGAGGCTAGATGAGATTATCCAGCACCATGTTCAACCGTGTCTGGAAAACCTCCAGTGATGGGGATTCTACCACATCCCTGGGGAGGTTGTTCCAGTAAATGACATTTCTCACTGTAAAAAATTTCTTTTCTCGTATCAAGATGAAACCTCTCCCAGTGCAACTTGTACCCATCACCCTTTGCCTTCTCCATGTCACTCTTTATGAAGAGAGAGCCTCCATCCTGTTTGTAGCCACCCTTTAAGTACTAGAATACTGTGACGAGGTGCTCTCCTGAGCCTTCTCTTCTCCAGGGGAAAAAGACCTAAATCCTTCAGACCTTCCTCACAGGGCAGTTTGTCCATGTTTGTGTCAGTTCTAGCTGGGATGAAACCAGAAACTAAGTACACAGAGCACCTAATCCTGTTTCTATTCTAGAATGGATCTTCTAGAATGGAAAGACTTTGAAGGCAAGTTTCTCATCCCCAGAAGCCTCAGTGTACATGCACTCAGGCTACATTAGTCTTTATCCTCATTACGTGATGAAAGTCATGAACAGTCTCCCCTCCTACCTCCAGCCCACTGCTCCAGTGCTTTGTGGGACTCCACCTGCTCGGGTGTCTTGCATAAAACATTCAAGGATGTCATCTCCCTTCTCTAATATTGCTTAACAACCACACCTGCAAGAATTCCCTCCGCTTGCTCTGATTTATGAGTGTAAAGCTTTAAGAGATGAAAAAGGGACTGATACTCCTTATCCAAGAAACAAAAAAATAAAAATCCCCCCCCCTCCAAACTTCACCTCACACTTCAGAACAAGACCTTACTCAAGTACTTCTGTTAATATAATTTTTACTTCATCTTAAGAGCATACCAGTTCATTTCAACGTATACTCAGCTAAAGAAAGACCATGATAAGAATTTTATTATTTACATTTTCAATAGCACTTGCTTGACCAACATATGATTGGAGAAGACCTCCTTAGGTAACGAATACAGTACTCTGCTCTCACAGACAGTTATGGCAAATACATGATTTCACTGATCAGGCACCGTCCAGTGAACCGATTTTTGCCCTGATAGCAAGAAACCTTTTTCAGGTTTCCAATCTGTACACATTAACATGAATCTTCTGCCAAAAGAAGTTTCCTTTCACTTGAACATCACTTCTCCATCAGTACTGTTTACCTCCCCAATCCCTTTATCTTTCCAATCTCTTTAAAAAGAGGCAACATACATCCTCTCGGCCTTTGTTTTGCAGGATTAAACATGTCAAGTTGTTTTATTTTCCCTCCTGTGCTAAGTCCCCTCTTATCTTGAACATCTTTGTAGCTTTTCTCTGCAACTAGTTAGGTCTCAATTCATTTTTCTTGGAAAGCAGATAACCAACACTCTAGAATCTTTCAGATGAGGTCTGCATAACCTTGTATAGCTTTATTGGATATATCATACAGGATATATAACCTTGCATTTTTTTCTAGGGGCATTATCTACAAGACTCATAGTCTTCCCAAAACCAGTTAAAACATGCAAGTTGTATTACTGTCTCTTCCCAAAAAGTTTGTTATAGGATAACAAGATGAGTTCTCAAATTAATTCATGAACTTGCACTCTAATATTTTAAATATTAGCCACTTTACTTCTCTTGTCCTTGGAGTCATCTAATTTTTCCCATTTGATATTCTTATCCCCCTCTCCATTAACTATGCTGTCTAAACTTGTCACCAGAATGACTGTTACTCTCCTAATTCTCTTATCAACACCATTAATGAAATTATTAAGATTAACAAGGTTGCTCTCAAAACTGAAACTTAAAAAAAAGCCCTATTAGTAACTTCATTCCAATACCTCCCTTTTGATAGTCCCCATAGTCTTCTGACTACTCCTCCACTCTCCTTACCCACTTTCAGTTCTTTTAATGATTCTTATCGTGTCCAACTTAATTAATAATTTCCCACAAGGCAATATATCAAACACAATCAAGATTGAATATTTCTATCCATTCCCTTTGCCTAAAAATATCACAGAATTTATAAAAAATGATCTTTTGTTAATCTGAGATAATCTACCTTTGATTAAAAAGATGTGACACTTCATTCCATTTACCTCCATGCTCTTCATTATTCTCTCCTTCACATTTTATTTTAAAACCTACTGAGAGCAGACCAACACATACTCAGATGTCTGGATCAGTTTTTACACCTTTCTAAACTTTGAGAGATCTAACATGTACAAAGTAAGGTTAAAAAACAATTGTGAACATTTCATTCCCTGTAACGTTCATAGAATCACAGAATCATCTAGGTTGGAAGGGAACCTTCAAGATCATCAAGTCCAACCATCAACCTAGAGTCTGACAAAAAAAAAATCACTAAACCATGTCTCCCAGCGCCATGTCAACCTGTCTTTTGAACACCTCCAGGGATGGTGTCTCAACCACTTCCCTGGGCAGCCTGTTCCAATGCTTGATAACCCTTTCAATGTAAAAAAATTTCCTAATTATGGATATAAAAATATCCAACCTAAACCTCCCCTCATGCAACTTGAGGCCATTTCCTCTAGTCCTGTTGCCTGTGACTTGGGAGAAGAGACTGGCCCCCACCTCTCTACACCCTCATTTCAGGTAGTTGTAGAGAGCAATATGGTCTCCCCTCAACCTCCTTTTCTCCAGGCTGAACAACCCCAGATCATCAAGTTCCAAACCCCCTGCCATGGGCAGGGACACCTCCCACCAGACCAGGTTGCTCAAAGCCCCATCCAGCCTGGCCTTGAAACCCTCCAGGGATGGGGCATCCACAGCTTCTCTGGGCAACCTGGTCCAGTGCCTCACCACCCTCCCAGGAAAGAATTTCTTTCTAGCATCTAATCTAAATCTACCCTCTTTGAGAGAGCTTTTTTCTTTTTTACTGAATTGAATGCAGTTCCTTGCATACAGTTGTGTTTAATATTTAGCAAAGTAGCATGCATTTTGCAAGGCTTTTGTTTATTTTTTTTAATGTATGCATTTTATTGCAAATGACAAGGCATACTGCAATTGAAGGAAATCTTAGCTTTTTAGAGGACTTTAGATATTGTGAGAAGTCTTCCCAAAAAGGGAAAGAAGTAATAAGAAAACATGAAGCACGTAGGGGTATTTGTATTTTGTGTATTTGGCAGAAGACAACCTTGTGTATTTGGCAGAAGATAACCTTGTGCTGCTTTGCAAGAGTTTGTAATGCAAGACAGAATCGGTGAAATCGTTGAGATTCATACTGAAATCTGACACACAACATGCTGTGACCTGCTCTGGCTGGGAGCAGACAGAGGGTAGGCAGGATAATATATCTGCGCGTTTGTCTGTACTCAAGAAAATGTGCCCAAATTCTAAACTGTAAGATCCTGTGTATGTTGGATAAATTTTAGCAAAGGTATTTGGGCTAAATCTCAGGTCTGTTAAGCTGGCCCTTTAGACTTTATATTTTACGTAAGACCTACTGCCACATCTTTTGAAAAAAATACAGATCTTAAACCTGCTCTATGACAGGAGCTACAAACAGCCCCAGAGCAGCTACCTTGGGTAAATGCATTTGTGTGCATTCTGTCCATGGTATCCTGAGACTTCCAACAATCCTGAAGTGGTCACCTTCCCGGGAGTGTAACCTGCTTCTGCTGGTAGAAACAGGTAACGGAGACCCAGAACATGGGCTTCTAAGGTTCTAGGTATTTCTTCTAAATATCAGAGCATCTTTTCTTCAAGATAAACACAGCCTGTGGCGGGTGCAGCTTTTTTTTTTTTTCCCTTCACCCTTCAAATGTGTTTGTTGAATAAATATTTAAAGTATTCTATTTTGGGGTTGTGTAAGTTATACCCAGTCCCCAGCGCAGCTAATTAAGACTGTGTCAGTCAGAAAACAAAAAGAAGTGACATCAAAATCACCACATCCTTAAAAACCCCACCTGATCTTCACGACAGTGACATTTTGATAATGATGATGAGACTGCCTTTACAAAGAGAGAACTCATTATTTTTGAGATACATATTTCTACATCAATTTCTGAAAGGAAATGAACCTTACAGGCAAGTATAATTGGAATGCTCTCCTCCGCGCTCTTAATTCTCATCAACAAAAAAAAAAATAAAGGTAACGGAAAAATCTCACCACTAAAATACAAAAGACTGCAACTGTCACTTGCCTGATATATATCCTCAAGAGAGGTCTGTGAAACATAACAAAAAGAGAAATATACAGTTACTTTTACTAGATATCACCAACCTAAAGTAGCACCACCCACGTGGCCATCTTTCTAAAAAGCACTAATTTACTTCACCTTCCCCAATGCATAACACATGCGTCCAAAAAAAAAGAAAAGTTTTAAGTTCAGAATTCTGCCTGACACCATGCTCAAGATTGCAACGCGGCGTCAAGCAGTGATAGATTTTGACACATCCTTTTTTTTCCACTCACTTCTGTTCCATGGCTTCAGCTGACCTCATGTGTTGGCTGCCCTGAATCTTAGTCTTCAAAGTGTTCAGAGAATGGAGGCAATTCATCCAGCACTATGAATTTATCTGAGCACTACAAATTTATCTGAGAGGAGTCCAGTTTTGATCTGATCTGCAGTTTCTCCGTGTGTCAGAAATCCATACTCTACACCTTCCAAAACCCAATATATTGCACACTCAGCAGCTGAGACAGTAGCAGCTCCTTATACAAAAGTGATAATGCATTCTTTAAGAGTCATCAGGTCCAGGTAAAAATGTGGTTCTTTGTGACTCCGTGTCACAGTATGGTCAAGATGTGTACTAAAACCAAAATTCAAATACATCTCTGGGTACAAGCAGGTGCTAGATCCAAATCATCCAGAGACTACATACCTGGAGAGCACCAGGGTCAATATGAAAATCCAAACCTATACATAACCTCTGAGAAACGAGGGGCTCCGAATAACACCAATGCTGGATGAAGCAGATATTAGCCACATTTTGTGGTACCTGGAACCTTCCCATGTCTAACAGAAGCCTCTTTAGATCTTTCTAGACCAAATCATATCAGGAAATCAAAAAGCAACAGGATCCAGGACACAAGTTTGCTCCCCATGCACACACAGATCGTTTGTGCGATGTAATCACACCAACCCTACCTGTTCTGGAGACCAGTTTCATCTTGCTTGCAACACTGTCAGCATTCAGCATGACTCCTTGCCTGGGATTTCTGGATTGCCAGGCATCTGGCAATCCTGGACAAATTACTACAGCTGACATAAAAAGGCAAGAGGGGAGCAAACAACCCAAAATAGAATCTGTCCTTGGTCTTCTCTTCTCTAGCTAATTGCTTAAGTGTCTTTTCTCGGGCTAGCTCTGTAAACCGGCTCTGCCTCCCATTTACAAAACTTCACTGCGAGGTACAGACAATTCACAAGCGTTTTAGTGGAGGAAGATCTAGGAAAGCTTACTAGATCTACTAAAACTACATACTATTAATAGCGTTGTACAATAACATAACTTTTTATATATAGCCCCGAGGCTAAACATATTGAAACGAAGCACAGCTGTTTTGGGAGAAACACAGCAGCTCTATCCGCTTGTCCCAGCACTGATTTTGCCCCGAAGGCTCAGTCTGGGGCCATGGACTACCAACACACCCATGCGTTGCCCCAGCCAGAAGTCGAAGCCAGCACTAGCTGTTGGAAAAGTGGGCTGAGATTCCCATCAGCTGGGGACTGGAGAAGGAGTGAGTAGTTAAGGTATCCGTTCGTTCCCAAGTCCTTATTGCTCGGTGTTTACATCGTTTGCTTAATTATCCTCCACTCCCCAGCTACCCTCCTACCTTCCCAAGAGCACAGGCCCTTCAGAGAAAACGCGTCCCATGACACGCGTCCCCCATACGTACACTAATTCCCCCGATGAAATATGTAAGTATATGTTAGAAAAAATGGGAAAAGGAAAACTACTAAGCACTCGAGAGGCGCCGCCCCGCATCACACAGAGTCAACGCGCGGTGGGGGCGGCCGCCTGGGCCCCCTGAGGCGGCGGGGAGCGGGCCTAGCCCTGGGTGGCTCCGCAGCCCGGGAGGAGGCCCACCTGCCCCTCCAGCCCCAGGTGAAGACCACAGCGACATTTCCCCCGCCTCAGAGACAGCTGGCGGAAGCGGCAGGAAGAGGAAGAAGCGGGGCCGGGGCGGCGGCTGCTCCCCCTGGCGGGGGCGGGGCGCGGCGGGGGCGGGGTGGCTGCCGCCAGGCCGTGGCCCCACCGCCGCCTTCTGAGCCGCAGCCGCTGCCGGGCGCTTTTCCCTTCCCGCCCCCTCCTTCGGCGGTCCCTCCCCCGCCTCCCCGGCCGGGGCAGCAGGAAGCGGCTCTGATGTCAGCGGCGGCGGCCGCGGTGCTGCTGCTGCTCTGAGCGGCTCCCCCCACCCCCGCCGCGGCCCCCTCGCCCCGCCGCTGCTGCCGCCACCGCCGCCGGGGCTGGCGGTGCTTCGGTCCCGGGGGCGCCCTCTTCTCTCCGCCGGGGACGCGCGGCCCAGGCGGCTGCCGGGCTCCGCAGAGGCCGCGGCCTAGGGCAGCCGGCGCGGGGGTGCGGGAGGGCGCGAGATGCGGAGCGGGGCCGCCGCCGGTGGGGCCTCCGCCCGCCGCCACTGAGGCCCGCGGCCGCCGCGGATGCGGCCTCGCCCCGCGCGGCGGCCCAGGCGGCGCCTCGGCCAGGCCCGCCCCGACCTGCGCGGAGGGCAGGAGCCGCCGCCGCCGCCGCCCCCCGCGTAGCCCCGGCCTAGGCCCTCCTCGGCTGCCCGGCGCCCAGCCCTCCGCCCCCGGCCTTCTCCCCCGGGTGAAAGAGGAGGGATGTCCGCTGCCGCCTCCGCTGAAATGATTGAAACCCCCCCGGTCCTCAACTTCGAAGAAATCGACTACAAAGAGATCGAGGTGGAAGAGGTGAGCGAGGGCCCCGGCCGCCGGGCCGCCTCCCCACACGCTTTCCCCCTCAGGCTGCCCGGGCGCGGCCTGCGGCCCGGCCCGGAGGGGCCAGCCAGGCCCCCGTCGCGGCGCCGGGCCTGGGGTTGCCCTCCCCAGCGCTGACCCCCCGCTGGCGGGAGGGGCCGCGGAGGCTTCCTGGGTGCGGGGGACTGGCGGGACCACCCTCTACTCACCCCTTAGTATGCCGGCCCCCCCAGCGTACCTGCCCCGGGGGTTCCCTTCTCCTCTGGATGCTGCAGCGGTTGGCAGCAGAGAACAAAGGCGGGGTAGCTGGGAGCCGAGGTGCCAGCTTACTTCTCCCAACCCGGCCGCTGTGCTGCGGGGCTTTATTGAAGCGTGGTAGGTCTTGTTTTTCAGGACTTGAAAGTTTCACCGTCCATTTTGCCACCCGGTTTTGTATGGGTGACAAACAGTTGTCAAACACTGTCGCAAGAGGAGACTGTTAATTCTGGTGTTTCTTTCGGCTCCTTATTTCTGTGTGCCCCTGCTTTCGCCTTCTGCCACCCGTACCAGTGTTAATTATTTGCTAAGTTTACAGCTCTGCTAGCTGTAAGAACGTACAGATCTTTTTGCGTTATTTTTTCTTAATGTAGGCTAGTGATGTTGCACTCACGGATCGTTGTCACTCATGGTCGCGTTTCATTTGTGACCTGTGTGTGTTACCCAGGAAATGACATTCAGTTATCATATAACAAAGTTGGAGGCAAGTCTTTCTTGTCCTTCTTTAGAGAGTTTCATAGTAAGATTATTGCCTTAAATTCTTTGAGGCTGGAATGGGATGGACAAAAGTAGAGAATTTTGTACGTACCTCTCATCTGTCTGGGTTTCATGTGAAAGTAGGATGGGTGTGAGCTAAGATAGCTTACATGCTTTACTAAAAGGCTCAGTAGTATGTATATACCACAATGTTCACTCTCAGAATCAGACAAAAATACTGCTGCTGTTGGATTTTTTTAATTTCTCCCCTGCTAGCATCTCTACAGGAATGAATTTGATTCATGCAGATCCATACTGAATTTGAGGATCTAACAGACACCCAAGACTCCTGAAACAATCTTTGTGTTTGTAGACTAATATCTTTCTCTTTCAGCAATGATTACTCTCTTATTCTTAAAAAGTTTATGTTGAAGTTAATTTTGTTGCCTGTAGTAGCTTTCGTAGATATGACAAGCAGCGCCTCACATTTTTAAAAGGGTTTTCTAGATACTGGTTTGTTAATAATTATTATGCTGGGCTTGTGTTGTCGTGGAGAGTTCACAGAACATAAAACTTACAATATTTTCATAGGACACCTGGGCACTCTCTGCTCTGTTCAGCTTCTGTTGTGGTAACTTCAGCTTTCACCATAGCAGACACCGGATGTTCTCAGAAGACAGTATCTTCTGAAAGATTACCTTTTCCCCTTTCTATGAATGTGGCAATCATGAAGATTTTTGACTCTGTATGTCTAATCATTCCTCTTCCCTTTATGCATTTAGCTGTTCTGAAGGGAGAAAAAGTTATGGTGTTTGGGAGCTGACAGTATTTTTGCATTGGATATATTGGATAATATGCTGACATTTTTGCTACGCTTACTAATGAACAGGGGTAGAGCCACATGCATTGGGAGAAATGGCTTTACTTACCCAGAGAAGAAAATAAAGTTCATAGGAATTTATCCATCATAAAAAGGTATCCTGTGATGGCTCTCAGAAGTGAGTAGCGCATACGTTACACATAACACTTTGAATGAATAAAATGCTGTACAAATCTTTAATCCTTACGACACCCTTGGGAAAGTTGTTAGCAAGGATTATATTGCTATTTTACATGTAGGAAGTGCAGAGCTGCATAATGTGTAATTGGTGTAACTAGAGTTTATCATTCTAAGGTTTAGTGTTCAGAGCTTGTGTGTGTCCTACATACCTGCCTAGCACCCGCTGAGACAGGACTATATGTATGAAAATGTATGTGGAGAAGATGCCTAAGCAGTAATTTGTGCTTTATTTAGTTTGATTGTTGCATTATCCTCAAAGTGCTATCTCTGTTGGAGATGACAAAACTCATGTGATATAAACAAGGGAGCTCTGATAAAGTGTTCGCTCTGATGACAGCTAGTTATGCTCAGTGTACCTGTCCTGCCAGAAATTCTTTCAGGCAAAGGGGATACCATAGTGCTGAACATAGTCTAATCATCATTGCCCAGAGAAAGAAATAAAAGCTACTTTACAGTAAAAACAGGTGGATTAGAGACCATACTTAGACCTTGCTTTTCTCAACTGTGGGTGTTGATCTCTTACTCATGATGCAGTTTCAGTGCAAATAGTCGACTTTACAGTCGTAACAAAATGTACATAATCACGGAGGGTTTTCTGTGCTCTCACTTCAGGCTGGGAAGTTTTCAAGGATTTTTAAATGGCTGTAAGGGCTCCAATTGATCAGATTTTAATATGCTTGGCAAACTCAAGATGTTTCAAAATGGAGTGTCAACATATCTACACTGGAAACTCAAATGAATGCTTGTATAATCATAGCTTTGCTGTTGTATTATCAAGGCTTGTCTTGTCAGCAGATAGCACTCCCACTCTGCCACTGGTTTATTAATAGATATTGAAGTTCTGGAATACTTGCAGGCCCTGAGTCCTTGCTAATAAATGTAAGATCTATAAGTGCACTTTCATTTAGATTTGGCTGAACTCTACTAGATAATATCAAGAATATACCATATTTTGTTTTAGCTACCATGTGCATGACTATAATTAACTGTATTGTAGTGTTACTGCCCACCAGTCAAACATGTCACCAACTTCAAGCTGCCTTTTCATTATTTGAAATGCTTAGATTGAATTAAAATATAGAGGTAACTGTTAGAAATGAGTTGGAGTCAAAATTGATGTGTCACAGTGGGAGCATCTTCAAAACTAGAAGGGAAAACCAATGTAAAACTTGGATTTAACAGAAATGTTCCCTACTTTATCCTGGAAATTTTTGACTGTGAGAATGTCCTCTCATAAGTTTTTGGATATTAGGTAGACAAATCATTAGAAACTGAATCAATGCAAGTACAGAATTTATTTGAAAACTTAATAGAACTGAAATCACATTAATAAAAAGCTGAACAGCCCTATTTTAAGATTTCATAGTTAAATCTAGACTACTTCCCAGAAGAGCTTTCCCGTCTTAAGGGATGAACAGACCTTGGTTTTGATTTGTTCTGGCAACCTGCTCCCTGCCAGTCTTTCCTGAAAATCCCACAGCCCTTCCTCCATCACGTAACTCGGTAACAGTCCCATACATGACCAAAACACGGACCTCTTCGTCACATGATGTGTATTTACCTTGGATCACACAGCCAGAAGATGCATGTCTGGTCATGTATGCTGTGGCCCTGCCCACTCACTCTCTGCTGTAGCCAGGTTGAAAACCATTGCCATATTTGTGTAGTTGCAAATTACTTCTGAACAGTCTGAAAGCATAAATTGTTTGGAAAAACTGTTGCTTAACGCTGTGCTGATATACTGTAGTATACACTGAAGTTTATTTTCAACAGTCTGTTTGGGCAACAGTAGTAAATTCTGAGGGGATTTAGGGTAATGTTTTCTTTTAAGATGAACAGGTAAGCTTTCTAAATATTTATTTTTAGAAAACCTACTTAAGGGGCCAGCAACTAAGGAGCTACAATTTATGGCGTGTTCACCTACCTTAGGCATTTTTGAAACAGTTGAATAATTTCATTAACTGGCTGAGAACTGCGTGTGTTTCTTGTCATTATGGTGCAGAGCAGTTCAGAGGCGAATGAGGAGAATAGGGAATACAGCATGACAACTAGTTTTAGCTCCCTTTATAGTAGTTACCTTTTTAAAAGTTAATGAGATGCAGTAGCTAATTGTGTTCTTTGTTCATTACACTACAAGGTAAAGCAGATTTGTGTAAATGGCTGCTGAACATGGAAATGTTACTAACTCTGTACATAAAACATCATTAGTTGTATGGCCTGGGAGATTGTGTCCAGTTGTAGAATACCTGCTCTAAAAATCTGCAAAATTGGAAGGCATTTGGCTGAGAACTACAGGTGTGACTTAAGATCTGAAAAATACTCCTGGATATCTGATGTGAGTACAAAAGGCTTGGCTCTCAAGAGCCAAGGGTTGTTGTTAGGAGTCCATTTGAAGTCAGATACGTCTACAGTTTCTCAGCCTTTTTGAGAAAGGTGCAAAGTTGGGCATCGAGAAGCAAAGGCAAAAAATTAGTACATAAGCCAGAATTTCTATGATTTTACTTTCAATACATTTCTGATTTAACTCAAATAACTATTTTAATTTTGTTCAGTTGTACTAGTGGAATATTCTCTTCATTCATCTACATAAGGAAATAGCTGAAGTGTCAGGTGGAGTATGAATTTATAGTGGAAGTTACGTAACAGTGATTTCATGTGCATGAAACTTACTGTGCAGTAAGTTTTAGAAAATGGTTAATAAGCCGGTTAAACTGTTAATGTTAGACTTACTTTTATGCATGCAGATTTATTCAGTGAATCAATTTGCATCCTGTAAAATAAACCTGTATTTTACTCTCATAAAGAATGTGTGGGAAAGAAACCTCATAGGCTTTTCTATTCCAGTGGTGAAAGCAAGATTCATATTTATGAGATGACAGTAAAGTGGCATTAGATAAATGCAGTAGCTAAGGTCACACAGCTTAGTGACAGCGTAATTGCTATCAGAAATTGGGGTGTGGGAGTGGAGAGGAAGGCCATTCCCTAAGAAAAAAAGACTTCACATGTCCCTTATTTATCCCATCCAGTGGATTCTAGCAGGATTTTACTGACTGCAGACTGATTATTTGTTTTTCAAAGACAGTACTGTTAGACTGTGCCAGCCCAGCAAACCCAACTTGTCTTGGAGTCCTTCAACCTGAGTGCTTCGTTAGACAGCATTTTGGGTCTAGAACCCCCTGTCTGGGCTGCTGTAGCAGTACAAACTGATTCATACTAAAACATCAGACAAGTGTTTTGTTAACGTTTTTAAATTACTGGGAGTTAAAGTGAGTTCAGTTCTTGAGACAGAGCTGTAACAGGCTGTCATCATGTAAAAAGCTGGAATGAAAGTATAACGTGATAAACTGTTATCTTTGCTTGAGGCACACATTTCTTAGAAGGACTGAGCTATCGAAACGCAGAGAGGGTTGGTTGTGTGCTTAGAGCAAAGGAAGAATTTCTAGAAACACCCATAATTTTAGGAACATACCTGATGGTACTGTGATTCTCGGTAAACACATACTGAAGAAGTTGAAAAGTGAATGGTTTCTTAAAACAGAGCTAAATTCAGATAGCCAAGTCACTAAGAAATAGCTGTACAGTGTTTTGCAGCTCTAACAGGTGATGCCCTAAATAAGTACCAACAGTATTAGGTTGTGTCAAGCCACAGTTACGTGTATTTATTAAGTATATGAGATGATTTTTAATAACCGAGTTTTTTCATTAAGAAATTTTTTTTTCTTCCAGTGTTTTGTATAACTCTGAAGTTGAAACTTGGGAGCTAAATCTAAACTAAATTACTTAGTTTACTTAAAATTAGTGGGACTGCTTATGGGGTTTTGTGGGGGGTGAGGAGGTTGGGGTTTGGGTTTGTTGTGTTTTTTGTTTTTGTTTTTTTTTTCATTGCTGTATGAATCCCAGAAAGGGAAAGCAACATTTAGAATTGGGTTGAGCACTAATACAAATAAACTTACCCAGTCAAAGAACAAGGCTGTAAGAACTGGCAGATCTCAGCTCCTTCTTAAAAGTGCTGCCAGGGTATTGGCCACAGTCACTTGTGGCACAGGGCCGATTTGCTTCAACCTGCTTAATAAAGCCTAGCACACACAGAGGAACCAAAGCTGGCGTTTGAGACTGGTTAAATGAATGACAGAAAATGTAGGCATGTATTTTGCAGGGGCTGTAAACTGTTTTTCTGTTTTTCCTGGCTTCTTTGGGCACTTTTTTTTTTTTATCTCTGTGCTTTCCATGTGTTGTATAGGCAGGCATGTGAAAAACTGAAAACATTAGTATGCTTTATTGGTAGTGCTGGAACTCTTGTAGACAGAAAGAATAGAAGCAAGTAAACTGGAAAATGTGTTTCTGCTTTTATAAAGCATTATAGAACTTACACGCACACACACCCTACCTCTGTCTTGCATTGTGTCTGAAGCTTGAGAGATCCTAAAGTTCAGTTTGTGTGAACCTTTCATTTGCAAATATACCAATAACCAAAGGGACATAAATATTAAAGATAGTTCAGAGACTGCTGTCTGTTTGGAAGCACAAGTTTTGTTGGGTTTGTGTTGTGGGGTTTTTAATTGCTTGTCTTGCTTCCCAAAATCATAAACAAATGTGTCATGTAGACACTGCAAGTTATGAAGACAGTTCTCCAAGGAGTACTACACCTGCTAACCTGGGAGCTATTGTATTTTATTGCTGTCCTACATATCCAGCAAGTTTTTTTTTTTAGAAGGAAAGAACTAGGTATCCAGGATGCAGAGCGAGCTAATGTGGAAACTTCATGGATAGGGATGAATACTTTGTATCTTTATATTTCGGAGCTAATAGAAAACCTGTGCAGTTAATGCAAAGCTGAAATGAATTCTTCCAAACTTTGGACATTTGATAGGGGAATAGGGTGCCTCTGAATATAGAGATGCATTTTTATTGTTTTACTGTGAGGGGAATAAAATTATGGGTCACATCCCTTAGGACAAAATACATCCTTAAGGGCTTAACGTATCTGCAGTCTCTATTTCCTGCATGATTTCTAGTCTACATACATACCAGTCAGTATAGTCCACATACTTACTAGTCAGTATCATGTATCTTTGTTTATGTACAACATTCGATACTATTTGTACACAGAGGCGAGGTAATGTTTGTTCCAGGGCTCTTGTATGGTTCGTATTCTTTAAATAAGACTCTAAATGCATTCTCTGGAAAACATGCAAATGGCACTGACGTTAGCCGTGTCACTTAGTTACACAGTAAAACATAACTTTTTACCGGTTTGAGTTTTATAGGGAGAATAATAAATTAGTATATACTTTTCAATTGTTAAAGCTCTTTAAACATTTCTGCCCGTTAAAAATGTGCCTGTGTCACTGTACTAACAGAGTGATACTTGGCAAACATAATTCTATTCTGTGAAAAAGCAGAAGCCCTGGTGTTCTATTTCTAACTGTGTCATCTGCCCTATATTTTCCTTTTTTCTCCTAGATGATATTTAGACAGCCAAAATCTTTTACCAAAAGAATGTGTTTATTTTTAGATCATTTTCCAAACGTACACAGTGCTACAACTGCTGTTTATTGATTTGTTGTGTCAATAGTTCCATTACCTGTGCTTCATATAATTCAGAATATGCACTACTGCCCAAACATATGGTGTGGCACCAACAGCAGGGGACAAGAAGGAATGAGCGTGAAGAAACTAAAGTTCAGGCAGCGCCTCCCTCCTGTGCTATTAAGTTACTTAGTTCCAGCCCACGGTGTTGAAGGAAACTACGTAGTGTTTAAACCGTTCTGTCAAATTCTAAGACTTACCTCTTTAAAGAATAAGTTCAGTGAAAAACTTGAAGGAAAGGAAATTTAAATAGAACTCACTGCAAACTCCGTTCTATCGATTATAAAGGATGTTTTTATGATGAGTAAAGTACTTTTTCCCAGATTAAATAGTAAGGACATACTGGGCTCTCATATACAGTAAACTTCAAGTTTGAATCGGATCCGTCATTGCTTGGACGGTTGCTCCTCTCGTGTGCTGTCCAAGAGGCTGAGCTGCTGTAACGGAGGATCAGCTCTTCTCTGTTTTCCCTGTATCCTAGGTAAATACTCAGTGCATTCGTGTCCTCTTCTCAAGTTCAACCCTCTGCCTAAGCAGGCACCAAGCACTGATAAATTGTTACGAAACCTTGACTGCATAGTCATTTATCAAACTCTTTCCACTAACCATAAAATTTATATATCTGATGGTCTCTCGCAGCTTTCTATTATGTAATTAAGATTTAGATTGCCTGGGAAACTTTTCCTGTTGGTTCCTGACACTGATTTTTTTATTTAATTTTTTTTTTTCAGTCATCAACAGGACTTTATAAAGTGCTTGATTCTTGGAATTTATTGCACTTTTCAACTAGAGCCTAAGTGTTGTGACAGTCATGGCACAACATAAAACAGCACATTTATCTTAGTTTCTTCATCAAATAGAAATGGTACTTAAAAATACAGCAAAATAGAAAAATAATGGTTTCTCTAGTATGTGAACTGTAAATACACGTACCAGTTCCCGGTATTAAACTTACAAATAGTCATGGATTTATTTTCAGGGGAACAGTATGTAATTATATTGGCTTATTGACTGAATTTGACCATGTGGAATCAAATGCAAGAGATACTTGAGCTTTTTTTTTTTATATCTGTAATTTTATTTTTATATATCTGTGAAAAATATATTTAATATATAAAAATCTAAGTAGTATATACTACATAGTCATACTGTTAAAACTATATCCATAATACATATAACGTATTTGTACATATGGACATATACAAGTCTTTTCAGCAAGAAAAGATAGGACTAGCCAAAAATGTAAGCCTGATCCATCACAAACTGTTGTAGATGTTTCAGGCTAATTAAAAAAAAAAGTCTAATTGATCCATTAAATTTTATCAGATGTATCTGAGACCAATCTTTTAACTGATGTATATGCACTGTTTTCAAATAGCTGGGTTTTTTTTTTCATTGTCACGTAACCAAGCTGTAGTCAGTAATTGTGAAAGAGTGTAAGGAAAGCCACATTGAGAAAAGGAGCCTTCTAAAAGGAGTCTCCCCCTCGGCCTTGCACCGTAAGGCCAATTGTATCTGGCTGGGAGAAATCATTACACGCATGCTTCCTATTCCCGAAGTGGAAGGAAGAGTTCTTCCCAGTTACCTGACCAGTTTGGGTTCCTCCACGTCATAGGGGAGCAGGAGACCTCGGATTGCCACTGCCAGTGCATTTTGTCCTGGACAAGTTGCTCTGTGGCAACTGAGCAAGTGTTCTCTCGTTAACTGTCTGTCATTAGCACTTCTCGGGTGTGAGCAGTATGCTGTTTGCGTCCCACACACTCAATAAATCAGGGCTTTAGTGACACGCTGACTTAAGGCACATGCACACACACAGACTGATGAGATTTTTCTTAAATTGTAGGCCTGCTTGCACGCTGTGCGAGCAGGGTGGAGTGGTTGTCAGGGACAACTGTCTTGTGCCTGTAGAAGAAGGTAGGGGGCCTGCCAACCCCAAGAAATTGGGAAGTTCTATTCAAAACTCCTTTTTTCTGAAGGAGAAGGGCAAATACCAAGGGAAACTATTTGGGACTTTCAAGTCTTCTGGTGACTCACTGTTTCCAGTTTGTTTATATGTACTATTTCTGTAGGCTGCTTGACTATCTTTTATATGGCTTGGTGTTTCCAATCTCAGTTGTGGACTGCAAGAAAATAGTTGGTACGTTTTATAAGAAGAGTCAAGGCCCTATACTGTAGCTGGGGGAGGAGGGTACAATCAACGGGTCCTTTTCTGCACTGGACAGAATGGGGCATGTTCTGTGGATCTACTGTGGATATCTTGTGGTGGACTCAGTCTATGAACCACTGCTGTGGAGGGTGAGAATCCAGAACATCCTGGAAGGCTAAGTGCATGCTGTAATGTAATAGAGAAAAATCAGTCTTTTTGTTTATTAAGGAAACCAAAAGAGGAAAATGCCATTGATAGCCATTCCTTGGCAGCCATCTTTCATATCCATATGTAACTTTACAAAAATATTGAGTATACTTCCCCTTTTCTCATCTTTCTTAATGCAAAATCTTGATTATTTTTTTTTAATTTCTATTTTCCCCTTTTCAAATTGGGGCCTTGATTGTGAACTTTCTCACGTTCAATGGGAAAGTTTAGCAGGTCTTGAGCTATGCAGCTGCAGCCTTATCTACTCCATTCTCAGGGGAAATCAGCTTCACTATTTTTTTTTTTTATTTATTTATTAGGAAAATACATAGGGAGAACCTAACCCAGGCATGGTTTACATACGTGATAGTTGGTTTTCACATGGAGCCTTGACAAGTGCTTGTACCTTCCTGGCTACCAAATTGCCTTCTCTGGATCAACACTCTTAATGTTCTGGATTATTACTATATTGGGGGCCATCTCAAAAAAAAAAAGTTAAAATTATTAAATGTTATTTCTTCAAAGGCTGAGCACTCAGGCAGCAGGCGGTTTGTATTGCTTCAGCATTAGGAACAGGTGGTTATTCACTGATCTCCTACAAATCACACTTTTCTTTTAAGAAACCATCCCATTTAGGAGTGAATTAACTAGTGAACCTATGAGAATCAGTTTACTGTTTTTCTATAATGTGGATGCAATAGTGTGTTGGAACATTCTGTGAGTCTTCTAATTACATTGTATTTCTATATTTTAATTTTGAATATTCCTCCCTCCCGTCCCCCCAGTCTTTTTCCTGTTTTCCTTGGATAAAGTTACAAATAACTGTTGACTTTCTAGTGAAGAGCTTTGTAATTTTGGGAAGTGTGGTTTTTCATCCGAAATAGTACTCATATTGTGGGCATTGCCCATTTAAGGAAGTTAAAGAAATAAAATTCTGCCATAATAAACTGCTCTGATAATCACATTTGTAAATGCTTCCACTCCACTCTCTCCCTTCTCCCCTCACTTTCACTTCTCTTCTTGTTCTCCTCCCAAAAAAAGTGTTTATTTCACTAGAAGCATCCCCTTTGTTCCTCAGGATACATACAGTATTACTTGAAATACTGCTACTGCATGCTAATAATAAAATGTTTTGTATGTGTGTTTTCCAATTCTTTTGTAAATAATCTCTGGAGGAAGCTTAGCTAAGCACCAGTTAGGCTTTGATGGCATATTAAATTGTCTTCAGGTTTTTTTTTTTAAGTTAAATTCACTTTCTGCCCGTTAAGTCCTGCGCAGCAAATGAAACTATTTCAAGTTTTAACTCAAGTGTTTTGTATTATCTTGCTGTAGGTTGTCGGAAGAGGAGCCTTTGGTGTGGTCTGCAAGGCAAAATGGCGAGCTAAAGATGTAGCCATTAAACAAATTGAAAGCGAATCTGAAAGAAAAGCCTTCATTGTAGAGGTACAGTAAGTTTGCTGGAAAAGGTGGGATTTGGTAGAGCTTGTCTTCTTCAATTCATGGGCACATTTAGTGCAATAAAAGCTATGTCTGTCTTACAAGGTAGTAAGGTAGGTAGTCTGTGGTACCCAGTACAGTCGTGAACCCCTTGTCACGCAGAAGAGGACACTTATCAGAGCACATTGCAGCTCCTTTAACATATATCCCGTAAAAACTGAAAGGCAAAGAGGGAGAGAGGTGGTCACACAGGTCAGGGAAACACCAGTTCCTGGATCCTGTCCCAGTGTGGAGTCAGGGTGAAGCTGAAATACCCATCAAAATCCTGGAGCCAATTAACGCTTCCAGGGGCTACAGCATAGTTTCTTAATACAAGCGGGTCCATACTTGAAATTGTTTTTTAGGTTTTTTTTCAGCAGTTCTAATCATTTCCTTATTTTCTCTTGCATATAAATTTATTAATACATGTAACTCATTTAAGAGCAATCACTCTTTGTTCCATCCCTACATCTTCAGAAAAACCTTGAGTAGTTCAGATGTACTGATAAACTTATAAACAAAATACATAACATTTTCTAGAATCAAAAGTTAGCCGTGTAATTTAAATGAGATACATTGTGACGTGCTGCTTAGCGTTCAGTTGGTAAGAATCTAGGATGTTCAAGATACACAAAATGCGTGAAAAATAAACCTCTTTATTTTGGAATTTAAAAATGTTACACACTGAAGGGTTAATGGCAGCACATTTGTAATAGGCCTCTCTCTGTAAATATTTATATGTTGTTCATTACCAAGGAAAGTTTTCAGTGTTATTAATCTGAGCCTAATTTAATACTGAGTAGATCTGATTAGTCTCACCATTTTTGTGTTCGGAAGAGATCTGAGAAGCTGAGCCCAGAAATACTTCAGTAATTACTGGGATTCAGGAAGCCCTACACAGTGCAAGCATCAGTTGTGATACTCTGTTCTGGTCTTTTAGAACTTCTGAAGTGTACAGAAAAAAAATGGCATTAGCTTCCTAGGTGATGAACAGCTTAAGCTGCTCCAGAAGTCTGTGTAAAGAGAAAAAAATTCCTTTCTCCTTGCTGTCTACTACCTACTGGTAAAGAAAAATTCAGTGCAAAATAGTCTGATCATCAATTAGTACAAGGAGTGGTTCTTGGAATTATGTCAAGTTCATTTTAAACTGACTGGCTTATTTTACAGTGTTGTTGGGTTTGGGGTTTTTTTTGAGAACAGTAATTTTCTCTATTGTGAATAAATACAACATGATTCAGATTGTTTATGAAGTCAGAAATTGAGATTCTGAAGTTGGAGGCTCCAGAAAGAACACTGAACCTATAGAGGTCATAGTTGCACAGCGCTTACAACTTGAGTAATTTTACTAAACCATGAAAAAAGTGCTTTCTTTAAATTTAATTTCTTTAAAATTTCTAAGTACAGTTCCAGTTGGGCACAAACCTAATTACATAAATTAAAATGCAAACAGGGATATCGGTCTTATAATTCCTAAAATCAGCATCTAGGGTTATGCAGAGATATAAAACTGTAAGTGCTGTTGTGGTGTATGAACTATAGATGTGAAAATAAAGCATTAGCCCTTTTTTCCCATTGTTTGAAATGAAGTGTGATTTGTATTGCAGCTTCGACAACTGTCACGAGTAAACCATCCCAATATTGTCAAGTTGTATGGAGCCTGTCTAAACCCAGTAAGTTACAGCTTTGTCAGTCTGGCAAAAGGTGATGCAAGCATCAGTGCACAAAATGTGTATTTAACATTCAAAAACGTATATTTTATATATGTTTTATATTTTAGCCATACTAAACATAAATAAACAAATATGTAGGTTGGTTGATATTTTCAGGTTTTTGTTTTTCTTTCCTCTGCTATGAGAAATACATTCTTGCAAGAAAACCCCAAATGCTGTTTCTAAACACCAGTTATAATTCAATCTGTCAGAAGAGCATCTGGTGTATTACATATGTAGTGTCGTTCATATCTACAGTCTTATTAATTGCGAATCAGCAATATAAGAAAGAAAATACATCAGCAACACATGATTCATAGCTTGTAAATCATTTCCTATTTTCATATATGCAGTTTTCAGGATTTTCTTTCTTTCTGCCACAGCTGCAAACAGTCCCACAAATTCTTAAAGCAGAAAACCAAGGCTTGTGACAGGACAGATGTATACTCAGCTAATTTAGTTTGGGTTATTTAATTGGGTAAAATAATGCTGCATCCCTTTTTTCTTAGTATTAGTGAAATTCTTGTGGCATGGATTTTTATAAGCCACTAAAAAAAAAGTAAAGGCAAATTACTTGAGGTTTGAAGACAGCATTTGCTTTTGTAGACAGGGAGAGGGAGGTCGTTCTCTCCTAACTTACAGTGGGAACTAAGTATAAATCTGATTTCTGTTTCATAAACATAAACATGTATCATTCAAACTGACACTTTACCTCATAGATAAATTTTCCATTAGCTTAGGTATGGAGACTTTGCAGTCCCTCTCAAAGAACTTTCCTTTAAGCTTACAAAAGCTGTTTTCTGCCCCTACATTTAAAACATCCCTGTTTTTTGTCCCCTCCTCCCCAAAGGTGTGTCTTGTTATGGAGTATGCTGAAGGAGGTTCTCTGTACAATGGTGAGTATCATTTCAACATAGTGTCTTCCTGAAGCTGAAGTGTTATTGTTAGGGAAAACGTGATCTAAAATACAAATTTGTTTCAAACATACGTCTCTATCCTTGGAGTTACTTAGAAGCCATCTGGACACAGTCCTGGACAACTGGCTGTAGGTGGTCTGCTTGACCCTGCTTGGTGGACCTCCAGAAGTCCCTTCCAACCTCAACCATTCTGTGGTTCTTTGCAATACTTCAAACAATTTTAATGATAAAAGAGTGGACATTTAAAAACCACTTTCAGTCCACTGGTTTGTCTCTTCGTATCACTTTGTTATACAAGTCACTTAAGGTTTTCCAGTGGAATATCGGAAAAGATTCTTCCTTAATTTATAAATTCCTTGAGCATTTGTTTAACATAGACTTTACCAGGGGTAGCTGAGAACAAGCAACACCCTTCATACTGAATTTTAACATCAAAAATTACAAAAAACATACTAAAAATGGAAAATATTTTGACATTTCCATTATTTTAACAGTCTGCTGAAGGATATTTTCAGCTGCAGTGATGAGGCCTTGATAATTACTGGGATTTTGTAGAGCTTTCTGACTGGTATGTTGTTAACTCCGTTGTATCTGTTGTAATATGCAATAAAGTTCTTTTTAGTTTGTGCCTTTGTTTTGCAGTGTTGCACGGTGCTGAACCTCTGCCTCATTATACTGCTGCACATGCCATGAGCTGGTGTTTACAGTGCTCCCAAGGAGTGGCGTATCTCCACAGTATGAAACCAAAGGCTCTAATCCACAGAGACCTGAAACCACCAAAGTAGGTTTACAGCTCATCTATTTTCTTACAATTGGAATTTAAGATCATTTATAATAATGGCATTGCGTTTGAAAGAAATACCTTTAATTGATTTGAAACTTCAGTCACAGAATGATGGTGCATGGTAATTACAGGAAATTACCTCTACTCAGCTACTGTCTGTTAAACTGGAAGAACATCCTGCTCCTGCCTTGCATCATGGAATAGGGTTTTGATAGAGATAGGGCTTCTAATCAGAAGCATTTTAAATGACCCAATTTTACAACGAGTCGTGGTGTTCAATGAGGGAATGTTAGGTGGGGAGTTCTTGGTTTTAACGTCATTAATATGATATATTAGAGCTTATTCCCCACATGATCATCCTCCTTTATTGTCTCCTTCTGCCTATTCCACTACCCTTGTCAGAGTCTCCCATCACTTTCCACTGAAACAAAAATGAATAGTTTTCTGCCCAGTCAGCTTGCTGATCTGACTCATTTTGCAGCCTTGGATCTGGCTCCATGGATTAGGTGGAAGCAGAAATCTGGGGATTAGCAGGATCACCTCCTTTTGGTGATTGCCTGCAGCTATTACCAGATAAAATTGTTAGAAACTACGCTTTAAATCTCCAGTTCTTTCTTGTATCACCATTTTTGATTTAGAGAACTGTTAACATATAACTTCAGGTGCTTTCATTTAAATAAATAGCTACTTTGACTGACATTAATGGGAGTCTTGATAGTTCGTCTTCTGGTAAAATTGGTACAGCACTTGTTTTTCAGCCTCTGGCATCTGAAAGGCTAATTTTGTCAATATATGTTCAGTGGTTTATGATGGGTAAGTAAATTTATGTAAAATCTAGCATGTAGAAATATTAATAAATTACAACATATATTTGATTATTTTAAAATATTTCATATGTTCAGAATAGGCACAAGTGACCTTACTTATTTCTCAAATTATAAAGTGAAAGCTCTGAGAAGCAAAGCCTTAGATATTCAACTGTATTAAAATGATAGTTTTGCGGATTAAAAATAACAGTGGATTATTACCAGGCTATTTCATGCTATAATTTTAATTTATTTTTTTTTCTTTGACAGTTTGCTCTTGGTGGCTGGGGGGACAGTTCTAAAAATCTGTGATTTTGGTACAGCTTGTGATATTCAAACACACATGACCAACAATAAGGGAAGTGCTGCTTGGATGGCACCTGAAGTTTTTGAAGGTAACAATAATTTACAGTGTCAATATTAGGTGTTCTTTGTAGGAATTCAACCGTGAATGAATTTGATATAGGAAAAAGAGCATAATGTAACCTTTCTTTATTTCAGTCAGGGTACTAAAGTTTGAGGTAACAGCTGAAAGAGTCTTGGCAGAAGTCAAACATTTCTTTAAAAATCTGTGTGATTCCAAATTGTCAAATAATTGTGTGGAGTTTCAAAGAGCTGCAGTGAATTAACTCTGCCATTTTAGAATTAGTTAATGACATGAAGATGTGGAACCTTTATTTGTGTCATTGCTAAGAAGTACCATTAGACAGCTGCTGTTTTTTATTTTATAAGCAAGGAAAACATAGCCAGAGGGCTATTTCCCCAGGATTGTGCTGTTTCCAAGATTCTTAAGTCATTTCAAACTATTCTGACATTTAAATACACTGTCATTACTTTCACTCCCTGTTCTGATCAGCTTTTATCTTTAGAATTTCTCTGTTAGTGTCTCTAAATTGAACATAATTGCCTTCATTTTCAACCCCCCACTTTCTTGTAACTCCATCTTCTGCTTTTTGTGTAATCTAGAGATTTGATCTACTTCCTTTTTCCTACCTACTGAGGAATTTGTCATTAACAGTTAATTTAGTTAAGTAGGAAAACAAGCTATTTCTTGGAGTGTAGCTGGGGAAGACTGATTACACTTGATGATTAGATTGATAATCATGCAGCAATATTACCTGAAATAATCCAGTCAATATTAGATTGCAAATTAAACACTTTTTAGCCAGTCAGTACCCTAAATTATCATTGCGATTAGCAGAGTGGTCTGGGGGAGTCATCTTCCTGCTTTAGGAAGATGATTTTTTTAGGAATCCTGATTTTCATATATTTGGCAGCAGTGTTTTCCCAGATTCTGGATCCAAGTGGCCTCTTTCCTTTTAGTATCATTATTCCAGAGAGAAGCAGCAAATTCTCTGTATCCATATATGTTTTTAGGAGGTGTTTCCTCCCAAACACCATCTTTGGAGCTTTTGTTTTGAAAGTACCCTTTTCTCATGCGTATTGCTCAGAGGACCCACACAAGGGTGATCTGTTTCATTCTACTACCTAAAAATTTTCTATTCTGTCATTTTATATTGAGGCACCTACTCTATTTCTCTAACTATAGCTAGGAATGCTACTTTTCTTAACATTTGCTTAATGTTAAATTAAATTGTGTAAATAAGAGATTATTTTTTCTGTTAGAATTAATCACTAGGAAAATCTGTGTCAAAGCTAGATTTTTTTTTTGAGTGAAAAATCTTAATCAAAACTAGATTTTGAAATAAGTATATTATAGTATATAGAGAGAGTATAGTATATAAGAGAAATATATGGAGAAGACTGAGAGGAGACCTTGTTAATGCCTGTAAGTATCTAAAGGGTGGTTTGAAGGAGGAGGGAGCCAGACTCTTTTCAGTGGTTGC
>JAOTQQ010000023.1:79741837-79781530 GCA_026546715.1 Gallinago undulata
CCCAGGGAGGTTGTGGAGTCCCCTTCTTTGGAGATTTTCAAGACCCTCCTGGATGCAGTCCTGAGTAACATGCTCTAATACGCTCTAGGCAATCCTGCTTCAGCAGGGGAGTTGGACTAGATGATCTCTATGCTCCCTTCCAACTCTAATAATTCAGTGAAAATTCAGTGAAATAGCAGGGATTTACAGAGTGTATCCTAATGAATTCAGCAAGGGCAGACCAAAGAAATCTTGTATTGCAAATGTATTGTTGCACAGCGCAAAAACAGCTTCAGTTTACGATGGGTTTATGTACTTTTATCTGAAAGATTTTACTTATAGTGACACAAGTCTTTGTACAGGTATCAAGGAAAGAAAGGAATCTTGTAGCTCCTATGATGCAGCCTGTCAAGTTACTCTTGAAACAGTCATTAAATTACTAAAATAAATGGTAATATTATTTTAGTACTGTTCTAGTACTAACAGTCTTAGATTAGGAGAATAAAGACACAAGAACTATCTGTTGCAAATGGCAGAGTGCTTATTGAAATAATTGTTCTAAATTAAGATTTTTCCCCCATATTAAATATTAAGGTTCCTAAAGCCTTGTACAGATGAAACAATCTAACTGAAGACAGTATTATTTAGATCAGGATAAAGAGAAGGAGACAAAGTGCTCTAATCTCAGAACTTCCTTTAGAAGAAACTGCTTTAAAATTGCTTTGGGATAATTGGAAGCATCGAGGAATGATTGTGTCCATCAGTTATCCTGCCTTGGTCTGTTACACAATGAAATGATATAGAATTCTCACTTCTTTTGGACTCACCCGCAAAACAGAATTTCCTTGCTCAAACAGAAGAATGGCACTACTTCCCTGTCCTAGACTGTGTTTCATGGAAGTCATGTGGCTACTTAGACAAGAGGGACTGTTCTGCTTCCCTTTGCAAACATCTGCCTTTGTTAACAGATACATTTTTATTTTTTTTTTCCTCAGCACCTTTGAAAAAAAGCTGACTGGTAAAGCTGATTTTGCTATTCCCCTTCAGTAATTTTTGAACTCATTGAGCTATACATTCAGCTACTTTGATAACAAGTGTAAAGAATCATAAAATCATTTTGGTTGGAAAAGACCTTTAAGATCAAGTCCAACCATTAACCCAGCACTGCCATGTCCACCACTAAACCGTGTCTCTAAGAGCCACATCTTTTAAATACCCCCAGGGATGATGACTCAACCACTTCAAGTTTTGGAGATGCCAAGTTCTTAAAGAATTTTGTAAAATCAGTAGCTGGGAGAAGTCCAAATTAGTGCCTTCACTTAGGACTTCTGCTTTATACTGCTGCCTGTCTCTCTCTCGCGCTTGCCATGGAAACTGACTGGTCTGAACTGGCCCAAGAACATGCTGGTGTTCTTACATGGTTTGTCAGAGGTGTGGGGGCAGAGGAGGAAGGCTTGGAGGTAGAGTGGAGCCTGTCGCAACTGGTTGCTATATGAAACTAGGCTTCTTTAATTCCACTTTTTATGAAATAATGTATCTGAATTTTGCTTTCTGATGATGTATTAACAGAAAAATCTCTTGGCCACTCAATGCCAATTTTGATCCTTGTTTGAAGGCAGATGAGCAAATCTCTATGACTTATATTCACGCATTTCTTGCCATGTCGTTAGCCATTCACACTTCTTTTTAGTACTTGCATGAGTTGTGGTTCCAGAGCAGACATTCTTTCTTTGCAGTCTCTGAACACTTTCATTCATTATTCTGTATCACCTACATATCTTCTCCACCTTTAAAAGGCATCTTAGAAATATTGAATTTATGGTCCAAGAACTTTAAGTAATGACATGACAAAAAGAATAAGAATAATAAACAGGGAGGAAATTAATGGCGAGGAATTGAGGAGTCTGCTGATTTGTTCATATGGGAACTTACTAGTTCTGCTAAAGACCTGTAATTAATAAAGAGCGATGGAAATGACAGATGTTGTCAGCTGGCATATTGTGACTAACATGGAAGAAATGAGTTGAAGAAGAATATTTAGAGGAAGCAAGCATAGTCAGTTAAATCCTGAATGCAAGAGATCTTTAAAACTTAATAGAGTTTTGTATAATATAAGGAAACTGACGCATTTTATCATTTCAGGATAACTCCAAGTGAAAAGGATTGATTTCCAGAGAGGGGCATCCTTAACGATCCTACTGTCAAATGATTTCAGACTTAAGTTAGTGTGAATCAGCCAGCTTTAGAAAACTGGTCTTTTTTCAGCAAAACAAATGTGAAGTAAAAGGAAGCATATAGAGCTATTTATTAGCTCAAACTGTACTTCTTTTTAATGTGTTACATAAAAAAGAGATAAATTACATTGATGGTTTTCTTCCAGGTAGCAATTACAGTGAAAAATGTGACGTTTTCAGTTGGGGTATTATTCTCTGGGAGGTAATTACCCGTAGGAAACCTTTTGATGAGATTGGTGGTCCGGCTTTCCGCATAATGTGGGCAGTTCACAATGGTGAGTTGAAATTACTTTATTGTGTTTGAAGTTGTGTATTTGACCTTTACCTTTGCTAAGCATTCTTAACTGTGCAGCTTTAAATTACTAGCTTTTTCATTTTATACTTTATTAAGTATGCATTTAATAGTTAGGCACTGCCACTTTTGGATCAGTGTGGGTTCATATTATTAGGCTGCTCCAGTGCTTGTGTTTTGTAACTAGTGTATGAACAAACAAGGGAATTCTTTTTTGTTATGGCATCAATTTAAAAAGTGATCTGCATCATGTGCTACAAAAAACCCCACAACCCCTCTGTCTGGAGGAATGCCGATTTTATTAGCTAAGCTGTATTTATTTATTTTTATTAATTGGTCAACTACAGTAAATGCGTGAGTTTAAGTAACTTGATCTGTCTTTAGAATTGCTAGAAACTGTCACGCTCTTGCGTGAGCACTGAGGTTTAAAAATGTTATTTTGGTCTTCATCTGTTTGGTTTTGGGGTTCCTTTTGTTCTGCTGTTTGAATTGTTTCACCTTTATATCTAGGTACCTGCAATCATGGAGCAGGATTCTGCTGTGCTAGGTACTACGCAGAGCAGATTCTCAGGAGCTTAGAATATAAACAGGAGACAATAGCTAGATTCAAATGGACAGAAGAAAGCAGTGGTACAAAATTGGTCAGAATAATAGACTGTAGTATCTTCACACCAGAGGTGTAACTTTTTTAAGAGTGTGTTTTTTAGGTACCATGGCTAAGCAGAGCTTTAAGAAGAGTAAAGTAATTATAGTGAAGTAGTTTAGAGAATGTCTGCAAAGAGTTTCTGCCACTTGTGAAAGACATCGTCAAAGAAATCATGAACTTGTTTGGAAGATGTAATTAACAAACAAGCAATGAAGGCAGGTACTCAGCCTGAGTGTCATTGCTAAATGATAGAAGCTTCAGGTGAGCGCAGGCATCCTCTTCAATGAAGAAGAGAAAGGGGTAGACAGTGATAGGATGGATGAGCATTGTAGTCATAATAATGCACAAAGATGGGTGTTTGCAAATGGCATTTTTGAAGGAAGAAACAAATTCTCCATGTCATTTTTTTCAAAGACACGAGTCATCGAGATTAGAAGCAATGAATGCCTTGCCTAAGTGTAAATGTAGTAGTCATAAATCAGAAAGCCTTGGTAAGGTGTGGGAGTACTCTTTAGGGAAAGAGAAATTCCTTCTTTATCCCTTCTTTTGCTTTAAAAACTTCTCTCTTTTTTCTTTCTCTTTTTTTTTTTTCTCTTTTTCTTTTCCTCCTTAAGAAGGAGTGTTAGTGCACTTCATCTCACTTGAAACCACCGTGGCACTCTTACTTCATGTATTACCTGTTGTGGTTAATCCTTTATTTAAATATACTTGCTGCTTTCTGTGTAAGGCGTCTCTACATCTCATGTATTAAATACAAACGAATGTCCATTAATTATCCTTGTTGAAATAGTTAAAAAGGTATAAACTTGATCTAAAAACCAGCTGAATAGTTATACAGCAGTTGAAATAAAACACATGATTAAAAGCGTGTATAAGCCATGAGAAAAGTCACCTGAAATAGGTGCTTCTAGTGCTTATTAATTTGTCAGGAAGTTCAGAGCATAATCAGCCCTCAAAATGACTTTTTTGCTCTCTTTTTTTCTTTTGTGGTTTTTTTTTTTTTCCCTGTGAGTACAGCATTAGGAACCAAAGGCTGTTACTAGTTTGGTCTAGAGCTTTATTCTTCAGGAAGTGGTAACATATTCATTAGCCATTGTGTAGCGTGTTGGATTTGGTCAGTCAGTAAATTTATTCAAACCATTACCAAAGGAAAAGTTTCATTTTCTTTCTACTTGTTTATGTGTAATTATAACTTGTATGTAGTGCAAAGGAACTACTTCTGTCAGTTTTTTGTTTGCAAGAGAGAAAATTAAGTACAGACCAGTTCTTTCAAACTACAATTAACTATACATTTTCCTGTATTTACTTAGCAAAATACCGGAGAGAGTTCATCGCTGTCAGTCGTCTTACAGTTTTTTTAACAAATTAAGGGGGTTTCTTTTCTAATTTCAATTACAGGTACTCGGCCACCACTGATCAAAAACTTACCTAAACCAATTGAGAGTTTAATGACCCGTTGTTGGTCCAAGGATCCCTCACAACGACCATCCATGGAGGAAATTGTTAAAATAATGACACACTTGATGCGGGTATGAAACTTTATTTTAGTACCTTAACCATTTTTTAGGCTATTAAGTTAGGAAATTGAATTATAAAAGGTATTCCTTTTATCACACTCTAAAGCTGGGCTTGCATATTTTTTCTCTCCTTCCATCTTTTTTTAATAAAATTATCAAATTATTACAGTAGAGGAGGTAAGTAATTCCTCTGCTTACAGATTTGGGGGAATTAGTAAAAATAGTCATGGGTGTATTTTAACCTATTGCTAAAAGTAATTGCATTTCTTTATCTTCTAAATAAATTCTTATAAACGCTATATATAATTATATTCTTATAAAATTATAAATATAAATTATTTTATGAGTTACTATTTAAATAATTTTTTTAAATTGTTAATTACTTGTTTTATCAAATCATTGCTGTCTTTTCACAGTACTTTCCAGGAGCTGATGAACCTCTGCAGTATCCTTGCCAGTATTCAGATGAAGGCCAAAGCAACTCTGCCACTAGTACAGGTACTCTTGTATAAATAAGAGAAAAGAACAGCAACATGAAATGATGCAGATGGATTATAAAGCACATTATCATATTGATTTTGAACTCAAATTGTCAAAGGTAACCTTTCCAAAATCTTAGGCAATGACAGGAATCTATTTTTTTTTTAAGTCCTCATACCACATCATATTTAGTTTTCTCAGCCAAATGGTTTTGCTGAAGTGTGTACCTTTATGGGACAAAAAGCATATAATGAAAGCTGTCTCTGAATGTCCAGCTTTCGCTCATTTGTAATGTTTAGGAGTTGGCATTTTTAAATTTTTTACTATTCCTGAAAGCTGTGCCCGGTTTCAGTTATGATCTCCACACTTTAAACTTGCAGTAGTTCTATGTTAAGAAGCAGTAAATAGTGTAATTTAAGTGCAAGGAAATCCCTAGAAAGGTGAATGGAACAAGATGTGGGCTAGGCTTTCAGGTAGTTTTGCCCTCAGAGAAATCCTTTTAATAACAGAATATAAAGACCTTTCAGTGTTTTTTCAGGTTTTTTTTTATAGTACAGTTTTCCCACTTCAGTTGTTTTTAATCTTGGATGTCTTCACCTTCTACCGCTTGGTTAGTTTGTTTTCTGTCTCCAAACAAATTGCTGCTGTTTTGGATAAAGTTTTCTTGGTTACTTTGCAACTTAGTGACCCATATATACAAAATCTTTTCAGCTGTAGCACTGTACTGACTTTACTAGCTGTTCTCCACCTCTCAGCACATGATTTTAAGATACGATGTATCACTTTAAACCGTGAATGCATATTGTATGTTTTTTTTCAAGGATTTGTGCTCCTTTATGGTTAACGATGGACTTTGTCATTAATTGTGAATGAGGTTGCTGGTTGCGTTATTAATATAACGTCTACCCAATAATTTCAGGGCAAGCTAAAGATTGACTGTCAATATAATCCTAAATCATGTAATCTCTCTTTTTCAGTCCTTTTACTTTTCATATTAACAGATGTGTTGCAGTCTTGCAACTTGCCTTTTAATAAAATTTTTTTAAAGTGTTGCTTTAAAGCAAAGTTAAAGGCTTCTCCGAATGCTCAAGTGAAGAGATGTGCTTTTGAATTTTAATACAAATTCTCAAATAGTTATCCTTGTTACTGATTTCTAGGTTCATTCATGGACATCACTTCTACAAACACGAGTAACAAGAGTGATGCTAACGTGGAACCAAGTGACTTCCAAGGACCTTCTACCAATGACACTATTAAACGTTTAGAGTCAAAATTGGCGCAGCAAATGAAAAACACAGCCAAGCAGCCGGTAAGGCAACGTGTGCAATTTTGAACTCTAATAGTGAAGTGGACAAAGGTGGACAAAAGTGGTATAAATGCTACAAAACTTCTTTGAAAAATAGTAAAGTTGAAGCCAGTTAGTTATAGGAAAAGAACGTGATGGAAAAATATTGACTGATTCCAAAAAGGTAAAGCGTAAGATCTCCAATGAAATAAAACAATAGTTCATTTTATTTAAAGGGATTCATTAGGTTAAAAAACCCTTACATTAGAAAACTGCTGCCTTAATTTAGAACCAAAATACTAGTATGACATATAAGGATTAACATTTACTTGAATTTTGAAAATACTACGTTTTATTTCAGGTAGGATGAAGAAATGCAAACGATTCTCTTATAATAATATTTGCCTAATTCTACTCCATTTTATCTGTGTAAAGTTAGATTCTTTTGGAAGTTGCAGATATTTGGTTCTTATATGAGAATAATAGCTAAATTATTACCATTTATTGAATGACAAATTTTAAATCTCGTCACTTTTAAAATGCACATTATAGAAATAAATTTTAACCTACATACGGTGCATAATATGGAGGGACTTCTGCAGAATTCTTTTCTTTTAAAAATGTGATGACTTTTGAAACAGGGTGATCCTGGCCGTTTGAGTTTACCCCCATCTCGTGGGAGCAGTGTGGAGAGCTTGTCCGATGTTCGCGCGCGACCACAGTCAGCCCTTGTTTCAGGAGAAGCCAAAAGGATGAGTGCTGACATGTCTGAAATAGAAGCAAGAATATCTTCCATCACAGGTAAAATTAAAAGATGTTTGGGGGATAGACTAAGGAGTTGGAAGAAAGGAAGGTATAAAACATGCATAGTCTTACAAAAGTTTAATATCATTAGACATACAAAAATACTTTATCTTTTCATATAGTCTGTATTGTCCTTTATTAATTGGAGGGGAAAATGGCTTCCTTCATGATTGTACACTCAAGAAGATTGAATATTTTAATTGGATACTTTTAAGGTTGCGGAAGAGATTGCTTAGGTTGAATTAAACTTTTACCTTTTTTAAAAAATCATTGTAAAAAAAATCATATCAGCCCTATTCCAAATGCACAACTTTCTCCTTTGCATCTGAAATAATGTTATTCTATCTCTGCTAGCATTATTTCCAAAATAACATTGCCTTTGAGGATATTCCTGTATCTTGAAATTAAGAGATGGGTTTAAAGTTCAGCATGTTTTAAAATCCACTCTGACAGATCTGAGAGAGAAACATAGTTAGATTTTAGTCATTGGATTAACAGATTGATAACTTTTGTTTAAAAAAAATAACAAGCGACAGGTGTTTTGCTAGCTTTGATTCAGGTAGCTATAAACTGTTGCATTTAAACATTGCCTCGTTGAGTGAATTGGAATGTATGTGTAAGTATAAATACATAATTTTATCATGAAAGCAATCTTTATTTTTCCAGACGAGCAAATTAATAAAAATGTGTACACTTGGCAAACACTTTCTTGTCTCTTTTCTTCATCAAAGATATTGTATGTTAATTTAAGCAAACTTCAGGAGTTGTTATGGTATATAACTACAGATTTAAATAATCAGACAAAATTACTTTGGTTAGTCCAGGGTTATTTAGCTGTTCTAGTATTTTTCTACCAATCTGAAAGTTAGGGTAATCGAGTAGCTGTAATTAATAAGGAAATGTGCATCATATTCTGGCTTTCTTGTGCACCATGACTATGTCATTTTTGTTCTTCATTGTATTACGATTATTCCAGGATCTTGTTTTACTAAATACTGAAGTTACTCATGTAATAATATTTATCTTGCCATAAACACTTTTTACTTTTATGTTCTTATTTTAAAGCCTTATTCCCAGATTTGTCTTTTGTATTGTCAGTCTTTGACTGGATGATTGTGTAGCACATCTCACCCTGAATATCTCTAAAGGTTTCCTAACACAGAAGGCAGCTGTATACTCACCTGATAGTAATAACATGCTGGTTTTATTTTAAAATATGTCAGGACTCACTTTGGTCACTGACACCCTAAAGTCAATGTAAGTTTTTTACATGAGTGGAGATTACCTGGCCCTCCTTTGTGTGAGCTTTTATTTTTCCTGGTTTGTCTTCCTAAAGTACATTGTTCTAAATAATAATTATTATTTCAGAATATTCTAAGATTTTTGTTGTTGTTATGGCTTTAGGGTTTCTTTTTCTTAGGGAAAAAAAAAAGTATATTTTGAACATACTAGTTCTTTTGGGATTTTTTTAAGAAACCAAGCAGTGTGGACAACTAGAAATGCGATCAAACCCATCTGACTAACTTTTCCAAAAAGAGCTGAAAACAGCACTGTATTGGTTTTGCTTTGTTTTTTAATCATGTAAACTGTGTGACAGAAGTAATACGCTGTGAACCTGATAAAAATTGTGTGACTGGGTGAGAATTGGGCTGTTGTTAAGAGTAAGTCAGGTCAAGAATTATTTAATGTTGTTCCATCTATCCCTAGATTAAGTGTAAGAGTCGATCACATAATGCACATCACTGTTTCTAACTAAGTTTGAGCTGGATAAGCTGCAGTGTTTTTCCTTTGGGAGATATATTCAGACTCTTCTCTAAATGGGAACTATTTATCTTAAACTACACAAGTAGTAAAATAAAAACCCCATGTATGATTAGATTTATTTTTAAATATATAATATTTCTTGAACACCATTCAAAAATGAAAAGGTTGGTAGTGGTATCCAGTTTGCAAAACAAAAAAACTTCACTAATAAGACAACAGAATGGAAGGCAGGAGTGATTGTCAAATGTAATGAGTAGGCATTTTTTTAGAGGCTGATAAAATTTCCTTTGAAAGGATGTGATTTAAAGAAAAAGAAGTACCCAACTATTAACCTCATTTATAAAATAGTTTGTAGCCAACACTAAAGAGAAAATATTATGTAAGTTCAGGCAACCAAGAATTTATTCAGAATATACAGGTGATCTGAAATAATTTCATTTGTTCTCTCTTTGGATAATTACATTTGGTTTTCCCTTCTTTGTTGCCATGCTGCTTTCTGTGTTTGACTTTTGTGTTGCTAACGATGACTAATTACACGGTGTTGTAATGACGGCTAGTTGTGCATTTTTTGCTTTTTAACAGTTGCTTTACTATGTGTAAGCATGAGTGGAAGGCAATGCAGTTTATTCTGCATGACACATTTTTGCATGAACTATAGTTTAACCAAGTTTATGAAAAATGCAATATTAGGAATTTAATAATTTTGCTATTGCCATTTTAGTGTTTTGCATGTGTATTGTATATGTGTATTTTTTCAGCCTATTCCAAGCCTAAACGAGGCCATCGTAAAACTGCTTCATTTGGCAACATTCTGGATGTCCCTGAGATCATCATACCAGGTATCGCAGACCAGGTGAACGGGTCAATTGGTTAAGATGCCGGAATAATGATCAGACTGCTAAAAATACTTCTTGCTCCAGTTGCTCTAGGGCAGAACTAGAATTATCCCAATAATTTTTTCATAATGTCTCTGAAAGAAGAACATGATATTTTAAACTAAAAGAGAGGAGATTTAGATTAGATATTAGGAAGAAATTCTTCGCTCTGATGTGGTGAGGCACTGGAACAGGTTGCCCAGAGCTGTGGCTGCCCCATCCCTGGAGATGTTGAAGGCCAGGCTGGATGGGGCTTTGAGTAACCTGGTCTGGTGGGAGGTGTCCCTGCCCAGGGCAGGGGGGTTGGAACTCAGTGATCATTAAGGTCCCTTCCAACCCGAACCTTTTTATGATTCTTTGATTTTAGTACAAACTTACTTTTGTTAGTAAAGGATTCAGTCTTCTAGTATGAATTTAGTTTTATTGACATAGGATTTTTTCCTGTATAATCTTCACACTAAGAGTCTTATAGCCAAAACTATATATATAGTCTTTTATTACAGTACCTTATTTGTTGAAAATGGACTCTTAAGTTGAAAAATTCCTGTCTAGGTAATTAGCTTGCCCTGACCTTTGCTATGCTTGAGCCCCCATTTTTTAATCTAATCAAATATTAGTAGAACAAAAAACTTAAACTACATGCAGAACTTCAAATCTATGTGATACTTGTGATTAAAACCAATTAACGTTTAATCTGTTTACTTCTTACATTTGACTGCACTTTTCTAGAGCTAAGTGTGTCTGCATGAGGTATTCCTGTTGTGTTTAAGTTAATGCAAGCTAAAATTATTAGGAAAGGCTTTTGACAGGAAGATCAGTATAATCAGGCACCATCGCTGGTGATTTCAGTTGGGACTTCAATGAATAATTATCATCTATCCCAAGTCTATATTTAGTTAGGAGAATATCATTTTACTTTCCCATTCCTTTTTTTTTTTTTTTTTGCAATCAAAGTGGATTGATTTCTTTCATTTCATACTTCTCAAAGCCTAAAAATAAGCATAATCAATCCCAGACTGATAGGTATACCATTAGCGGTATGCCGGTCGCATCAAAATGATTTGTTGGAGGCAGGAGGTGCAAGTAATAGTATCTACTGCTAATCTAGAGGTCCATTAAAAACTGTGGACCCTCTGCTCTAAATTTATGTCATCTGAGGAAGTTTCCTTGTAAACCTTGACATTGTTTGGTATTTGAATGCATAAGATAATTTTGTACAAAGGTTTCTTTCAAATAACTTTATTGAAATTTGGATATGAAAATTCAGAATGTAAAAGTAGATTCCAAAGAACAATAGCACTGAATTGAAAATCCTACTTGGCATCTAGACTGCAAATTGGCAAGAAATTTTATTGGTGTACCTTTCTGCTGTGGTTTACAAACAGTCCTGGCCATGCATTCATGACACAAATGAAAGCCTGAGAGAGCAAGGAAAGAGAAAGTTGAAGAGATATCTCAAGTTTTGCAGTGTCAACACGTGATGAGAGCCATGTAACAGCACTGAGGCTTCCAAGAAACCTTGAAGCTTTTAGAGAATAAGTAAAAAGTCAGTCACACAGAAGGTCATGTCATTTTCACAAAATAAATTGTACCAGTCTATTGGTGTTACTTATTTAGGCAGAGGAAGTCAATTAGATATTCTTCACCTGGACTATTTTAATTGAACGTGACGGGATGGGAACTCCAAGGTGAATTTGGAATAGTTTTAAGAAAAACAGAAACCTGTAGAAATGAAAGAAGGTGCAGGATTAGAGGAAGCATATTAATGAATTTTCTCAAAATTTACTCTTAAAGTATTTAGGCCTTAAATGAGCAATAATGAAATTCACTGTTAATGCTTTATCAGAAGCAACTATTCATAAGAAGATGATTAGAGTATCACATAGGGTGGATTTTGTTGTGACTGGGGGAAAAAAAATTAGAAATAGGGTAAAATCCAGGTTCATGCACAGTGGGTCATACACTTTTCTTTAAGCAACAGTTTCTTTTAATAAGATGACAAAGGGCCATAGCAGATGCATGCAGATTAATCCCAGATAGCATAAACCACTAATGTAGTGAAAAACAGCAGTTGTGAAAAACCTATGTGAAATGGTTCATTTCCAGGAAAGACAAGAAAGCACTAACGCTATTCTACAGGTCCTTGTGGAGGTTTAATCATGAATTCAACATATTATTCTGGGCAAGAAGAGCTACTAAGATGGTATGGAGAATATAAAGAAGAATCTGAAAGCGTGACTTTTTTAGCCTATAAAATGAAAGCCAAGAAATTAATTATTTTGTATAGACAAATCTGCAGCTAAAGACTACGAAGAGAGAACTACTTAAGCAAAAAGACAGTATTGGCACTCTGGAAAACAGATATAAATTGTCTACTAATAAGTCTGGGCTTTATATTAAAAGCTTTCTAGTTGTCAGAACAGCTTTCCTGTAAGAATCACAAGGCCAGAAAAAAAGAGATTAATCATGATGTGATAATCTGCCCAGTAAAATTATATTTATTTGTATACTAAAGCAGTTATTCAGAAGTACCTTGCTCGGTTAATTTAAAGGCAATATAACACGGCCTGTTTCTCACCTCTTTCCTTTCCTTACTCTCTCAGCACAAGGCTTTCAGTCCTGGCCTCTTAACACACTTTTCCTCTTCTCGTTACGCTTCCAAGACCCCCAAACCAGCACCTCCATCTCGATCCCAGGCCGTTACATTCCTCAGCGCTTCTGCCACGTTCCCAGCTCCTCCGAACTTCCCCGGGCACGTCCGTGGGTGGGATGAGCTGCCCGTGTCCATCCGTGGGGGCAGCTCCAGTGCTGCTGGAGTTCTGCTGAGCACGTGGAGAAGCAGCTGCTGCCGGAGAGGGGAGGCACCACCACGCAGGCATCTTACCATGAGTCAGCTGCTTTGGGGCAGGGCTATTTTAGAATTATGAGCACTGCATCTGCTATCATTGGGGGTTTTCATAATGGCTTGCCTCAGCTGCTTCTCATCCACAAACTGATTATGCTACTGAGGTCATAAAATGCAATTTTTTTTTTATCACTTGAAAGCAAAATGCTGGCAGAAGTGGAAGTTCTTATATATATATTTGCTCTTCCTTCTAAATAGTTTTAAATAAAAGTGAACAGAACTTTTGTTTAAGCTACTATTTTGTGTTGCTAGCTTACAAAACTTAGAAACTGAGAAATGGATCAACTAATTCCTTTTTTTGTGTAACACCTTGGGAAATGAGTTTTCAGTGGTGCTATCCTGCAATCGGATGGCCAACTGAAGTATCAATTATTTTTTTTTTCATTTATAGCATAAACAATAAGCACCAACATCTTATTCTTCTATATATATTTGAAAAATAAAACCCCTAGTAAGTACAAAAGGCTTAAGGAGCTATATGTTTTAAGAAACAAACAAACAAAAAAATCTAAGTATAGTTTGTAATGTGATCAAGACAAATAATCAGAACACCTTTTTTGATACAAACCAGTAAAGAAGCACCTAGGAGATAAACCTTCAAGTACAGCCTTTTCTTCACTGGCAACGTTAGACTTGTCATTCATATAGTATACATGCATTTGGCTTGGTAATTTTGCAATCTGAAACCATGCCACAGCATTAAGATTTTTACAGCATTGACACTGCATGAATGATTACTCAGGATAGACACGTTTCATTGAGTGTCTTTAGAAAATGGATAGGAATTACGGATGCTTTAGGTCTGTAATTTTTCCATCTACTTTTCAAGCCAATATAAGCCAGAAATTCCACCCTTCTATCCCCTTTCATCACTTCATTCTTCTGGAATTCATATCAGTGTCTTAACTTCTTTAAAATATCTTCTAGCACTGTTGCACATCCTGCTCTGGGAGAGTGTTTTGGGTCCTGTAGGTGTGTAGGGATGAGAGTACTCTGCACAAATAAGGGAGTGTAAAAGGAGACACAAGTATCTGCTAAAGGGCAGGGAGAAGAATTCGTGGCTGGTCTGGATATTTGGCCGGGGCAGAGAGTGATCAAAAGCCTTAATAAGTTGTAGAATTTGGTTTTGCTGATGCATATGGTGGAAGTTTCCTGTTCCTTTAGCATTTCATTTTAGAAAATAAACAACAGTATGTGAAACTTCTTGTTTGTTTGAAGCCAGGAAGTACGTTTGTTGTGTTTGATTTTTTTTTTTTTCTACATCCTTAACATCCTGGGAACCGCTGAAATCCTGACAAAGTGCATCAAACCACTGTGTATTAACTTCCGTGCATTTACAAATCTCTTAGTTTTTATAAGGAGAAAAAAATTAGTTTTAAATGGCCATAGAACTAGGAACAAGATCAAAACTGTGAGAGAAAAGCGTAGAGAAATAGGGATAATTTCAAATACAGATTATATGTTGTATATTTTTCGATTGAAATTTGTCTTGAATCTGGAGCAATAAGTATTTGTTGATTCGTAGTCTGTTTCTGCTTTGTCAAAGCTATTTGCCAGATGTCTGCAGTAGTTATACTAATTAAAATGGCATTGCCTAGTAGAGCTTGCTCTTCCCTCATGCTACTAACTTGAAGGTATTTTGTTTAAAGATGTTCACTTATTACAACACAGTAGTTTTGGCCCCTCATCCTCCCCCCAAGGCATTTTCTTTTCTTTCTTGCACCCCACCCTGATTATTTTAATGTTTTGGCAGCCATGTTCTAATATTTCAGCAACACATGTGCCGGGTTCTTTAAATTCACAAATGTTGCTAATCTGAAATTAGAATTTCAGATATTTTTGCAAGCCTATTTCAGCTGAGCTAATTTTATAACAGTGTTGTTGAATGAAACATGCACATAATTTTGTATCGATCGTGGGTGGATCGCCCATATCTTGAATATTGAGATGAGCTGTGGCAGCCAGATGAAGAATCCACAGCACAGAGTTCTATTAAATGTATAATATCATTTGTTACATGATTAGGTAGTTAAAAAGTCCACTGCAAATGAACAAGTTCAGAAATACTGATGTAGATCTGTCATTCACACGATCTCTAATGTCAAAGTATTAATCATAATATAGTCATTGTTACTTAGGTATGTATATACTTTCCCTGAATTTCAGAAGCAAACAATCAAGACCACAGAAAAGCTGTAACTCAAATTCACTCGTAGTTAGAGCAAACAATATATTCCCATTCTAGAATCCTTCTTGACTTTCTTATATGGTTGTTTCTCATAGTACTTCTCAAATTTTAGACTATGAAATGTCATATGACAGATTGGTAAAGTGACACTGAGAACTTTCTGTATTTCTTTTGTGGTAGTGTCTTCCTACATGTAATAGTACCTATATTTAAAAATTCCTATAAAATAGCCTTACGTTTTTGTAGTAACTGTTGTAAATCAAACCACCTGTCAAAGCCAGGCTGCGGAGTCCACGTGGAAATGATGCTGAATGAGAAGCATCTAAAAGGTTAAAGTGGCGATGCCCGTGGCTGGGCGAGGGGCTGCGGGGATGCCTTGGGGATGCTTCCCTCCTGTAGAAAAGTTACGTCAGGCAGAGCCAAGAGCAAGAATTTTGAGCATTGTCAGCTGTTACTCGGGACGTTTTGGTGTTTCCCTTTGGACAGCTGACCTGCTCTCAAGAGACAATATAAACAGTCGCCGTAATAAAAATCAAAGTAGCCCTGGGAGATTCTGTTGCATAATCTCCTTTTATTTTTAAGGAGACTTCGTTTCCTGGAAATGCCTTTGATTGCGTGTCAGTGTGAAAATTTAAACTGTTTTATGTAGCTGTCACTGGTGGATAATAGCTAACAGGTGGAAGGAGAAGAGGAAAAGATTACAGCATTGTGCTCAGTAGGTTGATGGCGAGATGTGATTTAGCTGAACGGACCCCTTTTCGCACTTCCCAGGGCATGAGAGCAGGACATAGTTCTCCTTCATCTGAAGGAGACAAAGACCAGGAGGAAGAGGTTTTGATTCTTAAATTTTGGGGAGGGGAGCAGCACGCGGGCAGAAGTCCTTGCTGTGTTCCTTGAGCATGCCAAAGAGCAACAGGTTAAAGCTGGCAGGCTGTTATCTTCGCGGTCTAGCTTTTAGAAATCCCCATAACGTAACGCACTTGAAATAGATGTCGTCATCAGCTCCTGCCCCGAGTACTAAGCCTGATCAAATACATGTGACAGAAGATGGTGGAGTAGAGTGCAGCAGCTATTCATGTGGTAGGAGTGGTTATTGTTATTAGGGTATATTTTTTTGTTGACAGGCCAGCATGTTTTGAGTTAAAATTCTGCAGCTGTCTCTCTCTCCCCCTCTCTCACTGTCTCTCTGTGGATTTGTACAAATTCCAAGCTCCTCTGCAACAGTCGCACCCTTCTTATTTTGTTCTGAATAGATTTCACTGGTTTGTTTTTGTTTTGCTTTTTTTCCCAGCAGGAAACGGACAGCAGAGGCGCAGATCCATTCAAGATCTTAGTGTTGCTGGGACAGAGTCCAGTCAGGTAACGTCTTTCTCCTCTCATCTTTATCTTTCAGTAAAGTCACCACTAAATCCATACAGGGAAACTGGTCTGGAAATCTTCACCTTGGATGCTTTTGTAGAAGTGATGTGGAAGCTTGGCAGACTTTAGTGTCATTTGTATTGCATTTAAATGAGATTCCATGAGGGTAATCTATGAATGAGCTCTAGATGAGAAGTGTTTTCTGTATAGCTCAGGCAGCATTTATCATTTTTATGTATACACAGTTTTTGTGTGCCACTTAAATTGGCTGAGGGCAGATGTTATGCAGGAAAGCCTTTTCATCTCTCTACGTGTAGAAAACAATTGTAATTACTACTTGTGATTGTCTGCAGCAGTTACACATACATTAGACTCACTTTTTCCATAAATGTAAAAAGCATGTGCACCGGTATTATAAATGTATTTGTTATCAGTCTCTGAACCCTGAATAGTAACTTTAAGTAGTATCTCTTCATTTCTCATGACAGGTTTACAGGAGGGTGCTGTCACAAAGAATTGTTTAAAAAAAATACTGTCTCAATAAAACATTTTATAATAACAGCTTCTTATCTAGTTTCATAAGTGCCATGGTAACAGACACAGTGGTATGCTATATAAAATTGAAATTAAACTAAGAATAAATTAAGCTAAGAACATGTTAAATGTGAAGAGTACAGCTAATGCTTCATTCCAATATGTTTATTTTGTGGTTTTAAGTGCTTTGTTGTCTGTTTCAATAATTTTCAGAGGCTATTTCGTTGTTAGTGTGAATTGGCAATTTTGAGATCCCTGTGGATGTGGGAAATTGGAGCTTAGCATATTCATCATGTTAATCAGGTTTCCATATTAAACAACCTACTGCAATAATCTAAAATAGGTGGTAATTTTTGGAGCATGTATTTATCAGGGAGGTGAACATTTGATCCTTCTTTAATTCCATGGAATGTGATAGCCACAGAAACTTCATCAGTTCTCCAGGTATTATTAGTAAAATTTATTATGTACATCTATCAGAAAATAACAAATGAGTCTTAAATACAATTTACTACCTTCAGAGAAGACAGGCTGGTTAGAAAGAAATGAATCTGCAAAATTTAGTAAAGAAATAGGTTGGCCTATTCAGTTAATATTAGAACTAAAATTATGTGAGACTTGGGGGGGAAAAAAAGTGTTAGTACGTCAGTTACACAAAATTGCACTGACTCATGTATGAATATATTTAATTAGAGCTTTTTTATTTTAAATTTTTCATTCTGTTGATTTTAATGAAAGGTTAATATTTAAACATGTAATTTCATCATTTACTTTGTATATTAGTAACTATTGTAATAACCTTTCTTTGTAAGCTGTTCGGCTGCTTGTACAGGTATTCTAGCTAAATTGTCCTTGGGGCCAGGAGGATACAGAAAAGTGGGGGTTTTTTGTTTACCTCCCCGATTTCTGATGATGGTCTGTAGAAGTACCAGAATCATGTTTACTTTTTGCTTCTGATGATGTACAAATTGGAAATCTAAGTGGAAGAATTGCAGTTCTCTGCAGTTTTTGGGAACATAATGATAAATGTCTGCGAAATAATGATAAAGTCTGCGAAACGTAATATTTTAACAGGAATGAAAAATGCACTTTGGAATAAATTTTTGCACTGTCAATATAAAAGAATAATGAATTTTCATCCCCTTTTTGGTGTGAGAAGAGATGGAAAAGTGCTGAAACTAATGCTAACTTTTGATGCACATATGTTTGTATATTTTTTAAAATAAATAATCTGAAAGAAATGAAGAAAGCAAGTACAATGTAATTATGGCAAAAGACTTAAGGTTACTCTTTATGGGTTTCTGTAGCTCTGGACCTTAATGCCTTGAATTTTTATTAAAAGTCCTGAAGTTCTATCCATATAAGCAATCTAATAGCCAAAGCAGAAAAAACATCTGTAACTAGCGTAGCTGTGGTCAGTTTGTGATACCTCCCCGTATGCACCATACCATATATAGGCTATCCTTTCTAATGTGAAAATCCCCTTTCCCCCTCCCTCTCTTCATTGCAAACATCCTTCTTCCCCACATTCCATTCCCTCTTACACCCACCCTGTGGCACAGCCTTCTTCACCGAGCCCCTGTGGCACTGCGTGCCTCCGCTCCCGCACCCAGCCCTTGGGAGCCCTTGTCCCACTCAAAATTGAGGGATTGCCCTGATGATGCTTTGCTTTTCTTTTTTTTTTTTTTCTGTCTTAATTGTTTGACTGACACACTAAAGCTCATCGTAAATCTTTGTATTAAACGTTTTTTCCCTGAAAATTGCTGTTATGTCAGTAGAAAATGATTCTGTTGTAACTTTTTTTAACCAGGAAGGTTTTTCCAATTACGAATGGAGTTACTGTTAAGGTGGAGGGAAAAACACTGGACTTGATAATTAAAAATATACCAAAGTTTGGGGTGCATACCTGAAAGGGTAGACCAAGATTGTCATCTCCCTGCTTAACTGCTGGTCTGTTTTAATCTGGCCTTCTTGTATGTTTTATGATTGTATGTATATTTTATTTCTGTGTACTGTTAGAAGAATTTTTTTATGTGGTTTGTATGGCTGATGATTACTGGTTTTATGTTGTTGAGACACTTCTGGCATTTTCCAGTATTGCTCTTCCTGATGTTATCAGCAGCAGACAGTTATAGAGCTGTGCAGGTGCTTTTACTATTCAACTGACCCTTTTACATCAACAGTTTAGATAGGAAAATATGCTCAGCCAAAGGTTTTCCATCATTGGATCAGCTGTTGGAGTGGTTTGGTGTTGAGAACATGTGTTTAAGCCTGATTTTTCACAGATGTCTCTAGTGCTTGGTGACCTTAGAGTGGACCATCCTCCAAGTGACATGAGCAGCACTGATGCAGCCCTCTCTGGACAGTCAAATGCTACGTTTCCATTTGTTTCCATCCATATACTGTGACGCCCTGTTCATTTTTCCACGTTATTTTTTTTTACACTGAATTGTTTCTTCTACCTTTCCGTGTCCTTGTACATGCATTTTAAACCGTTGTATGGTGTATGGTGCCATCTGTCCAGCACTATTGCTCTTGCCTAAACACCTTTGTACCACAGAAACGGATGCGCAGGCTCTGAACTGCAGCCGTAAAAACTTTCAGGGGTTTGAAGGAACACGGCAAACCTGCAACTTACACTGCATAGAGTCTTTACAGAATTTGTTATTTCATAGAGACACTGAGAAACCTATCTGGCATAATAATTCAAGACCTGCAGGTTGTGATCAAAGAAAGGTATCTATGCCCTTGCCTGCGTATCTTTCATCGGGTTGGTTGTTTCATAATATCAAAACTAACTCTTCAAACCTTTTTTTTTTTTTTAAATAACTGTTGCTGGGCCTTTATAACTCTTCCAGTTTACTTTGAAGTGGAAAAAATATATTAAAGGAAACCATGTACTGTGTTGAGTGGTTGAGAAGCAAGGTCAGAATGTACGTGTCCACATGCACACAAGCTGAGTGTGATAATTTGGGGGATCTGATATTCTACAGATGAATCATTCTGAATGTGAGATTGTGGAATTGGTCACAGATACACTTTTTTTTTTTTGTCTCCCATTTCTCAGCAAGATAAAAATCCACAGATGAGGAGATGAGAAGACAGGGCTAGTAATGATGATTTCTTTAAAATGGGTTGCCTGTTTAAATTAAACTTGGGGGGGCGGGGATTATTTGTTGGAGCATACTAGCTTTTCAAGCCTGCAAGTCTTTGAGAAATAAAAGCTGAGAAGCTGACAATGCCATGGAGGTTTGGCCACCAGGCAAAGAGGACTCGAGATCCTGATAAATAGTGTTGAGTGTTCTGAGATACATGGAGGAAGCAAGGACGATGGTGCCCAGGAAAGGGTAGCAGAAATTGGTTGCTAAAGAACAGTCACTGGCTTTACCTGTCCAAAGGACTGGTGTCCAGGAGGCCTAAAAGCATCTCACTCAACACAGTGAACGTTGTAATCTGACAGCTGTTCAGTTTGGGGAGCATCCCTTGGGCTTTGCAATGCCTGTTTGATATGCTTCAGAGAAGAATCCTTCATTGCTAACTCCAGTAATTTTGTCAAAATAATGTTATTAAGGGGACATGGTGTTTTTTTTCTGTTGGATGAAAACAATCGGGTACAGCAAGCAGTCTAGTGCAGCACTGAGAAGTTCCTGGCACTAGAGTACTTCTCAGGTGCCCTTTGCTACCAACAGTAGACACTCAACAAATCTCCCTTTGCTTAAAGGATTGAGATGCTGTTAAAAGTGCTTGCTCTGTCTTCTGACCTTTTACATCAGCAGAGTGTGTTTATCTCATATCTGAGGACACTGACAGTACACAAAAAGCTCAGCAACTTGAAATTCTCGTGATGTCAACAAAGACTCCAATACAAAAGCTTTTTCAAAATGCCTGACGCCATCATTCTGATAATATTATCCATTGGATTATTTCTACAATATTTTATTGCCCTGTTTCTGGCTACTGACACTAAAGACTAAATGGCTAATAAAAATTACAGGAGAAACGTAATGCAGTTGAAATGATGGATATTTCAGTGTGTAGAACCTTGTTACTCTTTGGATTGTTAGTTGACTGAAATCCTGCCTTAGAAAAATTAAATTAAGATAGGATATTTGGAAATTAGAGTCATAAAGAAATACAGTTTCCGGATAATGTCTATTTGAGTACTGCTTTTGTAAAATAGGGACATTTCGTGAATCATTTAATGATAAATACACCATATTGAAAACCGTTGTATTTTAATAGCATCTTTTCTTTTTGCCTCCTTTTTTTTTTTCCCTGCAAAACTCGCTGAGGTTTATAGTCTTAAGTCCTTTACTGTGTTAATTTTATGTCAGTGAGGGGGTATATGAAATACAAGAATATATATGATAAATAATAACTGAAAAAGCAGCTCAGTAGAATAATGAAGTCTTTATTATGGTTTTGCAAAAAAAGGACTGGAGGAGTCAAGCTGTGTTTAAAGGAATGTCATACAGAATTTTGTTTTAGGTTTTATGTTGCTTTGTGAGAGAGAATGTGTTTGTTTTCTAATTGCTTTGCTTTGACTGATTGATCTTTTTTGAGTAAACACTTTTTTCATGTTTTCTGAAGAGGAGCCACATAACCTCTGAGTTAAGACAGGAACCATAAGAAAACTGTAGATCAATACACCGCAGTCTAGTGCGGTTACCAAGATGTGTTCCTTTAGTTGAATGTAGTTCCATTTATTGATTAAACATTGGAAACTAAGGATCTTGAACACATTTATTACTATTATGCTGAATAGCCAAATTACTTATATCTCTTTATATATGGTAAAGATGGAGTAGAAATGGGGATGAAATTATCCCAGCATTGCTTGTAGAGTTTATCAAACTATCTGGAGAGCTTTCGGGGTAAAAGCTTGGGGAGGGGGGTATTGGGAGGATTATAGGTAGAGGTTTCTTTACACTTATTTTTCTTTTTAATAATGTTTTTTAAATGAACCCTTCAAAAAAATCTGCTGTTAACTCTTCTTGTCATTTGATTCTGATTTCTTTTATCATTTCAGGAGAGTAGAAACAGCAGTAGATCATCTAGTCCTAGTGTGAGAATGATCACTACCTCGGGACCAACCTCTGAAAAGCCAACTCGTAATCCATGGACACCTGATGATGCAGGTAATCCTTTGTTTACTAGTTTAGTTTACTTTTTGCCTGTAAAAAATATGAAATATTTATTTGATTATGGTGCAGGGTCTATGCCTAGACATTAACAAAATTAAGCCGTGAAAATCACTGTCTATTTTAGTTTTGCTTAAATTAAATCACATTACTGCTTTGTTTTGCACACTGGCTTTAAGAATTTTTTATAAAGATTATTTTAAGTTACATAAAGTTGCAAGTGTTTTGCTCGTAAGAAAATACTGTAAATATGCAGTGATACTAGTATTTAATACAGATCTTCTAGTGCCAGTTTTTGACTGTAGTGTGGTTTGGGGGAATTCAAGGAATAAACATCTTAGAGTATTTTAGTCTTGTGCATTTGTATTATGAATGCACAGTTAAAGCTTTCATTGCTCTGATGTCTGGAATGAAATGCTGTGTAGGTGAGTATCAACTGGAATATGTTAATTCTATTTTTTACTGCCTTGTAATTTTGCTTATGCAGAATGTACATGTGCACACAGTCTTCCTGTTTTTAAATGAACTAACATAAGGGTGTCTGCAGAGGTGTTGTACTGCTGTAGCATCACTGTTCCTTTGTTATGAAATAGGATTAAGAATTAATATAATAGTTTAATTCACTCTCAAAAGTCATTATGAAAAGAACAAATACTGGACTGCATGAAAACAGTGACTCCCCACCAATTCCTTTTTAGAATATAAACAAGAATTACATTTTTGTTTCCAAAATGTACCTGTTGAATCTTGAACTTAGTCTCAAGCTGGGACCTCATAGTGCCTCAAATTCTGAAATCTTTTTCTTGTGATCCGTTTCATCTTTGGCTGATCAGACTCTTTCATTCTTTTCCTATAAGCAACCGCAAAATGGCAGCTCACGTGTGGACTGACTCTTGCACAAGCATATATATAACGTACACTGATATTTTACCAAATATAAGGTGATTCTATATGTAAAATATTGTACTATCCTTTTTGGTTTTTTCCTTTCCCCTGTTGAAGTGGGAGGGCAGCACACTCTTGTATTTTGCTCCTGTGCTTTCTTCCTTCTGTCCATTGTCACTTTGCCTGATGACACTCTATGCCTTGTCACTCATCACTTCCCAAAGCCCTTGGCCACTGCCACAGCCCAACCTCTGCCCTCTTCTGTGTCGCCTGGGCCCCGAGTTGCTGTAGGCAGTGAGCACTTACGGGAATTGCTGCCTCAGGCAGAAGCAGGCTCTTACCTAATCAATAATTCATTGGGAAATGAAAGATGCTGATCATACGCCAGCGCAAAGGCGGTTTGTCCCAAGTGTTTGGCCTTTCATGCAACACAGCACTGGAGCTAAAATCGGGTCCATTTTCTGGCCCGCAGAAATCCCTCACCTTATACTCAAGTAAATACCACGTGTATGGAGTTTTTTTCTTTTTAGGTTTATGCAGTCCATGAATAAAGATTTTTTATTTTTATTTTTTCCAAAGAGAAATAATGTTAGTTTTCTGTAAAAGAGGGTACGTTTTTAAGTTACTGAGGCAAAATGATAAAATGAGGACGCAGTTGAATCTGGTCAATCACAAGAAAAGTTACAGTGCTGTAACACAATGATGAAATGCTCAGGAATGTAATCAGAAGTATTTTGCATGTATTGATGTATTTGAAACATTGCAGTAATTCCTTTGCTGTAGCAGTATTCCGTATATGGCAATAGTCTAATGTAGGGAAGGACTTTTTATATTGTTCTCAATTAAGATACTGTGGTGATTAAGTCTCTGGTTTTAGGGATGTTTTCTTTTTCTTTTCTTTTTTTTTTTTTTACCACCTTCCAGTTTCCTTACAAGCATACACTTAACCACTTTTTCTCCATTCCCACTCTCTTATTTCTGTTTCCTTTTGAAGCTGCTCTTGGAGATAGCATAGTCTTTGAGGGCAACACCTTAGTTTCTCTACCACGACTACTCTGTGGCAGGTGCTTTTGGGGTATGGGTAAGCAGCCCCTTTTTTTTCCCACCTACCCTCCTCCATATAACCCTCTAGTAGCTATAATGCAGCTATAAAATCAGTAGTTGCTCCATGTGTCTTTACTCCTATGTCTCTTAAAGCTTAACAGTAACCTTGTTATCCCCAGATTGTGGGCTACCAAAAGATAGGATGAGAAACATGTTAATCTGGAATGAAAGCACTAGAGAACTGCAGTGTAAGAAGAGAGCAGCCAGGCCCAGGAGATAGATCGGTTATTGGGTTCCTTGCTACCCACAAAGTATCTCTGCAGAGCAAAGAAGATGCCCTTAGAGCATGTTGTGAGGAAAATACAGACCTCACTGGGAGTAGGTTTCAAAACTGAGCAGGAGGTTGTGCTTATTTTATTTTGGCAGAGCTGGTTTGCACAGCTTCTAATTTTAAAATCATTAGATGCATGGGCTGGCTGATCCTTCATAAACAAGAATGAAATGGCAATTTTTTTATAACTAGAGAACGTGCTTGCAAACTGTATAAAAATAGTATATTTAAAATCTGTATGCTGTTACATGGATTCTAGAAGTGTAGGATGATAACCTTAATCTTTATTTCTTCTTGGTGTGATAGACCATACTTTTGAAGTCCTTAACTTTATCAGAAAAACAAAATGATTCATCTGCCTTGGGATTGGAACGCTGCTATTTCCATTTGCCTTTCCACATTCAGATCGTGTATTGTGAAATTATTTAGCATTCTTGTTTTTGTCCTGTAAGAATAAAATTAACTCTGAAAAATACATTCAAACTTTCTTGGTGTTGTTACAGAGACCAATGGGTCAGATAACTCCATCCCAATGGCATATCTTACATTAGATCATCAATTACAGGTAATAAAGTATTTAATCAAGTCTACATTTATCTTGTATTTCATTCTAGTGTGTGAATTTGGGACTGAAAAATACAGAGCTGCATATTTACCTGTGTTTATCTTCTGTCTTAACTCTTGACCAAGGCTAAAAAAGTATATTATGTAATCTGAGATGGGTTGACTGAGATTTGATCAAGCTATTAAAAACAAACCCTGGGAAACATGATCCTTAAAACCAAATATAAGTTGCGTTTGACCATCAAAATAAGACATTATTACATTATTTGCTTGAGTGTTACTGGATTCAATTTTATTCATTTAATTTTGAGGGGAAAGGGGGAATCAAACACTGCTTTGATTTTTGTGCCTTGTGTCAAAGACAGTATCAAATTAATAATAACTGCAGATTTGAGGTTTGAGTGAACTTTTACATCAGTGCAGTAACATTTTCCAGGGCATGGTTTAACGCTTATTTTTAAAACCTTACTGGTTTTTAAAAGGTGCTATAAATACACTGCAGAGACATTCTAACACACTATATCCTAAGATATCAGTTCATTAGTTTTTAACATGTCTGATTTATTTTCAGCCTCTAGCACCATGCCCAAACTCCAAAGAATCTATGGCTGTGTTTGAACAGCACTGCAAAATGGCACAAGAATATATGAAAGTTCAGACAGAAATTGCGTTGCTGTTACAGAGGAAGTAAGTGGGACACCTTGAACCTTTTCTGTTCTTCTGTATGTTTCTTTTACCTTAAGTCTATTATGTGTGACTATTATTTATGCCTATATGAGGGTAACATTTTAAGGGGCATAATTATTTTCTGGACTGAGGTGCTCAACGTAGGTGCGTGATCCAGAGCAGGTAATTGGAAGTTTAAATCAAGGCTCTTCTTCTGGACAAGTCCTGCTTTGAAGTGTGTAGCACATCTGTGGGTGTAACGTAATAGTAATGTTTGTTTGTATCATCTCGAATGAATTACCTGGACTTTTGAGGAACCTTGCCATTTTATTTCACATACTGTCCAGCAAAAGAATTTAAATTGTAATATGTAGTTAATCATTTGGATAATACATTACAGAATTTTGAGTAATATATTTGTTACTCATTTTGCAGTTAGTTTTTTATCATAGATATCTGACTTTATCAATCATCGCATTGTCTTACTGGTCTCAGCAACACGTCCTGTATTTTTCTAGCAGGAGTTTAGGACCTAGTACCTAAAAGCCATTATGTACCACCTTATCCTTGTGCGCTAGAAATAGTCTCTTTCCTCTTACATCACGTAGACATATAAGGGAAGCGACTGCATGTATTGTTGGATTGGGGCCAAAATTACTGCTGATTCAGAGCTCCAGTTTGCAGTACGTTCTGTTGTGTTCTGCTTCTCAGCATTTCTGTTTCCTGACACTGGGGAGCAGCTCTGAGAGGTCATTGTGTGCTCCCGAGTGCTAGGTCATCTGAGCTAGACCAAGTAACCAGCTTCTTACCCGCCGCTGTCTGAGCCGCTGCAGGCAAGAGGCTGTTAATGAAGGTGGTATTTGTGGAACAGATGATGAGAAATATGTGTGTATAGACCCTAGGCATTCTAATGTATGTGTACATTAGAAATAGCGTACAGAACAGGGGGAAGAGCTGATGTAAGATCAACCTCTTATCATCTCTTCACTTCTGGCTTAGTGTCCTGAAAACAATTTTTTTTTTTTCAATTGCAACGAGAATCTTTAGACTTTTTGAGAAGACACTGAAGCTAGCATGAAGATCGTAATTTTGGTGTTATTGCTGTTCTCCCTAGTAAATTACATAAATTTATCTCCCAATAAATTATATAAAAATGTGTATTTATTTCAAAACTGTTAATTCTATACCTTTAGTTTGCTACTTTATCTTTCGTTCTAGTCTGCAGACACGTTTCTCCCAAACTGTTCTTTCTTAGACGGATCGTAATTGCCCATTGGTGTTAAAATAAAAAAAATAGTATTGTGATTGATGAATTTAATGCTGGTCAAGGTAGTTATTAGTTCAACCTTTATAGAATAATTAAGTTTTCTTTAACTGTAATTACAAACCATATGGCAACAATTAATTAACATGAACTGTCTCCTCTACTATTTTGTTGCTAAAATATTGCTGGCAGCTTGCCTTCTTGTCACCTCATAAACAAATAGTAAAACAAACTGCTACATCAGTTTTGCAGGATAATTTATAGCTAGTTTTTCAGTGTGTTTGTTCCTTTTAGTTTGTCACTAAAAAACATATTGAACACTTATGGCGTAATTTAAGTGAAATGACAGTTAAAAAAAAATTTGCTTGATTCTGCTTTTCCACTGCTTTTAAGAAGTTCAAGTTCAGATAGAAAACAGCACTTCACTAAAGTTACCAAACTTATTGCTGTTTTGCCTTGTAAGTTGCCTTTTGAGTTTTTAAATGTTAATACTGTTAAGCAAAATTAGAGTTTAATATATTCATTAAATTCTGTGTGGATCCTTAGATGATTTGCTGTGACCTGTAGAAAGCCATTACATATAGAACATTTTTAGAGATTGAGGCTATGGCTTGCAGATATTTTAAAGTTTTTAAATGTGAATTTGATTTGGAAGATAACTTTTTTCCCAGGCTATAGTAAAGAATATGATTTTCTTTTTTGTCATCACTTTTTTTTTCTCCCAAAATATCACCAACCATGAGTTCAGACCGATAATCAAATACTAATTTGAAACATATGAGTCATCTACGTACAAATAGAGTAGATTATAAATTACAAATACTTTTTTCTTTTTGTTTTATTTTAGACAAGAACTAATAGCAGAACTGGACCAGGATGAAAAAGACCAGCAAAACACATCCCGTCTGGTACAAGAACATAAAAAGCTGTTAGATGAAAACAAAAGTCTCTCAACTTACTATCAGCAATGCAAAAAACAATTAGAGGTCATCAGAAATCAGCAACAGAAACGGCCAGGCACATCATGATTTCCTGGGACCTTTCAAAGGAAAAATATGCACAGAAAAGACTGATATAATTTTTTTTATTATTATCCCTTATTATGACAACTCCTGAGTGTTAGCTTCTTGGTGTGATCTGTATTTGTCTGCTACACTTAAGATCATTTAATTTTCTTTTTCCTATGGTGGACATCCAGTTCAACAGGTTAATGGAATAAGGTGAGAAAACAATGACTTGAATTAACCAACAGCCCTCAGTTTCAAGCAAGAAGGGTGGCTGTGTGCATGCTCCTTGTGTGAAGGCTACCTAACAAGTGTTAAAGTGGCTGCTAAATTGTAAGATCTTGGGTTTAGTTTTCGGTGTTACCTCCATAAGAGCAAAACAAAAACTTTCCTGTTTAAGAATGGTTTTGTTCCAGTGTCTCATCTCAAACTATTAATACAATGATTATTTTCAGGACTTAAAACGTGCACCAAGCTGCAGAGGTGATGCTGGCTGACCAGAGTAATTCATGATGCGTTCGTGATGCCTCTTACTTGTAGAAATAGTCTATTATTTTTTTTCCACGTACAAAATGGTAGGCAAACTGATGCCAGCATCCTTGGTTCAGTGCTTTGATAGCCCTGCATTTTGACTAATGCATTTCTTGTAATCTTGCATTCATAAAATATTTGAAGTAAAAGGCTGTATTTTCTTTACTTTCTTGGGGGGAATGGCATGCAATTTCATCTAGTTACTGGACAAAAGTTATGAAGGTGATTCACGGGGCAAAGTAGGTCCCTCGTATGAAAGAGGGAAAGAATGAAAAATATTTAAAAGTGTGTTTAAAACCTTTAAAGCTTTTCTCCCTGTAGCATCTTTGGAAGGAAATTCAGAAAGCAAATGAATGCAGAATTTTAAATACTTGCTCCCTTCATACTACTTATTGAATTTTATTTTTTTTCTTACAACTTATTTGCTGGGAAGCATTTACCACAAATGTAAATAAGTTTGTTTTGGATAAGGAGAGAAGGATTTGGGGAAATGAATTTATTTTAAATAGAAAATTATGAAATGGAGTTGAGTATGCAAATAGCGGAAGCTATTAAGAAAATGAGGGAAATGGCTTAGATCTCCATCAGGAATCTCAGTTATTCCACTCATTTGAACATAGTTCAAAGGAAGTCCTTCACAGAATGCCTGCTGCCTTTGCGACTGAAGAATTACATTTAATGAACTCAAGCAGAATACGTAATGATCAGCGTCGTTATTTACCATTATTACATGGGAGAAAATAACTACTTGTTTACATTGCAGATTGATTATTTAGATTATGAATTATCTTTTAACTGGTACAAAAATGAGGCCCTTCTAGGTATCATGAGAAATTACTCCTTACGTAAGCTCTGGGCGCGCTCAGTTGTGGGCAGGGTTTTAAGAACACCCTTTTGCAAAAGGGAAATAGAAAATTGAAGTTTAGCTGCTAAGCCCTCAAAATATAAGAGAAGTAATATGAAATTTGACTTCTGCTTATTTCAAATGAGTAATTATTCATAAGAGTCCATGAGGAGAACTTGTGAAGACGTTAAAACTTCACAGTAACTTCCTTTGCCTGATAACAAACACTAATACTGTTGTGTTATCTGTGAACAGCAAAGGTGACAAACAGTTTACTGAACAGTATCATCCCATCCTCAGAATAAATCTATTGTCGGCAAACCTTTGGGAGTTAAAAACCCTTCCCTCATTTTATTTAAATAAAGGAAGGGTTATCATTCCCAAAACCTTAGCAGATAATTTGATTAGTTAGCTGAAACTGATATTGGGATCATCTTAAGGGCACACATATTTATAGCAAAATGTAATTGGCAGAGAAAATAACTGTAGTATTAGGAATAGCATGAGTTATCCAGAGCACTGCTGTTCATGTACATCTGTCCATCTACCAAAATGGACACACTCGGTGATCAGCAGCTTGTTGAACACGTGCTGAAGCATGAAGGAGAGCAGCTTAAACACGGATGCTCGACTTCAGATGCACGGTCGATGATTACATACACAAAATCCCTTCCCAGGATGCTTCTTACAGTTTGCCTTGTCGTAAGAGAGAGAGGCTTCTTATGCTGGTAAATCAGAACTGTATATGAAAAGTCACTTCATGGCAGAGTTGGAATAAGGAAAGTGAATGCAGCGCTAACTTTATGGTACATAATACGAAAGTCTGGTCTAACAGTCACTTTGACTTTTCAGGGTTTACATTCAAAAAGGGTCTCAAATTGTAAAGTAAGTTCTGTGCTTCCACGCACTGTTGAACTCGGCTCCATTCAATAATTAGGTTGCGTTGATCTTGTAACTTACAGAGGGAATTTGGAGTTTGGCCTTTTGCCTTCAAATTGTCCCTCCCTCAATTCCACCAAAAACTTAAAAAGCTTTTGCCCAGATATCTGTGAAGTGTTCTGTGTGGCAAAATCTGTGTGTCATAAAACAACCTGTAAGGGTAGAATAGAGTGGTTTGGGCTAAAAAGAGCTTGAATTTGGGTGACTGTTATTCTTTTCATAAGGCTCTTATTTTAAAGTTGTTTACAAATGTACTTTTATTTTTCTGTTAAACTATCTGGAGTGTTCAGGAATTTTTTTCATGTACTCTTTTTGTCCAGTTAAAGCTGTTCCTCTAATAATGGGGGTGAAACACCCAGTTTTGTCTGGGCACTGCCTTCTCAGAAAAGGTAACAGGCTCTGCTTTTTGTTACAGTATGTGTTCTGTAAGATACCGTGTAACTGAAAGTATACTTCTGTACACTGTGCAGTTTTGCCAAAAAATGCCTTTTTTAGGCTTTTTGGTGGTTTCTTTTTTTTTTCTGACGAGAAGTTGAAGATTGTAATTCAAAACTTGTACATAAAATGGTGAATGATTTCATATGATCCGGGAATGAGCAGTGTGGCTTTCTGCTACAGGGTTTTTTCACTGCAGTGTCAGGAATCTAATTAATAAAAGCGGAGAGGCTTCCACAACCATGCAGTAATGCCCCAGCCCTTGCCAGGGCATCCTTGATCTCCCATGGAAAATCCCACGTGGGGTGGGGGGGAATAATCGTCGCGCAGTTGTTCCCACCGCCGAAAGAGAATTCTTCTGCCATTAGCTCTTCCCTTCCTGCGTGCAGAAGCTGGGTGTAGGATGAATAGTCCTGCTCATAGCTGAACATCCAGATATTTTAAGAATGCCACGTCTTTCAGCCGGATGTTCCACAAAAAGATGAGCGCTCGTCTTTTTGTTGTTCCATTTGGACAAATATTGCTGCATATACCGAATCGGAATTGGTGGGTGACTTTTTATTTCCAAAATCTGAGCTTTCTTGTAGTTAGCTTGGATTGACTTTAAAAATGTCACTAGACGAGCAGTGCTCTGCACCTGTGAAGTCAAGACAGATAAATACAGGGGTGTGCACATGCGAGGACACAGGTTATTTCCTGTGCCCGGGTAACCCTTCTCTACTTGACATTTTTAATCATCGATAAAATAATGTCTTGAAATTTTTGAAGAGCCCTGCTAATCCTAGGGCTCTTCTTCAACCTAAATTAATTAATGAAAAAAAGGGGGTTTATTCGTAGCTGGGTGCTTTATGCTAAGTAGCTAAAAATTTGAGATGCTCCAAAGGATGAAATAGGCTTGTGTTCACGTAATCACGTGTGCTTTGTCCTTAACCCCCGTCTCACTTGGATAGAAGCAGCCCCACTGCTCCTGCGCTTGGGAACTGGTGCTCTTCACGGATGGAGAGAGAGGAGCAGAACGTTGCGTTACAAGAAGTTAGAAGCGTATCCAGCTTTAGGAAGGGGAGAGGCAGCAGACCTGGAAGCGGGTGGGAGGAAGCCCCAAGTCCTTGGTGTGAGACCACAGCTCTTCTCCGGTGCTATGGGAGGTAGGAGGTGACACCCTGCACCCTGACTGTGGCTCCCAAGCAGTTTTGTCTTCCCTCGGACCTCTCCCTGTCCTTTAGCAGTGTCCCTGAGTAAATGTGACTCTGCCAACGCTGACATACTGACTGGTGGAAACACAACGGTCTTCCCCTTTTACTGGCCACGCTTTGTCTTGCCACTGGCGTTGAAGGGGAGAAGAGGCTGTGGAGCAGCTGCACGTGGGCTGCTTTCCTCTGGTATTTAGGCAGAGGACCAAGGAGTGACTTGTGTTCACATACCCTATGGGCTCAGCACATGGGATGGGTCACGATTTTAGCTTGCAGCAGAAAGGAAAAAAAAAATAAATAAAAAAATCCCTAGTTGTAGGAGACTTGAAGATCATATGATGAGGTGGATGGAGCCAAGAGTTCTGTCTGGGTCTGTTCCTCTCCCGTTTCCTCTCCTTTTTTTTCTAAGGCTTTTTCATGTTTCCTTCACATGTAGGGCCACCTTTGGGTGATGTGCAAGGTCACCACGACTGTCTTGGTCGCTCCTGAGGTGCGAAAAGAAGGGTGGCCAAAAAGCTGCTTAAGAAAAGGAGGAGAGCTGTTTACTCTGAGACTTTTATTGCTGGTGTCAATATAATATACGTTTAAGACTATTCTGACTCCCTCCCAAAGCAAGGCAAAGTTACAAAGATTAGGCGAAAAGAGAGAATAAGTTGTCCTATCATCTAAGGATGTCTGTGTTTGCCAAGCCACTGCTGCAGAAGTGTTCCTGTGAACATCTTTGTTCTCCAAGGCCTGTGCCTGTCACCAGAGGACTCCTCAAATGGCTGTCTCCAAAGAGTTAAACCTGGTACGTGCGAACGAGACTCTTATTAAAAGTTTCTTACCTCATCATTAGCCACGTGGCTAAGGCACAGCCGGGAATTGTTCCTGAGGTAGGAGGAGAAGCTAATTTAGCTCGTCCTCTGAGGGTTGCCGGGGGTCTGTCCGGAGGGATGCCAGGCACGAACGCCTTCTGGGTCAGTAAAGGGCTCAGATAGGACCAAAGAGGCAGCCCAAGGAGTCCTTTTGGCCAGTGCAGCTGTGCCTTATGTCAGAGCAGAGCACCCTGGCTGCCTGCTGGTTGTCATCAGAGGTCTTCAGCCACTACTTCAGGTGTCATAGAATGCATTGGGTTGGAAGCGACCTTTAAAGGCCATCCAGTCCAACCCCCCCTGCAATAAGCAGGGACATCTTCAACTAGATCAGGTTGCTCAGGGGACTCATCAAGCCCGACCTTGAATGTCTCCAGGAATGGAGCCTCCACCACCTCTCTGGGCAACATGTTCCAGTGTCTCACCACCCTTAAGTGGTCCTTGAGTGCTGGCAGATGCCACAGCTGTAGCAAAGTGTGAGGTTTAGGGTGATTTTCTTCACATTATGTAACGGTGAAGTGAGTAATTTTCAGATCTTTAGTCAGGAGGAGATCAGGTGTTGATGTTACAAGTTTTTAAGCAGCACTGTGTCTTCGTTTGCCTGAGCGGTTACTTCTGCTCTGGGTATTAAAGTTGCTGAGGGAAAGCAGAGCTTTGGGTTCAAAGTAGTACCTTTCTGAAATCAAACAGAATGCTGAAATCTCAAAAAAATTGCAAGAAAAATGAGGGAGAACGCCAGTGAGGAAAAAAGAGTTTGCAGTCAGTTCAGCATGTTAATCCTGGTGTCCAAAACTGTCTGGTCAGGGGAGGAGGGAAGGTGTTGCTGAAATCGGCCTCTTGCACCAAAAGACAGCAATTTCTCTTATTTCAGCACCCCTCCCCAAAAAAAAAAAAAAAACCATTACAATCAATGATAAGGTGATCTAGAAATCAATACTTAAGAAATCTGAGGTTTAGATCCCTCATTAAAACAAAGGGCTGTCCATGCTGGCGTTATCTGTAGCAGCCGTCTGTCAGCTGGTGCTGCCAGCTCCCGAGAGCCCTCTTTGCTTGCAGGATGAACGAGCTGAACGTTTTAAAAATTGCTTAAAAGGAGTTTAAAAGTGCTGACTGACTGTGTTCTGGTTCAGTGTCCCTCCCGCTGTGTCACGGACAAGCGTGCAGTGGCTCTGAAATACGCTGTAAATACCCAAGCGTTCAGGAGAGGCATTTTATTCATCTGTGTTGAGGCCACCACGGCCGCCCGCTCCCTTGGGAAGATATTTTTTGCAAGATCTTCACAACGGGTTTCTTGGATCTCGGTGCTACCGACTCTATCATCTGCTCTGCCATCCGGCCTGAGGGCGTCAGGAGAAGACAAGTGGGCACCTCCACCGAGCCAGCCAACAACGGAGCACAGCCTCAGCAGTTACTGCAACCGGCTGCATCAAAAAAAAGTCACTGGACAGCGTGTTTGCTTGTCAACGTGGCGTAAGTACAAATCCCTTAAGAATCAGACAATGAACACGAAGCACTTTGAGCTCTCCTGAACCTTTATGATCCAGCGTCTGGTGTTGATGTGGACTGATGTTCCCCCGTGGTATCTGCTCCGATGGAATGGTTGCTGTTTGAGTGATGATAATGCACCAACCCGTGTCCCCTTTCTTTCAGGCACAGCAGAGTTCCAAATTTTTCAATGTGATTATAAGTAAGCCCTGGCTGACCCTGGGGATCTTTTTTGCTTTCTTCTGAAGAGACGAGGAGAAGAAAACGTATAGGGTTTTCTTTATTTTCAAGAGCTGAGCGTGCTTGTCAGGGTTTGGAAAGCCTAGCCCAGTGTATCTGGGACAGCAGCGAATGGAAGAAGCTCCTGCTGCTGTGAGCTTGGAGATATGCAGTCTTCTCTGTAACAAGGATAAGGGTTGTAGGCCAGTTTTGGGCCGCCTACCACAAAAAAGACATTGAGGGGCTGGAGCAGGTCCAGAGAAGGGCAACAAAGCTGGTGAGGGGTCTGGAGAATAAGTCTTATGAGGAGAGGCTGAGGGAGCTGGGGGTGTTCAGCCTGGAGAAAAGGAGGCTGAGGGGAGACCTTCTCATTCTCCACACCTCCCTGAAAGGAGTGTGTAGCCGAGGGTGTTTAGTCTCTTCTCCCAAGTCACAGGCAATGGGAGAAGAGGAAATGGCCTCACGTTGTGCCAGGGGAGGTTCAGATTGGATTAGGAAAAATGTTTACACTGAAAGGGTTATCAAGCATTGGGATGGGCTGCCCAGGGAAGGGGTTGAGGCACCATCCCTGGAGGTATTTAAAAGACAGGATGACACAGTGCTTAGTGACATGGTTTAGTGATGAGTTTTACCAGGGTTAGGTTGATGGTTGGACTAGATGATCTTAAACGTCCCTTCCAACCAAGACAATTCTGTGATTCTATAGAGGGATGATGCTGTCTTGACACAGTATGTGGCTATTCTTCCCATACTGACCAGTTTCTCCAAGCTCAGTCTTGGAGCAGGTAACTGGAGGGGTGGTAGGAGTATTCACAGAGACACTTTCTCCCACTTGCTTCACAAGCAAGGGAGATGTGTTCCTCCACAGTAATTCAAGGTGCGAGCTTGACTTTAGGCTCCTAACTGATACAGAATGTACCCCTCTGCCTCGCGAGTCAGCACCCCCATAGACTGCGTAGGTGGATCTGGGAGAGATTACTCTCAGGTGCCTGAAGTTTAGCATTTGTGAATACCCCAGTCACTCCCCATTTGTCAGGATCTGCCAACGAGGAAAAAACGGAGGTGATACCTACACCCATTCCGACCCATCTGTTTTGTTGGTGCTGCTGAACATGCTCTGGACCTTAAAATCATTTAATAGCCAGATACCTCATTGACCTGCAGTTCTCACAGTAAGAGTGTGTAGCATAACTTGCCCTGTTATTTGGACCAAGGCTAATGTTTGACATTGTAATAGTCAAGTTTATCTAATTAGCCCCAGAATGAGTGGTACCGAGAGCAGCACTGGCCACGTGTACCCTTGGTGTGTCTGCAGGAGGACCTGTGATACAAAGGGAAGCCTTGTAGCCACCACAGCTCTTCACCTCAAGGAGCAGCAGGGGTTGTTGAGTTGTGGCAGTAGTTTTGTAAGGTGAGTGCCTATAATCTAGGCTAACGTAGTCGCTGCTTCTCTCTCTCTGCTTGCCACCCAGCAGGCAAATTAATGGCATGAGTCACTGTCAACTCCTACTAAATAAACCACTGACCTAGAGATGAAAGGCTCTGTAAAAATTGTTTTCATTAATTGCACTGTGGGGCAAGGATAGATTTAATTTCAAGGACAGGAATATTAACCTCAATTCCTTTCCTTAATTGAGTGTGGAAAAACAAGAGGCGTAAGCAAGAGTAGCAAAGAACAAGGACATGGGTCATTAGCACTGTCATCTGGTCTCACAGGCAGCAGCGTCTTGTAAAAAAAAATGTCATTGCAGCAATCAGGAGGCAAAAGCTTGTTTGGCAACGTACAGCGCACAGGTAATAAGAAAATGTACAGTAGTGAATAGATTTTGGCTGGTATTTAGATGCACGGGTCTCAGCACAAGCTTATGATGATAAACCAGTACCTGGAACCCATCTCACAACAGTTCATGGGGTAAAAACGCCAGCAAAATCCCATGGAAGAGTCTCCATGGGTGATGCCAGCTTTACAGGAAAAAGCTGTAGTCATTTGGCCTCCTTTTATTGCTTACATGTAACACTGGCAGAGTATTGCTCACCTGAAGGCTTCAAATCACTTTCCAAAAAGCATGGTTACAGGGAAATAGAGACTGAAGGGAGCGTACCTGACCTTCCAGAAGGTCCATACCTGATTTTGGGAATAAGATTCAAGTTTCCTGCCTGTCCACCGTTTCTTTTTCTTTCTTTCTTTTTTTTTTTTTTTTTTCTTTAAATGCTGTTTCCAGCCAAGTTGATAAGACTGATATACAAATGGAAGGAAACCATCTATAAACTAGGTCAGCTGTGGTTGTGAAAGCGGGGATAGCAATGAATGAGTGGGTACATCTTTTGGATACGCACAACAGGGTGATGAAATTACATCTTAATATGAGATAATGTGTCTCCTATGTATAAAAGGCTTTAGTAAAAGACCATGAGTTTGAGGCTTGCTACAAACTAGCTGACTCTGCTTAATCTTGCCCAGGGTCACAAACTATGAAGGAAATAAAACAATCCAAGAGACGACTTGCTGGTAACGCTCAAAAAGACTTTAGAATTCAAGGAGAGAGTAAAGTAGTCTAAACCAAACACAATGTTACTTGTTACAAATTCTGTAAAAGTGTTTTAAAAGTATGGTAGGTTGTTTTTGTTGTTGTTGTTGTTGTTGAAGTAAGAGGCTGACAGAGATCTATTTATGTTCCCCACGATCTTCCTTACAAATGACTAGGCTTAATTACATTAAAATGCTGTGTAGTTAGGAAAGAATGTGCCTAAAGCTGTATTCCCACATGCAGTGTGTGCAAGAAGAGAGAATTTCTCACGAGGCTCAAACTGTTTCTTTTTTACTATTGAGAGCACAGGAAACGCAAGATCATCTTCTTTTTACAAATCCAGCAGCGACTGGAGAGCCGTAAATAAAAATGTATTACTTGTTGTGACACCAGCAAAAGAGCAAACAAAAATTAAATAAAGGCACGTTTCGCTTATATCTGGAGAAAGCCTTCAAGGCTCTACAAAATAATAAATTTTGCCACTCTCTTGACTCAGCTCAGTTACTCGTGGCTCCCTGGAGGCCCATCATTTTGAGAGAACTGTGGCCTACTTGGCTTGCGAAACCAGGCCAAGCTCTCTTTGCTTTTAAAAAAGATAAAAAATTAATGCCAGAGTTTCTTGCAATGGTCCAGAAAACACAGCTGGATTCAGGAGGGCACAGCCAAAACCTAGCAGGCTGCAGAATGGCAGTGTGTTCTGTGTTTGCTCTCAGCTTCCATTGCTGTGTTAGCAAACATCTCATTTGTCCCCTCTCGCTGTGAGAGTCACCTTTTTGAGTTTTGTAGAAATTTCTGTCCCAATGCTTAGTTTGGGGTGCTGTTACCCCCTAGAGAGCCAGCCGGGGCCAATGCCTGTCCAGCAGAGCGTGCCCGAGATCTGTGCCACAAATAACCTAAGGAAAGGCTCAGAGAGTTGGGGTTCTTCAGCCTGGAGAAGAGAAGGCTCTGGGGAGACTTTATAGCAGCCTTCCAGTACATAATGGGGCTGCAGGAGAGATGGGGAGGGACTCTTGATCAGGGAGTGGAGTGATAGGACAAGAGGTAATGGTTTTAAACTGAAAGACAGGAGATTTATGTTAGATATTAGGAAGAAATTCTTTCCAGTGAGGGTGGTGAGACCATGGAGCAGGTTGCCCAAAGAAGCTGTGGCTGCCCCATCCCTGGAGGTGTTCAAGGCCAGGCTGGATGGAGCTTTGAGCAACCTGGTCTGGTGGGAGGTGTCCCTGCCCATGGCAGGGGGATTGGAACTGGATGACCTTTAAGATCCCTTCTAACTCTAACCATTCTGTGATTCTAAATTATGATTGAAATGATAAGTTGATTTTTTTGATCAATGGCCTCTTTGTGCCCAGCCCAGTTGTGGGATTTTGTCCCCATATTCTTCATCACTGAATTTTAAGCAAGTGAAAGGTCTTACACAGTCACCATCTACTTGTAATCTCTGTTTTAAGACTGGATGTGGCCACCGATGGGTTTTAAACTACCTAATTATTTACCTTATGTGCCAATATATAGAAATAAGCATATAGAAAATATACATAATAGACACAAATCAGCCTCTAAATTCAAGCAAAGCAAAAAAAGAAAAATGTGTTATTCCTCTCTTTATTATTCATACCAGTAGCAATATATTTTCACTGTATAAATGGCAATAAATACACGTAGTTTTTCTGCAAAATTTCTCAGTGTCAGCTTTGGGGCAGCCAAGACACTTCATTTACGCTGGATCTGCAAGAAATCACAATAAATTTGGAAAAGTTAATTAAGCAATACTGAGACTGCCAGCAGGGGCTCAATCACGTCATGCTGTAACCTGGCTTTCCTGGAGGTGAGAGAGCCTTCAGCTGAAGGAGGGCTGAGCAAAGCGGGAGAAAGGGGGTTTTTTGAGCTGCTTTGCTCACAGAGCCCTTCAAACCCTGATGTGATGTTCCATAACTGTGATGAGACCTGGCAACAGAAAAAGGGTGCCAAATAGCCCTCATAATTTCTTTTGTGCCAGGCAATTTTTCCCTTGCATTAACCATGTCAGAGCATTGAGGACTTCATACTTGCTAAAGCTATTTGTTTCTCAATTTCCCACCAAGCAGTGAATTTTGTACTACTGAAAGCTGTGATTATGCAAAAATATGGAGGTTTGTGGTTTTTTTTTTCTTCCCCTCTTGAATATCTCTGCTTTTGAACAAGTGGCTCTGCTCTGCAGAGGGGACTCGGTAGGCCTGGTAACTTAAAAATTTGATTGCCAGCTAGCAAGTCCTCAGCTGTATGCAATTTCATTTCAAGGCTAGTGGCCTGGGAATGTTCCTGAGCTAATTAAAATGCACTAAGTAGTCAGCTGGTGGTGCTGAACGCTGCTTTACAGCTTGGAAATGGGAATTGCAGTGGTTTCCTTCTTCTAGTCTGGAACTGTTGGTAAGGAACATCACGTGCAGCCTGATGGAGGCACAAAGCCTCCCTAACGGAGGCAAAAGGGTTTTGTGTCTGAAATTAGACATTGTTAATAATTTAAGAGCAAAGAAAATGTGCGCTTGGGTAGGGGCTGGGGGTTGCAGCCGCTACAATGAGCCTACTTAAAATCCAGCCTGGCCTTGGAGCAACCTGCTCTAGTGGAGGTGTCCTTGCCCATGGCATGGGGGTTGGATGTTGATGATCTTTGAGGTCCCTTCCAACTCTAACCATTCTATGATTCTATGATTGATAACAGCTGGACAGGCTCAGACAAAAAATAGTAGTTAGATTACAGCAGTTAAGGAGAAGTCATCATAGAAGTATCTAAAATTACCGAATCACAGGATGATATGGGGTTGGAAGTGACCTCTGGAGATCATCCAGTCCAACCCCCCTGCCAAAGCAGGTCCACCCAGAGCAGGTTGCACAGGAACGTATCCAGGTGGGTTTTGAATGTCTCCA
>JAOTQQ010000023.1:79791401-79807275 GCA_026546715.1 Gallinago undulata
GGTCTGGTGGGAGGTGTCCCTGCCCATGGCAGGGGGGTTGGAACTCAATGATCTTTAAGGTCCCTTCCAACCCAAACGATTCTATGATTCTATGATTCTTTATACCATGAAGAGCAGCTCGGCTGCAGAGAGGGCAGGAGGAGAGGTGGGATGGAGCAGCGCACAGGCACTGACCCAAGCCCCCATTGCATCCCAGCCATTCCCCAGTGCTCCCAGCACCCTGCAGGGGAGGGGCAGCCCCATCCCAGGGCTCAGCTGTGCCTCTTTCCAACAAGAAGGGGATTATTCTGCACCCACCCAGGTGTCCTCTCCAGGCTTCAGCAGCCTCTCGCCCCCAGCCCCAGCATGCTGAGCGGTCCCATCCGATGCTGCCACAGAGCAGGCCGCACGCAGGCCGTTTGACTAACCTCCTTCCTCCCCCGTCTCGCCCCGGCAGTCAGTGAAAATAACGCTGGTTGTGAAGGAGAAAGCCTTGCTCCCACCCACACATGACTCAACCCCAAACCCTCTAAGCCTGCAGCAGAGGTCAGTGTGCTAATCTCCAGCGTGGCTCAGCCGGCTTGGCGCCTGCCCTATATGGGTCATGACCGTCCTAGACCGACCTACCACCCAAAGTGACCGTGAGGAAAGGAGGTGTCTTTTATATATTTTTTCCCCCTTGCCAGCTGCCAGGGTTGCAAACCAGGGTCTGAAAATTAAGCAGTGGTTTCTCAGCTTCCGTTAGCCACCTAATAGATGTCTGAGAGACAGCTGGTTTAAGACGAGATGAATCTCGCTGCAGATGTCTCCACCATCATTACCCACACGTGGATAAATGAATGTAGGTCCTGGGCGAAATGCTTCATTTTTTTTTAATTCCAGCACAGTTATCAACCGAAAAGCCCAGTGGAAACTGCTGCTATTTCCTGAGAACACACATCATGTTTTAGAGCTGGTTTTGAAAAGCACAGGGTTGTCTACACTATTTGGTCAAGAGCTGGTTGTAAATGCTGAAGATTTTGGTCATTTTCACATTCACTGACAATTTCAGTTGGACGCAGAGGGTGGCAGTTTGAGTTAGCCTAATGAAATGTACCATCGTCACTGGTGGTGTACCTCCAGTTTGTTACCATGTCAGGTTAACATAAAAAGCATGTTTTTCTCCTCAGCACCTTCAAGTTATTTTTCAAGTGGAAAGCAGAGTCTTAAAAATGAGACACGTAAAAAGTTTTCTCTTCTATTTTTACCTGCACAATTGAATACTCTAAATCCAAAGGACATTAATAAAAAAAAAAATTGATAAATTCACAAGTGGATGGGTAGAACATTGGAGCTGAGCACTTGTTGGGCAGACATATGAAAAAAATGAGAATAAGTATCAAATCTCATGTGAGTCCTCCCCCCTTGGGGTGGTGCAGACATAGGCACTCCTCATCTCGTTTGCAGTAGGGTTGGTTGCCTGTTTTACCCTCTGGAGAAGTGCTAGCAAGAAGTCCCAAACCTTCCCAAACCATTTGCAAATGCTTCTAAGTGGAGCGGCTATCTCTATTAATGCAATGAAAACTAAGTCTCTTTCCCATGCACTCCTGGGATACTCTCTATTTTGGCCCGTATTCAGGAAGGCAATTAAATGTGTGCTAACACTGTGCTCATGAATAGTCACATTGAAATTTAAGGAATTACACATGCCTAAGTGCTTTCTTGAATGGAGCCCAAAGTTTGTATCCCAAAGAGAGCTAGAAATGCTGTGGCTGAAAGCCACACACCGCTCTGAGGGCCACGTCAAGGGAGCTACAATTCAGCAGAAGCTCTCAGGAGGGTGTGGGGAGTAAGGGAAGGGAGTCCGGATTTACGCATGTTGCAAAAGAAAACCCACCGGTTTCCATCTGTAGGCACTGCCCTACCCCTCCGGGGAAAGTATATAGTGTTTTTCTTTCATTCCCTGTTTCTCCTTCCCAAACCTGGTAGAATTTAAATAATCCCTGATGCTCACTGTTTCGCAAAGTTCACCTACGGGATCAGTTCAGTCCCCAGCCCTGATGCCAGGACAACCCCAAGAGATCCCCTGGTTGGAGTGATACCTACCTCTGTGGCCTTGGCAAAGGCAGGTCACTCTCCACCTCATTTTCCCCACCCAAGGAGAGTAACTGTCCCCCAGAATGCTAGCGAGCATCCTGAACATGGTAAAACTCCCTTAGGGCTATTTACTCATAGTCCACTGTCAAAACAGAGAACTCTCCTAATCGACTACCATTACTACAGTAATTCACAGTATCTTCTGGCAAGTGACCGCCACCACGAAGACTAAGTTGTCTACCGTGTTAAGCACCAGTCTTGCACACGCTGATGCAGTCTGGTGGCTTGTGGGCGCCTGGTTTGGGCTGAATTAGTCAATAATCTGAGAGGAATGTGTTTGGCTAGGTCACAAAGGTAGCCTCACGGTAACATTAGGTGTCTTCCAGTTGCTTCACTTTTTGTTAGATGTTCCCATACCTCCTGCCTCGTGCAAAGTACAGCAGAATATCATTGAGCACAAAAGACAGGTTTTTGCCTGCCGAGTCACTCGTGGACACGCTCGACCAGGAGCTGATGGATGATAATGTCACTGTGAAGGGACACTTGGGTGACAGTTGATAATCCACATATCATTTCCTTGGCAGCTGCTCGGGGAAGAGGCACTGAAATCAGCACACACCCTCCACGGGTGCCAGCTGCTGGTTCACCTGCCTGATACGAATGTTTTTGTGTGGCCTTGGACAATGCACCTGGCCTCCCAGAACCTCATAAATCCTTCCTTTTCTCCATTCCTGGTCCTTTCTATCCTTTCCACCTGCACTCTCCACTGCATCTTGTACACAGGGAGAAGGCCCTAGCACCATCAGGCTCAGCTTTTGGGTGGAGACCAGCCACTCTGCCCAGCAGAAGAGGTCACACAGAGAAGTAAGAGACTTCAGACAAACCTGTCTCTTCAGCTCCCGCAATTGCTGCCCTTGATTTTCCAGTTTGATAACAGTGACTTCCAAGTCAAGCTGCAAAGTCACAGGGAAAAAGAGGAAATCACCTTTAACTCTTAAGACTGGTTTGAAACATCATTTATCGCATGATCAATATTTTTTTTGGTTGGGTATTTACCCTTTTTAAAGGCAAAGACTTTTGGTTTCCGTTATGCACAGAAGCGTTTCGTGTACTGACTTTTGGTTTCAGTTTAGTTAACGGGTGTGAAAAGAGCACTTTCTTCATTTGGACCCCTTCATTCACAGTTAAGAAATCAGTCGGGAGTGGAAGAAGCAGCAAAGCTCATTTCCTCTTCCAGCCTGTGGCTAGAAACAGACGGGCAAGGTCAAGACACACTCATGAAGGATGTGGGTGAGATTTTCCAAACTTCAACTCAAGCAGGTAGTGTTCCCACCTCACACCGCTGTCACTGATTTCCAGTGAAACGCCACAGAGTTCCTATCTGTATCTTTAAGAACTTAGATGTCTTTGAATATCTAGTTCACAGTGTCCAGAAACGACCCGTCCGTTCATTAACTGCAGTTACTACTTCCCTTATTTAATACATCCGTTAGATGTAAGTACAAAACTTGTTTTGATGCCTCCTCTATTCAACCTTCCCCACAAAACACCAAGCACATTTGAAGCAGTTGGGGTTTGTTTTTTATTAATAGCAAAAGATCTGATTTGTGTACTTTTAATTGACTTTCTACTCCCACCCATCAACTGCTTGACACAAATCATGGAAAAATTAATTCTCACACGGTGAGTAAGAAATGTTGTCATTTACCATTTGCTGATGTGACACTTGTGTGTCTATACGCACAGCCTTGCCCATCATCAGAGAAGACAAATGTTTCCCCTGCTCAACCAACCAACTGATCCTGCACCCAAGCATCAGAAGGGTGCTCCTGGTTACCTGCCACCCGCTGGAGAAAGCAGACCTTCATCCCCTTCATGACCTGCCTCTCCAACACGGACCACCCACCTTCCAAAGCTGTTTTTTCAGGGCACCAGCAAGAATAAAACTCGGTTCCTGGACCTCTCTGCAAAGGCAGACCCCAAGTGGGGTTTTGCTACCAAATCAAAAGCATTGCTGCAAATGTTTTCTGGAGGATTTGCTGAGCTACGGTTTGTCCTTTGCTGAAGTTCCCGAGCTATTACCTGATCTGTAACCAAAAACTGGTTTCCACGAGAAATATTTTCAGCTTGTTTGCTCATCGAGGTCAAAAGAAAGTGGTCTGGCAGAAACGTCCTGTACATTTTACCAACCTCAATTTTTATATATAGCAGGCAGTCCTGTGAAATTGATTGATTACAGTTGGCTGATGAGTGTTATTTCTCCCAGACAGTGAGATCACCTTGCTAGTGTGGAGACCGTTTTGGAGGAGGCTGCTGTTTTAAGCTTACTTGAGGTGTGCCCACAAGTCTGTTTATTCTCATGTATCTCATGTGGTCAGGGTGGTGGTGCTGGAGTTTTTTCATTGCTGAGCAATTTCTTCTAGTTTATTAAATGAATTTAGTTTCAAATGGAGTGCTGGGTTTTCGTTTGTGGTGCTGCTTTTCCTGTTACTGTTGTTGTGGTTTACCGTCCACATCGGGGTGTTCAAAAACTGCTCTTCAAACTCCACCGAGTTTGTTTTGTGATTTGTGTTTTTACAGTTCTGAGTGTTTCTTAATCTTGGGGTGCTGAGCGTGGGCTGGGACTCCCTCCGAGAGAAGTTACGGTACCTGCAGTGCTGGGGCTCACCAGAGCCTCGCGACTTCAGCCGGACACATTTCAAGTCCTTGTTGGGCCAGGAGCTGAGAGGATGGAGAGATCTGTCCAGGCAGGGCTTACGACAGCTGTAATATACTAATTCTTTAATATACCAATACTGTTAAGGAGTTGCATTTCCAGACTGGCTTTTTCCCTATGTCTAGCAGTGTGTTTTAACCACTAGAGCAATGCATTGGAAGAGGAGAAGAAAAAAAAAAAAAAGAGAGAAAAAGAGAGAAATAGCATACTCTTTTCCAGGCTCAAGCAGTGATTTAGAGGATGATGTTGAGCAAGTTTGGTACCGATTTCCCTATTTGTAAGACAGAGACATAAAGATTAATCATAGTGGGCTAGTCCCTCAAGGATGTCACGAAGGGTAACTCCTATTAGAAAGTAGCTCTGAGCTAATCAAAGAAAAGGTGCTACCCACACGTACATAGTGGGAGGCCTGGCATTTCTCTACCCAGCTAATGTGAGAACATTTGAGATTGTGACTCTAGTTCCCAAACATGAGCAATCAGGGATTTTTGGTCGGGGCGGTAGGAGTGACACAACCCGAGGACGCGTCCTTGGTCTCTTGGGAAAGGGATATAACTGAGGGCAGCACCTGCACAGCCCCTCGATGGCCAGCAGAGCAGGACCTCCCCATTTTCTTACGCCCATTTACATCAGAGCACATTTCTTTAGGTTCCAGGCAGGTACGGTTTAAACAAGACAAGAAGCATCACAAACAGAAAAATGTCCCCCTTTCCTTTGTCAGGAGCTCTGCTTCACTTTCTGCCTGGCAAGGGCAATGGACCTGACAAAGGCTGCTCAGCAGGCATTTGCAGTCTGCTCAAGCACCGCCGCATCCAGGCTGGGTCTGAGCCTCCCTCACGACCACCCACAAGAGTCCTTCATCTCCACTCAGCCCAAAAGCTGGTTATTTCTTGCTCGCTCTGAGACTGATTCATCGCAGCTGCCTGCCACGGCTCCCAGCCTCGGCCACCGTACCAGCTGCTGGGCACCCCAGTCACGTCCCAGCCAGGTTTCCAGCACGCTCTCACTCTTAAAGGCCATTACAAAAGGTGGCTAATTCCCAAGCTGACTTTTTTTTTTTTAATAGAGCTGGTGCAGTCCCTGTGAGATCCCTTTTTTTCCTGTGTGTGCCATCAGCACCACCATCGTTATTTCCAGTATCCAGAATCCTTTAAGACTCTCTGTTTTAAGACAAAACAATTTGGCCATTTAACCACGGGAGGCAGAGCCCTGCCAGTTTCCCCAGGTTGAGGTCTGGTGCAAAATAAAGACTGGAAACCACCGGCCTAACCGGTTCTTAATCCTACGGTAATTTGCAATATGTTCCTGTGCTCAGTGGTCCTTATCGTTAGAAAATGCTTCTGATAACTAACATAAATCTTCCTTGCTGCAAGTTAAGCTTTTTACTTCTTGTGCTTTTGCCAGCAGATATGGACAACGCTTTATTGCAGTCTCCGTTGCAGCTACCTTTTACATATATGAAGGCTGTTGTCTTCTCTTTTGCAGACAAGACACAGTCTCATCTTTCAATTTTTCCCCCGAGTTCACATTTACTAGACCACCGATCAGTCTTGTTGCTTTTGTCTGAGCTCTCTCCAGCATGTTAGTAGGGCAGCTAAATATATCGCTGCTCTTCCTTGAGATTCAAATCGGCCCTTACGCTATGAACTATCCCCAGGGCTCCCCTAGGCTTGGTTACCAGCCTCTTCACCTAAATCCTCTGCTAAACCATCGCTTTCTAGAGTAAAGCCCCCATTCCTGTAGGTAATCTGCCTTTATTTATCCTTTGCTGCATGGCCTTTCATTTGGCTGTCAAAATGTACACTCGTAAACTGACCTTCCTCGAACAAGTAATCCAGATCAATTTTTCTAGCTGACCTGATCCCTAACACGTCTTCACTATTTTTTTTGTTATCTCCAGATCTTCCACCAGGACCAGAAAGGAAACCCATGGGACCCTGAGAGGAACATTCCCGGGGGGTGAAAATTTCTCATTTACAGGCGACATTTAATCTGTTCAGTATGGGCTCTTGACTTTGCACTTCTCATTGATTTTCACAGCATCGTGCCCAGTGAAGTCACGTGTCTTACAAACCCCTAAATGTGTTGTGTCATCACATGTACCCTTACCATACCTGACACCTGCCCAGGGAACAAGAGCAGCTTCACTATCCAGAAGGAACCTCCAGTTTTCATAGGGAGTGATGTAGAATTCAAGAAACAGAAGGTGGTGCGTTGCTTGGAAAAGAAAGGGGAAAAAAAATCGAAGCAGGAAATCTGTTAGACATAAGAAGAGTGTATCTGTATTCATTTCATAAAGATATGAATTAAGGACTGGAACTGACTATTACTCTAAATTGATTGCATCTGGTAAGCATTAACTGAGTACACATTTCTGAACTGTTTGCCGCTTTTTTGATCCCACTGGGTAGTCAGCTTCTGATATTTCCACTGAACCGTGTTTAATCATGTTTAGCAATATTTTAGCGATAAGAGTTGGTGGTATTATAGCTCCACTTCCAGTCTTTGATGCATGTGATTATATTACCTCCTTCTTCAGTGACTGCAAAAATCCTCTGGTAACTAGTACTACTGACGTCTGAGGAAGTCAAGGCTGTTATTGTTTCAGTGTTCAGCATGCTGCCGCTGCACCGCTTTGATCCATGGCCTTACGTGGCTTTTTTTCAGCAGAGGAGGGTGGAGGGAGAAGGGTTACTGGGCTTGTAAACATTTCTATTACATCAGAATCGTTTCCCTGCCATGTACAATCTGCTGGTGTGACTCAGACTTTCACATTTTATAAAGTCAGCTATGTCTACAGGGACTGCAACCATTCTGAGAAATTCTAGATAAATGTGAATTAGTTTTATTCTTATCTTATTACACAATGTACAATTGTACAAAAAATGCCCTTTTGTTGACTTTCAGTGCAGATGTGCAACCACTGGCAGATAATGAGAACAACATGTTCCCCGCCTCACCAGCTCCTTTATTCTTTGGCTGTGAGTCTGAACTCAGGTTTAGGACTAACCCATGCTCATTCACGGTGTTCTCAGCTTCTCTCCACCCACCTCTCAATGTATTTATTTATTTTTTTATTGGGGCTGCACCGCAGTGGTCTGAGATGGCTGCCGCTAAATTGTTGGAGTCGTGTTTCTTCAAGTACATCATTCCACCCTTTTCACTCCGGGGAATAGGCCATGCTTTTTCACCGTTATAAAAGCTGGGTAAGACAATTTATTTTTGCCCTCGTATCAGTTTAGGGCCCTGTCAGTAGCACGGGTAAAGCAAGAGTCATTACCAGCAAAAATGTTAATGTCTGGGGCATTGCACATGACATCTTCTCTTCAGGATTTTCTGAGCAGGATTTTCAAATACCCCACTTCGTGGCAGCCAAAGGTTGCAACTGCTTTGTTATCTCCCATGTGTTTTCTTGCCAAATGTTTCCGCAGTTGTCTGCTATTCAAATAATGTCTTACCAGTGAGTTGGTCACTTTGAACGTGCTAGGGAACAAGCAGCGTTCACGGGCTGCTTGCAGAGACCCTGAGCAACAGCTGTAATTTCTCCAGCATTGGGACACACCAAAGCGTGTTTTTCTTTTTGGATGCCCTACCTCACCCAGGCACATCACCATTTCTTGTGTTCCTGGCAGTGGTAAATAGGACCCACTCGCTAGCCCCAGCCAGAGGAAGTAACTGCACCAGCTCCTTGAAGAAAATATGATGGTGGTTCTCCGGGAGGCTCCAGGTGCTCCCCCAGGGCCCTGCAATGCATCAGTCCTGCTCTGCAGCATGGGCTCAGGGTAAAAACAAATGTGCAAGGAAGGACTCACGGACAAATAAAGGCAGCGAGTGAGAAAAAAATAAAAATATTCAGGAGATCAGGAACGATCCTTACCAGCCCCGCAGGTAGCGGACTGGGTGTCATTCTGTACTTGCCAGCCATTAAAAACCCTGCACAGACAATAACCTCGTCAAGACCTTCGCCAGCTCAGCCATCAGGGCGGGCTGGAGCCTGGAGGTTTCTGCTAACGTCACACATGAAAAGCCATCGCCACACACATGGGGGTTGCGGCCGGTCTCCCACAGGAATGAGATACGGGACTCGAGTACAAATCGGGCAAGAAACCTCACAGCTCAAGGGCAACAAGAATCCAGTCTTCTTTCATCGCCTGACCTTCCCGAGAGATCTTTTAGGTCCGTTTTTCTTCGCCTGTATTTAACCATGCACTCGGCGCCAGTTTTGAACGTGGACGCCTTTTGGAGCACAACTCAGTCCACAGCACCCCCTTTTCTTCAGGCAAAGGGGGACCTCTGTGGCTGGTCCAAGGTGAGCCCAGTGCTGCCCATCCTTGGACCGGCGAAGCCTCTCACCAGGGGTGCAGAGAGATGGAGGGCTCAGGAGGAGGTTAGGATGCTCTCTTTGCTTGGAGGAGTCTGCCAGTGCCGGACGCGAGCCTAAATACCCTCTATTTGTGGAAAAATGTTTTCTTATTAACCAACCTGTATTTGTCAGGGTTTTTACTGAAACAACAGCCTCCCCCAGGGCAGGTAAATGTGGCTGTGCCAGCAGTTAGCACTCCCCGGGGCCTTCCTGCATCTCGGATGCAATTAGAGACATTTGTCTGCAAATGTTTTAAATATTTCAGCCGGTATGCCATTAAGGAATAGGAAAGGTTTTTATGTTAAGAGAGACTCGGAGCACTGCAAGGCAGCCAATATCACAGACAAGGCATAAGAATGATTTGGGATAGATAATGGTTGTGAGTAATGTTATAAATGATCTCATAGACTTCTTTTTTTTTTTCCCTCTGAAGTAAATGACCTTCTTTCTTCCACTTAGGGAGCCATGTGGCCATTACAGTGTGAAAAATGTCTCTCTCTCTCTCAGCCAGGACTGCTCGGTACATTTTCACTGAGGTCCACTGGATAATTTTAATGACGTTTGTTCATTTTCACTCAGTTCTTTAATGTGGTCTTACCAGCTCCTCCTCCTCTCCAAGACGTGGGAAGGACAGCAAGGGACAAGGGTTCTCCGGCAGGGATGCAGGAGGCTTGATACATCTAGGTCTTTTCTGATGTCTGAAACATCATTTACACAGCCCACATCTCACCTTTACCTTTTTGACCCCCAGATTCGGCGCTCATGCCCTCGTTGGCAGCAGCAGGAAGATTTACTCTAATGAGAACCACGGCACAACATGATGAGACACCAACCCCTCTGTAATAGAAAAAAAAAAACCCAACATCTCTCTTTCAAAGACCTGATGGGCAGTAAGATGTGAATACAACACCCGTGGGAGGATGCTGGCAGGGACAGTCCCTGTGAGTGGGAAGCCCCCAGCAAGAAGCCAAGCCCCGGAGCGCTGAGGTGCTGCTACCAAATGCGTCACTGGTGGGCATCACACAGCCCCAGTGGTTGGCCCAGGCTTTCTCCTCGCTTCTGCAGGCCAAGCCTCTGCAGGTGCCATGTCAATCAAGAGATGAGTTGACATGGTGCTTGGGGATATGGATTAGTAGTGGATTGGTGTAGTTTTGGGTGTGGTGTGGGGTTTGTGTGGGTTTTTCGTTCTTTTGTGTTGGGTTTTTTTTGTTGTTGGTTTTTTTTTTTTTTCATTGCTTGGACTAGATGATCTTAAAAGGTCCCTTCCAATCTAGGTGATTCTGTGATTCTGTGATTCTTCCACCCCTGGTGCTGTACACGTAGCCTGCATGAAGCTGTACTGTGGCAGTTCTCATTTGAGACGCGCCTGGAGGCAGGGCTGCCCCGAGATCCCACCTTTGCTCTCTTCTTTCTGTGTTAATGCAGTGACAAATAAGCTCCATTTGGAACAGAAACCCACTCGGGACCCACTTAAAAGCTTTCCTTTCCTCCTTATTTGGTAAAATTTTCCTCCTTTCCATCTCTGTGGCATGTGCTAGTGATGTGAAGAGAAAATAATAGTACCTTCATTATGCCTTTGTTTTCATAAGATATTTGCGCAGGAGATCTTATGAAAGGAGGCCTTGTGCCCTGATCAGCTTTTATTATTCTGGATGTCTAGTAATGGGTGAATAGCATGAAAAAGTATTACACACTTGTTATAGGTTTAAGCATTTGTAATCCTGCATTCAAAATTGATAGACATCATAGCTAAAAGTCCAACTGAGACATCTGTAGGAAGAGCAAAACCCCCACAAAAATATTTCAGTGGTATAAATTATTCAAATCATTATTAATCTCACCCACTCTACTAGTCAAAGTCTATCTACAGGATTCCAGCATGGGATAAGATTCATCACACCACAATTCTGCAACTTCTTTTGAATCCCAAATCGCTATATTTACCACCAAAAAACCCCAACTTTCTTTCAGTCAGAGTCGCCTTGCTAACGTGCTTCAACTTAAAATGTCAGTTAAAACACCCCATCAAAACCCGAAGCCCTGCCTCCTTTTTCATTCAGGATTTATTCTGGGAAAGCTCCTCTCAAGTCAAGTAGAGATGCCACCACTCTGAACGAAAGCTTCCCGGTTTGACTCAATAAAGTTGTCATCTTCACTTACAGAAATGGATAAAAATGCAAACAAGCCCTTGTCCTGACGTGTCACGTAGCTTAGAGGAAGGGCGCTTCACTCAACCTTCAAGTGGGCCACTGGACCAACGCTGGCAGCAGTCAGCGCTGCTGAGTGTAAGCCTTTACTCACGACAACCCTAGAGCCAGATCCTCAGTTGGCTCTGCCTTAACCATCTGTGGTGGCCACGCAGCGGTAGATGACAACCCAGCTCAAGCTCGCAAAGTCCTGGTGCGTTTCTGGTGCTCACACCCGATGCCCTGGTCTCCCACCCTGCCCTACCTCATGGTGCAGTGGGAGAGTGCCCAGGTACGTCCACCCTGAGCGCTGGAAACCTGCCAGCAAGCCCCCATCACTGTTTTCTGGCCTTTCTGCCAGAACATAACAATTTGCTGTCCACCGCTTCCTCTCCTTCCTATAGATAAGGTCTGATGGCACCAGAAGATGGGCTGCTTAGTGACGCACGGTGAGGGTGGCTCTGGTGCCAGACTATGAGATGTTAATTAAGATATGGGCAGGTGAACTCCCACACAGTGCGGGCTGACCGGTTGTGTGGAGACCTTCTGTTACACCTGTAAATTGTCATGTCATATTTCCAGGAAGACTAGATGGTGCATTTATGCTGTATCAGTGTACACTCTGGGCAGCATTTGACAGAATATTTCTTTCAAGTTTTTCAGTGTTTTTCAGAACCCGGGGACCAAAATACCTAACATAACTCATTTACGCTCTTCTCAACATCATCAAATATTAGCGCCTAAAATTCATGGGCGTTCAGGGTGAAAGACTGCCTGGATTTGAGGCAGATGTCATTGTGCAGTTAAATGTTCTCGTTTGGAGCTGAAAAAGGCAATGATTTAGTGCAGTATTGATTTTTTTAAGGAGAGGGAGAATTGCGATTGGTGATTGGAGTTAGTCCAGCTAGAGATGAGGCAAAGCAAATGAGAAGATTCATCTGCTTAGGTTAGGTACTTAATTTCACTTAGATAATTACTTATCTGCCATTGCAGAAAACCTTGCAAACACAACTGCAATGTCTCTGTAAGGCAGGGAAGCCTTGCTCCCTTCCGTTTCGCTCTCAGCAGAGGCCCCAGGAGGCTGAGGCAGTTCCCACACGGGTTGGTGAAGTCACTGCTGATGGCCACCACCACAGCGCCAGCCCTTAGGGCAGCCCAGCTGCCATCAGACTAGGGGTATGGTTGACCAAACAACCTGCCTCAAAGGGTCATTCTCAAACTCACCCCAGACCTGATATGCCCGTGCTGCTTATACCTTCTGATCCCAACCCCTGGAGGCGCAGGCACCTCAGGTGTCCAACCCCCCCAAGCCTTCAGCTTCCCACCGATCATCGTGCTGTTGTAGGCTGATACGGGGGAGCAGAAAGGGACCTTTTAGAAAAGGGGGTGATAACACCACCCATGCTGTTATCAAAGAGAGAGGACCACAGGCAACAGGCCCTCCTCTGTACCAGGAGCTCTGAAAATTTCTGAAGGCTTCTTCCACCAAGTTCAGAACCTGTTAAATTCAGAGCACCTGTCATGAACTTCACTTGTTTTTTGCACAGATGAGATGTGAAACAGTAAGTGAACTAAAAGTTTGCCCAATCAAAATAACAAGCACAAGTTGTACAGGGCAAAAATATTTTGCAATTGTCAAACACAAAATCTTCTGGTTTTAAAGGCAAAAAAATTTTAATGGCTTCCTGCAGAGAGGCTACTGCCAAGAGGCAAACCCGAAAACCAGCTCACATTTAATAGTTTTGTGCCACTAATGTCTAATACTAAAATAAAAACTTTACCAAAGTTCCAGACTTCCTCACTGGGGAGTTTGCAGATACAGAGGTATTTCCATATCACTTTTTTATTTGGGCCAGCTCAGATTAAGTACAGACCACACACTGAAAGACTGGTCACTCTCTATTACAACAGCCACCTGGAATCCCCTCAGATTAAATGTGCCCAGACTGTTGCTGGTTTATGGCTGGAATAGATTACTGTGGAAAAAATGAAAGCATAAAAATGTAACGTGGCCAAAACCTTAAAATATGTAAGAAATATAGGCTGCCCTTTTAGCACTTACTTGGGGTCTTCAGAAGTGCAATAAATAAAAAATTAGAGCCACTGGCCCTTTCTGACCTACCGTGACAGGGCTCAAATCCAGATTGAGCCATGCGTCCATCTTCTTGGAAAAGTGGGTCTGTTTCCATCATCTATAAAAGAATAGAGACAGGACAGCTTACCCTACCGAAAGAAAATCAAAGGGGTGGAAAATAGAGAAAATAGCCTGGTGCTCTTCCCCTGGGTCCTGTTCTTATTTTTCATGCTGTCCTTTACCAACCTGGCAAACCACTGCCAGCTCACTTGCCTGGCTCTGAGGTCAATGTCCCACAGACAAGGCTACCTAGACAGAGCCCTCAGGCTCATGGTGGTGAGACCAGCCTGTATAACCTCCCTCTGATGTCCTGAGGAGAGGTGGGGGGCGACTCTGGTTATGCATTGGTGGTCTTGCACAAGGTGGTGCAGAGCTAAGATCTGGCAGTCAAGTTCTTGCTGCCAAGCATCCTCAGGATCACCTGGGTTCCTGGGCTGATACTGCTCAGGGTTTTCCTGAGCACATTAATGGTACAGATGCAGTTCACTGCTTAAGTATTTGACTTTCAGGAGACCTCCTTCAAATAAAACTCCTTCCTGACCTTCTCAGCAACAACCAGGAGGTCGTTTACTCTGTCCAGTCCACCTGAGCTTTGCAAAACAGTCAGAAGCCATCTTGATCCTGAGAAGTAGGCCACCAAGCCAAGCTAGAGGCTTGGCTCCAGCTGCTGGAGATCTCTGATGGGTGTTGGTGTGGGTATGAAGGATATGAAAGATCTTGTCACAGTTCTCTCATGGCTTCATGGCTGTGTGCAGGAGGACTCAGAGCAACCTCCAGAGAAGGTATGGCAGAGCACTATCCATCTTTCCAAGAGTGGATGCTGTGGAGGGTACCACGAGGCCAGATTTCTTATAGGTTTCAGCCCTGGAGATGCCAGCTGAAGCGCACGCTGCGTTGACAGCTGGGCACCTGGGCCACGAAGAAAATGGGCCTTGAATGTTCAAGTAGGGACGCTGTTTGCTAGGTAGTGTTTGACCTAAAAACCACATTGAAGAGAGCTCAGGAAGCAAGCAACCGAGCAGAGTGTTGGAATTCGGGTCTCCAAACACAGCTACCGATCTCCCCGTACGGCCGTCTCCATCGCTGCTGTACCCCCACCGTGCAGATGCCCACGCACAAAGCGACCCCCCGTTTAAAACAAAGCAAAGCAGCCTTTCTCTTATCACCTACCGGGCTTTGTAACGCACGATATCATTTTCCTTCCAAGCGTAACAGAGCTCTGTGGCAGGCTTTGTCGGCGCACCGATAGCGCTCTTTATCCAGTGCAGGTGAGAGAACAAAGCGCCGCCTTCCTCACCTGCCCTCGAGGACCTTACATGGAGCCTACACGAGCACCAGCAGCCTGGGGAGCCCTTGCACTCTGCACTTTCAGGGTGGAAGCGTCAGCCTGATCTCCTGAAAGGGAGATCACGTTTCCGTGGTGCCTCCTGACATAACAGCCTCTCGTAGCATCTTTCGTTTCAAACAAAAGCTCAGTCGCGCTTGTGTGTGTGTCGCCCAAACGCACAGAGAGACAGGGCTGCAGGTCTGAAAATCTGTAGGCGTATTTAGCTGGCTGCTTTTGGTCTTGTACAGCATCCTGAGGTAACAACAGCTCTGACTTGACAGATGGAGCCAGACGCTGAAGAAGCCAGGGGCCGGGGCCGGCCGGTGTTGGCTGCCCCCACGTGCGCTACTGGCACTATTAAAACGAGGTGGTGTCAAAGAAAAACTCAATCTGTTTCATCAAATCATAGCTCTGTCCGTGCGCTGCATCCATTGTGGGAGCACGTTTAGCTGAATTTTGGCTGCTTTCCTCAGCTGATACTCAAAATCCTCAGCCCACTCTTTGCACACAGATACGTGTAACCGGTCAGCACAGGGTCACCACAACCATTCGTGCTGTGGAGGCACCTGAGCCATCAGCCAACTACAGAGGAAAGAAATTTCAGGAAAGCTGCACACCTTGAAGCCTGTTTTCCTCCTGAGATTGGGTACTTTGCACCTATTCTGCAGGAACGGATTGGGGTGCAGCACTGCAGAGGTTTTGGTGGCAATACTGGCACAAGGCAACCCTACCCCATCTCCCACCCTCACACCACAGCACATCCTCTCCTCACCTGTGTCAGGGCGGCTGCTTGTGGGCTGTGTCTGCTTCTATACCTAAGACACACACACACACACCCCAAATATACATTTGCTTCTTTCTTTCAAATAGAAGAGAAGCCTGATGTAATTTACAGCGTGTACCCACAATGATTTGTCAGCACAGCTGAGGGGAATCACAGAATCACCTACGTTGGAAGGGACCTTTTAAGATCAACTAGTCCAACCAATGAAAAAAAAAAAACAAAAACCACACACCACACCCAAAACAACACCAACCCACTACTAATCCATATCCCCAAGCACCATGTCAACTTGTCTCTTGAACACCTCCA
>JAOTQQ010000023.1:79807375-79831685 GCA_026546715.1 Gallinago undulata
CTCCAGACCCCTCACCAGCTCCGTTGCCCTTCTCTGGACCCGCTCCAGCCCCTCAATGTCTTTCTTGTGGTAGGGGGGCCAAAACTGGACACAGTACTAGAGGTGGGGCCTCATTACTGCCAAGTACAGGGGGACGATCACGTCTCGGGTCCTACTCACCACACTGGTCCTGATACAGGCCAGGATGCTGGTGGCCTTCTTGGCCACCTGGCCACACTGCTGGCTCGTGTTGAGCTGACAGTCGACCAACACCCCCACGTGCTTTTCTGCCAGGCAGGAAGGAGCCCTGCAGGGGGAAAAGAGAGGCTGAAGGTGGGGTGGAGTCTCCTGAAGTTGGCATTGACACCAGCACTGGGATGCCTGCAAAGCTCAGCCTCAAAGGCATCAGATACGGGCACCTCTGCTGCTGCCAGGTAACGTGTGCCCATTCAAACACACACGTACAAGGGTACCACGGTGGAGAGAAGGAGAATCAGAGCACACCAAGAGAGGAGAGAGACCGTTAGCTGCACAGGAATGCTGTTTTTAGGTAGTAACTGCCAGTGCTTTTCCTCTCTTTATTCTACTTCTCTGGCATGAATAATTTAGAAAATTAATAGATTAAAAATTAATGTATGCCATTGCAGCCTGTGCATGAAGACACACTGCCAGAGATTACCCTTTCCCCACTCGTACTGCGGGCCCAAAGCCCACCCTGCCTCACTAGACTCAAATATTTTTATTTCCCCTTCATGTGTTTTGGATCCAATAGCTCAAGGGGAACTGAACAAAGCTGGGAAATGAAATTACCAGCACACAAACAAGACAGATCACAACTGTGACATTTTTACGCCGAAAACTGAAAAATAAAAGCATGGAGAAAAGAAGGACTGACTGAAAGGGTACGTGAAGAATCCCCCCCTGAGAACCTGTTTCTGTGTCTTTTGGGATTAATTTAGTCGAGGAGGGGACTGTGGATATATTGCAGATGCCTGTTGTTTCAACTGCAGTCTGCTCTAAGCAACACAAAATCTTAAAAATACACAAAACAAAGGCGTAAGCCCAAGAGAGATGGCCATAAAGTAGTATGTCTGATGTCCAGTATCTGGTAGAAAAGTTTCTATTCAGTTAAAAAAAAATGTAACTTTATCAGAAAAGGGGAAAATAAAATATTTCATGGTGAGCCACGGTTAATGATGCAAGGAAAAGCTGTGCACTCGCCAGGGAGGCAAGTTTTGTGATCCAGCCTTTGGGTTTGAGACAAGTTCAAATTTTAGTAGAACCAATGCAACACTTAATTTTTCCAAGGTAAACCAAATGAATACCTGTCAGCGCTCTGTCTATTTTTACACTTTTAGGATTCACATCACTGTATTTTCCAAGCCACTACTGTGTGAGAACTTTTATAGGAACCTTCATTATTATCTGCCTGGTATGGGGATGGAACGTTTTGGTCAGGGTGAGGCTAAAGTCTGATACGGTGCACTCAGAATTTCCATGGAACAAGCTGGCTTTTCTCTGGCCTGGGTTGAGCAGCTCTTCGTTTCAAATCTATGTAAATTCCTTGTGATTTCTTCACCTTGGGTTCACTCTCTGTTTTTCTCCTCACCCATTTGTCCCCTATTCTCATTCCTTACCCCACTCCTGCCATTCATCTTTTATTTCCACTTGGATTGTGCTTTCACAACTGGAGATGCAACCCTACAAAAGAACACCCCCCTCAAAGCCCCAAACCAAAACACGTCACACAAGAAGCATGCAATTAGTCTCATATTTGTTGCCATCATATTATTTGCTGTGCTTGAACATTACATCTAATTTCTGCCTGGGTCCAGAGCTAGACAAAGACATTTGGCCACCCTACTGTCCCATTTTTAAAAACCTTTCTTTGTGTTCTCCTCCCTTCTTCTGCCACAAACACCACGAGCTTGTGGTGGTGCCACACGATGCCATGAGCACCCAGGCTGCAGAGACACAGGATGATAGGGCATCCTGTGGGCTGGAGAGCACGTCCTCTCCTCCCCACAGCTTTTGGGCATCACCACTGCCCCAGTGAGTTTCTCTCCCCCAACAGAGAAAGGCAGCAGCAGCTAAATCAGGGAAGGTGAAGGCTCTGTAGAGAGGGGAAGGTCACCACCCCACAGTGAGAGACAGCCTCATCCTGCATTTCTCTGTCGCAGATCTTCGTATGGTATCTTTTAATGGTCTTGGACCTCCCAGCGTGGAAAGGCTGGGGCTTTGCAGCAGTGTTGCACCAGGTGAGAAACCAGGGTTTTTCCCCACCTTTCCCCGCCTCTTCCTGAACACACACAGGATGCTAGGAACATGCCCTCACATTCAGGGCTCATCCCAGGACATTTGGTCCTCTCATCCTCGACCCCGAGGAGGCTGTGGTCCTGCAGGAGACCTCACAGTCACTACCACCCAGGCAGCATCAGGAGCCAGAAGGGCTGCAGTATATTCACCTCCTCCTGGCATCCCTCTTCTTAGTGGTGTCAAGGACAAGGTCTCCAGCCTCCCCCTTGCTAGGGCCTAGCTTTGTCTGTCTGTCTGTCCGTCCAGCAGGAACCAGCTGCCAGTTGTGCACTGTCTGGCACAGCCAGGGTCCGGTTCTGCTGGCCTTTTAACGGCTGTTCCAACAAATCATTTTATTAATAATTCTTGTGGTTGACTTACATTGTCCCCAGTCGCTTGCAAGCCTCGTCCCCCGACACAGCTGCATTTCCCGTGGCGTGTGCCTGATCTGCGTGTAATTCATGGCTCAGCTGGGATTTCTGTGGCATAAATAGCATTACACCATTATGAAATGACAATAGGTGCCAGAGCTGCTATCCATCGAAGCGGAGCCCGAGAGAGCAACTTCTACCACACCAGCAACAATTAGGTTTGCAAGTGTAACCAGATCCTATTGTTAATCCCAGCTCTGTTTGGGCATCTCTAACAACTGGTTATGTTGTAAGACCACGATGGCTTCCAAGTAAGAAATCACAGCGTTCTCATTATGTGCTGAGTGTTCATCACATCAGATCCATTTCTCAGCATTTAATGTTAATTACTAGCTTGGTTTTATATTAGCTGAGAGCTAAATGATGTAGTACTGCAGAAAACTATTAAGATCTGCGTCACATAGGCAAACATAACCATCCACTTCCAGAATGTGAAATGGATAATGAGTGGGTATAAAGGAGTTCTCAGAAACCCCAGCTGAATGCATTCAAGAGCAGCGCTTCCTCTTTAATGGGCTCTCTGCCAGAATGACACATCACTCTGCCTCACTGAAGTCATTTATAAACTGTCCTTCACAACACTCTTTTTCTCTCCTGTGCGTGCTGCTTCTCCTCTCGGGGACAAGCCACAGGGGGAGGATGCACCTGATGGTAGAACACTGCACCGTGCAGAACAGTAAAACTCCCGGAGAAAGCAAGAGCCCAACTCTCCTCGGGACTAAGCCTAGAGGAAAAGGGAGTGGAGGGCGATGTGAAAAGCAGAGCTGCACAGAAGGAGTTGGCCACCAACCAAATCCCCAGCTCTTTGAGGCTGACTTGGGTTTTCCACTCCCAAGCGCTGCCTTGGTTTCAGACTGTAAGGCAATATCTGAAAGCATCCTGTGTAGCTCCCTGCATGCCTGGAGAAAGCCAGGCCGGAGCTGGAGGTCGAAGCAAAGGTCTATGGGGTTTACACAGCTCTCCCCTCGAGGGAGGGTGCTGAGGTGTATCAAAGGAGAGTGTTTAAAGGGAGGGAAAGGAGCTTCTTAAAAATCTCTGTGTACCTTCCCCTCCCTTCCTCTCCTTCTGCCCGAGCACGCTCCCATGCCGTGAGTCACTGGTGGTTGTCACAGAGGTAGGATCCCCACCGTAATCTTCAGTGCAAGAACACAGTCCTTGCTTACAGCACCAACGTGAAAAAACAGACCTGGAGACGGAAACACAAGAGCATAGGACAATTTTAACCATCCCGTGTGTCCAGCAAACTACCGACAAGATTTTGGCCCCGCAGTGTTCAAAGGAGAGCCTCTCTGAAAACAGGGGCTGGAAGAAAGGGAGAGAGCGTTGCACATTTTTAAAGAGGAGTTCCTCCCAAGCCCGAGGAGAAAATAGCAGAGGTGCTTGCTTGCGGTTGATGAAGGTGGAAGTCAGCCTCCTGACGGTGAACGAAGTTTTATGGGCAGGGTGGGGATAAGCTCTAATAGAGCTTGCAAGTGAAGAGAAATTATTTCTGCCTGATACCACAGAGAGACAAGAGCCAGCCCAGGGATGCGATCACCACAGAGAGAAAGGAGCCAGCAAAGAAAAAAAAAGCGATGATGGAATAGTCTAAGCGATGGGCTAAGGAAATGACCATTGCAGCAAAGCTCCTGCTGCAATAAAAACCTTAGGATGCTGGATGCTAAGAAGCTGTGCAGACAGGCAGGAAAGGTTATTTGCAGATGGAGTGTGAACAAGAAATCTGCAAGGCATAAACTTGGCATGTTTATTTAAAGAGAAATTACTAATTACTTAGGTCATCAGAAAAGGGGGGGCGAAAAAAAAGGAATCAAAAAAGTGCTTCCACTAATATCTGAAAATCCTTACGCTAGAAGGGCTGTTATGGCTTTCTCAGAAAAGACGAGTCAGCTTTTCTTTTGGGTAACTTGCCCAGCAATTACCTGATTCACCAAAGCAATTGCTTTGTCCACTGTCAGCTATTTATGTAACTATTTATACCCAGCCCTACAGATGTTCTGTGCTTACAGTCTAGATGTGAAACTACAGATTCCCATTGAAAGCACAGACAGGACCGTAACATGCAAAAAATATTCCTAAGCAGACAACTTCTAGGCAAAACCCTTCAGCAGAATTTTAAATCCTTGCCTTTGACCAGTTCTTTGTTATGAGATGCAGCACAGAATACTGAATTTACTCTACAGTAGATCTGGCAGCAGAGTTTTAAGTGCTGGGAGTTACAGGGGAAGCAGAGCTGCTCAGTAGCCAGCTTTATAAAGAGAAACCGTGTGTTTATCCTTCCTTGCTCCAGTTTCTTGGGCTTTAGGGGGCCTTCCCTTTTGTGCCTTTGAACATCCAGTGCTTCTTCCTAGATGCACTAGAACCCCTGTTACTTCAAAACCATTGTTGGGAATTTCTACAATTGCAGCCTTCTCCTGCAGTTGGAGGAAAGGATGGCTTCTGACAATGAACTTCACATACGTGCGGACAAAAAAAGCATTGTGTGGCTTGCCATTTGCCTTTGTTTCCCTGTTTTGCAGAGAATTTGCTTCTCTCATCAACCTGCCGAGGGCTGCCAGGGACTAATATTGCCTGCGTGGTGTTGAATTTGTCCGTCAAACACCGAGCTTAGGACAGAGAGCATTTTCCTTTAGAATTAAAATGAGCTGCTAACTGGGGAAAGGTAAGGCTGTCAGCTCCGTGGAAATTTAACTTGACCAGTAATCTCCTCCCTGTTTCAAGACATTGTGATCTCCACAAAACGACACTACAAATTTTGTTACTATAGCCCTTTCAGTAATTCATCTAAATCCTATTGAATTACTTGAGTTACTTCGTTTTCATCTTTAAGGGCAGACTTAGACCTGAACACTCTTGTAAACTGAAAACAAATGTAGGTTAAATACCCAGCAGGGATTTCTCTGCTACCCTGAAAGCTACTTAACACTTACTCTCCTCCTGGAAGCACTAACAGACTCCTCCTTGTTAAGAAAAATAATAATCACTAGGAGCACAGATGAACTCGAGGGATTACTATGGCATAAAACAAAAATACAACAGCAGTGGACAATAAAGAGGAAAGAATATAGAGAAAGAAAACTTAAGTCACAGATTCATAAAAATATCTCCAGTTCAGGCATGTTATTTTTTTTATTTTTATTTTTTCAAGCTTATGCTCACACTTAGAGCTCTTACACAAGCATCCAGTTGCAGTAACGCACAGGACCAACCAGATTTGCTAATAGCAGAAGTTAAATTGCCTGGAACTACTATCACGCTTTGGGGTGAAGGAGGCAGCCACTGCAGAGGTTTGGTGTTACTCTCGGGTACCGCCAAGTCTGAAGGAAACAGGTTTTTTACAGCCCTCCATCCCCACTGAAAACCACCACCTCCTCTGTGGTGGTGCAACTGGTTTGCAGGCAAGTTTTGCTTAAAAGATTGGCAAATTACAGAGCAGGAGGCAATTTTACTCAAGTACTGAAGTGCCAGGGCTGAAAGAAGAAAATATATATTTTTGGGTTTTTTAAATAAATTATATACACCTTGAGAATGTGTGTTGAATATGCATTTGCCCATACAGCATCTTCATGTGTCCCATGGCAGTGGCTGTCAGGGCTGCAGGGAGCTCTCTGGCCGGGGCAGGGCAGAAGAACTGCCTGGCTGTTGAACCAGTCCATGATGCCGAGCTGCTAAATGCGTTCCTCATTTCTCACATGGGTTGGTGTTTCTTCAGAAGTAAAATTATTACAGTGAGAGGAGTCAAGTAAACTTAAGGAAACCTAGTTTTCTCATGGGTCACCTCAGCTGAGATCCCTTGCAGCATCCCTACAGAATTCAAGATGTAATGTAGTCAGTGAATTGCAATCTGCTCTTCATAGAAACACTGGGAAGTGCAGATGCTGTGATTGCGCTGTGTGCTCAGCGTGATGCGAGGCTGACATAGAAAGACATTGCCCATCCTTTATTTGCAAGGGACCATTATTCTCATTGTTGCTGTATCACCTGCTAGTGTTGTTACTGCCAGACGTCTATTAGTGACAATGTCTGTTATTAACTTCTGGTTTTAGAAGTTTATAGCTTGGCAACCACATCACTACTTACAAAGGTGTTAAGGTTGACTTATAAAAATCTCAGCCTGGAAGCATATATATTTCGTAAATTCTGTTTTAGCATTGCCATCACTGTATTTTGAAAAATAATTTTATAAAATGGCTTAATTTAAGCAATTATTTTTTTTTTACCTTTGCGGATTTCCGTTCCATCCTTTCATCACCATTGATGGCTTCAAGACACCTAGATGACATAGAAAGCGTTCACAAAGGCCAGTTGTTGCCTCCTCCCTGGCCTCACTTCAGAAGCCAGTTTCCCAAGAGCCTGTCTGTGGAATCAGCAGCTGGAACAACAGGCTCAAAATTTTCAAGGTTGTCCTGGACCCTGTGGGTCAGCTCAGTTTGCTGAGTTGTAAATGAAAAGCAGCATAACCTGAGCACACAGGTCCCCAGCTAACTGGGCAGAGAAGCAGCCTCTCACAGCTGAAATTAATACAAGGGCAGAGTTTGGGCTGGAAAATTAAAGGGAAAGTGAGAGAAAGGCAAAGCCACTCCAGCAGAGAGAAAGTTGATAATGGAGTTCATAATTAGGAGAAAGGATGTCAAACATTTCAAGGCTCTTTGACTGTAGGTCACCAACCTGGACCACCTTAAAGAAGAGTGAGTGTGGGTATGCAGCAGGGACAGATGCCCCCAATTATTAATTATCTATCCTGAAAAGAAAACTGTTTGCTGCCTTACAGATTTCACTGGTAGGGTTACTTGTCAAAGGAAGTACATATGCATAGTACTAATGTTAGCAATGAGTGGGATTTACAAATGACATTTATCTCCAACATTCAAAGAATAATAGCTGAGGGAGTGTAAGGGCTAAGGAGTGCTTGTTTGGTTATTTCATTACTCTGGTATTGCCAAAAACTGGAGTATTTTACGTACGGCTTTTGCATTCTGAACTGTGACAAATGAGTCAAAAGAAATTTAGAGGGAGCTATATAAAAATATGTGTGTGTATATATATTCTAGCAAAAACTGAAAGAATTTTCCCCAATTGCCCCTGAATCATTACAGTGATCTCTTTTAGTCTGGCTAAAAATATGAACATGGTGTCATCAAATATGACCAAAAGGAAGCAGTAGCAAAGATGCTGCATTCTCACAAGCAGCCATAAACCAAAACAGGATTAAAAGAGCATTTGCACTGGAAGAAATGCCGGACGGTGAGCTGAGGTATTAGCAGACTGCTAAGAATATTCCCGGGCAAGTCTGGCCCCTGGAGGAGCTTCTTTTGGGGTCTGCATTTTATTAGAGAGCAGAAACTCCAGCCCTTGGTCACATTGCTGCAGAGAAGCAACCTCCCTCAGTTCTGCTCCTCTGGCCTGCTTAGTTGGGTCTGGGTTGCTATTTTGATGTGAAGTATGTGAAATCAGCCTCATCATTACAGCAAAGAGCATTATCTCTCACTGTTTTCCATCCAGCCCCAAGAATAACTCTGATGTCAGCGGGGAGCTCTCCCTCTGGCAGCCGTCTCCTCGCTGCCAGCTCGTCAGATAAAAGGTCAGCTGGCTCTGCCAGCTCCTTAGACAGACCTAGAGTACGTGGTCCTCTGCTCACACCCAACCACCCCAAGCAAAGCAGCCCCAGGAGAAGCCAGCTCCCGCCTCCCCGCTTCCAAGATCCCATTCTGTTGCAAACCTGCCAGCTGCAGCCCTCACAAAAGACCTGTTGCAGCTGAGGTGGTACCAAGTGCCTCCCCATCCCGTCCTTCCTCCTCCACACCAAACATCCCAAGCTGGGTGGTTGGTGAGGTGGTACCAAGTGACTCCCCGTTCCGTCCATCCTCCTCCACACCAAACATCCCAAGCTGGGGCTATGGGAAGGGGGCTGGGGTGCATTTCCCCATCCTCACGTCGGGGCTTTCCTAGCAAGAAACTTGCTGGCATCTTCCACTGGCATGCAGGAGGGGAATAAGGCAAAAAATCTGGGACCCAAAGCGCTGACTTGGTGGCCTTGAGGCACGTAGAGGGAGGATGGGCTCCTATTGCCTCACCAGTAAAAGCTGGGCTATTTTGTCAGTCCCGAGCAATCTGTCTGCCAGCTGTGATACAGCCTAGAGATCCTTACATTAAATCACTACTCCGGCAAGAATATCAGAAATCACAGGGTGATCAAGCGTAGCCCCCCCCCAGGAATTCAGCCCCGGACACGCAGTCCTAGCAAACCTCATTCATATCGTTAACCACAATGGCCATTTTGCCTGAGGAAAGACAGAGTTAGGACTTCAGAGTTTGGCCCAAATCCTAGACTATATAAATAGATTTCTATGAATCAAAGCTCCATTATGTAAGACATAAAAATAAGAGAACAAATGAGAGGAAAAATAAGCTGAACTTCAGAGTCTGCAGTGAAGCATCAGCTTAAGAGTTTGGGCACTGAGTCAAGACACAGATCTTTTTTCTTTTCTTCCTTTTTTTTTTCCCCCCCCCCCACTTTGCCTGCTTCACTTTAAAAATGACTCATCCACTCGCTCCCCCTTTCACCAGTGCTTTCCACGTTGTTGCAGACATGCCTGTACATTTTAAAGCTCAACGGGACCCCCAAAACTGCCTGTTTATTGACCGCGCGTCTGCATTTGCGCTTTCAAATCAGGGGGAGAGGAAAGGGACGTGCACAACCCCGAAAAAAAAAATCACAATAAAATGCCTCAAACACATCGCCAAGGTTAAAAGAAGCGTGGTGCGAGGCATGCTGCAGTTTACAATGAATTGAAATGTGACTAAAGGCAGCATGTGACAGCCGGCTATATTTAGCCGTGGCTTTTGCTTTTACACTCTTTGAGATACCCTGTCAGAAAAGCAACTGTGTTTGTGCATCTCAGCAGAAGAAGGAGCCCCTGAACATGTTAGGAAATCTCTGACAATGGCTTTGTGTACATTCCAGTGGTCTCCGGGACGTTTGTGTATACACGTTGCAGGGCTTGCCTCCCTCCCCACCTCTGGCACATTCTCATCCGCTCTCTGCTTTGACCAGGGGAGTATTTTTAGCTGATGTAGCACAGCCATTTCACCGCTGGATCTCCTTGTCACACCTCTTCCACGAGCCGTCAAAAGAAGAAGAAGGCTTGAGAGCACATCACAGTGTCCCTCGCAGAAGCGGTGTGGCTGTCCTCCTTGGAAGAGATCAGACACAGATTGCATTGCCTTTTTTTTCTTTCCTTCATTTCTATTATTTGCATAGTCAACATGAGTGGGGAGTGTGTGTTTTGTACAAGGTAAATTCATGTTGAGCATAAATGGGTCTGAAGTGTTTCCTTTGGTTCAGAGAGGTTCTGTTAGTCATACCTGTAGCCTTCCAGCAGAAAAAAAACCAACCAACCAACCAAACAAACAAACAAAGAACCACATATATGTTTTTGAAAAAAAATCACCCTGAACGGTTGTTCCTTTGAGAGAGGAAGAATCTTCTTTTCTTCTTTTATTGCAGCTTTTCTCTACTGTTTGGTAAATAAAAGCATTTCTTACATACACTTGTATTATGTGCATCCTTTTAGGTTTATAAATAGTTACAGAAAACGATACTTTTCTTTCACAGTCCCCTTTCTTGTCTGTTTAAAGCCTTGCCTGACTGCTTTTAAAGAGGGCTTAGAGACATTTAGATAACATGGTGATGCATGCATATAAGAACTTGAACAGCACTAATAGCCTAGCTGGGATAAGCATCAGAGCATTCCCAGTATCCCAGATTTCCATAAATAACATAAATTAACCTCCCAGCTATTTATATGCAGTACCAGCTACAATGGCCTTTTATTTCTTTCCTTTTTTTTTCCTCCCCATTTGGAAAATCAATATTCAGCCGACATCCTGGGGATGGCATCCATTTTTTGCAAGAGGCTGCACAAGCACAATGGGTGTTGCACAAGTTTACTGGGAAACGGGTACCCAAACCTCTCGCTGCAGCCCCTTCCTGCTCCATATCAGCCTCTCCACTGGGAGATGTGCAAAACAAAGGTAAGTTCTTATTTTACAAGAAGCTCTACGTATTGTCATCCCCCGACCAGGATGGCGATGTATCTGCCATGGAACCCATCTCAGCCCTGAGAGTACGCAGCAGTAACTGTAGAAAGATTTCCTTGCATAGGCCAGGAAGGGGATAAAACTCTCCTCCTCCAGACCTTGCAGAGATTCTTGGTCCACAGCCCAGCTCTAGACCTATACTCTGTGTTTCCAGGGTTTGGACATAGTATTTTATGTGCTACCATAGCAACTGATGCTCACATATCTGCTAGCAGATGGCCGTTCCAGGAGGAAGGCCTGAAAATGTCTGCGTAGCAATCTTTGCATCCCTTGGACAGTTCAGGAAAACTCCACCTTTCAGGCTTCTCTTCCTGATGTTTCAGGTGCTGCTGGTTGGCCTGTGGCTTCATGAAGCAAAGACAGGGCAAGCAGGGAGCTGCCCTGTCAGTAAGACCGACAGCTGTACCAGGAGAATCAACAGAAACTTTTAAAGAAGCGTAGAAGAAGTAAACACGCAGGAAAATATGATATAATGGAGAAGAGTCATAATGGTTGTCGTGCAGGGAAGCCATATCTCACAAATCAACTGGAGTTCTCTAAAGGAGGTAACGAGCATGTAGGTGTAGCTCATTTGGTTGATAAAGTAGGAGTGGCTTTTCAACAATATCCCTTAGCAAGGGCTCTTAAAGATGCTAACCTAAGGGGAAACTTCTCACGTGGATTAAAGTTAAAGGAAACAAAGAGGAGGAATAAACTTTGAGGCCCTGTGGAGCTCTGTTCTGCTTCTGCGCTGTTAAACATGTTCACCCACCACCCAGAAAAGGCACCAGAGAGTCCGCTGGTGAGGTTTATTGATGGTACGAAGCCACTGAACCTGTAAAAATGGGTGATGACTGAGCAGAACCACAACCCAGTGCTCTGGTACACAGCAACCAGGCAGTAAGACGTCGGGCAAAATTTGATGTCTATGAACACAACATCTATGAACGCAACGTCTTGTGTACAAGGAAAAGCAACCTTAACTTCACAGACACAGTGGTGGGTTTCAAGCTACCCATCATCCCTCAGAAAAGTAATCCTGGCATTACAGGGGCCTTTTCTATGGACATGTCAGCTCAGGGTTTAGCAGCACCAAAAGAGCAAATGACATCTCAGGAGCTATTAGGAAAGGAACAGACACCAAAAATCCTTGTGATTCCCGTATCTTGAACCCTCTGTGGAATTCCAAACCTTCCATCCATCTTTAAAAAAATGTGATACAGTTACAAAAAGGACAGACACACAGTGCAAGTATCTAAAAGTATGGAAAAAAGATTCAAGAAGTAAGCAAAGAGCCTAGGGCTCTTTCACCTAGAGAGAGATTCTGAGCAGGGAGATGACAGGCATCTAGGAAACCTGGAATGGTACGGAGGAGATACACAATATGACAGGAGATACACAGCAACAAATTTTGAACCTACTGGGTGGTAGCTTCAAAACAAAGGTGGTGCTTTTTCACAAAACAAAGGGTATACTGAAGAATTCATTGCCATAGGATGCTGCAAATCCCAGAAGTTTGCATGGGTTCCAAAAAGCAATAGGACAAAGTCATAGGAAAAGACCACCCTGAGCTATTATGCACAAAGATGTCACCTCCAGCTCTGGAAGTTTCTAGGTTAGAGATTGTGAGAAGCTGGGAATACACCTGTGTCACTGTCACCCCAAAACCATATTCCTGTGAGTCGTTAGAGACTGGGTACTGAGCTAGTTGGGGCTTGGGTGGTCAGAGCCCCCTCATGCTGCATCATTTGAGCCATAGGAACTGATCTCAGGCTGTGCTAAATCTGAGGTGATTCAGTGTTTTTCACTGGGAGCTAATCTCCATCAGCTGCTTCAGATTTACCATAAATTTATAAGAGCCCACACACAGTTACGGTACCACTCCATCCCACCTTGGCATCGCGTGCCTGCTACTTTGAACTCAAAGGGGTAACTCAGAAACACAGGAAAGGAACCAAAATATTTGGTCCTAGGCTTCTGTAAACCCTCTGTTTCATTTATTCATTTTTCCGTGTTGTGTCTTCTTCCTTATTTTACCTGAAACGTTAGCAGCGATGCTTGCTTTAAAGAGCCAAAGAAGACATGCTGATCCGATAACCTCCCTCCTCCATCAGCTGTTCTTCAGCAGGAGATGACTGCCATTTGGTTTGAGCTTTTCTAGTGGAATAAGGAGGGGTCAGACTCTGAAAATTGAATTCACCCTATGTTGTACCTCACTCAAGTACTAGTCACATTGCAATCACTGCCGCTGCTTAGAGAATTAAAAATTATAAGGCTAATGAGAATAAGAATCTGCCCCTAATGTACCAAGTTCCTCTTAAAGAGTCCTATTTGGCTCATCTTACTCCAGCTGCTGCCCCATTAAAGCCTTAAAGAGAACTCATAAATATAAAAATACCCAAGAGCATGGCAGAGAATCCTGCCCTGAATAATTGTACTGAAATGTTCTAAAAGGAACTTAATTTCCTTCTCGATAGCCTCAGTAATACTTTGAAGAGAGAAGAATGAAGGTGAGGACATGCATTACGTTCTGTAGAGGTACAGAAAGAAACCTTTCTGCGGTGAATACATCAGGGGAATACATCTAAAAGGGCTTATATCTGTGAAAATATGACCTCTGATTTTGCCAAGGTCAGTAAAACCTACTGTGATTCGCTTTGTAAGTGGCGGTCACACAAGTTAAAGCTGCCTTAAGGCAACTTTAATTTCTCTGCCCAAATGCAACAAGACATGATGTTTCTGAAAGGTTTGCAAAATCCTCCTCTGTGTGGAGGAGCAAGATTATCTGGTCCAACATTTTTTATGATTATTTATGGATCCAAAACAAGTCAGTTCTTTACTATGAATTCATACAGAATGGCAGATCAAAAAGCCATTAAGAGCTGTGAATTTAACATGAAACGTGCTTCTTAGTACCGGTTTCCTGGCTCGTGCTGTTCATGGGTGGGCGCTGCTCTTCTCTGAGCCTCTGTGGTGTTATGGGCCAGAAGATCCTCTCAACACACTGGCCCTTAGTTGAGAGAATCTGTTGTAATTCTGGGTTACATGATTTGCTGAATATTTCTTGGGTAAAAGCTGAGAAGAGGGGATGGGTCTTGCACTCTGCCCTGAATGCCTTTATATGGCTGCTCAGAGGCTGTCACTGCACCCCGAAATAGCCATTTTTGGAGACAGAGATGGGCATATGGGGTCACACCATTACCCATTCCTTCAAACATTCCTGGTTCTTCGTGACAGAAAAATGAGCTCCCAACATCCACTGCACTTGCATTCACAGTGGATTTCTTTATTGTGCGAGGAACAGGAGGATTTCCATAGAAGGTTAAAGCATTTTGTGTCCCGCCTGAGAGTGTCCAATTCCAGATGTTTCTGAGGAGAAAGGTGCCAGGATCTTATGAAGTAGTTACAGAGTAGTGTGATCTCCAAAACAGTTTCCGATTTACCTGCACCAGGAAAAGAAAGCGGCTTATCACCTCTGATGTGAGTATTTACCTCCTTAGATTTTCCAGTTATCCTACACAAAATAACAATAAATATTCCTTTATTGATGCAAATGCCTAATAGTACCTCTACTTCCTTCATATCTTGTGGCAATGAACTTGATGGACGGTTGAAAAAGTATTTGCCATTTACTGGAAATCGTTACCTTTCAGTTTCACTTCATTTTTAACTCAGGCTACTCTATCTGCATTGCTTGTGTGCCATAGGAAGCCACTCTCTGTCCCCTTTTATTCAACTCCTGTCTAACTCAGCAAGCCCAGACTTTTTGATGACTTTCTGATGACTTTCCATCAACAAGTCTCCCATCACTTCATTTTTTTTATCCCCAGGTTTCTGTATCCTCTCTGGAAAGACTGGCCTACCACTAAAGTGAGCACACCTTGCACGATAGAATACCTTATAATGCCTTGGTAGATGTAAATGGTATCTTCTCACTCGTTTTTTAATTGTCCAAAGCATCTTGCTGTTTTTCCTAATGGCTGTGGTTTACTGTGCATTGCCTTGATGTTGCTGTTTACAAAGATACCCACAGATGCTTCTGGTTCCTTTGGAAAATCCCAGTTTGGACTAGACCTCTACAGGACTCAGTGACCGGAGCACCCAACCCAGCCCTCTCCCAGTGACAGGCCATGGAGGTGGTTGAGCTCCGGTGGGGCACCATGACTAAGCTACAGTCAAACAGGGTCACAGCTGCCATGAGGTGATGTCCTGCTTCATCCTCCCAACACCTCTACATTCCAGTCACAGTTTCACTGATTCCCATCCTGCAGCACTGGTGCTTCTTGGATCTCACACTGTGCTGAAGCACTTCACAAAAGCAGAGAAAAACCAACTTAAGAAGCAAAGGACACTTTCTGATGGACCAGGTAGCTGGATCAGTTCCAAGGTCGGACTGACAAGCAGAGTGATGGGTGTTAGAGAGAGAGTGAGAGTTCTGGACAGCAGCAGCAGCAAGAGGAAGAGGAAGGAGAGGGGAAAAGAGGAAGAGATGGCATCGGTCAGGAGCACCAGGCTGATAGAGGACTTCCAGGGAGGAGATAGGAAAAGGTTTGTGATGGGGCATTTGTTTCAGAAGGCAGATACCTGGACATTGTAGTGTATGCCTACAATCCAAAGCCAGAAATTTAAGTCACCTGACCCCTAAAAACTAAGGGCATAGAGAAGGGAAGTCCACCTCTCCATACAGCTGCCAAGCAAGCACCTCAGCAAACCCAAGCCTCCAAAAGTGTTACACCACTATTGTCAACAGCACTGTTTTCCTCCTGCCATCTCACTCCATCTAGTTAGGTCTCTTTGTTGCTCTTCACAGCCCTCTCTTGAGTCATGAACCAATGACGGGTTGTGTACAGCTTTGTGGCCGCGGTGGTTTCCCCTCCTTTCCAGACTGACATATTTCAAACACTTGCTCTAGATAAGCAGTTCAGAGCTTCTCCTTGTTAGCACTTACCCACACTGAGCATTGCCAGCCTACTCCTGCTCTGTGCTTCTCAGCCATCCAAAATGACTCCCTTCTTCCCCTGGCTATTATTTATTCTATTAACTTTCTGTCAAGAGCTTTGTCAAAGGTTTCCTGAAAGAGCAGGTACTCTGGGTCACCCTAGAACAACCTTTTCCACGTCTCTAAGGTCTTTGTGGAGCTGTAATGTTTTCTTTTTGCTTTAAACTCCTCCTTTCTCCCGTGAGTTTCCCTTAGACGAAGAAGAGACGTAAAATACCACAGGAGGGAAAAGGTGCACAGCAGAAAGAGATGAGATACGGGAGGATGATTATGCAGGAATCCCGTGCAACTTGAATTGTAGGAAAGTCATCTCATCTCCCGCGCTGGAATGTCTCCTGCTGATGGGTGCAACCCTTTCCCAGTGACTGTGAAAATCTTGATAAGGAAAGTGATGAGACACTCGGCGCAGCTAGAGCTCGAAGACTTGGGTTTGCCCTCCCACGCGTTTTGGGTGGGCAGGCAAACCACAGACTGTCATCTGTGAAGTCAGAAAGCATCGGGTACATTTAATTACTCCATTAGCGCTTGCTAACACTTTCAATGCCAAGAACTGGTCGTGGAGGGTTTGGGGTTGTTGTTGTTTGCACTTTGTTTTTACCGCTACGCAACTATTGGGGTAGGAGCTCACACATCTGAGAGCTCAAGTCAGCCCATTAATAGGCACTTACTGCAATAAACAGGTCAGGAAATAGCCGTGGCCAAGCGAAGAGCTGAGTGGCTTTGCCTGATTCTCATACTTTTTCCTTTTCTCATTGTTTCTTATTCTGTCTTTTCCCACTCACAAGGTTTTCTCTTTGGCAGTCTGCTATTTCCAACTCTCTTATTTGTTCTGAAGAAGAAGAAAAATTGTGTAAATAAAGGATCTTTTCAGTTAAAAAAAAAAGGTCTTCAAGCCCCTTGGGAGCACAAAAAGCCCCTCTGAAGATCTGCGCCCGACAGTTCATTTTGGCAGGACTTGTGGGCTGCTCGCTGCACAGCCCATCCAGCAGCAGTGCCCCTGTGCCCGGCCACAGCCTCATCGTGGCCACCTCATGGCCTTGTCACCCAAAGGAGCGGGCTAAATCTGGTGGCAACAACAGCAGCCAACTCCTGACACACACACACACACCCCTTTACCCATTACCCGTGGGTGCAGAGCCCTGGCGTGGATGCGGGGTATCACTGCAGGGGATATCACACAGGGCATCACACGGCAGGCGAGCAGGAGGAGGTCCAAACATCCCAGGGAGACAAGGCAAGTTCTTGCCTCCCCAAATTATCTGATTCACCCTGTTTCTTGCCCGGGGAAGCTGCCAGTTCAGGTCCCACTCTATGAGGTGCTATGGGCAAGTGCCGCCGGCTCCTGAAACCCCTTCCTGTGGGACACATGGGATACCCACACCCTGCGTGGGTATCTCCAGGACTTCGCCAGGGCTGGAGCTACGATAAGCTACGTGGCCTAGCAACCTGAAAAGTTTGGGCACACACAAGAAAGGGAAACTCTAATCGCATTGGGCAGTTTCCCTGAGAACCGAGGCATCCAGAAGGGGCACGCAGCTCTTCCCATGTGATCCGGCTCAACATTCGGGTGGGCAAATACCTGAACCGAAACGAGCTTCGTGACAGATCTGGGATCTCGCAGTTATCTTTCCATACTTGGGACATCTGAAATGAGTCGGTCCGTGCCAAGTCACTGCTCTTTAATGCCAGGAGATGGGTGACGAGAAAGAAACAAACCAACCACCCGGTCGAGAGCTCTTCTGTTAGTCAGCGTTTCCTTCCTGATCCCACGGCAGGAACCATGGTACATGTGAACCAGAGCTGTGCTTTGCCCTCCCCGTCCACACTTGCCTCCTGCTCACCAGGGGAGGCGAGAGCCTTCCCAGCACACGTGAACACGCTGCTGCAGCCCTGCCATCTGCCCCGGGGCCACAGAAACATCCCGACACTCTACATCTTCTCTGAACGTGCGCAGGCTTGCAGGATCCATCTTGCCTTTTCTACCTCCGCTCTCAACGTGGTGTTGAATCAGAGGCTGAAGGATTGCAGCGCTGCTGGTTCAAAAGCAAGATTAAAACAGTTCGTGGGGCAAAGCGAGAAAATAATTTTATTTCCTTCTACCCCTCCCCTTCCCCCACACAGTGATCCCCCTTTTACCAAATTAATAACTTTATTTAAGAGCATTTTTCGTTCTCTTTTATTTCACCTTCCGTGTCCTTGTTGAGCACAAACATGACTGAACTCATGCACCGGGGTGTTGCTCCAGAGGGAGTTATCAAGCCTGCTATAAACACACTGTTGTTTTCATTTAGCTTATAGCTGAGATCTTAAGCAGGTTTTGGTCAGTGTGAATGAACCTGGGGTAGATTTTTGTGCATTAATATCCTTTGTGGCACTTAACTAAAGCTTCTACACATTGAGCAAGATAAATGAGTATAACCACATCCTAAATCAATCCAGAGAGATGTGCACTGATAAAAATTAAACTAGCGGAAGGCTGGGCGCGGACAAACTCCCCAACATCTAGCAGCCATCTTTCTGCAGAGTTAAGGTCCTTATTCATACGTGCCGCTTTTTAGAAAGAAGGAGGGTGGTTGCCCCAGGGAGCACTTTGTGGACACCGTTGGGTTATGCTTCGCTGAGTTCAGCTACCTCACCTGCTCTTCCAAGCTCTCAGCCACGGCAACAGTGACCAAGAGGACCAAGGACCACGTAGACTCTGACCAAGGAGATCCTGCCCCAGGGCAGAGAAAGCATCAGCAAGGGCAAGGGTGCATCAGCAGCTGCGGACTGGTTCGCCCACCATGTGGTGCTGTCAGCCAGGCTCACCATGTCACCTCCTGTCCTGCTTGACTCACTCACCCCGCTGCAGTGCATCATCGCCCAGTACATTATCACAGTAGGAGCTCTTTTCTACCCAGCGTCACAGGGTAAAAAAAAAAAAAAGGAAGAGAAACATAAAAATACAGAAAGGCCATGCTTTTATTCAACGTTGACCTCATCAAAAAGACCATTCATAAAAACTCCCCTCCCAAATAGCAGCGCAACTTTTCAATAACTTTCTGTTCTGTGCAAGTTCTTAAGCACCAAGTTCTCAAGCACCAAGTTCTCAAGCATCCAAAATGCCTTGGTCCTAACCTGGCCCGACCTCCTGGGCCACTGTCTGGGCCACTATCTGGAAGTGCCAGAAGGCTGTCTGCAATGGGGACCACTAACCCAGAGAGGCACCAAACACACAGCCCTTTGGAGTTAAGTGGGTCTAAAACCTGGAGGGAGAGACCTGATGCCACCAACGAGGGGCACTCACTCCTGCTGATTGGACTGAAGTTACCTGGGGTTCTGATGCCAGGCACGTCACCAAGGTTGCTGAGATCATAAAAACAAAATCTGCAAAACACACACACAGCAGATGTTTTTCCTTGCAAACAGCACTGGAGTGCTCAGGAAGGTAGGCGAGTGCTTGCTTATCATCTAATATTTATACACATTTTATTCTTACTCTTATCATCCTCACAGGGTATCAAGCTCTCAGAAGGATTTTTGTTAAATCATTCCTTGAATGGGAATAATCAAACTCGTTCTTTTCTTTGCTGAAGCTTTTCCCAGCTTACTAGAAACTAGTTCCAGGACTGAACTGCTACCTCTTCATTTTACATTTAACCTCGCTGTCACTCTAGTTTTACGATTGTGGGTCTGAAATTCACTCACGTAGAAGCCAACTGAGGACTGGTTGCTGTGTAATGTTCCTTGATTTTATTATTTAATCTTCTTTTCATCTCGCTCATGTACAATATCTACAGCTACATACATTCTCAGCGGTTATGAAATATCAGATCCCTCCCTCTGCTCCCTGGGAAGGGAAGGAGAAAAGAAAGGGGAGATTTCATCTCTCTCCCCTGGTATCATGCTCTGAATGTTATTCACTGTGCTAATAACTGTATCAGCATGTTTATAAGCTGATGTGCTTTTAATTGTTTCACTCACTCCCTCATACACATGAAGTAAGCACTCTAATGGGTTCTGTACCTTACATCCTTTATTTTATTGCTAATGGTATCTCCAGTAATATAAAATGACGGATGAGTGCAGTCTGAGGAAAGCGGAAAAATCAATGCTCGTCCAGACTCCGTATGAGAGCGGGCAAGGAGCTGGGGCTGCCAGGCACTGCAGTCCCTCTTGGGCAAGATGATGGGAGGGACGAGGCGAGCAAGGAAGGCCACAATGGCAAAACACCTCCTTTGGTGCCCGCAGGCAGCAGGGAGCATCGGGGGGAGGCAGCACCCTGCATGTCACAAAACCATAGAATGGTTAGAGTTGGAAAGGACCTTAATGATCTTCAAGTTCCAACCCCCTGCCCAGGGCAGGGACACCTCCCACCAGACCAGGTGGCTCAAAGCCCCATCCAGCCTGGCCTTGAAGACCTCCAGGGATGGGGCATCTACAACATCCCTGGGCAACCTGTTCCAGTGCCTCATCAGCCTCAGAGGAAAGAATTTCTTCCTAATATCTAGTCTAAATCCACCCTCTTTCAATTTAAAACTATTACTCCTCATCCTATTGCTCCACTCCCTGATCAAGAGTCCCTCCCCATCTCTCCTGTAGCACCCTTTATGTACTGTAAGGCTGCTGTAAGGTCTCCCTGGATCCTTCTCTTCTCCAGGCTGACCAACCCCAATTCTCTGAGCCTGTCTTCATAGGAGAGGTGCTCCAGCCCCTCTGAGCATCTTCATGGCCCTCCGCTGGACCCGTTCCAACAGGTCCATTTGAGGTGTGGGGGTGCATGACACCCCCTGCCCCACCAGCCCACCTCCTGTTTGTAAAGAAGGTGGCTCCAGCCGTGGCTGATGTACAAACACATGGGCAGGGTGGCTGCCAAACGCGTGGGCGACAGATGTTTCCATCCAGCTGCGAGAGCAGCTCTCGCCCCGCTGCCGGGGTCACCCACAACGTGGGCACCTCGTGGGTGGAGTTACCGAAGCGACCAGGAGAGCTGGGTCACCTTCTTCCCAGGCTCCCCAAGGGACCTTGAGCAACAAGAGAAGCAATGGCAAGCTCTTGCCTTGACCCCAGAAAGAGAGGCGTCCCCGCCACCAGGGGCCGTGCCCAGCCACAGTTTGGGGGACACCCCCGTGGGCTGGAAGAACTGTGCCCCCGTGCTCGCATGTGACGGTGACAGAGGGTGTCAAGCGCAACAGCGGAGCAGCTCTCCGTGTCTTGTGAGGAACACCTGACAGCCCTCCGCGTGGCCGGAGGAGCGTGTCACCCGCCTGCCCCAGCAACACCACGTCCCTGTGTCACACACAGCCACCAGCCAGCGACGGCGTTCATAATGCACAGGGGCAGCCACTTGCCATTTCCAATTCTCTAGACAGCTCTGTTTTCCCCACAGGAAAATAGAGCTTGATCTTTGGCCATGAAAAAAAAAACAAAAACACCAAACCAAAACTGTTTAAAAAATCAAGAAGATTTTTTTTTTTTTTTTTTTGAAGCGACAGGAACACCAAAGTCTAATAGACGCCAACAGGTTTTCACACATTTAGGGAAAGGAACGCAAAGGTAAGGAGAAGTATGGTTTGTTTTAAAACAGGATCCCACCCTTCACATCAGGCTGTAGCCTGGAGTGGGTATGGTCCTGCCAAGTTATAGGAGCCTGTAATGGAAATGCTGACAGACCTTCAGCACCACCGCAGTCGCTCGCTCTATAAATAACCTTTGCAAATGCCTGGCGTGTGAGATGATGTGTTCGAGTAGCCACTTGACAGAATCTGGCAGCTTGACCAGCGATTATTTCAGAGAACAACTCGGCGATGAGCTCTGTCTGTCCGTGTGCTCATCCTCGCAGGTGCTGTGGGCGCGTATCCTGCCTTCTTCTCCAGCGCCGGGCGGGAGGCGGTACGGATGCTGTCCTGGCAGGTGGGATGCTGCTTCCCAAACAAAGCTGTAATACAACCTACTTTGCTCAGTCTAGGGCTGTTCGATAATAAGTGGCCTCTGTTGGGTTTCTACGTGTAGACAACATCAAACACGTTCCACTGAAGCATTTAGATATCGATTTTATTCAGCCTGGGAACTTCAAAGGGGGTTCTTACCACGTCGTCTTGAAAACGCATCCCCTTGCTCCCATGCTATGGATTCTGTCTTAGTGCACGTGCAGGCAGACCCCCCTCCCCCCCCAGCTGCTAGTCATCCCCCTGCTATTTGTTTCTAAATTAAGAGCAATTGCTGCATCCCTTTATCCCCTGATGGCAATAACTATTGTGTACAGTAACGTAGGAGCTCTCTCTGCTGCTTGGCTTCCCTACTGTCACCCAGCCATGGCCTCGAAACAGGGTTTTGGTTTTTTTTAAAGCAGATTGCAAAATAAAACACTGGTCTCAAATAGGAGCTCTGGGGATGCTGGCGGATGGTTTAAAACTTGTGAGCCTCTTTCTACAGCTTCAGGGAGCGTGTTAAGTTTTCACCATGTGTTTGCTCATCCCATCGTTATGTCCTGGGGCTCTGTCTCTACCGAAAAGCTTCATGGAGATTTTTTTGCTGTTCTCTACTTACAGGGGTCACGCTGTTGGTTTCTTTTGCTTTCTGCTTTCTTGGTTTTGGGAGAAGTTCTCTACGAGTTAGGTAGAGATCCAAGTACAACAGGTATTTTGTTAAGTGCTAACCAGAAAGTGAAAACGGGGCATCAGATACTTTCAGCAGAGGGGTTAAATGCTGCGCCCGAGCCAGATTTCCAAGAAGAAAGTGATGCTTTTTTTCCTAGAGTTCTCCCAGAAATATCAGGTGTGGGGAAAGTGGTCCCTTCCTGTCCCATTTTGTTACAATATTTTTCTGCACATCATTCTATTGCTGGCACGGCTCAGCCCAAAGCAGGCTGCACCCTGGCTCAGCCTCACGCAGAAAGTGGCTTAGGGCCTTTGGTCTTGAAGTGTGGCTATTTAAGCAGGCTGCCCCGAACCCTGCTTAATCCGGCAGCAGGAAAGCTCGCTGACACCAGAGAGAACGCTTGAAACAGAGCCCTACCCCGGTGTGGGCCGTCTTGCCATGGATTTGGGACCCCCAAAAAAAAGTCATTGCCCACCCAGGAGGCGCTGGTATCCTCTGCACCCTGCCAGAGGGGCATGGACCTCCTCATCTCCTTACCTACTTGGCCAACGCAGGCGCCCAAGTGAAACATCCGTCCACAGATTCATCTTTCAAAGCTGAGTGTGAGTAGATGTTATTTTTCAGGGCCTCTTTTGATAGAGAGAGATCCTTTACGTCGTACATTATGGTGGTGCGCTGGATGTGATGTTGTTTGTTATTATCATTCTGCCTAGACCAGCGTCGCTAGGTCAAATGGCAGCTATTTTCTCGTAGAAAATAATGACTCAAGAACGCCATGGCAAATGAAAACCAACAAGCACCTGAAGCAAACGAGCAGCAACGCTCTGCTGCGGGAGGTCAGCCCCCTTTCAAACACGGCACTTTTACTTCTTCATTGTCACAAATGAGTGTTCTTGACCAAGTCCCGTTCCTGATTGTTCAGTCATCTTTCCTCCTAAAAATTCAGGGCAGATAGATAGCACATCATTTATATTCACAGCAGTTATATCCTGCGAATGCTCTTTATTTGAAAGGCCAAACACAGAAGTTGATGTGATACCCCAGGAATAGGGTATTAGGACTACAAAGATGATGAGGGACCTGGAGCATCCCTCTGATAGGAAAGGCTGAGGGAGTTGGGTCTTTTTATTCTGGAGAAGAGAAAACTGAGGGGGGATCTGATCAATGCCTATAAATACTTAAAGGGTGGGTGTCAGGAGGATGGGGCCAGTCTTTTTTCAGTGGTACCCAGTGACAGGATAAGAGGAAATGGACACAAACCTGAATGTAAGAAGTTCCATCTAAACATAAGGAGGAACTTCTTTCCTGTGAGGGTGGCAGAGCCCTGGAAGAGGCTGCCCAGAAAGGTGGTGGAGTCTCCATCTCTGGAGACATTCCAAACCCGCCTGGACATGTTCCTGTGGGATCTGCTCTGGGTGGACCTCCTGTGGCAGGGGATTGTACTTAATGATCTCCAGAGGTCCCTTCCAACCCCATAGCATTCTGTGATTCTGTGATTCTGTGAGTACTCAAGGAGGTTTGAGAAAAAGCAAGACTAACCACATGGGGCACTCTGTTTTGTCTGGGAAGCACAGCCAAGGCAAAAGGTGGCCGTGCCCATCACCTTTGTAGCACCTGGAGTTCTGGGCACTTGCCTCGGCTTTCTGGGAAAAATCTGCCTGGGGCTCCAGTCTTTGTACAGATGCTGTTTTGGGTATTTCCATGCTTTGGTATTGCCAGACGCCGCCCACTCTGTCAGCACTGCGGCACGCACGTGTCTTCACTGGGGCTTTGACGACAGCAGATGGTTAATCAGCAAATAATGCCAAAGGCAGAAAGGATGGGGTTGTTGTTTTAAGTCTGAATCCTTACGGTGATGGGGGGACGTCAGAGCAATTTCACTGAATTTCACTGAATTTCACTGAATTTTTGGAGTTGGAAGGGACCATAGAGATCATCTAGTCCAACTCCC
>JAOTQQ010000023.1:79831785-79859103 GCA_026546715.1 Gallinago undulata
TCCAACTCCCCTGCCAAAGCAGGACCACCCAGAGCATGTCAGAGCATGCCGCTCAGGACTGCATCCAGACGGGTCTCTGCGTGTATTATCAAAAAAAAAAAAAAAAAAGGGGAGACCACGGGTCAGTCAGGACAATTTGATACCTCCAAAGTCAAAGGCTTCAGCTATTGCATTTCTTTATGCATCACATATCCCCATTAACAATTGCATGTTTCTTTCCAAGCAGCCCACGCGATCCACTGTGGTTTAAAGAAGGTGGAGGAAATCCTGTCAGAGAATAAAGATGAGATACAAAACCCATAGTAAAGGAATGCCTCGGTGGAGATGGCTTTTCCGCATCCTTCCTGCTTTCCCTGCAGCTGAGCGCAGCGCTGCACCTAACACAGGACCAGATCCTGCTCATTTTTTCAAGGCCTGTCATCTTCGGTTTCACTCTTTGTATACAGCAATTGGGATTCTGTCCTACACCTTAAAAGAAGGATATTAGCAAGCAGAGAGATTCCTTTCCCGAGCCATGAGACAAAGTGATGGAGTCAGTCTGCTTTATGAATGCTAAAAGAGAATGTGCAGCGTCTGGAAAACACTAAACTGACTTGCGGGGTTTGAGACCTGCCTATAAAGTTCCCATTTAGAGGAGATGCTTTCAGAGTGGGTGGGCCAAACTATGCTCTTCCTAAGTGTCCGCTAATAAGCTAATGACGTTAATGGAGCGCAAAAGCACAGAGAGGCACCAAAAGGGATTTAAAAGTGGAGAGAGCGGGAAAGGCAGGAATGTCTCTCCGTCTATAAAATCCCGCACCCCAAATCACAGGGAGGTGCTGAGGTAGGCAGAGACCTCTGGAGATCGTCTTGTCCACATCTCAAAACAAAACACTCAAATCGGCACGTCCACGCGTGTTCAAAATGGCACTTACGGGCACGGGCATCACATCGCCGTCATTTGACCCCAAAAACTCCGGAGGAGCAAAAGCACCGTGAGGAAAAAGAGGGGGCTGGAGTCGTAGGCTGAGATCTGCACAGATGCCTGAGGGCGTTGGTGCACCCGGGGCCAAATCTCCTCCTGCCTCAGTGCTGCCTGACTTGGAGCTTCTTCCCATCAGCAGGAAAGGTGTCCCCAGGGCAGGGCTGCAGGGCAGGGGATGGAGAGCCTGACAGTGACCAGGCAAAGCCCATCAAAGACAGCTCCGTCCTGGGATGCTCGCCTGGAGCTGGCTGCCAAAACTTGCCCAGGCTCTTCTCACAGGAGGCGAAGAGCTTTCCTGCCCCGTCCCAGCTTTGAACACCCATTAGCCCACAAGGAGAGCAGCGGCTAGGGAGAGCAGCTGTGCTGGCAGCCCCACACAGCTGGAGGGAGCAGATCAGGAGTCCAGGACACCCACCGCGTTCACAGGCTGCCCTCGCTGTCAAACTATGACCACTGTGGATGAATCCTAACCTCCTCCATTAAGGGCACACCAGTTGTTAGGGCCCCTACCCTGCTGCGGGGGGTGGGATGCCGTGGGAAGCAAGCATTCCAGGTGGTTTCTCCAAACAAGGCAGTGCAAGAGGGAAGCCTGGGCTTTGTGTGTTCTGGGGAAGAGCTCAGGTGAGACACCAACTTGCAGCAGGTCTTTTTTTTTGCCAGGGCCGGCGGGAATTTGGGGCTGCTATTCCTTGGGGGATGGGGAAGGAGAATCGGGTTTGAGAAATCCCATCCAGAAAAACAGAACACACCCAAAGGTTCTGCTGAAGCCAAGTGACGACAGCGGATGGGGAGACGTGAACAAGGATCTCCCTGAGGACTTAGAGCACCCTAATGGCTGCCAGCATCTACTGGGGGTGCCTCAGTAGCAGTCGGGGGAGGTTGGGGGGGGTGAGGATGGGGGGGGTTGACTCGAAAAAGTGCATTTGTCTAGGCTAGCCCCTTTCCTTCAGGCAGCACAGCCAAGCTTTGAAAAGACAAGAGAACAAAAGGCTGACTGGCGAGCAGGGGAAGAAAGTGCTGGAAAGGAATTTGTTTCTACAGGAAGCTCAATGGCTTGTTGTAAAACAGACTGCAGTTCTGTTGTTTCCATGTTAAACCCTAAAAAAAAAAAAAAAAAAAAAAAAGGGGGCAGCTCCAGCAAGTAGCGGATTTTCTGGTGCAAAAACAGTGGAGGTTCAAAAAGGACGAAAGGCAACTTGAGCTTCCCAGCTGGATCGGTAGTAAAAAATAATAACCCAGAGCAAGCTTTTTCTCCTTTCTTCCCTCCTTCCACAAATTCTCTGGTTTCATCTTTTTGAGTCTTAAACATTTATTTAATCCCAGGCTTGCCTTTAAGAAAAAAGAAAATGTGTAGAAGGCCTTCTACACCCCAAATCTATCGCAACACTTCCAATTTTCATTACCAGAAATAGCAAAAGGAAATGAAAAGCAGGTGTGGGAAGGCTTTTCTGAATTATGCCAGGGCTGTGCTTTAACCTTTACTGGAGGGAAGCACACATCTGTGCATGCCAGGCTATTGCCTTATTGCATAGTTCCCTTACAGCCACGAAAAACTGACAAAAGCAACCAAATACTCTCAAGTTCTTCCAAGCGTGTTTGCTTGACAGCCCGGGCCACTGAAATATTTCACTGACCTTTGACAAAGACGGTAAATACAGTTTTCTAGGCTGTAGGGAGGGGAAAAAAAAATAACCAGGGCATTGGGGATCTCAGATTTAAACAAAGAAAACGGTAACAGGAAAACAATTTTGGAGACCAGTGGGAAGAAAAAAAAAAAAGGCGTCTCATCTCCCCCTGGATCGCGCCGTGTCCTTCCTGCTTTTTTTCGCAGACATTAGTGGCGCTTGCTCTGAGTTAACTTGAGATGGCTTTGGCTTGATCCTGCCAGATGCAGAGCGACAAGCCGCTGCCAGGCTCGGCAGCTCTCAGCCATCGAGCTGAGATTAGTCCCAGATTACCCCGCTGCAGCCTGCGAAAGCCAACTCGCTCTGTTTTTCATTTCTGTGGCAAAACGGCAAGATCCTGGAATTTGTGTTCTTTCTCCTCCTCTATACCATTCAGCGGAGCAGGAATGAATGCCCCGGAGCCAGCTGTACACTGCCAACTCAAGCCTTTAAAATGAACACCCAAAAATAAAAAAAATAAAAAAATTAAAAAAAAAAAAATCACAGCCCAGCCTGAACAGGGAAATGTAAGCCTGAACCTGGCCCCAGCGACAGCGGCTGCGGGAAAGGCCCCCTGAGGCAACTCCAGCACTGTAATAACCTACGTAAACAGGGATGGTGTATTTTTTTTTTTTTTTTTTTTTTTTTTATCCTCTGCCTTGCCTCGGTGGAAAGGGGCGGAAAAATAATTCACTTGCGTACACAGTCATTTAGGCCCAGTCATGATTCCTTTAGAGCCTGTGCCAATGGATTTTAGTCATTCTCTGGCAAAGGCTCCTCTTTTAACCACAAACACTGAATAGTTACTGGGTGAGTCACCACCTTGAGTAATCTAATTCCTTGACCAGTACATGCTTGCTTCCTGCACTGCAGAGTGTCTTTCTTCACTTGGATATTTCAACGTGTGCCTTTCCTGCAGGGTTTTTCTTTCCTGCACTGTTGCGGAGCTGGGAGTCCAGAAGAGTCCAGAGTCCGACCCCCAGGACATTTCCCTCTTGGCAGATCCTTGGCCACCTCAGGGCTGGGAAAGGCACTGTGGTCCACTGGCCTCCCTGACCTCACATCCAGCACGTGCTGTCCTTGGGAGGGCAGCAAGTTCAGGGCTAGAAGGTAATTTTTTAGACAGCGAGCCTTTACTCAGCAAGTCTTCCCCTATCCCGGAGGCAAAAATGTGGCCGTGGAGCTTAACCAGCAAATTGTAAAACAGCCAAAGCTGCAACATTTGCCTTGTACCAGTCTCCCGGTCGGCCCTTTGGACAAGAGCGGTCGGTGCCCGCGGGCGGCTCAGGCTGACTTCAGGAAGGGGCAAGCAGGGACAGAGGGATGGTGTCCCTGCAAACCACACCAAGCCCCGTCCGTACCCACTTTGGCAAGGGTTGGGGACCGCTTTCCCTTCCTCATGGACCGGCTTTGTGAGAAAACGTACCGCTAAAAAAATCACGGGGTTTAGAAACGCAAGAGAAGAGAGATTATTTCTTTTCCCCTTTAGAAGACGCGATGTTTCAGGAGCACTTAAACGCTCGAGGATTAAACTCTGGTGAGCGTTCACAAGACACCTTTTGAAGAATGTTATTAAAAACATTCAGAGCCCCTTCTTTCATGATTGCAGCTTTCTGTTTCATTTCCCATTTATGGGGGACGGTGCTTTCCTCGGGGCATCTTCTGGCCACTACTCACTGCAAGCTCCTTCTCTTCAGGGGAGGAACAGAAAAGAGAGGCAGCAAGAGGGGAGGATTAAATTATACACTGATATTTTCAAGCCAAGAAAAGCAGACTATAATAAAAGTGTCCTAATAGAAATTTATGATCCTGGTAGAAAAATGTCTTGGAGTAAGGTGTCTTTGTGCATTTATGTATATATGAGAACTGCTGACAAACAGAGCAGATCCAATCGTGGCTACATCTGAGAGCCGCTACGTTTGCTAGGACCATTAGGTCCTCTCCTGACCTAATCTATATGCACACCTAGACTCAAAACACATACACACTCCTTAAACAGGGGAAGAAAGAGTGTTTTACATCAATTGTCCAAAGACATGATCGATTCTGAACTTGGTGGCTGAGCAAAAAGATTGTTATCTTTAAAACCTGACAATCTTTTGTAAATAATTATACCACGTTATTTCCATGTATTAATCTGAGCTTTTGATATTTCTCTTTTCTTTCTTAAAACTTGGTATCAATAGTCTGGCCATCTCAGCACTAGAGAATGTCGTCTGTAAAAACACAGATCATTTGCATAACAAACTAACAGTTGTTTTAATTTAGAAAAGGTATTTTTTCATTATATATGGAATACAAACGTCACTGAAACACAGAAATAGTAGAAGAAAGCAGAGCTCTTCAGAGATAGCCCCGAGGAACCCAATTAGCTGAGCCAGCACTGTCCACAACACACTGGTCAATGGAGACTGGGGCAAATGGTATTTGGTACCATTTCCAACAGTTGGGGCTAAACATATACTTATTTGACATGACACTGTCAAAACTTGTCCTTGCCTCTGCTCTCATGGTTAGTCTCAGGTGTGGGGCTCATCCTCCTCTGTTCCAAAGCCAGAAATGTTGTACCACCACAGACTTTCTGACAGTAATGGGTTAAAGACCCGTCATTCAGAAAGGCGACTGACCTTCCCCTCAAGACAGGAAGCAATGTCAAGCCCACCACCATTATGGTAAGCTATTTCAATATTCATTTACCACCACTGCTAGGAAACTGGTTTCATTTCAAGGTTGAATTCATTTAACTTCAGTTTACAGACACTGGATCTTGTTACGCTATTATATATGACATTAAAACATTGCCCTGGATCTCATTTATCTGTGTAAATTTCTATAAACACAGATCAAGTCACCTCTCAGCCTGCATAAGCCTTATCTTTGGGGTTTGCCTTCTAGCCCCTGGGTAACTTTTTTGGCTTTCCTTTGAATTCTCTGCAGTATTTCAAATCTTTCTTGAAGCATGAAAATGAGAAGTGGACAAAGTATCATAATAGCAGTCATTAATTCAAAATCACTTTCCTTCTTTTACTTCATATTCCCTTATTATACATCTCTGGGTTGCACTGGCCAATTTTTCCCACGGCATTGCGTTAAGTGCTTGTGGTTGGGTAATTATTTGCAATGACCCCTGTGTCCTTCTGTTCAGTACGGCTTTCCAAGAAAGTGTTCCTCATTCTGTGCAAGTTTTTCAATCAAAAGATAATGTGGTATTAAGTCAAATGGCTTTGAGAAGTGTAAGTGTATATATTGATGCAGATCTGAGGGCCAGTAATGGTCTCAGAAGAGGGCAACAGGTTTGTGTGATGAGACATGTCGTCCCTGAAACCATACTGAATGACCTCTGCTATAATCATCTCAGATCATGGAATCATGGAATCATGGAATTGTCAGAGTTGGAAGGGATCTCTAGAGATCATCTAGTCCAACTTCCCTGCTAAAGCAGGGTTGCCCAGAGCACATCGCTCAGGACGGCATCCAGGCGGGTCTCGAGGATCTCCAGAGAAGGGGACTCCATGACCTCCCTGGGCAGCCTGTTCCAGGGCTCTGTCACCCTCACTGTAAAGAAGTTTCTCCTCATATTTGAATGGAACTTCCTATGTTCCAGGTTGAGCCTGTTGCCCCTTGTCCTATCGCTGGAAACCACTGAAAAGAGTCCAGCTCCAACATCACATCCTTCAACCCACCCTTTAGATACTTATAACCATAAATAAGGTCTCCCCTCAGCCTTCGCTTGTCCAGGCTAAAGAATCCCAGCTCTTTGAGCCTTTCCTCATAAGGGAGGTGTTCCAATCCCTTCATCACCTTCATTGCCCTACACTGGACTCTCTCCAGTAGTTCCCTGTCCCTCTTGAACTGGGGAGCCCAGAACTGGATGCAGTATTCCAGTTGTGGCCTCACCAGTGCAGAGCAGAGAGGGAGAATGACCTCCCTCAAGCTACTGGCCACACTCTTTCCTATGCAGCCCAGATGTAACTAGAGCTTAGCCTGTTGTTTGTAGAGTCCTCAATTCATTGTTTATATTTTGACCAAGATCTCCATCAAGGTCTCATACTTCCCTGAATTACCCCGCTCACTCCTTGTCTAAGTATCCCATTTTTTTCAGGCTCTGAGCACCCTGACTCGCTGCTTTCAGCCTCTTGGCTATGCGTAATCTGAACAGGCTGATTTGAAAATTTTGATCTTTAGCAGATGCTGCTTCATGCACTTTTTTCCGTACATGAGAGGTTTCCACTTCTGGCTATAACTTCATCTGAGCTGGGCACGTCCTCCCTCTCCACCCCACCTACAGCACAAAAATCTCTTTGAAAACATCTGCCTTTTCAAGATCCCTATTTACGCATCTACCCTTTGCAAGTAGCAGCAGACCCTCACCTGACCTATGAATTTTTCACTCCTAATATCACAAAAAAATACCTTCTTATTGCCTTTAGCCATTTAATCCCAAGACACGTGAGTGACTCCTCCAGCTCTCCTGTCACTGTGCGTTATTTACAGCGGCTAGCTTCGCTCCCCTTCCTTCCTTTCAGCCTGGAAGTCTTTCTGGCAGCTCAACTTCCCCATGGGAAGGCAGAACCCAGGCTGAGGGACGCCAGCAGGATGGCATGAAACAATGCTCAGCTTGAGGTAATGCTGCCCACACCGCAACCCGGTTACGTCAGGAAAAGGTTGGAGCTTTTGGACAACTCCCCCTTGTGAAGTTCCAAATGCGCGTGATGGATGCTGCTACGTTCTCCACAAGGTCAGTGAAGCCGGCCTGCTTCCACTGGCGCAGGGGCAGCTGCCAATTTTTAGGTCGGTGATGATCTCATCTTCGTCAAGCAGAATGAGAAAGGGTATGCGGAGTTGTCGTGCGTCCGTCCCACTGATCCCCGCGCGGCTACTGCAGCAGGGAGGTCAATACTAATTTAATCTGCTTTTGTGACTGCAGTGGAGCCAAGGTACTTCTGCATTAAGAAATCATTCATCATTTCTGGAAACTCAGGAAATGTTGCTACTGGCCAGAGGAGTCTAGCCAGTACGTCCCGAGAGAAAGGGGCACATGATAATGCAGTTTTACTGCACATCCTACAGAAACACTAAGAGCACGTCAGATTAGATGCACTTTAACAAACACCCAGCAACACCAACGCCTCCTTAATTCACTACTTGAAAGTGGAGGCTATAACCTTTCAGAGAGCCTCCTCATGATCTGTAATGGTGTAAAAAGTGGCAACGTCCTTAATGGACGGTGCCTTAGGTGAAAATAATGTCACCAGTGTAGATCCCCAGCAAATATGTCTGTCTGGGATGCCCCATGTGAGTGTCCTTTATTACTGTGATGATGTCCTTCAATTCCGGAAAGCAGAAAACTGATATGGGACCCACCTGTGCCTCCAAGAACCACAGGCACCGCCAGTCCCACCGGGCTGGCATTGCAGAGGCAACTGTCTGCATCATATGTCTTGACTAGGGCCAGCTGGGAGGCCCTTATGGGCTTTTCTGAGGTTTGCCCCATCAAAGACCAGCAGCATTTCTACTCCACCACCTGTGTGTCCTCTCTTCCAGTTGGTTCTTGCAGGTTCTTCATTCAGATGTCTGATTCAGCACCTGGTGGTGATTCGATACCTCCAGATGTGATGATAACATTCCTGTTCTTCTGCTTCTGCTGATGACAACTTGCCAGCCTCTTGCTTTGTTTCTCATGTTCCCTGGGCAACTTAACTCCCCTGCTAAAGCTTGAAAGATTTGCCATAACACTGGCCAGATTGAAGAAACTTGTCAGAAAAGCTTTTGTATTTCTAGCCCTTTGGAAGATGGTGAGCTTTTCCTTACAACCTTTAACTTCCTTCTGTAGAAGATCTGGTAGCTCCCACCTCAAGGAAACCACAGGTAAGAATCAAAGATGACGTGGTAGAGGTCAAAAAAGCAGGTAATGGTCTTCCCATCCTGATCACTGCTTTTGTAGAAGAAAGCTTTTAAACTCCCAGAGGAAAACCTCCTGTATGAGATGTCTGTTCAAACTTTATCTTTTTTCAAGAGTTATTGGTTCATATAAACACTCCTACTTTTCTAGTAGAAGTGCTTCTGCTTTTAAAAGGTATACAAAAAGTCTTAGCAGTGTTTGACAATGATACAGAACAAGAATTGATACTATTAAAAAAAAAAAAGTTTTTAAAGGGATTAAAAGATTATAATAAGGATTAAGAAAAGAAATAGTAGAATAATCTTTCTTTCTTTTATTCAATGGTTAATTCTCCAGAAAAAATATCAGACAAAAGATATTTATACTGCGTATAAGCTTAGCTATGAAAAATATGCCTACCTTATTTTTATGGTATTTCAGCTTTTGTTCTGTGGCTTTCAGTTTATTTTTTCAACTACAAAGACGAGCTTTCTATTGTTGTTTAGTTCATTGTGGGTGAATATGAGAACTTTAAATGTACTTTAATTTACGTCGTTACGATCCACAAACCAAAATAACATTAGAGAATGGACAAAGTTGGGTCTTTGCACTGTAACTGGAAGTCGTTGTGCGTCGGTGCAGTAATAGGGCCCAGTTCTGCTGACACTCAAGTCAACAGGATTTTCACTACTGACTTTTATGAGAGCAGGGTCAGATGATATATTGCGGCGAATTAAATACCCGACAGGTTTTGGTTTTCCTTAAAGGGCTAATTCTTCACACCAGATTGCTGGGAGCTGCCATGGAAATGAAGAATGAGCTGCTTCCACCTTTCCTGGCAATGCCACGTTTTTGATCTGGATTACAAAGGATCGCTGAACATGAACAGACCCGGTGGCTTTGAAAACCAGCCCCAGAGTGGCTGTGAGCATATTTTGCCCCACATCCCACCCACTTTTAGTCCACACAGCTGCCTCACAAATGGCTTGCCCTTGGCTCGTTTGAATGCACCTGGGAGCATCCTAGCCCATGGAACAAGCTGAGGCAAGCGTGGTCCCTGCAGCTGCTGCAGAAAGCACACCTTCAACCCGGGCAGGGGCTGCACTTGCAGGATGGAAAACAGTCAAGCCTGCTCTTGAGAGTGGTGTTGGCATAGTCAATATTCTCTCTAGAGATTTCTGGGGAACCTCTGAATGCTCTCCATGACCCAGTTCGGTCTCCGTTGCACCACTGTTTGCCCGTAGCGTTACCCTGGTGTAGGTGGAAAGAAAAACACGTTGTCTGCCAGGTACGGCTGTGGGAAAGGGCTAGGTCCTCCCTGCTCTGAGACGAGCATGCCTGCGTACTCTTAGGAGAAGCTGTGAGGAGAAGAGCAGTGCTGGGTTGTGCCGAAATCAAGGGCTAAAGCCACAGCTAGCATAGATCGGCCACGCTCTGGGGATGTTAGTGATGCTACCCTCCCTTCTGCCAGCTGAGGTGGCTTCTAGCATCCCCCTTGGCCATCAGAGAGGCACAAAATGCGACGTAGCCATGAGGAAGAGAAGAACAGTGAAGCAGTTTGAAGGCAGCCAGGGTTAGAGAGCTGTATCAGTTCCTTCAGTCGCTGCCGGAGTCCCTGCTGCCGGCCCCATCACCTGCCCGTCTCAGGCAATCATCTCTTCCCCAGGCTGCCTTAGCCATCTGGTGACATTACAAACAGAACAAAACAGCAGCAGCAGAGGAGGAGAAGGAGTTGGGGTGGGGGGAGCTGATCACCCTGCCTCCCCTCCACCCCCCCCTTACGCCTCCCTTTCATCCTCTGAATGTGTAAATCCTGGCTGTGGCCTGGCTCCTCGCAAACTGTGCGTGCAGAGGGTAGCCAAAAGCCATCTGATTCAGCTCTATTGGAAATCTGATTTCTCGTTGGTCTTACACAAAGGTCCATTAATTAGGGCTGATAGAGCTTAGTAAAAAAATCTGCTTGGCTAGCAAGGGCACTCTCTCGCTCGCTCGCGCTTTTCTTAGATCTTGCCAAGATCTCAAAAATAGAGGGAGCTTAATTACAGTCAGTGGATTAATCTCCAAGGGAAAGAAATTGTAATTAGCTCTTTGAAATGTGCCACTTTTTCTTCTGGGCTTTCAGACTTTGTCAGTGTGTCTGTCTGTCCTTCTGTAGGGCTGGAATAAAGGTAATTCTACACAGCTTTCATACTCCTTTTTTATTGCCAGGCAGAGGTGCAAATGGCAGCCCGACTTGATAAACATTTCCAATTGATCTTGAAGAGACTGTTGTTTCCTCAGTTTCTCTCTTAAATCCCGCTCGCCACTTCCCACAGAGCTATTCTCTGTAGCTGCAGTCACCAGCGGTTCTGCAGCCAAGGCTGTGAAGGTCTTCTGGTGTCTCTCTGAACTCCTACCATTTCAGTTCTCCACTTCAACGAAGTAACAAGGAAAACTTGGGGTTTGGCTCCCAATTTGAGCTCTTCACGTAACGGCACGAGCCCATCAGTGATCAACGGGAAGGCAATAAACCCAGCACCTTGTGGTCTATCGTTTACCTTCATGTTCAAGTAGGTTTGAAGGTGAACAGGAGTGTTGGGGAGAAAATCTCAAGCCAGAACAAGGCATTGCAAGAGATTTCAGTGAATTCCCATCTCTCACACATGGGAATTAGGCACAGGTTTAAAAATCACCTTGATAAATGAGAATGTGTCCAGCAAAGACATACCAAGCACTCTGATTTATAACAGTCGTTGAATGCAGTCGTGTCCCTGATACACAGCACCTTTGCTGTTGAGTTTGCATATATGCAAGCTCATTTTCCAGAGATGTACCTCGGGGTACATCACACATTGGCAGGCAAGATCAAGCCCTTCATGTGTACACATTGGCAGCGTATCAAGGAGAAGAATAAAAAGAGGAAATGAAATACTCTTCTACGGGGGACTGAGTATGGAGGGAGCCTTCAAGATGTATATCCCTTAATCCTTCTGCCTAGTATATCATCATTCCTCAGCAGTGCAGTAAAGCTATCCCTTCATTAAGACTCTCAGTCCTAGGGAAGGTGACCCAAACTCCCCTTCCATCCATTTGAATCTTGCTCTGACAGCCAGTGACTTGTTAATTATTAATATGAAATATTTGATGGTACATAGAGCAGCTGAACCCAGTTTAATGTATGCTCAGGGCGACTCTCTGAAGCTGAAATCAGCCATTCTGGTGCTTTGGATTTTTCTACTGAAGTTTTGCCTTTTTGCTTCCTCTTTTACCTCTCTCTCTGTCTTTCTTGTGCCTTTGTGCCTTCTCGCTGAGTGCCTTCTTTCATCTCAGCGATGAACTTAGAGGTCTGCATGTCAATTCTATTCCTTTACTTACTGATCAGGCTTAATGGAAAAACAAGAAACAGGATACAAGCTCTGGTTTTGCCCAATCCCTATAAACCCTGCTTCTTTCTTCCATCTGAAATGGTTAGTCTGTCCGGGGGTGCACACTTTGAAACACCGCTCATCTCTGGGTACCCCCGGAGTCTGAGCCACGGTATTAGCTTCAACTGTAAGTGAAATCACATCACCCAGAGCTAAACATGTGCTACATGCGGTAAATACAGGCTTTGGAAGACTTATCTTCTGGCTTAGGGCACGCTTTTAGGATGCAAATCTCCTCTTTAGAATTATTTGCTTGCTATGAGATTATGATTTGCTACCTGTGTGCTTTATCCACACGTACGTTACGGAGGTCATGCCCACCCACCCGCCCTGGGTGCAGCCACGGTTACCTACAGAATCTGTCACTTTGCCATTCAAAATAGAGGGATATCATTTATTTGCCTCCCATGCAAGCTCTTTAGCAACAATTTTTCAAAAGATTTTTCCTGTTTTGGCTCAGGTCCCATTTGGCTATGCCACCTTCACCTTTTTTTTTTTTCATGCAGCATCTCCCACACTGACCAAGAGAATCCACTTTAGTTAAAACCCCACCTCACACCCCCCACCCCCCCCCCAATTGCAGCTTCCTATTTTTGTTCACCCTCTTGCGTTTTGCCCTTTTGAGAGCCACGAGCCGTGATAATACTCAAGGGCTGTGCCAATACGGTCCAGAATCCAAGCTTAGCCCTGGAGAAAATCCCCCTCCTGACTGGCAGGAGCGAGCCCCAGAGCACCCCTGTTGTTATTCCCCTCGGAACATGCCAGTCAGCTCAGTTAAAGCCTCTCTGGAAACCTGGCCAGGAGGCCATTCAGCAAAACGGAACCCAGCACAGCTATTTCCAAATAGTCCTAATATCGAGCACAGGCAATGACATCGGAATTTGGGAATGCCCGATTGCTTGCTCTTTCTTGCTCACTGTACCACCTGCACTCACGTTATGATCACCAGAATGCTATATGCTTATTATATGATATATGTCTAGCTATACACTTATTATATGATACATGCCCATCCCTCTCTAGGGAAAGATGCGAGCATCCCTTTAACCAATATTCCATTGCACGCTGTCATTCTAACTCATGTTAGGGACCCGGCAAGCAACCCCCAGCAGAAGCAACAAGCCCCAGCCCTTGTTCCTCCTCTGCCCTGTCAGCAGTAACATTAAATTATGCACATGGCTTTTTTTTTTTTTTTTTCCCTGAAGAATCTCTTTAAGCAGCATCGCAAACCAGCCACATTCGCAGGGCAGAGGCAACCTTTGTTCTACTTAGCACAAAGTAAGACTCGGTATCTGCCCACCACTGCAGAAGGGGAGGTGATTCAGAAAGTATTTTGGAAGAGTTTAGAGAGCAGGATTGAGATTTTATTGTTATTATTATTGGAAATTTGAACATTTTCTATCACATTAACTGACTTTACAGCAATTTATTTTGCTGCTATCATAAAGGGAGCTAATGAACCATGAAGTTTCTTCGGGAAATTGTCAGCATCTGCCTGCAAATAATTTTCATCCACATGTGAGCCATGAAGGAAGAATACAGCGATTCAAAGAAAACTGCTTGTCTGCATCCTAAAGGAAAACCAGTCAGTATCAGTGGTATTTGACATATCGGGGAGAAGGGTCTGGTTTAAAGACATGTCACTGGTATGTAACAATGGGAAATTTAGATGCTTGTTAGTCATCTCACAGATAAGATTAACTCCTTTGAAAGCATATGTTTCCGCAGCTGGATAATCGTAGTGAAAGGATAATCAATAAAACAAGAAGAAACTCAACAACCTGCTTTTTATTCTCTTAGGGATTTCACTTTTTAAAACAATTATCTCTCCGTTATCTCTGACACCTTCTTTGTTCCTCACAGTAGGTGCCTAACACTAAATCAAAACCGAAACCCATATCTAATCAAAGATAATAGGAAATTTGAAAGATTTCCTTATCAGTTCCAAACACATACAGCATCACGTAGTGGTTATCTAGGATTAGGAAGCTTTCTGGGTGTGATCCACTGATAGCATTTACATCATATCTTTGTAGCTTTAGTGACAAACATGGTACTGAAGAATAAAGCAACATCCTCAGGTTGTGATATGCTGGAAATCTACGGGAAATGGATTCTCCACGCCTAGTGCCTTGTGTGGTCATTTATACAAGTGCAAGGGGAATATAAAATGCAAGCAGCTATACGTGAAGCACTTTATTCTCACTGTTCGGGGATGTAATTGACTGTGCAAAGTACCTGGCAGTGAAAAGTCAAGCTCATGTAAGTTTTAATCTTTAAAAGTCTCCCAGTGATAGAAAAGTTGTACATTTCCTCTATTCGAGCTTTCATTTTATGCAGTTAGGACATCTATCATTCCCTCTCTTGGGCCTTTTCCTCCTTGATGTATTAAGTAAAAAGGGGGTTTCATCTTTTTTTTTTTTCCTTTTCCTTTTACTGACATTGTATCATTAAAAGTATCTCAGACCTTGTTACAACTTCACACAAAACACTGGTCATTGACAATTCTCTGACTGAGAAAGCTAGTGCTTGTCTTCATACCAGGTTCACTGGCCAGAGAAACGACTCACTAAACTCATCACAAGCAGTGAGTTAGAATTCATTGATTTACTCATTTTCCCCCCGTGCTCATCACTTTAACAGCTGAGCATTTCATAACTAGTGAATGGATTTATCTCTGAAGTAGAGCAGTAAGGCAAAGAAATTTTATTTACGTCCATTTTACTGGGGAAGAACTGAGGCAATGAGAGATTAAGTGACTTGTCACAGGTCGCAAAGGAATCCAATAATGCATCCAGGAACAAAAGCCAGACCTCTTTAGTATCAGTCCAGTGCCTTAGTCACAAGAACATCTTTCTTGTCCTTCTGCCTTAATAACCTCTAACTCATTTCTCCCACAGACTCTGTATCTTGCCACAGCCTGTGTCTCTGTTCACAGCTTGCTTGCTTTTACCGTAATCCCATCAAACTCCCCATCCTTATGGCGCCTTCAAAAACATTTTATATTTATTTCTGATATCAATACAAACAAGCGATCGCAGTATTCTCAAAGTAGCATTAGAGGAAACCTGGCACGAAACAGATGGAAGAAATAAAATGAGGTGATGATGTGCCACTCTAACAATAGCAAGAAGACAATATATTGTTAACGACACTCCCAGTCTGCTGCTTCTCCACCATGCGTGAAAAAAAAAGCTTTGTTAACAGAAATCATAGCTAGTTATTTACCGGTATAATGGTTAAGGTTTGCTTTTACTTGGTTTTCAGCTGGGAGAAGGACATGTAGCAATTATTCCCAGAGTAGACATCTGTAGCATAAAAATAGCAGCAATACCTGGTTTCAGTTAGGCACTGTAGCAGTATTTCCTTGACTGGGAAGAAGGAGAGAGGGAGAGCTTTTGGGGCTTAAGTTAGACAAAGAGGAGAAACACAATATTTTGGGTACGGATTAATAGATGCTTATCCCACCCTCTAGTCTCACTGCAAAAACTAACAAAGCCCAGCAGGCAACAGATGGTGTCCATCAGGTTATCTGGGACCAGCAACAGTCTCAATTACAGTCACGTAACACCTAGTGAAGTCGATGGGACAGGGTCCCCAGGGGGCTGCAAAGTCATGTCTCTGGTGCGTGGCTGGTACAAATCATTCCCATTTCATAAGTGACTTACGACCAATTTGCACTGGTTATCAGTGAGTAAGCAAAGCAAAAAGCCATGAAGAACTTGAAAGCAGAATTTATCTAATTGAAGGCGGATTTTCCCCCTGTTTAACTGAACTGAGACATTTTCAACCTGGTCATAGGTCATGAAAAGTGTTTATTCTATATCTGAGCTGGGATTCCTGAGGATGCCCATCTCCTAGCTCCCCAAAATCCTTGCTGTGGTTGCATTCCTCCTGAATTTAGGCTGTTGCAGCTTACGAATTCTGCATGTCCTTCCAGTAGCAATCTTGAGCCTTTTCTAAGAAACAACCTAAGTCTTCTTGTCCACCCAGCTCTGATCGTGCAACACCACTGCAGAGGCTGCACCATGCACAAAGACGAAGACCTTTCTCCTCATCAGGGTTCGTGCAGCCCTGAACAGTCTCAGAAAACCACCTGGGCTCAGAAATGGACCTTCACTTTGAGGGGTTTTTATCTCACCATGACTTTCAGGGTGGATACCATGGTTCTTCAGCAAATTTTGCCTCAGCAGTATCATCCAGAATCCTCTTGAAATAAGGTATAGTCTCAACTGAGATATTTAGGATAAAACGGTTCCCACCTACTTTGCTTAAGTTTACTCCACGGGCGAGGTTTCACTAAGTTTCAAATCAACTGAGGGTAACCTCTTGTGCTGATGTTCTAGCCTGCACCTGCACCTTGTGCCTCAATGGAAAATATTTCACTGTTTGATGCCCAAAAAGCACTGAAAACAGTTTCATTCAGCTCCCTCAGCCCTACTCATGTGCTTCCAGCTGGGCAAGGAGTGGAGTAAGAAAATCTACAGGGTTTACAGAAATGATGTATAGGCAAACTCCATCAACCACTTTCATCCCGACCTGGGACCTGGAAAGAATCAGCCCAGGCAATGGGAAAGAAAGACAAACCACTGGAACTACTGAACCCTCAGCTTTTTGCAGGAGGATTCTTGGAGGACCACCACATATCAGAGCAAACTCATTTTCTCCAACCTTTTCCAAGGTCTGGCCTGACAGAAAACCGGTCCAGAATTGGCGGTGGCAGCCCCAGCGTGGATGAGCATCCAGGCAGTTCCACAGCCACAAACGCATCCCGTGGCAGGGGAGGGCCCTTTGCAGGGTGACACTGAAGGGGTGGCTGCTGGTGGGTCACTGCTCACGGATGCTATGTCAAAATCCTTTGGAGGAAACCTCAGTCCTTGACTTCGAAGAGTGTATTTCTGGAAAATATGACTAATCTCGTTTATTAATCAGAGCGAGGGAAGATGGATGGGTTACCCAGCTAGTCTGGTAAGCTCTCTGACAGGCTGTTTTCAGGACCTTATGTTTTTAGCAGAAAAGTCTAGAAACCATAACAAAAAAAAATTCCAAGATAATTAGAAACGCTAGTATTGGGAGTGATGCCTTTCTCTCATTATGCTATAAAACAGAGAAACTCGCCTTTACACGAATTTCCAGTAACCTCTGTTTTTCTTACTCTTCTATACACGCTGTCTCATAATATTTTTATAGGATGCAACAAAGAAACTATTTCAATAAAGCTTTTCTTTCTTCATGTACTGAGGAACTCTAACTTTTCATTTAGCCTTTTAAGATATGACACATCTTTTGACATTTTCTGACTCCTGGTACAAGGCAAAGGTAACTTCTGAGCTCGTGTTTTGGTTTTCCTCCTCTTTTTGATCTGTTTAGCTGAGCCCTTGTCAGTTGAGAAAGAATTTTTAACCCATATGTTTCTGGATGCTGAAAAAAATTGCTTCTCAGTAACAGCCTAACTGCTGCAGTTAAGAGCTGCAGCAGAGCTCTATTTTCCACTACATAGAACTGGACTCTGTTTATCCTTTGGTCCTTCCTTGATTTGTCTATAAGGCCCCGCTTAACAAAGTTTTCCTATGATAAGCTCCCTTTAATAACTTTCTTATTTATTACTCTTTATAATCCTGGCTATTGGCCTTAATCAATAACATAATCCCATCTGCCCTAAAGACACCACTAACTCCATACATAAAGATAAACTTACTGGTCTTTCCCTTCCTTGGTCCTCACCCGCTTTCTCATCTACTTTAGAACAAAAACCCACAAACCCCCAGCTTGCTAATTTATTATTTTTCCTTTTCTCTGCTAGGATTTACATTGGCCGTTTTGGATCTTCACGACTGAGATAGTGAAATTAAGTTGTCATAATTTCTCATATGAATATGCTCCTGCCAAGGCTAACAAGGAGTAGGCTAATTTGCATACTCAGTTAAGAAAATAAAAAACGCAAATATCCTTGCATGAATATACAATAACACACATAACAATTTTTGCAACTGAATCTGGGTTTGATAGGTTCATTTTTCGTTTGGATTAACATCAAGACAACATTTTGCCCAGTCACACCCATATTCATTTACAGAATTTAGCCCTAAGCTAATTCAGATATAATTATTATTATTTCCTCCTACTTTCCTTTAAAGTACTGTAGGCATAGTTTGCTTTGAAATGAGCTGGCCAAATTTTCACATGAAGTACATAAAATAATCCACTACTTACAGCACTCACTTCTTTTCTCTCTCTACTTTACACAGCACATATCGTTCTCATGACGAGAGAAAAGAAGAGATTATTTTTCTCTCCTTTTTAATTAATCCATTTTGTACCAAAGCCATAGAAAGAAGGCAAAGATAACCTAGTCAAAAGGGATATTTTTTTTCTCTCATGACCTTCCCACTGAGGAGTTAAAATGACAATTGCTTGGAATCAGAGGCTGGGTTAAGGCAGTGAACTGCCCGTGCATCTTTACGGGTTTGGCTCAATGCTAGTTCACATCAGACATAAAAATTAAGTTTGTGGTCTTTTCCTGAGCCTCGTTTGTACAAATAACAAGCTCCAAGAGGGGCAGGCTGGAAGTCACCCACGTGGGCAGCCGAGAGAGGTCCAGGTGCTTTATTTCAGCTGTGGTCCTTGGGTCAGGCGGTCTCAGTATTTCCCACCAGCTCCCCATTCAGCCCCACTCGAGCCTCCCCCCTCCCCTCCCAGTCCTTCTCCCTTCCACAAACCCCCACTCCTCTTCTTACAAAACCACATTTTTAATAGATGACCTTGACATGGAGCACAGAAAAAACCATCTGCAGTGGCTAAAGTGGGGCAGTTTATGAGCAGCTGACAGGAAGAAAGTATTTGACAACCTTAAGTTAAAGTTGTTCTCCTGGCTAATATCGTTGTTAATGATAATAATTATTAAAAAAATCAAATGCTTCACTAAATTATCACATCGCACTGCATTATCAAGCAAGCAAAAGCTTTATAAGAAATTCCAGAGCCTTAAAGGGTGTTTCAAGGCAGGGGTTGCTGTACTGGAAGAAGGGCACAGTGCTATGAACTTCAGAGATGTTGCCTCCAGGACAACACCGGGGGAGCTTTCACACAGACACGTTAGAAATTCTGCCCAAACCAGCTCAGCACAAGTCAAAAGTAAACCGTAAATAGATAGTAATTCTGAGGGAGGAGAGAGCAAATAGCCAAAGATATTAAGATAAACAATACATAATTATTCAAATAGACTAAACATAAATAAAGCTGCATGTGTGTCTCTGTAGGCCCTCCGGGTCACTAAGGAATTAAGGATGCAATTAACAAGGATTAAGACATTTTCAAGAAGCTGAATTTATTATTTGCATTTGTCTCCACCGTAGTGGGGGATTTGGAAATTTATGGAAATGATGAGCGTGATAGTATGGAGATAAACATTTCTGAAGCAGCAGCACCGGAGCAAGTTGAGAAGATCAAGTCGATGAAGTTAAAAGAATCTAGGAGTGTTCAGAAGCAGCTAAACTTCAGAACAGAGTGACTGGCAAGGGCCTGCACCGGGACTTTGAAAAACAAGGGTGTTTCCCAAGACTAAAGAATTTCCCTGTTCCAAAAGATGAGTCGGAACTGAAGGCAGGTAATGGCGACCCCGGGGCTGAGGATGCCCACTGTGTGCCACCACGGAGGAGGTTAATTTGGCGGGGCAGGATCAGGCCAGGTGGGCTGCAGCTCTCTCCCCTCGAACCTGCAACAAGTCCCAGCCAACTAAAGAAGTGGGAAGGGTCAATGGGTTATGGAAAATGCTTCTGACAAAGCTCCTCATAGCCCAGCAATGGGCCCAATGACAAATCGTAGGTTAGTGCACCGTGTTATAAATGGATTAAGTGATAGGAAACAAATAATCTCAACACATTCCTGTGTGACAATGGCAAATGCTAAACCCCTGGTGAATTAAAGGTTAACCCTCACGTCTTCCCATTTCCATCACACCTATTTGCTCATCGGGAGGTTTTATGAAGAGGCTCCCTGGAGAAAAAGGGGAACATTTGCCTTCAGGAAAGCTGGGTTTTCCTTGACTCCGCCGCTCCCAGGATGACACTTCTAGCTCTGAGCAGCCATACCAAGGCTCGTGCTAACACATTACCCATTCTAATTTCCTACTATCGGGGATGTTGTTTCACACCTTGCTGGCTGTGACTTTCCTTCTGCTGTCTCATCCTGCTGCCTCAGAGCCTGGTCTGGAAAAGAGGAGCAGGCAAAAGGCAGAACGCCCCAGGTCCGGGGCTGTTCCTCGGATGATTTTTCACCGTGATTTAGAGAGGAGTGACAACCCGTCGGCGAGGTTTATGCAGGCTGCTAGGACCAAAGGGCGCCATAAATTATGGAAGACGGCGAGCGATTTCAGCAGATCACACGTCTACACCCCAGGCATGGGAAATGTAGTCTGAAGAACACAACCCAACGCGCGCATAGCTGAAATAACAGTTCCTTGACGTGAAATGACACTCTCTTCGCCTGGTGGTTTCAGGAAAATTCAGTAGAGCTTGCAGAAGACATCCCTCCCACCTCTCCTGGGCCGCAGGTAATGACACTTAAGCAAATAAAGTGGCGTGAGCCAGGCTAGAGGAACAGACTGAGACACGGCAGGCGGCCTCAGACCTCTGTGTTTGGCAGGCCGTGTCCCCTGCGTGGACATCATTGCTAAAGATGAGCTCTGATTTGAGGTTTGCTCTCTTGTTTGACACAGCTGGAGCGGCGGCTGAAGAGATCCTGGGAGAGCCGATGGAAAGAGAGAGAGGCATGGGTGATACTGGGTATGGCGAAAGCACGAGGGGAAATGGGCTTTATCCAGCAAAACACACAGGTGTCCCTCCTCACTGCTTGTATGGGCTCCTCATGCCCAGCCCTTGCAGTGCTCCCAACTTACCCAGTGCCTCTGCCTCGCACTGGAGGGGCTCATGGGGCTTGAGAGCTTCCCACCTTCTCAGCCTGCGATGAGCCTCCAGACTTCTTCTTCCCAGTCTGAGCCTGCTGCCCAGCCCCTGGGTCCTCCTGCTCCTTCCCCACCGGTCTTCCCTGGCCTTACAGCGTGGCCCCTCGCTGAAAAGCAGAAGTGCTGCTGGCTCCATCCCACAGCAGATGGTGGTGAGCCTTCATGCTGGAGAGCACTGAGTGGGCAGAGCATCTTCTTTCAGGGTGCCAGGATGGGACATAGGTGCCTCCTTGCTGGACTCTTAAGGCTGGAGGTCCAGACAAGTCCAGGGAAGCTCTGCCCTGTCCCCTGTCCCCAGCCCCCCGTCCCCACTCCTCCATTTGCACCAGCCCTGGTCTCGTCTGATCTCCTGGTCTGCTGGTTGAGGAAGTTAAGCTGGCAGAAAACTAATCCTGCAAAGAAATGTGCAGCCACGTTAGCCCCCAAACCAGCTTAGTGCAAGGTCAAACAAACACCAGTGTCTGCCTGAGGGGCAGTGGTGGGAAAGCACAGCCAGAGGTAAGGATGGGATGGCAGCAGAGCCCACGAGGGCTGTTTGGAGCTGTCTTGGAAGCACACCCTTAGGCTCCAGCCTGCTTGCCACCATCAAAACTGAGTCTTGCCTGAGCAGCAATGACAGCCTCAGGTCACAAAGGCCAGCTTTGGGATGAAAACCTACAGAGTTTGGGCACCTCTCTGCTTAGGAGCTCAGGGTCACAGCTTTAGGCTTCAACACTTAATGCCCCACGGGAAGCAGTTAAGCTTTCTTTGGATCTCCTTTACCTTCTGGACTTTCTGTCATGGTCTGTGTGTTGGATTTAAGTAACCATTTGGAGGTGTACACAGAAGAAACCTACAGTCAACGGGGAGAGCACAGAGAGGATTACTACTCTGCTGTAATGGAGCCAAGACCACTCGGCAATCATGCTCAAGGTCATTCAAGGCCATCAAAGGATGATCTGAAAACATTGCTTGCATTCTTGCCCAGGAGAACAGAAAATCTGGAATAGGCTGGGAAGGAGAGGGCGTTCTCACAGGCATTGCATGTTTCCACAGGGTACTTCAGGAGGAAATGCTGGAAGAGCAGAAAGGAGCTGGCATCACTACTGTCTTCTGTGAGCTTCTCCTCCACCCTGTTCCTCTGCCCTGTGCCACTGCCCTCTCCTTTGGGAGAGTGGGAGGCTGCATGGCCAGGCAGCATCCCCTGCAGACCTCTCTCCAACTGAGGTGAGACACGCAGAGGAACCTGTCCCAACCTCCTAGAAGGACAGAAAGCGGGAACCACCACCCCAAGCCAGAGAAAGAAATTGGTTGGTTTTCAAGCAGGGGGGTGGGAAAGAATTAAGTGCTTCAGTTAGGGAGGACTCAAGGGCAAGGGAGCGGTAACTTTGGGTATTTTCCATGGAGACAATTAGGTCTGATCCTCAGGGCAGTGGGTGTTAGGCCAAGGCTGGAAAACTTTCCCTAAAGTAGCAAAGCACAAAAGCTTCCACGCGGTGCGTGCTCAGCCCCGAGAACTTCCTGGTAGCTCAGGTTATTGAGGCAGATTGTTGATGAGGATCCAAGAGAGGATTAGAAACTCTTTTAAGCATAAATAGTATTTGCAACTGTGTGAGCTAAGCAAAGGGATACAAGGGAAATCAAACCTCACGCTTCGGGGCATAAACTGCTCTCTTGTGAGTCAGGATCAACCCTTTTTTTTTTTTTTTTCTTTTCTTTTTTTTTCCCCTCTATGCATAACATCTTATAATTAGCGAGGGCTTGCTGCGGTTTTGATTTGCTCCGAAGCATCAGTTACTGGCCGCTGCCAGGGGCGGGATGCTGGGCTAGATAGCCCCGTGACGCGCTTCTGGAGGGCAGCTCTTTTGTTCCTGCCTTGGCAGAGCTTTGTGGGAAAGCTGGGGTGATTCAGGTCTCCAGCGGCTCCTGGGCTGACCGAGCGCTGGCCTCTCATTTCCACAAGAACTGAAGTCACTCTGAATTGCTACAGAAATAAAAAAAAGGCCACGTTGCACGAAGGGTTATTTATCGGCACGGTGCAGGCAGCATTTATTTGCTAAAGGCAAAGGTGCTTTTTAGGGTCATTTTTTGCCAGCAAGAAATTAATTATTTTCTGTCTTCCATTTCAGCCACGCAACTTCCAGAAGGTTTTGTATTTTGAAATATGTACACTTCTGTGCGCGTGTGCGTACGCACATACATGTATGCGTGTATATATATAAATATAAGTTGGTCCAATAAAAGAGTTTGAATTACTAGCATTTCCTTACAAATTAAAGGCAGGCAAAGACCAGTAATGCAGGTGACAGAGCATGCACTAACAAAGTCTGCCTCTCCACGCTGCCTCTTTGATGTACCTCATCTTTGCCCTGAAGGAATTTCATTATCCTATGGTGAGCCAGTAATGAAATCTGTACTCGGAATCAAGCCTTCATAGAAAACGATATCTTGACGCTTTGTTCTGCACAGACTAGCTGTGTGTGGTAGGAATATGTTTCTATTTGTGTGTGATCTGAGTGTACTTTGAATACTGATCTCCAGATAAAAAGGATAGAGATCTAATTTGACAAAATATTAAATTCCTCTATCTTGCTTTATCTAACAAAATTCTGATGCTTATTATTGCGATGAACATTTGGGGTGATACTTGTAGCGTTCAGCATGTGTGAGAAAAATCTCTCCGTGGAGAATCGAATGGAGTGTCAAAGACCCTGATTTATAAAGAGTGCAGAGGGCTCTTAAGAACTATTTTTAGAACAATGCCGCAACAGATTTACACACAGAGAAAAAGCCCTCCTCTACAGTCACTTAGGAGCAAAGTAGCATTTCACTGCATAATAATGAGGAATTAATTGCTCTTTGTCATCACTTTTTATGCAAATTGCCATAGAACATTTGCCCAATGTGCATTTTACCTTTTAACAAAGAAAGTAGTCATGACAAACTAGACCAAATTTCATAAGCTAGAGACAAAAGTAGGCTGTACCATACATAAATTGCAGCTAGCAAGTCTATTCCTTTGAGGAACTCTATCAACTTCCCATGAAAGTCCATTAAGAAAGGAAAAAAAAAAAAAAGATTTCTTGGCCTACGCGTCTAGTTAAATTAAATTAAGTTCAATTATTAGACAATTGAAATTTCTTCTCATGGAATTTTCTTGTCACTCTTTGCAGCCTTTGTTTATTCTTTGTCTTTCCACTTGGGATAATTATCAAATATCCCCAGTGTTTCCTTACTGACCCCTTTCAAGCTTTTACTGGTATAGTTATCTGCATTTCAGACACCACAGGTTGCCAGTTGTTAAAAAATGTTTTATTGGATTTCTATTTAAAAGTAAAAAAAGCCACCACATTATCAACCCTGCATTTCATATATATATTTCCACAACATTTACATTTAGAGTAAACTGACAATTCTTCAAAGAACACCAGAACTGCAACAGCAGTGGAATAACATTTCCTTTATGCATAAGAAATACATAACAAATCATCTTTGTTCTACACGAAGCTTTAATTTTTTAGTCATTCTGCAAAGGACACTGCAAATTTGATGCAAAAATTACCTGGATGGCAGACCAGGTCAAAACGTAGGCATCTTAATGGATTGCATTGTGTCAAAGCATTTTCTCCAGCAACACCTCCACGTGTTTTCTTTTTCCTGAGAAATGTGGGAAGGGTATCACCGTGCAAGGAGTTTCTGTCTTGCATGTGCAATGAATTCATTCAGCGAACTAGTGGGTCTTTTCAATCTCTAGTTTCCACCAACTTCAAACATAATAGCGAGTTCCAGCAGAGTCCCTTTTCTATTCACATGCTTTTCACAGCAGACCTTTGTAGTTCACAACTTCAAGTTAACATAGCAAAGAGCAGTTTTAAATCACTCCAGTAATCAGGGGTCACAATTATTTGCTGTGGCTACAAAAAAAAAATAGAAAAAAAAAAAGATCACACACAGGCTGCAAGCCAATGCACTCTGCTTTCACCTCTAAGAGAAAAATAAGAGAGACTTGACCTCTGCCTTAAGTGCTAACTTCAGCAACACTATCTATTAATCAAAAAATATATGAATGCAGCTTATGAATCCCTCTGCATGGAAAGAGTCATCTTCACCCTTATTTTCTGTCCCGGTCCTTGCTTGAAGCGGGAGAACATCTGCCAGCCTTTTTAAAAAAGGGAAAGCAATTGATGTAAGAAGTAAATTAATCAAACAGTTGTTTGTTAGTTATTTGAGTGGAAGCCCACAGATTCATTGGGGTCCATAGTTCTTTGGTTAATGTTAGAGCTAAAAGCAAAATAAACTGCCCCTGAAAAAGCCAAAGCTTTCAGGACAGTACTGAAGCACTCCAACCTCCCCTCAGAACTGCACAACGTCAGGGATTTAGCCTGGAATAACAACTCCAACATCTACTCCAAGGCCATCAGAGGCAGTGGGAGCCACCACACCACTGCGGCCACTGTGTGTGCCTGCTGAGTGCCAGTACATCTGCATCCCTCGTGTGCCCCACCTGCCCTCCTGCCAGTTCTTCTCAGGCTTCTCTTCAGCCAGAAGGTATCCCTGGCCTCCACAAACCTTCTCGTGCTCCAGACACGTTTCAGCTACACGAAGAACACATTACTATTAAACCACACAACGCTCAGACCTGTCTCTAAAGTTTTACATTCCCACATGTTGCTGTGTGTGACTTCCCACCCCTCCCTCTGAAGGCACACTGATGGGCACCTTGGCCACATCCCATAACGCTGCACCACCTACCACCACCAAGCTCTGATGAAGCTGATGGCTTTGAACTCTGCTTCCCCCTCCTCTCCATCTCCACTGCCCACCTCCAGCGCCCCATTCTTTTCTCCCAATCTGACCAGCATTGCATTGTCTTCATGGCTTCGTGTGTCCTGCCATCTGCTACATCCTACATGACTGACGACAAGAAATCCCTCCTCAGGCTGAAGCACCCGCGCACTCGGCAAAGTATGTCTCCTCCTGCAGAGGCAAAGAGAGGGCACAGCCACCATGAGAACAACCCAGTGCTGAAGACCAAGAGGAAGGTCACCAGAAGCACAAGTAGCAACTGGGCATCCAGTTGGACACCCCACCATCACTGCCAATTCTGAAGAAACTCCTCGTGACTTGCTTGCGATGACAGCAAGATGTCCTGGGCTGTGGCTGCGCAGTCCAGCCTGGAAGGAAAGACATTTATTTACACCAAGCCTCTGTTGCAGTTATCCACTGAAAGCAGAATCCCAGGTGCTAGAAAGTTAGAGATGTTACCAACCCAGGACCTTTGTTTGTGAGCAATAAGTACCTCAAGGCTTTTACTCCAATTAATGGATTCAGACCTAGTCAGCCACTGGTGCATGGGCACAAACTCTCACTGATGTTAAAGGCTATATGGAGCAGGAGACTCCTTGGAAATAGTAATTTCTCCTTACTGAACAGGTTTCTCTTTCCTTACTCATCTTCTGTTCCTTCCCAAAATCATGGCTTCGAATTAATTCTTGTCAGAGCACTCGTGTCCTGTGACATGTCAGAACTGAGACTGCTCAGAAACATCTCTGTGCTCTTGAATGGGAAAAGTCTCATGACTGATACTTACTGTCTGGAGCACAAACGCCGCTCCATCACACCTGGATTAACCTCCATGTGCCCTCCTTGTCCTCCAGTCCCAGGCATTCTTCCTCCCTCAGCAGTGCTCAGGAGAGAGGAGCTTTTTTTCCAATCCTCTGCTGCATCCCTTCATTTGCAGGACAACCTTTCCAAGGCAGATGCTTTGTCCACGCTCTCACAGTTTGCTGCAGGTATTTTCACTCTTCTGGGTAACTGTAAAGACAGAGGTTGTTGGGGAAAAAAACCTAAATAAAAAGGGATTACAAGGCTTTTGAGCAAGCTGAGCTAAAACAAGGTTGAGCTTTGTCCACAATTGCCCTCAAGCGACTTTTGGAGCTGATTTGCCTGCGCTGATTCTTAGTGATAGGGGAATATGAACAGAGGTTTAAATATGTCATTACGGATGTCCTTGCTTTTGGAAGCAGACTCTGGGATCATACAGACCTGCTGCAGAATCAGGGAATTTGCCAGATTTGACCTTTAGAACACTAAGAAAAAAATAAAAATAAAAATGCAGTTATGTATTATATTTTAAAACACAAGTTCAAATGCAAATTCTAAAATGTTACCCACTAATTGTAAATAATAATGAGCATACTAAGTAAAAAATAAAATAAAATTTGAAAGCAGTTCTAGAGCTAATGGAAATCTCCGAAAGTGGCACTGATTTAAAGACAAAATGGGCAAGGACAAAGCCCTAACCTGGCTGGCTATCTCCTGGACCTGCTGCAGGCTGTACCTGGACTGCCTCTCTCAGCACTGAACTTCAAGACACCAGAAGGCTGTTAGGAGAGTGTTTCCTCTGGGGCTGACGAATTCTGGCCTCCTATAGGAACAACAGAAAGAATAAAATTACTTTTCCC
>JAOTQQ010000023.1:79911008-79938225 GCA_026546715.1 Gallinago undulata
GTGGGAGCTGGGAAGGGGGGGGTGGGGAAAGGGTGGGAAAGCGATCGCTGCCGGGGCTGCTGCGAGCGTAGGAAATGTGCTGCGAGGCAGCGAGACGGAGGAATGCAGCAGATTCATTCTTGTATAAGGTAATGTCTCGTTTACAGTACAGGGTGGAGCCAGCATGGGCAGGGGAGGGGAGAGGATGGGAGGAGAGGGGGGGGGAGAAGGTAGAAATCACTGGAAAACAGATCACTCGTTTTAAAAGAAAACCAAGAAAAAAAAAAAAACAATTCTCCTTAAAACAAATAATACTGCTCATAAATAAATGATAGGGAGATATATATAAAAAAAAAATATATATATATAAATAAACAAAACAAGAAAGCAACCAAGGAGTGAGCCGCCGCGCGCGACAAAGGCGGCGTTGTTGTTGACAGCCCGGGATTCCAGTAGCGGTAAACTCCGGGCTGGGAGGTTGCTGGAAAATGAGTTTGCTCCGTGATGCAACCCCGAGTTGGCTTTGTCTGGCCACCAGCGCGAGTGGGGCGGCGGGGAGAGGGGAGCCCGGCGGAGGCATCGCTCCCTCCAGGGATGTGGTTCCCGGCGGTGGGGAAGGGATGGAGGGAGCGATGCGGGATCCCGAGCTGCGCTGGGGCATCGTTAACAGTGAAAATTAGTGTGTGTGTGGGGGGGAGGCGTGTGGGTGGAGAGGGGGTGGGGGAGAACCCCTTCTTGTTTTGGTTTTGAACCGGTTGTGGCACGGTCCTTGTGACACCAAGGGAGCAAATTGCGTTTATTCGGCTGAATGTTGGTTTTTGTGGCCGTTTGCAGCCTAGGCTAAACCCCAGCGCGTTGGGTTTTGGCTCTTTTTAAGCGGGTGGTAAAGAGAGAAACGTCAAACTTGGGGCTTTTTAGGTCTTGATGCATCCCAGGGAATTGGGTTGGGGTAATTTATGCAGCGTTCTAACGAGATGCGTTCAGACCTTTAAATAGACGTGTACAGTATTTAAATATTGTTAACGTAACTTCCAGTTACTCCAGGTTTCTTAGCAAGGCGATGTCTGAATATTAGCGTTTTGTCCCCCTGACGATTAAAAATCAGAGTAGGGGCACAAACTGGTGCTGGAAAATCAGTGGAAATAAGTGCAATCCAACAAGTCCGGCGCGAGGCGTTTCATTAAACCCTCAGCTGCACTTGGGGAACTCGCGGGAGTGTGTGAGCGTGGGTTTGTGTTTTAACTTGACCTTTTTCCCCACCGAGCAGCATCTTCTGCAGGCTCCACAGCGGTGTCTGCAGAGGTGCATTCCTCTGGGGAAGGGGGGGTGGGGGGGATTTGTCTGGAGCCTGCCTCCCTCTGCTTGACCTTGTCTTCCCTTTTTTTTTTTTTTTTTTCCTCCTCCCGCTTCTTTTTTAACACTTTTGTCTGAAAAACGTCTGGCTTTCCCAGCCCGCTTGCTGTGCTGCCGAGCACGTTCGGCGTGGGGAGAGCCTTCTCTTCTCCCTCTTAAGAGGTTTTTCCCACTTGGTGGAAACCTTTTGTCTTCTCTTATCCTCTTGATCGGGCCGCCTCGTTAATTATAGATGGAGGACTTGGCAGCACCCTGAGTCCCGGCTGGGGTCCCGCACCGCACAGACCCCCCCCAGCAGGGTCCCTGCCCTGCAGGTTAGGGCTCGTGTCCTGGGTGAGGATCAGCAGAAGGATAAAAGTTACAAGGATGAGAAGTACCACCAGCTTTGGGACCTCGATCGCGCAATGAGCTGTGGCCCTAGCACGGCGGCTTTTAACGAGGGATGGCTATAGATTGCTTTGAGATCTTCGGAAAGGTCCCAGAGCAGGACAGCATTGTTATTTATTCTGTGTGCATAGTTACTGTAACTTTCTTTTCCCCTCTTCCCCAAAATACCTAATTATCCTACATTTTCTGTTGCTGTGAGCAACATTTCCCGTAGTTACCCAGAGCTGCAATTCCAGTTAAATTCTCACTTTATAAAGCTAATCTCCTAGCAGTGGCTGTGGGATTTCCAAAAGAAAAGACGTTCATGAGGAGCCAAAGTTTTTAAGATTTTTGTCTTGGTGGACAATTCTTCTTAACTCCTCTGTTAACTATTCGCATTCGGTATCAATTGAGAGCTCAATAGCTTCGTCTCTATTTATGGCACTTAGAAGACTTGCAGTTTTTTTAATTCCCCTGCAGAGTGCCCCACTCCCCAGTATCTCCTTTTCTGCTCCGAAGATGCCGCGTGCATTACTTTTTGCATCTTTGCATTGGACAACCAGCCTGACAGGTTTCAGGAACCGTTCGTGACCCAACTATCGGGAAAATCAGCCTTACTCTTCCTTCCCTCTCTCTTATGGCCGCTCAACTTCCTCCCCTTCTAAAAGTGTGCTGTAACTACGATGCTATCAGCCACGTAATTCTTTTATCTCGCTTTTCCTATCGCTTCCATTCTTCTGCTCCTGTTGCCTCTTTCTCTATCTCAGGATTAGACCCGAAATTTCTCTGCTGCTGGCATCTTCCCTTCTCGCACATACCGTGGCGCTGCCTCCCATGGGATCTGAGGACGGATAAGTTTGGAGTTCCTACGTGTTGTGTCACGTCCCGTGCTTGGCTTCAGTTTGCACAGGTAGAGGGCATCATCTATGGTAATTTTTCTTTCATTGCCACCTTAAACAACCGACTCTCTGTCTACTTAGAGGTGGGGGTTGGTCTCTTCTCTCAAGTCACAGGTGACAGGACAAGAAGAAACGGCCTCACGTTGCACCAGGAGAGGTTCAGGTTAGATATTAGGAAAAAATTTTCACAGAAAGGGTTGTCAAGCATTGGAATGGGCTGCCCAGAGAAGTGGTTGAGGCACCACCCCTGGAGATGATGCCTCAAAAGATGGGTTGACATAGTGCTGGGGGACATGGTTTAGTGATGGGTTTTTTTATCGGTTGGGTTGATGGTTGGACTAGGTGATCTTGAAGGTCCCTTCCAACGTAGGCAATTCTATGATTTTATTCTACGATTCTATGATTCTGCTTAAGTTGGAGGACGAGCGGGAGGTCCTCAGTGCCCCCCTTGCTCGCTGAGGTTGCTCTTTCCAAAGCGATGCAACCTGTAGCCGGGGGTTTACTTGCTTTCCTCCAAGCAAGAGAGCACTGTGTTTCCTTCCAAAGACCTTATTCTGTGCCCTAATTGTACAACCTTCCTCGGTCTGAAGTTGTGCCAAGGAGAGATGCTCTGGGAGCGAGGTAACCCTCTGCTTTGGAGCTCAATTTATTCTGCTTGACGGGATCAGAGAGCAATTGCCTTCTACAGAAAACTTGGGCAAACTTTATAATTCTCTGCGGTGATATCTAAGATGAGTGGGGTGGTGACCTCCCCGTTTCACGAACGTTCATGTGTGGGACTTTTGAAATAACCTCAAAAGAAATAAATCTCTAGCCTGACAGCTTCCCCCTTACAGAAAATCATAGAAGTTACGGCGTAGCGGTGGCAATTTCCTCTTCTTGGTGTATGCATCTACAGGGCATCCCAGGGGAGTGGTGAGATTTGTTCTAAACAGATTAATCTAAATTTCCGTGGAGCTTTTTAAGGCGTTAAACCTATGTAAATTTTTCTCATCCAGCAACGAACTGGCGCTGCGGAGAAGCGCGGGGCTGTCTGTAATGTATTCGGAAACCTAGCCGCTTTCTGGTGGCGGCCAAATCCCATTAACTGTGATTTCCCTGCTTCCTTTTTCCTCCTGTCGAGCCTTCTGGATAGCGGCTTCTCTTCACAGCTTGTTTGGAGAATCTGCTCTGAAAAATCTCCCAGCCACTCGGCTCCTCTCAAAGCACGGGGAGTCTCTGGGAGCGGCTGACTCCCATTTCAGCTAGAAGGTCTTCGTCGGCCACAGACCAAACGAGCTTAAATCTCTTTCCCTTCCCTTCGGTGGAGTGCAGCGGGGGTAGGAGTCCTTTTGGAGATGCAACTCTGCCTCTTGCTTGAGTGGGATGTCAATGTGGACGGCACAGGGTGGATAAAATTGGCTTCTTTAATTTCCTTGGAGCATCCTTAGGGATCCTTGAAAGTTGTCTGAGAGTTCCTAGTGAGGATGCGTGAGCACCCTCTGACACTGCCCTTGCTGTAGCAGGTTTTTCAAGTTTGTGTTAAAAATAGCTGTTTTCAGGCTCTGTACACTCCATTAGCTTTTAGCCGATCGTTCCTGCAGTGTTACCAACCTCTAATGTGATCCTTTAGCTTTTTTGCCTTGGTTCTGTTATAAATTAAATTGGCGTCACCAAAAGCTGCTTCTGATCTTCTTTTACCTGTTTGCAGCCTTTGTGGAGTTAATGAGAACGTACTGTTGCTCCCTGATAAATTCATTCTTGTTTAATAGATCTTTGTGGGCCGTATTTGGCTTTAAGTGGATGTCTTGCAGCTCTTGAGGCATTTTGGTGGCTGCATAGCTGGGATTAGACACTCAGTTACTCGTGCCGGTTGTTTTCCTGTGTCCCTGCTGAACCCTGTGTGTTACACGAGTATTTTTAGTTATCACCTTGTTGGATTTGTTTAAGGAAAAGAGAGGTCCTTGTTTTTCAGAGATGTTTATCTGTGAGTGAGTGGAATTATATTAATGTTTTTTCTTCTTCTCAGTTGATCAAATTATAAGTGCTCAGATGAAAGGCCCAGTATTACTTGCAACAACAGTAAGACTTGCTTTTGCAGGAGTAGAGTAATTTATCTCCTGTATCCACTTCTCTAATTGCAGCCTGTAAAGACCCTAAAGAGTCCTGCTGGTCAACGATTTCCTTACTGCAGCTGTTGAAAAATCAGATTTAAAATGCATTTAACTGATGCTCAGTTCCACATTTAATACCTCTTTGATTTCCATGGTCACAGCAGAAATAAATACATTTCATAGCTTACTCGATCATGCAAATGTTGGATGTCTTTCTCCTTCGTCAGAATACTGCTTTTATCAAAATTTCTGCTGTCATAGAGCCCCAAGCTGTTGATTAGGTAAAAGGGAATGCCATAGATGGGAAAATAACCCAGCATCCACAAGGTAGCTGCTTACTAGAAAATAATGAGGTTTCTTTTAGCACCTTCAGCTTGTTGTTATCTATTTGAATGCTTTCTCGAAATTAATGATGAAATACCACAAAAATAAAGTTGTCATGCCTTCTGGGAGGATGGCATAAATAATTAACAGGGGATTGCTTTGAGTTGCTTTGAGCAACCTGCTCTAGTGGGAGGTGTCCCTGCCCATGGAACTCGATGATCTTTAAGGTCCCTTCCAACTCTAACCATTCTATGATATCTGTCTACTCATTTTCAAGCTTATTGGCTTCCTTGTAGTACCATGAATGGGTTTGAAGCGACTGTGGTGGGCTTGGACCAAGTCAAACTTCTTGCAGCCCTCCTTGGTGCCATTCACCGTGATTAACGGTGAATGGATGGGTGGCAGAACCCCAGGTGGTTATGACGAAAGAATTGTCTTCTCCTTGGAGGTGCCACTTGGGCGTGAGCGTCGGTGAAGTCCCGTCTGCCATCAGCGATGTTGGAGGCAGCGGGGCCATGTGCTGGTCCATGGGAGGAGACATCTCAGGTGGGTAGCACTGCGCTGCCGAGGGTACGCGTGGCACGGCCAGGCTCGCTCAGCTGTGCTTTTTTGAGAGCGAGAGGTTAAAAGGACACGGGTGAACCACGGTCTGAATCAGAGTCTTGCATCTGGCGGGGTCGGTTCTTGGGTGACGCTCATTTGGTTACGCAGCTCAAGTGCAGCAAGAGTTTCACCCCTGCCCACGGGCTGAGTGTCACACACCCAATGGGAAGCTGTTGTTCTGCTGGGTTTTGCCCCTCGTGAGTGTTGTCATCGGAAACAACAGCAAATAAAGGGACGGAGGTTTATAGGACACCGTGACCTGTTCACCACTTAAAATAAATCTTTTGAGATTAATTCTCCTTGGGGCAAAGGAGAAAAAGAGGTCATGCCCTAAACTCTGGAGAATTTTTAGTATTTAATCATAGAGTCATAGAATCGTTTGGGTTGGAAGAGACCATAAAGATCATCAAGTCCAGCTGTTAACTTAGCACCGCCAAGTCTACCACTAAACCATGTCCCTCAGCACCACATCTACCCATCTTTTAAAGACTTCCAGGGATGGTGACTCCACCACTTCCCCAGGCAGCCTGTTCCAGTGGTTGACAACCTTTTCGGTTAAGAAATTTTTCCTAATATCCAGTCTAAACTTCCCCTGGCGCAACTCGCAGCCGCTTCCACTTGTCCTATTCCTTAGGATAAAAATAATGCTAATTTTGACCCTGAAGTATCAGTGGCTTAAGTAGAGCTCAAAGGGCTTTAGTCTTCATCAAGAACCATTGGATGGCATCACTGGAGGAGCTGTGACAGCGGGGAGTTCCCCCGTGCATGCAGTGGTGCTTCTAGAAGAACTTAAAGGTTGGTATGTCCTACCAGAAGTGGAGACACACACGTTGGTGACACATATTTTGATTTTCAGTACAGTAGGTGGCAGAAGAGACAAAGTGACAGCTTGGCTGAGGTAGCTGCTTGTGCACATGCCTCAAGACAAATGAAGGCCACACTGCATTACACCCAGCATCTTGGAAAAAGAGTGACATCATGTTGCCAGGTGGTTTTGTGAGGTCTCATCTGGTGTGATAAACACGGGGACGTGGGAGCGTTAGACACGTGTATTGCAACGCTGGTGTTAAATGCCACACTGCACACTTGTGTCTTGTGGTCCTGCCGCGTCTTCTGGTGGGAGTCTGGCACTAAAGATTTCATAGCAGCCTAAGCCAGTCCCAGCTACAGCTCTTCATCATCTTTCTCTCCCCACTTTGTCCTTGGCAAGGACATCCTTCCTGCTTCCCTGCTTCTCTCTTGTACCTGCTTTGGTACTTATGAAGGCGGACCATGAGCTGCTTGGTGGGGTAAATCCAGTCAACGTCTAACTAAAGTAAAGATATGGTTGGGTTTTGGGTAACTTGGCAGAATTGTCTCAGCTCGTGCTTGTGGAACTAGGGTTGAGGCAAAGGAGCAAGTGACAGGAAAAATGGACTGACAGCTTCAGGCTGCTCTGGTGCACAGGTAACTTGAACAAAGTCAATGACGTTGCATTTGTAAAGTGGGGAAGGTGATTTGGCTCAGAGTTTGTAACTGGAGAGACGATGTGCTTTTGTCTGTTGATTCGTAAGGAATTAGTGTATGGCTAAAATAGGTCCAACCACATGCTGTGCTTTTTTCCCCATGGATTGATCTCTTGAAGGACTGTTTGTTATGGTGGAAACAGCTTCATTGTGTAGGCCTGCCAGAATGCACTGAATTTGCCTTAAAGCCAAAAAGTGTAGACAGTGTTTGGTTCATGCTTGTCAGAGGAGCCTTTACTATACCTGCCGAGTTCCAATGTTGACTTAAGTCCTCCTTTTGTCTGTACTTGGACATGAACTTTGAATTCTGGCATATCAAAACGCGCAGTTGTATGGTGGCCTAGATTCTTCAGGTTCATTTGGTGTGAAGCCCTGTTGAGCAACTCCTCTTCGTTGCTTACATTCCGTTTCTGTGCCCACTGGTTTTGTAAGATTTTTGTCAGTGTTTTTTCAATACGTTCGTGTTGTTTTTGTCTTTGAAGCTGACTGAGAATTGAACTGGTGTTGGAGTTGTAAAACTGTCAGTGTAATGTAGTGGCGTCAGGACCAGACATCTGTTTAGGTACTTGCTCAGTTGGCTTTGCTGGAGAGCTTGACTGCCCCATAGATAGAACCTGAGCACGTCTGGGCATCTAAAAGAGGATGAAATATCATCCTTGTACTGATGAGAAATGGAGGCAGGAGCACGGTGATTTATTGAAGGTCACGGAGGAAATCAGAAAGGTTGGCATCTGGGTCTGATCCATCCCAACCCAGGAAGCCGAATCCTGCGATTTCTGGTATGATTGCTAAGTTTTCTTCCTCTCCCCTGAGAAACGGGAGGTTCCCCCCATTGCTGAGATAACCCCTTCTTGTCACAGCAGGCACAGGGCACAGGTTTACAGCTTGGGAATTGAGTTGAAGACTCATTGCCATGAAAACTGGCACGTTTAGAGGGTAACTAGCTGTAGCTGGGGTGTGCAGTATTTCAAGGGGAAATGGTCTGAGGGGCACAACCAACAGTAGCTGCTCTGTTGTTGCTTTACACACGCTTCAGAGAGTTTAGTAGCTGGGACATACATCAAATTTGAGCAGCTTTTGGGCCGCTCTATCCATGAAACCCTGCAGTCCCACACAAGGACATGTCTGTTCTTATAAAAAAAGCCATTTGTAAAGAATGGGATCTTGTTGACTAAATTTTCCTTTAATAGGCTGGTATCTTGCAGATACAGGTATCTTCATATAAATTGTATTGGCTGCAAATAGTTAATTGTTTCTGTAACCAGGTTTCTGTTTGGTGAAGATGATCAGGAGGGTGTTCCTATTATTTTAAAGCAGTAGCTGATGCTAATTATGAGAAACATGCCACGTTGAAATAGTCTGATTTTTTTTTAAATAAATTTCCATAAGCTCATAGACAGGTTTATGCCACGCTGGAAGAAGTCTGACTGCACTTTAATATAGATACCTGGATTGGTGATTAGGAAAAGATTGTTAAACAACTGGAATTTAAATACCGGTGCGGCTTCATTGTAATAATTTCCCTAAAGGCATATTGGTAATTCTGCTAAATAGAGAGTTTAATAGACTTTAATAATGTGTACTTTGGAGACCCTATACACAAAGGAATTATGCATAAAACATTCATTAGGGTAAACTGCCACCTTTGCACGTAATGAGGAATCTGTCAGAACAAAAGCGGCGCGTTGTGTGGGGCAACACGTTGTTGGGCATTAACGGACAGGAGTTACTGTCACCGCCTCACCTACAGCTTCACCCCTTGTGATCAAAGTTGCAGCCCATATTGTTTTACCCAACAGTCAATGAACGAGCCAAGGTAGGCATTAGGAGAAGTCCTCTGATGGCGGGAGGGCTGTGGTGGTTCACCTTTGTTTTCCTTTGATGTGCCCATTCGGTGTCATAGAATAGAATAGAATCATAGAGTCTTCTAGGCTGGAAGGGACCTTCACGATCATCTTGTCCAACCATCAACCTAACTCTGACGAAAATAAATACCCACACAACAAACAAAATGCAACACCATCACTAAACCATGTCTCCCAGCACCACGTCAACCTGTCTTTTGAACACCTCCAGGGATGGTGCCTCAACCACCACCCTGGGCAGCTCATTCCAATGTCTGATAACCCTTTCAGTGAAAATTTTTTTCCTAATATCCAGCCTGAACCTCCCCTGGTGCAACTTGAGGCCATTTCCTCTTATCCTGTCACCTGTGACTTGGGAGAAGAGACCTCTCCCCACCTCTCTACACCCTCCTTTCAGGGGGTTGTGGAGAGCAAGGAGGTCTCCCCTCAGCCTCCTTTTCTCCAGGCTGAACATCCCCAGCTCCCTCAGCCTCTCCTCATAAGACTTGTTCTCCAGACCCCTCACCAGTTTCATTGCTCTTCTCTGAACCCACTCCAGCACCTCAATGTCTTTTTTGTGGTGTCGAGAGAAGAGATACCTGATAGGAAACACATAATAGCCACGATTAAAAAAAAAAAATAAAGGAAAGAATAACAAAAAATCAACCGTAGCAAGTGTCTATAAGCGAGTTTAGCAAGTTTAGGTTTTGATTTGATTTGATTTTGATTTCTCTGTGCGGCTGCTGAGGGCCCTGCTGGAGAACAGGCGAGGAGGAGGAAGGAGCAGATGCTTTTGGTAGAACAGTAGGGCATTTATCTCTTTTAATGAGGTAACATCATTAGTGCTGACAAAGTGCTGCAAATCAATACGTGTAATGGACTGCCGCTGTCTCTGGGCAGCGCACGGGCTGTTATACTTCGGAGCGTTCAAATCTGCTGAATCACAGGTCAGGCTTTATCTCCTGCCTGATGCTGTTTGGTTTTATTGTTTGTTTTGGTGTTGTGGTTTTTTTTTTTTTTTTTAAACCATTTGGCTCCCTCCCCCTCCCTTCCTAATCTTTGCCTTTGATCTGGGAGAAGTGGAGCACAGCTTCGGGATATGTGTTGGGGCAGGCAGAGGGACACTGGTTTTACGAGCGTGGGAGCGCATTGAAACGCCGCCTTCGTCCGTTGCCATAAAAAGGACCTTCTCTTTAATTGGGATGGGTGAGGTCGCTGATGTCTTATTTCAGCTGGATTCCTTCTGCCTAAAATGGTTGCAGGTTTTGGGTTGGGTGGGTTTTTTTGTTGTTGGTTTGGTTTTTTGTGGTTTTTTTTTTTTCCTCCCTTGCCCCCTTTGCCCGCTTCCCTTAGAGCATCGGCGTGTCAGCTGGTGGCACCGGTGGCCCTGACGTTCAGTGACAAAAGAGCTGCAGGAGAAAGGGGAGAGCGAGGTGGCCGCGGGGCCGGGCGAGGAGCAGCAGCCAGGTGGGGGGAAATCTGGAGGTCAGAGCTTTTCTCTGCACAAAATCCCTCGGTGTAAAAACGATGTGCACGGTTATGCACAAGTGGACCAAGGGGAGGAAGGAGGTGGATGCCAATGGAAATCCGTCCTTTATTCCTCACTCCTCAGATGGTAAACACAACAGCACGTGACCACAATAGTATGAAAATAACAAAAAAAACCCCAACATCAAAACAAATCTACATTTAAAAAAGCCTGGAGGTTTTCATAATGCCTCTTTTAAAAAATTACTTTATTCCTCCAGAACTCCCATCAAAACCATATTGCTCTCCATCACAAACATAACCTACATGTTTGAGGCACACTGTCTTGTTATTGCAAGGCCCGGGAGTGACACTTGGGCATCCGTGCTGATTCCAGGAAAAGAGGCTGTCGGTAAAAAAGATTCATCTGAAAAGATCACGCACGTCAAAAAAAAAAAAAGTGGTTTCTCTTTCTTTATTTATCTGCATGCCCCTCCCATCCTGGGCTTCCCAACACCTGCTTGTGGTGAAAGAATATAAACAGAATTGCAAGATTCCTCAGCATTAACTGTTGCCTGACAGCTCCAGCTAAGCACTGCAAGGTCATCTTTTTCCTTTTTAGTCTTGTTTCTTGCTCCCTGTCACACGTGCAGCGAGCTTCTGCAGCATCCCCAGGTGGCACCATCCCTGGTGGAAGACCTCTCCATGTTTTTACCCTGCTGTGGTCTGAAAGTCAGTCATGTTTCATAGAATCATAGAATGGTTTGGGTTGGAAGAGAGCTTAGGGATCATCTAGTTCCAACCCCCCTGCCATGGGCAGGGACACCTCCCACCAGACCAGGTTGCTCTAAGCCCCATCCAGCCTGGCCTAAAGCACTTCCAGGGACGTCAGTTTGGGTCCAGACTAGGTAAGGCTTTGTTAATGCTTGTTCCTGTTGTTAAATTTAATTGGTGTTCCCGCTGGAGTGGTCGGAGGGGTCCACTCCAGCAACACCCAGGGCACAGTCAGCGTTCCTCACTGCTGAAATGAAAGCATCGTTCCCACAAAGCAAAAATCTCGCTGGCGGTCTGTTACCTCCTCGTGCTCTCGACCGTCTTGAACTGGCAGAAAGTAATGGCCAACAGATGTGGGGAAGGTAGCACCTTGGGAGAGCTCTAAAGAACTTTTTTTTTTTTTCTTTTTTTTGGCTTTCCCCCACATCTATCTCCCAGAACATCCCTTTTATAAATTGGTGTTTCTACATCACATGCCACAGGCTTTCTGTGCTTAGTCCAGCTGTGAAACCAGGGTTTGCTTACCTCCATTCCAAGGTTGGGATTGGAAAGAAAACCTTACACACATCTCACCCTCCTCTCGCTGCAGGCACTGCGGTCCAATAAATAAATACTTGGCTGAGTTTTACTGCCCTTTACCCAGTTAACTAAAAACAAATGCCTTCTGCTTTGTTAAAGGCAAGTCATGCCTACTTCTGTTGCTCCAGCCAGCAAAGTTTCTCAACCAGCTTGGCCTCTGAGGGGCTGATTCCTTTTTAGTGACTCTGAAACAGTTACCAAATCTTTCTGTGATCAACATATGAAAACAAAATAACATAATCATGGACTCTATGGAGAGAAAATAGCTGGTCGTGCCCTTCCCCAAGTCTAGAGATGACCCACCTTTGCTCTTCTTTCCTGGGTAAAACTGGGGCAAAAGTATCGTGATGGAGGGCAAAGGGACAGGGGATAGAATGGTTTGGAAGTAAAGAGCTGTTAATATTATGAGCTCCTGTATTAAGATTGTCTGCTTTTTATTTTTTTTTTTTCCTTGGGGATGGCATATTCAAACTATTTTAGCATTGCATCTGAGCTTGGCACAGCTTCTCCAGAGGAGACAGTGCGGGACTGCTGGTTAGTGTTGTTTCAGAGCAGGCGTAGAGGTGATGCTCGGCCGCTCGTAAAGCTCAGTGGTTGCCTCTTAGAGCAGACACCGGGCAAGGCGTTGATGGAGGAGGGCGGCCAATGTGTGACCACAGCCCTGGTGGGCCACATGGTGCTTGCCCCGCTTTTCCTGGGTGGTCGCCTGGCTCGTACGCAGCACATGGAAATAGATCTTCTGGAATGTGAAACCGTGCCTTCTGCGTTTCTCCCACAAGTATTTTATAGTTTTGACTGGCATGCATGAAGGAAATGGAGAATAATAGAAGAAAAAAACTTCTATAACCCTTCATCTGTGCTTCCTTTCCATACCAAGGTTTTGCATTTAAAGGAAAACGACCAGTCCGTGTTATTGTGCAAGTCTTTTTTTAAAGTTTGGTGATGAGTTTTTTGGTAAATGAGTAAAGGGTTTTGTTGGTTTTTTTCTTTAACTCATCTCCAGATTAGGTAGTGGATACTTCTGTGTGTCTTCACTCAGAGAGACTGAATCAATGTGGGTTTAGTGACTGGGTAATCTGATTCTTAAAAATTCAAAATATCCCTTTGTCTAAGATTTTTGGTTTTAGAGGAATAGGTTGTGAAGGGATCTTGAGTGTCTGGGGATTTTTTTCTTGTTCTTTTTAGTAATGATGTTCTAAACCAGTAAATATCCAGGGCTTTGTAAGTCTCCTATGTGAGTGCTGTATGGGGCATGAGAGAACGTACAACCAGCATCTTTCTTTCTTTGTTCTGTAGATACGGCTGCCATCTACGCACTAGTTGTGTGATCATGGCTCTTAATGTTTGGTATAAGAGAGGAGCAGCAGGTCTCTTCAGTCCCTTCACGGAGAGAAAAGATAGATCCTTGCCAGCAGGGCTCCTTTCTCCCTGGGGTTCAGCAGCACAGCCTGGAAAAGGCAGCCGGCGCATGAAAGGAGTTGTCCTTTCAGAGCACGTTGAGGATCCAGCTTTGCTCCAACTGTGAATCAGCCATGTGAGGCTGAGGATCCTTTGTACCGCCGGAGAAGCCCCCTCCCTTTAACAGTGGGATCTTGGAAGGGAGAGCTTAAAAAGACACAAACCTTTGGCAGGGGCACTGGAGCTGCAGTGGTAACCACCAGTGGTTGTGAATGGCAGAAGGTGGCTGGGGGGGGTGTGAATGGGAATGTGCAAATGAAAAAGAAAATCCTTGCTTTTCACCCAGCACTGCCCTCGGAGGTGTCCTCGTCCCCTAGGGACCTGGTCCTGGTTTTGTGAGGGATGCTCGAGTCGCTTGGCTTCTGAGCTTTGTGAGTCTGGGGGTCAGTGTCATTGTTTGCAAGGTGCCTTGCATTCCTCTGCTGGGAACCTGTAAACAGTATACATGTAAAAATTCCCCCTGCCTTTGCAGTGGCTTTCAAATTAAGTACCTTTTGCTTCGTTAACATGACGGCTCCTTAGCCTGCTTTGTCGGGAGCTTGTCGAGATGCTTCCCAGCAGCTTACAGCTCTCAGTTCTGTCTGGGAAGAGCCATCTATAATCCAGCAGCCTCTTGGAAAAGGAGCGGTGCATTTGGCTGGATGCTTAGAGAAGGTGAATATTCCCAGGGTTTCCCACTGTGTCACCGCTATTCAGCGTTGAAAATTGCAGCTCGCATTTATCCTCTCAGTAGAAGGAGGCACTCCTCTGGGGCTCCTGGAGGAGACCGAGAAGAGTACACTTAATTGCTTGGTGAGTGATGTGAAAGTCTTGGAATGGCAGTCTAGCCATTGCTCGTTAGCTAGCTTGAACCTATTAAACCTGGACGGCAAGCAGGCCCGAGCCGGCCGCCCTTGATTGCCGGCAGCTAATGGAGCGGTGGGAGCAAGCTGTGACTGCGGAGCGGGGTTGGCAGTGGAGTCCCACCAGCCTTCCCCCTTCTGAACTCCCCCCACGCTCCTTTTAGGCTTCTGGCTTGGAGACAGATGATTTCAGAGCAGCAAGGAGGGAGCGGGGGGGAAAGGCAGAGGGGCGGAAAGCGTTGTCTTCCCAGCTACGTTAGCTTTGATCTGAAGTTAAAAGCGAAGCGGGGCTCAAATGGTATTGGCAATTTGACATTGAAACCTGCAGAAGCCGAGAGATTCGTCATCTGGCTGTGGCTGGCTTCAGTTATTGATTGGGTCTTGTGCAGATGGTTCCATTACACAATGCTAAAACACAAAAGGGAACGCCCAAATAATGTGACTTGGCATCTCCTTGGTGGGTTTTAGCGCTGAGGGAATCAGCTGCTCTTAAACGCAGTGAGGATATAGGTATTTTCACAGAATCACGGAGCTGTTGGAGTTGGAAGGGACCTTGTAGAGATCATCTAGTCCAACTCCCCTGCCAAAGCAGGGCTACCCAGAGCACATCGCTCAGGATGGCATCCAGGCGGGGCTTGAAGATCTCCAGAGAAGGGGACTCCATGACCTCCCTGGGCAGCCTGTTCCAGGGCTCTGGCACCCTCACCTCTTCCTCATATTTGAGTGGAACTTCTCATGTTCCAGCTTGTGCCCATTGCCCCTCATCTTGTCACTGGGAACCACTGAAAAGAGTGGCTCCATCCTCCCTCAAACGGCCCTTTAGGTACTTATAAGCATTAAGAACATAGGTACTTGTAAGCATTAAGTTTTGCTCCGGATGAAGTAGGTCCTGTCTTGCAAAAGAGCATCCTTCATGCCATGCTAACAGCACAGAAGAAAATAAAATTCACTCGTTAGCTGGATAATAGAGGGTGTGCTGGTTTGTTTGTGGGGTTTTTTTTTTTAGCTTGAGGGAAAACAAACAGAATTGAGATTTGCTCAGGAAATTTGAAGCCTTTAACCTTTGGAACGCAGGAGAGCCCCAGCTGGAGGTGGATGCAGCCCTGGCCGTGGAGCATCAGCCTCCGGCGCCCTCTTGGCATCGCGCTGCCGGAGCGTTGTCTCGGAGCAGTTTGTGCCCTTTGCTGAACCTCCAGCATCTCGCCCTTCAGCCTCCCCCTGCCTCCCATCCCCTCGCGCTCCTCGCCCAGCCTTTTCCACCTCTTGGCTTTTGCCAGGATCACAGCTTGGTGGTGTGGCTCCAGGCCCAGTCAGACCGTCTGTCAAGGAGAAGGGGAGGAGAAGGTAGTGGTTTTTGACACGTTGCCTGAAGAAAGGGGCATGCCCCAAATGTGCTTTGAAACCTTCCTTCGACTCGCCTGTTCGATACTTTTTTAAGAGGCTGCGTGTTGGGGGGTGTTTTCTGTTGTTTTGCCTTAATTTCCCCATTGTGGAGAGATGGTTTTGTTTCTAGTCTGGATCCGTACATTTTGTTTGTGCTGCTGGCAGATCCTGTCAACACCCACTTTTCTGTGATATTTAAACTTTAAAAGATAAAATAAAAAAAAAAAAAATCTTTGGTGTCATGGAACGCTGACTTGCTTGTAAAATAGTTCCATAAACCGGAGATGCTATTTAAAAATATTGTAGGAGTCTAGTAATACATTAGCATTTTATGTATTTCACTCCCAGCAGTCCCAAAGTACTTCAGCTGTAGTGCAGGCATGGAACCCTGCTGAGATGCAGCTCCTCGGACGGAGGCTTTAAACCAGCCCTGCCTTTGCTGAGGATGCAAAGAGTGTCAGACTGGAGCAGCTTGAAACAAAGCGGCCAGAATAATCTGCCTTCTGGAGGAAAATGCCATGAAAATCATCAGTCTTTGATGTATGGCAGCCTGGGGTTTGGCTCAGGATGCTCTCCCACCTTTTGACCTGCCACCGCAACAACCCCCCCAAACCTGAGCTGCCCCCAGGCTTTGCTGCAGGTACAGCTCCAGGGCCAAGTATTTGGACGAACGAATGTTCACCTGGGCTCTGTGTTAATGACTTGACACCTTTAACTTTCTCATCTTCACTGCATTAAAAGCAAATGAAGGGGGCCTAAAGGAAAGCTGCAAGGAGAGGGACTTTTTACAAGCACGTGTAGTGACGGGACGTGGGACAATGGCTTCACGCTGGAAGAGGGTAGATTTAGATTAGATATCAGGAAGAAATTTTTTACTATGACCATGGTGCAGGTTGCCCGGAGAAGCTGTGGCTGCCCCATCCCTGGAGGGGTTCAAGGCCAGGCTGGATGGGGCTTTGAGCAACCTGGTCTGGTGGCAGGTGTCCCTGCCCGTGGGCAGGCTGGAACTAGATGATCTTTAAGGTCCCATCCAACCCAAACCATTTTGTGGTTCTAAATGACCCCTTTGTTTGCCAGTGGCTAAAAACAGAGTAACCTGCATTAGCTGTGGGCTGAGTTGGCTTATGGTGGCCGTGCACCAGGAACAGTCAGTGTCAGAAGGGTCCTTTGGTGGCTGCTGTTTCCTTATGCAATGCTAAAGCTGTTGTGTCCCTGACATGGGTGAAGCGTGTTTCTTTGCATCGTCCTGGGTATCCTCCAGCCCATTTTATATTTGGGTCGCTTTAAAACCACCGAGTTGCTCTCAGATTAGCTATTTTGTAAGTTTCTCAGCAGCAGGGATGTAGAGCCTCAGTGTGAGGACAACAAAACCAGTTTTAGATGATTTTGAGACATCAGTTTCTTCATTCTGGGAAATTCAGCCTAGCAGAGGCTAATAAAAACTAAAATTCAAGCTTTTCTAGGGTTTAGCAGAACTAATACCACAGTACATTTTCTGGGTATCATTTCAAAACCTTGGTGACATTTTGTCTGAACGTTCCCATGGAGGCACCGTCGTATTCACGTGTGAGAGTCTCAGGAGCAGTTGGGGGTGGACCAGCAACCTCACTGGTGTGTAAGGGGGATCAGTCTTCCGAAAGGAATTGCGTCATGGCCAGCTGTGATGTCGTAGTTCCATTCAGGGAGCTGGAAACAGCCTCCCAGGCTGGTTTTTCTAACCAAGCAGCAGAGCAACCTGTTCTCCTTTTTCACTCTTTACAGACAATGGAGTGATTCGTTCTTTCAGTTTTAAAATGCATCATGTCTAAAAGAGAGAATTTTTTTTTTTAAAAAAGAACTATTTATTTTAATCTGACAGAATTCTGTTTGGCAGAAGGAGCCTTCTGATACACTGAGTTGGGAAGTAATTAGTCTTGGGAGTGTGAGATGGGTTATAATCTTAATGTCATTTTACCATGACTAAAATAGGCTAATTTTGTCCTTCGTTAATCCATGCAAATCCTGTTGATTTAGCAGCGTTGTGTGGCTGAAAACAAGAAAGTGGCTGGCCTATATTTTGGGATCTCCTTGCCTGCTGTAAAAGCTCAGAGAGCACCTTGTTTAGTGAAACAGTTGTCCCCCCTGCGTGCTGGATCCCCACTACCAAGATGCTGGCCCAAGGCAGAGCATCCTATGTAACTGTTGCTGTTTCAGAGCCAGGCACATGCAGCACAAAACTGTTCATTTCTCTAGATAGAATCATAGAATTGTCTAGGTTGGAAGGGACCTTTAGGATTATCCAGTCCAACCATCAACCTAACTCTGATTAAAAAAGACCCCAACAAACCAACAACCGATCACTAAACCATGTCACTAAGCACTATGTCAACCTGTCTCTTAAATACCTCCAGGGATAGTTCCTCAACCACTTCCCTGGGCAGCTCATTCCAATGTGCAATAACCCTTTCTGTGTCAAAACGTTTCATAATATCCAATCTGAACCTCCCCTGGTGCAACTTGAGGCTGTTTCCTCTTGTCCTGTTGCCTGTGACTTGGGAGAAGAGACCAACCCCCACCCCTCTGCACCCTCCTTCCAGGGAGCTGTAGAAAGCGAGAAGGTCTCTCCTTATCCTCCTTTTCTCCAGGCTGAACACCCCCAGCTCCCTCAGCCTCTCCTCATAAGGCTCAGCAGAATATGCGTGCGTGCAATTTGTGAGTTTATTTGTAGCAATATAGGCTAAGAACATCAAATGTTTCTAAGAGATGGCAAAACCTGATTTAAATGAAACGAGAGGCTTTAAAAGCAAAGAAAGGGCTGGACCGAACGGTGCCATTTCGGTCAAATTTAGAATCTCCACCTACTTACACTGGAACACATTTAGGTCAGTGCTTTACGCTTTGCAAAATCGTCTCCCTAATCTCCTTCGGAGCATTTCTGACTCTGATTTGGGTGGAGGGGGGGAGGAGGGAAGTGCTTCCAGGCTGAGGCTGGTAGCAAAGTTGTCATATGGAGTTAATCTGTTGGAAGGCTGGCGTAGCTAGAGAGGTGCTGAATTCTGAAACCTCATATTTACTGGCAGCGTACACTCCCGTGCAGGTATTAATTTTTTTGGAAGCATTCAGCCAATGGGTTTGTGTTTTTTATATATTTTTTTTATTTTTTAAACCATTTGCCTAAACCGTGGAAGCGAATTCTCGTTGCCTGGGTTGGTCTCGCTTTGTTTGTGTTTTTCAGCAAGACTCGGAGAGGTTGTGTCAGATGATCTCTTCTATATGCGGTTCCTTGCATTCGTCAAATAAGTGGAGCAGAAACACGGTGTCCTCCTTTCTCTTCCCCCTTTATTTTAATGAAATGGGAAATGTTGAAGCTACTGGAAACCTTGATGTGACATTTTCTTGATGCGATGATGATGCCGTCTCTTAGATTTGGGCCCTGTGAGCGCGTTACAAACATCAAAAGCTACTGTTTTGCTGGTCTTCTTTAGTGCTGTTGTTTTCTGACGTTGGTAAGGAATAAGTAATCAGGCTAACATAGCAGACAAATACATATTTTTAAAGCATGTAATGAAAAGTACTTCATGGGCAGATGATTCAATGGTTTTAAATTGGAAGAGGGGAGATTTAGATTAGATACCAGAAAGAAATTCTTCACTTTGAAGGTGGTGAGACCCTGGAACAGGTTGCCCAGAGAAGCTGTGGCTGCCCCATTCCTGGAGGTGTTCAAGGCCAGGCTGGATGGGGCTTTGAGCAACCTGGTCTGGTGGGAGGTGTCCCTGTTCATGTCGGGGGGGTTGGAACTCAATGATCTTTAAGGCCTCTTCCCACTCTAGCCATTCTATGATTCTATGAGATTAGTGGTAAAGCTGTTGCTCAAGCTCACCGTTACCATAAAGGATCCCAAGATTGAGTCTGCTGTCAGAGGGTTTGGGATAATGGGAGATGGGGTTGGAATGTAGGATATTTTTAGGATATATTTAGCATATAGACCAGGGTCCTGCAAGCAGGGGCTCCAACAAGATTGTAGCTGGAGCGGTTGCAGTGTGAACGTGGGCGTCACATAAGTGAGCACGAGCCTCCTGGGAATGATCATTGGCACTCTGTCTTCCATGAAACCCCCATGTGCTCACCCATGTCACTACATATGGCTGCTGCCCGCCCGCTAATGAAGAATGAAACAAAAATGTTCTGCAAGGAAGTCTTCCTTTGGCATTCGTCCCCCCAATTATTTCTTCTTCCGTCTGCTCAGTAGGCTCTGAAATGGAAGGCAAGAGGAGGAGTTAAACTAAGGAAGAGGTGACCCTGTGTGCTCTCCAGGCTTCCCAAGTATCTCAAGTGCTTGTTTTTGGGAACAGGGACTGGGGCATTTCTTCAGGTTGGGTTGATGCTTCAAGTCTTGTCTTTCCTCGTCTGCACTTACTGCTTTTTCACGAGCAATAAAATCAAAAGGTGACAACGAACCCAACCTTGAGGAGCATTGCAGTGGCAGGTAATATTAAAGCGTGCTCCATCAAAGAAGGTTTATTTTCAAGAGGTAGAACCAAAACTGCAGTGCAGTCACGCACAGATTTGTTGTCTAGCCATTATGAGGCCAAGCAAAGAAAGATAGGTGTCACAAAATTGAAATTCATAATCAAAGCAAATGAAGCAGTATTGTAATTACATGGGGTAAGAGAAGCTTAGCTGTTCTCTTGGGCATCTGAAATAGTCATTTCAGTCTCCCTTCCACTTCTTCTTTTCTTCATCTGAGACCTAAAAGCTACAGATTTTTGTGACACCTGTATTTACTCAGACACCTGCTCTGCGCTAGGAAAAGTAGAGGGGACTCGGTGCAGACGGGTACCGACTGATGGCTCTTCCTCAGCGGAGAGTAACTCCGTAGCGTGTTGCTCTGCGTTTCAGAAAGTCTGGGGGGAAGATTGCTTATGGCATTTTAAAGTCTGGATTTGAACAAGTGGATTCAAGAGTCTCTTTCAGTTTCAGAAACACAGGGCACTTTTTATGCTGCTTTGTACTTCGGAACAAAGCTGTTTTCTGTGGGGAAATGATGTATCAGATAACCACAAAAGGCAGAATTACTTAACTTTTCTCAGAGTTTTACACTGAAGAGTACTTTAACCACCAAATTTTAATTAAGGCGATCTTACAGATACCTATTGCAGCAGACACAGCTTTTACATCCGTGGAAGCTGAGGCACAAAGAAGTTGCTCTGGGTTGTACAAGAAGGTTTTTAATACAACCCAGATCCCTTGTTGTTTGCTTTAGCCTTTACACGGCTGCTCGTTTGTTAACGGTGTGTTAACAACAAGAGGTGAAATGCAGATGGTTTGGCTTCTGGAAGGCAAGCTCTACATCGGTTACACTTGCTCAGTCTGTATTTATACGACTTGAGAGGTGCTTATCTGCAAATACCACTGTTGTCTCTGGTTTTTGTGTTCTTCTGATTATCTTTTCTTTGTCTTCCATGTTTGTGTCTTGTGTCTTGATTTGGCGAGATTAAAAGGCTGACGACCTTGATTTCTAAATATCTTGGATAATAGCATTTTTTTATCTCATTTTTTAACCGGAAGACTCTTTTAACCCCAAACTCTGTTTTTCCCTTCTTCCCTCTCCATACTCCATCTCCTGCCCTGTTCGCTAACCTGGCTGGTGCCAAGGGTGACACCACCAGTGCAGACCGTGCCCTTACCTAGTCCATTGACCATCCTGCAGATTTACAGAGTGGCTGATACCGTTGTGATTTGGTCTGGCTCCTACATCGCTTGTTTGGCTGATAGGTGCCCCCCACAATTTTACTCTGAAGTCAGGAAGTCCCAGGTGTGGGTCATCTGGGTTAAATTTCCCTCTGTCCCACCACAACATCTCCTTCTGTGGAGTGTGTCTCCCTGAGGCACTGGGCTTTTTGCAGTGTTGAGCTACTGCTCTTTTCAACACTGTTGGCCCATTTTGGGGCTCTCTTGAACACCCCAACTTTTGAATGTTAATATTTCAGGTCTGTGGCTTGGCCATCCAAGTGCAAAGTCTGCTCTTCCTCCATGATTTACCCACCCTCAGGGTCCGGAACAATTTTATCACGTGGTGCTCAAGTGTAGATAACATCTCTCACGTGAGGTAGTATGAATTGCTGGCAAAAGGGACCTTCCTTTTCATTCTCCATCTGCTGAACCAAATAGCACCATAAGTATAGAAGAATACGAGCTAGTTCAGTAGCCAAAAAAGCATTTCCTGAATTTTTTCTCCCAGCTCTAGTAGGTGTTAAGTTTCTGTGTTTTGCTGTATTTAGGGAGTCCTAACGTGAACCTGCATGAGATTCTGGCAGTAATGTATTAGCGTGCTGGGGATGAGGGAGGAAGGCAATGCAAAATATCACGCTGAAGAAGGCATGAACGATTCACTGCAGCTCTGGAGCCAGAACACAGCTGCTTCTGAGATAGAAGATATGGTTTCTTTTTTAAGCCAGGTATTGAAATGGCTGCTGTTGCTGTAAAATGTGAGTGCTCTGCAATCTTTTTCATCTTACAGCGTCCTTATCGAGCAGAACGTAGGTGACAGGAAAGCTGCTGTGTTCCCTTAGCAGTTGACAGCACACGGGAACCATCTAACCCAACGACCAAAACAAGGGGCGAGGTTGTAGAGTCTCCTGACCCAAACCAAACTGGCCAAACGACAGGGTTGAGAGGAAAAGCAGTACTGTGACACACTGTGTGTGGGGTTCAGCTACAGGCAAAAACCTGTCCTCAGAAAAGAGGCAAATTAGAAGAAGATGGCAAGGTAGCTGTTCCAGCAAATCACCTGCCAGGGAATTAAGAGATTCTGAGTGAAATGATATGACCTGCTTTGGTGAAAACTGTGAGCCAGGCAAGCCTCTGAGAAGTTCTTCAGGGAAAGTTTTGGAAAAAGAAAACAACAAAACCCACCCAACCACTGAAAGTAGGTTTCTGGAGCACTGGAAGAAAGGCTGCAACAACAAAAGAGGTGCAGGTGAAAGCGATGGACGAATACATTAAGTGAAATCCTTTGAGTAAGCAAAATATCTGTGACCAGGAATTGATGAAGAGCAATCTAAGAATGAAAACAAAGCTATAATATATTCATGAAGTAAGATGATTATAACTCAGAGGGAGTAGCATTAATTATGACTTCCAAGGCAGAAAAATAGCTTATAGACTGGGAACCAATTAGCGGTCGATTGCTCTGAACTAGATTTCAAACACAGTACATGAAATGACAATTACACAGTGTTACCAACAGACAACTACTTTGATGAGATAAGAGCTGTCAGCAGATCTGGACCAAATTCCTCAGCCTGACATCTGCTTACTAATGGGGAGACTTCCTTCTCGTGGTTAAGGACAGTGACAGAATGGAGGAGTCGGTGGCCAAGCATCATCATCTGTCTCCAGAGCAGTAACGTGGGGCCTGGGAGAGCTCTGCCTGCTCTTGAGGCTCCTGGTGATGCGTGGGCACAGTGTAAAGATGTCCCTAGAGCAGTTGGTGGAACTGCTGTGATCTGAGTGTATAGGAGGCAAAACTCCACATGCAGTAGAAGTGATTGTTATTTTTTGAGACAGGACCAAAAAGAGAAAACATCCGCAGGAGAATTAGTAAAGGGAGATGTTTTCTTTCGGTTTTACTACCAAGTGAGCAAGGCATAGGTTGACAAAAATGGTTTTCAGCTAAGCAAGCTCAAATAGTGGGCTTTCCAAGGATGGAAATATTGAAGCCAACGATGGACATTTGAATGCTGATGGGAGGACCATTATGACTTTGCCAAAGGAACTGAAAATGCCAAATTAGAGATGCTGTCTCACAGCACAAAGGAAGATGTGAAAAACTAAATAAAACCAAAATTTGGAGAAGGTGCAGGTGAAGAGACTGCTGCTGCAAAGTGGTTGAATGAATAGCTGTTGAGTTCTTCAAGATATATGGGAATATGAAAAAATAATAATCTGACTGATGGAGAAATTGCATTCCAGTTAAAGCATCCTAGAAAGAGAAGTTTTGTTCCCTTCAGTGGTACAGTCATGAAAAATGAAAATAAACCGAACCAAAACAGATTCTGATTTTATTTTTTTTTTATAGCTTCAGCTCAGCCATTTCAATTCAGGAGGTAAAGGAATTGGCGGATTTTTGGGTAGCCTCTCCTCCCCCTGGCTTGCGGCAGATAACCTGCCAGTCGAATGCAGTTGTTTTTGATGTTCTTGGGGCGGAAGGAGGGTGTTTTAATTACCCTTTTCAGGAGATTCATCTTTTCAAGAACGTATGTATAATAATTGTAAAGTCTCGACAAGCTTCAACTATTGAAGTAGGTGGAGAGCTGAGTAATGGTTCATCATGGATAACGCTGGTGTAAAAGAGACTTGCGTTCTGTCACCTCTTTACAGTTGCTGTTGACACGACCAAGTCACCACGAGAAAAAGTACATCTAGGTACAATATAGTGAAGTGTTACATCAGTTAGATCCAGCATCCTGAGCATGGGGTGCTTAAGTGACAATTCAGACAGCATGTGAGTAAAGACTGTCTAGCATCGCAAGGCTAGTAATTACTTAGGAAAACAAATCTCAGGGGACCTTCAGCAAATCCCAACTGGAGCATTACATAAAGAAGGCAAGGGAATACAAGGAATGAGTCAATTTACATGTCTTGGCAGGAATGCACCAACCAGCGGGGAAGTCCAAAAGGAAATGTCACCAACTGGCAAGGCAGCATCTGCGTTTACCAACTTAAACAAAATTAGTCATTGAAAATACAAATGTAAAGACCAAACTGGGACTCTTCCACTCGGATGTTATTTCCATTTTAACATGTGGATGTGAGTGTTGGAAACTCACCAAAGGCACAGACGCCTCAAACCTCCAGAAGTAAATACCTGGGGAAAATACTAGGTAACAGACGGAGTGAATTTGTCACGAATGCAAAGATCTGTCGCTTTGTCACCGCTGCATCCCTCAAGTTCTCCAGGGTAAGCGATGGAAGCACTTGGGTTGTGTGCTGAGAGTGAGGCCAGCAAGCCTGGCCGAGCAGATGGGCTCTTGAGCAGCTGGAGGAACGCGCAAATGGCCAGAGCAGATATTAGTTGGCGTGTGAACGCTTACTGGCACCCAACGATACAGAAACACTGCGGAGGGTGGATAAAGATGGGCACAGATTGCAGAGCCGCGTGGCTTCCAGAGCAACATCTCTGGGCGCAAGGAGGCTTTGGGGGCAAAAAGTTACTCCTGGTTCACTTGTGGGGGGTGAAGACAACTTAGGTGGTGTTTCCTCCTTCGCAAATTTTAGACTATTTAAGGTCAGATTACCGAGAGGAATCAGAGCTTCCCGGTGACTGCTCTTCTGGCCCCTGCTGCACTGCACACAGGAGCCAAAAGATCTGTCATCTCTGGTCTAACGTGCTTTTTTTGTCTGACCTCAAGCAAGTCATGCGACCCTGCCGGTTCTCCAGAGCTCTCTGACCACAAGACGATGGGATTTTAATTAGGAACAGTGGACACTGTTTTTTCTGGTTTCACAGCTGTCCGTCGGGGTTAGTAGGTGAAGCAAGCTGCTGTGGAAATTGGAAAAAAAAGCACGTGTTTCACACACCGTGGTGGGAGTGAAGAAGTTGCTTGTGGCTTTATTTAAAAGTGACCTAAGATGATGTAGCTGTAGCTACAGATCATCTTGAGGTGAACACTAGCCCATACTATTTGTGAGTGCTTGTGTCTTTGACCTAATCATAGAATGGTTAGAGTTGGAAGGGACCTTAAAGATCATCAAGTTCCAACGCCCCTGCCATGGGTAGGGTGACCACCTACTAGAGCAGTTTGCTCAAAGTTTAATTATGCTCAAAGCATTAAAAGTAATATTATTTTGCATGTTTTTCATTTGGTGTTTTAGATGATGGCGGTTACTACAGTGAAAATACCTTTAGGTTATTGAGTTTCGGGCCACTTTGTAGAACGTGGGGACAAAAATAACATCCCATGCTCTTTTGTTTTTTAATCCTTTCTTCGTTTGCACAAATAGCACTTCAGTCCTATGTTCTTTATAGCTCTGGTTCCTTTATGCCAACTCTGCTTTCATAGAAGAGCTCTCAGACCCTGTGGGTTCTCCCTGCTTTTATGGCTGCAGCTCAGCACCTTCTCCTTGTCAGGGTTGAAGCAGTTCACGCTCCTCTGGCTGGGTCAGTTGGGCTACCCCATCCCTCCTGCTCCTCTTTTGGCATCTGGGCTTGGGTAACTACAGCCGTCGTTTCTATTCCTGGTGGCAGTGTCATCAGCCTGTTGAACGAGAAGCTGATTTTTCAGGGAGTTAGAAATTTAAGGCAGAAAAGGCTTATTTGATCATCTGCTTGCGCTCTCCCTGCCAACCTCCTATTATTTCTCATCCAGCCCAGCTTTAAAAGGTTGAGGCAGGAAGATCTCAGCCCCGTGCCTGGGGAGACAGTTCCAGCGCCCAACCCCAACCTCTGCCATGGAATCCTAAGATTTCCCTCCAGGATTTAATCTTGCTGTTTTACTTGCATGTTCCTCAAGGGCATTTATTACCGTTTACCATGACCTTCCCAGCTAGCTGGGGTTTGCCCTTTTGGTTCTCCCTCCAGTGGTCTTTCTCGTTAGCCTTGAAGGATAACTGTGGCTCCTGGTGATGAGAAGCTTGTGACCGAGCATCCTTTTGGAGGGTTTGCTTTCTGCCTGCCCTCTTCCATGCCAGGGAGCCCTGCAGGGTGAGCCATACCCGCTGGTGTGGACAGCCCCCCACATGACACCGTCCTTTGTGTCTAGAGCCATCAGATGACAAAAGTACACACATCTCTTTGCCAGCCAGGAGTTTTCCCTGTGAGAACCGATAAGCATCACAAGCAGCTAAGTAAAGGCAGAGCATCTTCTCGCATGGGTGCCCTCCTCCTCCGGAGATGCTCAAACCAGGATCTGAGCTTGGGAACATAATCAAGGAACCCTTTTCCAACCACGCTGAAAGGCAGTCTGTCTAAAATGACCTGCTCCCTTTGGAAAACTTCTCTGCTAAACGGGGCTGCAGGCAGCGAGGGCAGCCGCTGCGTGTGCCAGCCGTGCCAAGGAGCTCATCTGGATTGCATTTAAGAGGGAATTTTGGATGAGAAGAGCCTAAAAGAGCACAGGACCGGCTATATTTGAAATTTTGACATCGGTAGACGTCAGAATATGGTTTGGCACCGAACTGGGTAGTAGGTAAGTCAGGATGCAGCAGTTGTGAGAGCCAGGGGCTTGCCTGGGGGGCAGCTCCAGATGCCTGAGGGCTTCCCCAGCAGCACTCCACGGAGCCACCAGAGCATCTGGCGAGGCTGCTTGGCCGTTTCTTCAGGGAGCTTTGCTTGCAGGACCCCAGCTGGAAACCCCATTAAATTGGTAGCCAGCCTCCTTGAGAGGGCTCCTCTCCCCCCGTGAGCCGGCACAGGCCTGGGCAGCGCTGCCGGCCCGGCGAGGCTCAATCCAGTCATTCGGGCCCTTGGCATAACTGGTTGCGGATAACGTCCCTGGAACAACAAAGTCATGATACAAACTGGTCGTGGCAGCAGGGATGGAGCTCAGCGGGAGTTAGCCTTTGGGGTATTTTGTCAGATTTTTGAAGCGTGAACTGTTGGTACACCAGAGCTGAGGGGGCAGAGTCGTGATCCGCAGGGAGCAGCAGTGTAAAGCAGCTGTAACCCCCCTGCCGGTGCCCGGCGTTAGACTTCACTGAATTTTCACTGAATTATTTTTAGAGTTGGAAGGGACCATAGAGATCATCTAGTCCAACTCCCCTGCTGAA
>JAOTQQ010000023.1:79938830-79994720 GCA_026546715.1 Gallinago undulata
TGTCACACAGCCAGTTCTCAATCCACCTCACTGTCCCCTCATCCAGCCCACACTTCCTTAGTTTCCCAATGAGTATGTTATGGGAGACAGTGTCAAAAGCCTTTTTTTAATTTGAAGAAGGCTTTTATAAACCTAAAGCAATTGTTTTTATCTTCTTCTTTTCTTAAATCCCATGGAACTGTTGCTTGTAAGCAAAAATAATACATGTTCAGAGCCCCAGCTTGGTTTTCATAAGCTGGTTTACTTATTTTTTGCCTTCCTCTTGATCAGGACAGCAGGAAGAGGTTTAAAGATATTTTCCTTCGTATGAAGCAATATCTTTGTTATGGCTAAGACTGTAAGGACATCTCAGTTTCAGTTGGCTTCCACATCCTTTAATCTCTTCCGGCTCTGCGTGGTTTTTTTTTTGGATTGTCTTGAATTGATTAAGTGCACAATTAAAGAGTTCAGTTGGTTGATCACAAGAAGTACTGCAAAGCGTCGTACTCTTTGACCGCCTTGCTTTCCAGGAGGCAGGAATGAAAGCATTCCTTAATTATACAGCCTGGCTGTTTATTTTCACAGCTGAGATGTGCAGCAGACATCCCCACTCCACCGAGCGTGGTCCCTGGGTGTCACACCTGCCAGTCCCGCAATCTGGGTACTGGTTGGGGATGCCTGTGTGTGGCTGAGTGATGCAGGAAGACTACAAGGGGTTTATCCCATTAGAAATAAATTACAGTGTAGTGTACCATGAAAACGATGTGTCAGTGAATGCAGAACACAGGATTACCTTCTGTCTCTCCCCTTTATCATAGATAACAGAAGCAGTATGGGAAGGAGATTTATATTGCACTCATTTGAAGCTGACCAAGCAATTTAGATGAGATGAAATAGGGATTTTATTTCTGGAAAGAGGAATGTGTTCCTGCTAGAATGTCATTAATTGCTTTATTATTTAAGGCACAAATTATATCCAGCAATTTGTTGGTCTCCTATTTTTTCCAGTGGAAATAATTCACCGTGGAAAGATTATTCTGTAACAAAATGATGATGAACCTACTAACAAATTTAGTTGAAAGAAGCTGAACTTTTAATTCAGATTCTATTAGTTCCCCCCCTCTCTCTCTCTCAAAGCACCATGTGTGTGTGAATTTCGATAAAAACAGTAGTGGCTTTTTTAAATACCAAAACTTTAACAAAACCCATGGCAAACACTACTGCAGCATTAGAATTGAGGGCATCCTCATAGGTGTTGGGTGCTGCTGTCATGCTGTGGTAGCGGTGACGCCACGTGCCCATGGCAAGCAGAGCTGGTTTTGCTGGTGCACGTAGAGGAGAGAAGCCCATCTCTTTGCTATCTGTCTTGGCTCCTGGTGGTGCATTTCTGTCTCCCTTTATCTGGTTCCCCTGTCACCCTGCCGCCAGCAGGCTGGTGGCCTGTCTCCATCACCCTAAGCTGGGCTCTATCTCCCATATCTTTGTGCCTGGAATTTGCTGTGCCTGTGTTAACCCAGTGGTTGCCTGCAGTTAATTTGTTTGCCAAAAAGACCCAAATGGCGTTGAGCCCAAAGGAGATGCGCCTCCGCACAAATCCCAGTTGTTTCGTACAGGCACTGCTTTCAGAAACAGTGGCTTCTGCATCATGCCCAAAGCACGAGCTTTGGCGTTTCTGCTTTGCCCGTTGGCTTTGGATTGAGAAAGATTTGGAGGCTGTGAGATGAGCAGGGTCTTTTGTACCATTATTGCGCTCAGGTCACCTTGAGAGTCCTTGCCAGCATTGCTTCCTTTGGTCGTTTCACCAAGGGTTTTAGAATCATAGAATCATAGAATGGTTTGGGTTGGAAGAGACCTTAAAGATCATTGAGTTGCAATCCCCCTGCCATGGGCAGGGTCACCTCCCACCAGACCAGGTTGCTCAAAGCCCCATCCAGCCTGGCCTTGAACCCCTCCAGGGATGGGGCATCCACGACTTCCCTGGGCAACCTGTTCCAGGATCTCACCACCCTCAACATCATTTTCTTACATCCAGGATGGGCGAGGAAGACCTCATCTGGATGTGTGCATGACGTATGCAGGAACCCTGTCCTTGGCGTGCCTGGAGCTCTGGTCCGTGGTGGGGTGTCCATCCTTGTGGCTGAAAGCCCCCCCAGCTGCAGGGCCTGCTGTGCCTGAGCTTTAGGTCAGCCCTTTGCCACATCACATTGTATTTTCTTGACTAAAAGCAAGGCTCAGTCATAAGCTACTATGGAAGCATCCTAATCTTCTATGTCCTATTTATAAAGGGTGTTTTTTCAAGAGAGGTCTAAATTGTACTTCATGTGGTTGCTGCCCTTTCTACTACTGCGAGCTGAGCAGTGATCATGGTAAATTAGGTCGGTCCTCACACCGATGGACTCCGAGGTTCTTTCTGGAGGGAGGCAATAATTATGTTTTACTTTAAAAAAAGAATAGTTGTTCCAACGAACAAGAGCTTTGAGGCTATTTCTTGTGTTTTGCAGTTCTTCACAAATAGAAATGATTCAAAGAATAACAGCTTCATATATATATATATATACAGTTCCATTATTGCTGTTTTCCTTGTGAGGCAGAGCATTGCTCTCTGTCTCGGTTGGTGTTTAAAGCTGCAGCGAGACCCTTGAATTGCCAGCGACTCTATCTCATTTGTGTCACCGTCGATAGGGAAGAAGAATAGCTTTCAGAAAAACTATTTTTGTTACAGATGTGGAGACGTGAATTTATAGCTTCAATCATGCTTCCAAGAAGAGCATCTGGGAAAGTGAGATAGAAAGCTGGATGAAAGAGCTGGCAGGAGGAGTAAAATGTAGTGGTGGGGAGCACGGGGAGGGGGGTAACACCTGAAAACATCCATCAGGAGAAGCAAAGCTGGAGGAGGCATGCAGCCATTAAACCTCTCCAGCCCCTGAGCAGTGGCTTTTTGCTGGCTTCTTTATTTTTTTTTTAATTTTGATTCAGCATTGCTTTGGTGTATACATTCCCACCCTTACTTACAACAGGCATTTTTTTTTTAATAAGTGCTCGGAATGAGCGAGTGCGCGCTTTTTCCAGCTCTCTGCTCTCCCTGCCTGCTGGAACATCTGTATGCACACGCTTTTTCCTGTCTAAAGATAGTTTGAGCTAGCGTGCCCAATACACAGCTTCAGGCTCTGGTTTTGTTGATGTCTTAGTAAGCATAAAAATATGTTCTAACATTATGTCACTCGGGTTGTGTGCTTCAGCAGCTGCGCTCTGTCTGTGTCCAGTTTGTTGGGAATGGCCTTGCTTCCTGCATTTGTTTTCCCGTAGCCCGAGTCCTGGGTGGCTTGGGTTGCACTCTGTGTGTGAGGATGGTCATTCTTGCCCGGTAGGATAATTCCAGCAGGGTTTTCTGCAGGAATGACGTGACATCCTTTGGCTGACCTCAGGCTTTACCAGTGACACCAGCATTCGAACAGCATCCCTTCCCACCCCCGTGGCCTCCCCTCCACATTCCTGTCCCTGCAGGTCCTTGCTGTGGTTGGGCAAAAAAATTCCCTCCCCTCTTCCTGCAGCACCATCCCCATGTCAGATATTCCGGGTTTTGCTCCCCAGATTTCCTGATTTCACCTCTCCCCCTCTATCCAACACAGATACGGCGCTCTAAGCTCTTCTATGGATACCTATGTTCCTGCAGTCTGCACTGGAAAAATGAAATTTACTTATTGCAGACCTTTCCTTATTTTTATTTCTATTTTATTGTATTTAGTTTAATGCATTGCAGCCTGTGCTGTGTGGTCGTGAGCCTTAATCTCGCCCTCCCATCGTGCTTTCCCAGGTAGGAAGCCGGGAAGGGAGCTTTGTGCTGCTTGGAGACCCAGGGAAAAGAATCTCTGCCGGATGGCAGGTTGTGGTCCAGCAGCAGTCCTGGCTCAGCTGGTGCTTGGGAAGCTGAAACACGCTCGGGTGTTTCAGGGCAGGCTGGTGGCAAAGGTAAAGAGGAGCACAGAAGTGACTGGGATGAGCAAATGTTAGATATTCAGGCATTTGTAAATGGCTATCACAATCTACGTATTTGTGTGGAGGGTTGGACTCGGGATCTCAGAGGTCCTTTCCAACCATGACAAAAGTGAAATGAATGAAAAAAATGAAATTAAATGACTATTCAGTTTTGCTGAAAAAATAATAAAAAAATACACTAGATGCTTTTATACATGAAGCAAAAAAAAAAAAAGTGCCATGATCATGCATGGTTGTAAAAGCTTCTAAACCGCCCGAAGTTTGGAAACGTTATGTGGCAAAGTGGCTGAGTTACGTGGGTCATCTCAAGCGAGCGCCTATAAAAAAGAGCTTTGCAGCTCATTATCGGTTATTCTCCGTCTATGGCTTGTTTTATGGGAAGGGAACTTCTGAAACTATGAAGATTTTGGTTTTTATTGGTGATGTCCTTCTTCTGTCCTCGGAGAGGCAAGTGTGGGCTCTCCTCCCTGCGGGAACCCGGCAGGTTTGGTCCGAAGGAAGGTGGAGGCGTTGGAGCTTCCCAAGCAGAGCAGGCGGGTGTCCCCTCGCCGCTGCTGGCTGGTTGGAGCCAGGAGAAGGAGGCAAGAAACCATACAGCTGGCATCCTGGTTACAACTCTCAGCGGCTGCCAAAATTAGTTTAAAATAGCTTTTACTCGGAGAGCGATATTACAGATTTGTATTTGAGCTATTTGGACTTCGCAAGGGTTGGAAACCAAGATGCCAAAGAGTGCAGCTTGCTGTTTTTTTTGATGCAGGCTTTCACGTGGTGAAATTTTTGTCACATAAATTTCCATTTCAAGCTCTGGGCCACGAGTTGTTTGGTGCAAAGCGTGCTGATGTTCCAGGGGTGCGTGTTTGCCGCCTTCTGGAATGTGGGTTATCCTGATTTATGTTGCAGTGGTGCCCAGAGGCCGAGTAGGTTGGGGTCCCACTGCAGCATGTGCTGGGTGAACGCAGGGTGACATCCCCTGCCCAGGGAGCCAGCAGCCTCATTTACTGGTTTCCAGTGGCCACTGCCATGAGCCACTCGGGAGCATCAGCTACGGGGCCAGAGCTTCCTCTGAAAGAGGGGAGATTTAGATTAGCTATTAGGAAGAAATTCTTTGCTGTGAGGGTGATGAGAACAGGTTGCCCAGAGAAGCTGTGGCTGCCCCATCCCTGGAGGTGTTCAAGGCCAGGCTGGATGGGGCTTTGAGCAACCTGGATGGTCTGGTGGGAGGTGTCCCTGCCCATGGCAGGGGGTTGGAACTTGATGATCTTGATGGTCCCATCCAACTCTAACCATTCTGTGATTCTATGTTTCTTCACCGGAGTCAGCAGATGGGAACACACAGCTCATTGTGTCCGTGACTGTCATTACATATTGCAGAGCCTTGTGAGCCCTCTCCCATTATTCGGTCTCGGCCAGCACCGATTGCAGTAGGACCCATGTGCAAACAAACCGATAGAAAGAGAAATACCAATTAGAGAGATGTGCTTTCTCCTTTCCAGTTGGGCATCCCATTGCCCTGTCCTTCCCTGTGCTTTGTGCCCAGCATCCCTGGGTGAAGGATGGGGAATGGCATCCCTGTGTGCAGGGGGGTAGTTTGAGCTGTGACAGTGAAATGCTGGGGAATTTTTCCATGTTTATAGCATGTCTTAGTCTGAGGCATGTGCAGGTTGGAAAAGAAAACAGGGAAGCTGGAAAGAAAGCACTAGAAAACAATTGGAAATTCTCGAACATGTTTTGAAGCCAATTAGGGGATATTTGGATATTGTGTATGAGGCGGTTTCTAAGAGGTGTGGTCTCAGCCATCAGTGTGATCCAGCTGTGCCTTTGCCACACAGGACCTTTTTGCAATCCTCGGGAGCTGGGGCAGGTAAAGCCCAATGCCCCAGGTGCCCTCCCCAGGCATCACACACACCGCTGTGGGTGCGAGCTGAAGGAGAACTTGGCTATGTTTGACAGTGCCTTTTTAGCTGAAGCACCACCAGGATTGGTGTGCCAGCAGTGAATCCCAAAACTGGTTGATTGCCGAGAGAGGCTTTAAACTGTGAAGACAGACACGAGGAATAAAAAGAATTAAATGCTTAATTAATGGGTTTGTACTTTCTGTTTCATGACTATTTTTCCTCCCTCCTGTTTGTTTACTTCAAAGTGCCATATGTTCCACTTGAAGCTGTATAGAAACTTGGTAAAGAAACCCGCACGTCAGGGTTCGGAGGGTTCTGAATTAGGTGATCTACTAGTCAAATATTGGACCTTTTTAACAGGAAAATATTTTGGGCTACCAACATAAGGAGATTATTTGGCCAGTATTCTGTATCCTAATGACAGCACCTGTGTATCCGTGCAACTACTGTCTCCTAATGGGCTCGAATGACCCTGTTGCCTTAGCTTCGACTTCTCGTGCCAGAAGTTCTCTCCCGTTTTCATGGATTCCCAAGATCGTTTTTCATTAGAATTCTAGTTACGAATGTCAGCATTTCTTTGGTGTCTCCTTCTGTTAGTTCCTTGCTTCCCACATGCTGTTTTATGTGAAGGTCTTTGAGTTGCTTAAAGGAGTAAAATCCTTCATGGTAATGGAGATGCTAACATGTATGACAGTTCTTATCCACCCAAAATGGCAGCAACTGACTTGTAGTTTTTCATAGAAAGTGATTTTTCACTCAGAAAAGTTTTCACTTAGAGAAGGTAGCTATTAATTACTTATCTATCCATGTTTCAATATGCCACTGTCTCGTTAAATAGCTCCCTTGTCTATTTCTTTCTGAAACTATAAAGCACTCTTTTCTGCAGAACAAGCTGGATGACATCTTGACACTTCCCTAATGTTTTCAAATCCTAGTGGGTTTGAGTGAATTATTGGATTTATTTGAACTTCAGATTCAGGGCTTGTAAATACGCACAGATGAAAGCTTAAAAGGTTGACAAAAATGCACTTCCAGTTGCAAGTGCTAGATTTGGCATAGTTATCTTTGGCAACATGAGCCTCATCAAGTCCAGGAGCTCGGATGGTCATAAATCCCTTGTGGTACTGGGGGTTGGCTTGTGTTACGGTAGTTAGTAGTCCCTCCGCTGTTGTTGGATTGGACCCTGGGGAAATGGGAAGGAAAATGCAAGTCTCCCCCACAGTGTTGTGGTACCAAGCAAGCCAAACACCTGGAGATCCTTATCTCCACTCTGCAGGTGACCCTAATAGATGAGACCGAGTTGCTGAAGAGGTGTGATGCTCTCAGTCGGTGGGTTCTTACCTTCCAAATGGTAAGAGCAGATGCAGAGCCTTGATGCAGAATGGCCCTGCTCTCACCCATCGGTCTTCTTTCCGAGCAGCAGTGCTGCTGCCCACAAGAGACATGGAAAGATGAGTCCACTCAAGCAGTGAACTTTTCACTTGTGACATTGCTAAGGATGATTTCAAGAGCTGATTTCTTGAGGTCCAAGGATTTGGAAGATCTATGAAGCTCTCAACCATGGTTTTATTTTAAAGAAGGGGGTTGTGTAGTGACATCAGAGCTACGTGCGTGTTTAATGCAAAGAGAGCAAGTAGGTGGCACCTCGTCTGCTACTACTTCTGCCACTTCACTTTCTGAGTATAATGCTTTAGTTTAAGTGCTCCTTCCATCCCACCATCTTCTGGTGGGCGCAGGTGTTTGTCATCTGGCTCTGTGCAGGGGGTGGTAGGATCAATAGGTGTTTAGTTTACAAGTTTCACCTACTCCTCTTGTTTTCTCTTAATAACTCCGTGTTTTAATCCTATAAATATATTTTTGCCACGCGTCTGTCTGTTCGGGGAGCTAATTCCGTTGGGGTGGGGATCTATTTCAGGACAAAGCACAGCACATTGGAGTGCTGGCCTCCGTTATTGTCTGTCGTGGGTTATGTGGCTGGTATTAATGTCATGTAAGAGTTGAAAGAGGAAAGACGTTATTTGCAGCGTCAACTCATTTAAAGAATCCCGTACGGAATTTTTCCGAAAGAACAAGCAGACCGAGCGTGGTGGGCCCCGTGCCAGGGTACGTAATAGCCTTGCACAGCACCAGCTGAAGGTCCAACTTGGATAAAAGGCGGCTTTTTATGTGTTTGTTTGAGTAATCCTTTAAAAAAAATGTAAAAAAAAAGGTTTGTGTACAGAAGCAGCAAATTAATTCAGTTCTATCAGAAAGTAGGTCAGTGAGTGACCTCCCCGTAGCATGAGGCAGCAGTTTCTAGCAGAAGTGACAGCTCAGCAGCATGAACCCTCCATGTCTCCAGGAAACTTGTTTTGACAAATGTAAACACGTTACATCCTGTATTCCTCTTACTTATTTATTTTTTGCTGCTGCATTGGAAACCACAAACTGTCGCTGTCTGTCCCCTTTCTTCACCCCTTCTGGTCCCCAAAGGGAAATGCCTTGTAACATAGCTAATAATTTTTGCAAGGCTGCGTAATGAGTAAGGCATTCCAGCAGGGTTGGGGTGGGTTTTTTTGACAGCCAAAGTTGAGCCCTTGGAAACCAGACTTGACTAAAATCCAAGTCAAAGTCTTTCCAGTGGTGAGGGAAGTCACTGGGAAGACGGGAACTAGATTTATTTGGGATCCGTGTGTCCTGATCTCGCCGAATGAAACTTTTGCCTATACCTCTGTGCTTCTTCGACATTTGTATGGCCAATGTTGGGGTCCATGTTGCTGAACAGACAGCGCTTTGAGCACATCCTCACTGTGGCCCAGCAACCCCTGAAACTGGGATGCTTTTGTAATTTTGGGGGAAGTACCAAAGAGTTGATCAAGCGGATGGTGGCTCCTTGAACACCCCATAAAAAAAAAATTGCCTTGAGGACCTGGGGTGTATGTTCATCTTTTCATTGAGTTGTCTTAATCAGCAGGTGTAAAGGGTGGATCATAAGCTAGTAGTTAGCTTCTGTGACTGGTACCTTTCCTCCAGTGGTTTCTCCTGTGGAAATCGCTGTGGATCAAAAGGTCAAGGAAGGTTTCCAGGGGCGGTGCTGTAGGTGAAACCAATCTCCGAAAAAGTCTCAAGCTGGTTCTTTCTCCTGCCTCGTGACTGGGTTGCACGCACAAGGTGATGCCACATGGAGTAGACGGGAGGATTTCAGAACGCACAACCAACACAGTCCTGTTGTAATGTTTTTTTCTGAAGTTCTCATAAACTTGACATGATTTTCTTCTTTACCTAGTTACCTTTCTGGCCTGAGGTGGCCCAAAACCGTGCAAAGAATCCTATGATCATTTACACAAATGCTGTACAGAGAGTGATTTTTGCCATGTGATAAATCAGCCTGTAGAGCCCTCAGCTGTGCATTGCCATTCAAATGAATCTTTAAGTACCTATGTTTGGAAGCATTGCATTACGTTAAAAGTTGGATGGTATCGTCTCATCCAGAAGTAGAGATTTGATTTGGGAGACTGGGAATATATTTGTTAGAAACAAAATGCTTCTAGCTTTGGTAAAAGTTTGATCTGAGTAGACACAAGTGAGAAATCAGATGGATTTATTTAACAAAACTGGCTATGGAAAGTCGGGGCAGAAAAAAGTCCTATTTCAGTGAATTACATGCTTCTGTGCTGAAGCTATGGGTGATGCTGGCATTGATCATTATGCACCATACAGTGCAATGCTAAGAAGGTAATGAAAAATATATTGGTGTATACCGTTAGAAAAAAAAGTAAAGCAGAGGAGGGGGATGCCCATGTGCATGTGTGTGAGTATGTGTGTGCAGGGGGCAGGCAGTTCCCAGTCTGCCTCCTGGGGGGTACTTGCACTTTCTTTTGGATGGAGCGGCAAAGGGGGAGCATGGGTGCTGGCTTTCAAGTGATTAAACTCTTCATAGGGCCACCAAGTTTCTTCTGCTTGAAAGGGCTGGAAGCACAAGATATGCCCCAGAGAGGCACGGATGGAGATCTGATGCTCGTTCCCATGATTTCATGCTTAGAGAGATACCGCTTCCCATTCCTCCCTCTCCTGCACCGGGGAGGGAAAGTTGGGAACAGATTCCTTAGGACCTGGGCTTTGCTGAGCAAAGTTGGTGCAGGTTGAGATCCTTTCAGTTCAAGGTAGTTGAAGCATCTCAGTCCCTCCTTAAGGTTTAAGAACCGGAACCATTTCTGAAGATTTCCCCCCTTTTCCTGCCCCAAGTGGAAAAGCTGAGGTTTCCCTCCACCCCCAAATGCTCACTGTCCCCATAAGCTCCTTCCCTGTTTGCTGGTGGGCGGCAGACCTCAGTGTAAGAGATGTGACGCCGTGACCTTTTCAGCGACGTGAAGACAGGCGTAGAGCAGAGGCAGGAAAATTGCCCACGGTGTCATTAGTCACTGGTGCCACTTGCCTTGGGAGAGGAGAGGAGAGGTTCTCTTAAAACCCAGCAGCTCTGCAGCGTTTGGGTTAGAGTCCTGTCCTCGCTGCCTGGGAGTGTGATGCCCAGGGAATAAGAAAGCTGCCACCCTCCTTTATTTTATTTTTTTTAATTTCTAGCCTGGGGAGTTTGTTTCACACAGTCTGCATCCCAAGCAGGCAGTGACTCCCCTGTGCATATTCAATGTATATATTCAATATATGTGTTTACCCCTTTGATTGCTTGCGTGGATCATCAGGGGAGCAGGATAGCATCATTTATTCCCTTTGGCTTTAGAAATCTTGGGGAGGGCTTGCTGAGGCCAGTGTCATCTTTATGGCTTTCTTCTAATGCCCTGGCAATAGAAGGGAATGCAATGGGAGGGAGTGCAGCTGTGGGATCGGCCAAGACTCTGCCATCCTCACCGTGCCGAAACCCAAAGGGCAGAGTGGAGAGCTGGGATGCAGGGAGGAGATCCTGAGTCTGCATCTCCCCCATGCTGAACCTCCATTCCTGGTTAGAGCAGGCACAAGCTCACGCAAGGGCCTTGGCAAGAAAGTCCCTTCTGCTTGTGGGTGGTTTCTTCACACTCTCAAGTTGGATCCATCAGGAAGAAACTTGTCACAAGTAAACAGATAGTTTTTCTCAAAAAAAACCCCAACAAACCCAACCAGACAACCATAAATCCCACTTTTTTCCTAATAGTATTCGTCATTGGATTAGTGGGAATATCTTGGGCTTTTTCCATCCCAAAGTAAGATCTCAGGGAGTTTATGTTATGTTCCTTGTGTTTCCTTCTATCCATCAAAGAAGTAAAAATGCCCAGGAGACATTATGTTTGGGCAGTTGAGATAACTTACAGTAAAACTCAAGATTTTATTAGTTTTCCTCCAAGGTGGAGGAAAATTAGTGTTACCTTCTGGGTAGTTACACAGCTGAAGTTTTTGACTTAATAGTTGAGTCATCTTTATTTCAACCTCATTGACTCTTGGACTGAATGCGGTGAAATAATGCATTTCATGTGATGCACTGGAAATATTTATAAATTTTGGTTACTTTGGGGGAGGGCGGTAGGAATTGCCACTCGAGTGCTTTTCTAAATGTACAGTAAACCAAGCTAATTAAGCGTGGATGATGCCATTCCAGTCAGCAGCACAGGATAATGTCCATCCTGACGGTAATGGTGTAAATGTCCTTTGCTTCCATTAGATCTAGCAGAGAGCAATATATGGCGTTCGTCAGAATAACATCTTGGATGATGAAGAAATGCTGTACAGGGGGTGTGAGGTGTGAGCAAGTGAAGAGTCTGTATGAGATTTCATCCTCCCTTGAGGTTTTGCAGGAGCTTTTTTAGGTCGATGTTACATGTTTTGAGTTTTGTAGAGAAATTAGGTGGATCACTCTTGCACCGATGCAGGCATGGGGCAGGTGGATCGATTCTGTAAATTGACGATGTTCCCTCTCTTTAGGACTTGGGAACCACTGGAAGCATCTCTTCTTTGTACAAGTGTTAGGAGAATTTAAAAAAAAAAAAAGGGAAAATTAATGCCTCATATCGCCAAGGTAATTTCCTGAATGACTTTCCTCTGCATTCTTGGGCAGTTTATGGTCTGAGAGGTGGTGGAGCTTAGGGAGAAGTATCGGAGTACTGGAAGTCCAGGTGCACAACATAAAGCGGTGGCTTTTAACTGCTCCTCATGAAGCCTGTTTAGCAGGTTCTGAGAGGGCTCGTTTTGTAGTACTGTGCTTTGCTGCCGTGGACTATCACCAGCTTTTCCATTTCTGCCTGAGGTCAGGCCCACCCTGAGTCCCTTTTTCTCCTGCATTGGCAGTCTTCCTGTCCTGACCATCAACGACCTTGGAGGTGAAAACAACTGACCGCTTGGTCTGGTTGCTGGATGGCAGTCCCTAGATTACATGGGTGTCTCTGCAGAAGTGCAGAGGAATTTAAACTTCAGAAGATAAGAAAAAACAAGATAACTTGAAGTTGGTGGTACCTTGACCAAATGGATGCCTTGGTGTATCCTGCTGGTTTGGTTCTCTCCATCCTTGGCATCATCTCCACTGTGGCAGGGGGGTTGGAACTAGGTGATCTTTAAGGTCCCTTCCAACTGGAACCATTCTATGATTCTATGATCCTTTTTTCTTTACATTGATTTTAGGGGTGGGGCTAATGTTGGCATCGCCACCAAAACATGCTTGTTTCGGCCAAGACCACCACAGAGGTCCATCACACCATTCCAGGGCGTAAACTGGACAAATTATTTATCCTGCCCTGAGCAAGAAGAGGACAAGTTAAAATTTAAGATCTGCTACTCATGGGCACGAGTGCTGACTAACACTCACTGTCTCGAGCACACGGAAATCAATGTGGACCTTGTCTGATGAATGCCGCCGCTTTCTTTTTTTTTCCATATAGAGCTATAGAGAAGAATCGAGAAATAAATGCGTTTGCTTAAGATAACATTGTGTGACAGCTGAGAACAATTAAAACTCTTACTTGCAGCTATATTTTTTTTCCTTCCTTTCTACAGTGGGAGGGTGGTGTCTGCAGCTCTGAGTAGTTGATACAGGGTATTTGTCACTGGTCTGATCTTATCTAGGACAAGTATCGTGCAAGGTTATTTATTTTACAGCCTTTTCTCCTAGTTTTGCACAACACACAGATCTTGGTAGATGGGAAAGGATTTTTTATTTTTTTTTTCTTACTAGAATCTTTTTTGGCAATAAACACATGCCTAACTGTAAGAGAAAAAACTTTCACAACCGAGCTTGTTTTGTGAAGACCAAACATTTGTGAAGCTTACAAACCCTCAAACTTTGCATAATGTGCCCATCCCTGGTCTCAAACATGAGGTGGCAGAAGAGGGAAGTGTTACTTTTTTTAACCAACAACTTATGACTGTGTCAACACATGACAATTTGTCAAAGCTTGCTGTAGCGGTGCTGTAAATTAATTTTTAGCATCAGTTGTGAGTGGTAAACACTTTGTGCGGTGTGAACAGCTCTTAGTACAGTGTGAGTTGTCAGCAGCTTGTGAGCTACCCTAAAAAAAAAAATAAAGGCAAAGGAGGGAAGGATAAAATCTCATTTACTAATACAAAATGGATCTGAGTCTGCAAAAATTGGACATGGAGTGGTATTTCTTTTCCCCTTTTTTCCTCCTTATTTCTTTTCGCCTCCAACTCAGCCTTGAAATTTGGGATTTTTCATTAATAATAATCACCTGCAAAGTTGGGAAATCACAACTCTCCATGCTGTAGACAAAGTAGTGCCTGATAGCAAGCAGGTTCCTCAGGCTCATGGGTAGATGAAGTAGAGCCCTGTCTTTGCTCTTGGGTTTTGCCTTTCCTTGCTTGCTTTAAAAGCAGAATGTGTCCCACAAACGTGAGCGTGCTCCTTTGTTGAGAAGTCTCGCATAAAAAACCATAAAATGCCTGGAGGGAAAAGAAAATAAATTATGGCATCCCAAGGAGAAATGATGGGGGCTGAGCTCTCTCTCTCACTTGCCTGTCCCGATGCTGTTTCTCCTTGCCTATCCCGGCTGCTGTGGTGGAGCTGGCAGTGATGCTTCATACAATAGGAGTTGACGTGATGGCAGAAAATTATTTGGTACGAAAAGCCAGGGAATATGTATTGTAGAAAACAACTTTTCAGGTACAAACCTATTTTAACCTGTCACTTCAGCAGAACAAGCAGTAATAACCTCCCAACCTAACAATGACTGTTAAGCTGAACGTTAATTCGCTCAGTCGTTGAATTGCTAACACGTCTACCGCTTCGGAGTGAACACCCACTCACGGGAGAGAAAAAAGAAGTCGGTGCCTGGAATTCCTGGCCTTGCTGAAATCACCTACATTTTTTGGCGCTAGCGTCGGCATTTCGGTCTTGCGTTTCCTGCGAGTGTTTTAAGCAGAACTAGATGAGACAAACAGCTGCGTGCATTTGTTCACTGCTTTGATACCCTCAATGCAGGGCTTTTTTCCCAAGTGCAGTCCCTCTGGGCTTCAGCAGCCTGGGAAGGCTGGGACTGCCCCTTGGAGCTGGTTCCCGTAAGGGGGCAGCTCATGTGAAGCTTGCATGAAGAACTTGATCGAGTCCTGCTCGAGCTAGTTTGAAGCTGGTGATGGTTTTGAGAAGAAAGGTGACTTTATTGGCGTCTTTGCTCACAGAGAATTTTTGGTTTTATTTCCTTTTCTAGATATAACTGTAGGTGCTGCTTGTATGAAAGTGCTGAGCCACACCATCCAGTAAGCTGTCTCGAGCAGCAGTTGGCTTGCTTGGAAATCGCTTCCAGGACTGGGTTGTAAGTAAGTAATTTTTGCAAAAGCCACATTAAATAGTTTCTTCACTTTTGGGGTGTTTTTTATGTGTTTTTATTGTGCCTTGTAATTCCATACTTTTACCCTAACATCTGGTAGACAGTAGCAACTCATGTAGGAACGTGAGCGTTCCCATGACTGAAGCGTAGAGATAAAGGCCTTTAAAAGCTCTTTGCTGACTTGCTTTAAAACTCCCCAGCACAATCCCTGAACACTTCTGAGAACAGGCAGCTACATAGAAGCCTAGAAAGAAATTTGGCAAAATACATATTGATCTATTTTGCCATTCACCCTGTGGCATACGTGTTTTTTTGAGTGATCATCCCTGTTTGCGTTTTTGCACTTCAGCATTTTAGCTATGCTGGTGCAGCCCTGCTGGGGTAAATGCTTTGTGGAGATTTTCATAAACTGTGATCTCCTAATTCAGTTTGAAAAAGTCCACAAATAGCTGTTCTACCTGATGTGAAAAGAGTACTAGTCTGTCTCTTCAGACATGCTGTGGGTATTGCTAGGGAACGTGAGTAGGCTGTGAATGGTGGTGAATTTGGTCAGCTGCATCTGTCTCCGTGATGAGTGCATCTCAATGAAAAAGAGCCCATTTCAGGTTACAAGCCAATTGCAGTGAGTACGGAGTTGAGAACGTTTGCCCTTAAAACGAATAACATCATCTTAGCAAACTTCAAGATAGACACCAAGAGAACCTCATCATGCCATTTATACAGTTCCTTTTGAAAGCATAATCCATTCAGGGATGTTTGTGACCTGAAATTTTATACCTTTTATTTCTTTTTATATTGCCTTTATTTTTCTGCCACTGCCAATGCAGGTTATGAGAAGTATGATACGAGAAGTATTTATGACTTAAGTGCATTTCCCTTGAAATGGCCTCTGATAATAACAGTGGCTTCAGAGAGCAAGTTAGTGACTTAGGGCTCAAATCACTTAGTTAAGTATATTATACAGGCTGCTCACAGTCCTTAGCACTTAGCAAATGTAACCTGTAGGGAGTATTTTGCAGTACATAAACTAGTTTTAAAATATATATATATATATATATGCTAATCCCATCACCAAGTCCTTCAGACCCAACATTAAAGCAGTTGAATCAGTCTTTTTGAACAGATTTCTTGCTTGTGGATCTTTGTTCTGTGTGATCGATGGACACACCTGGGTCACTCTCCAGGTGGGGTTGTGCAGGACAAAAATCTTTGGCTCAGCTCTGCCAGCCGTTATCTGCCAGATGCACCGATTGCCATTTCATCCTTCCTCTGTACCTGTTGGCCCCATGGGGGGCTCAGCCCTATTCTGCCTGGGTGGATGTGAATGAGAAGAAAAAAGGACCCGGTTGCTGTCAGTGATGGGGTGCCTCAGCTACAGCAAATGGGCAGACAATGAGGGAGGGGATTGTTTGGAGGAAATTAGGACTTAGAAAAGTCTTAAGTTCTGAGACAGTTTTCTAATTACAAATTTAGAACCCTTACTTTCGGGATGCTGCCCGTAAATTGTCTGTCTGCTTCTGGAACTTGTCCCGAACCGAGCCACCATTGCTTTCATAGAATCATTTAGGTTGGCAAAGACCTTTAAGGTTATCAAGTCCAACCCTAAGTCTAACACTGCCAAGTCCACCACTAAACCATGTCTGTAAGTCCCAGGTTGGCCCAGCCGTAGAGTTGCTCATAATCCTTGCGGCTGTTTCAAAAAGTGGAACTTTTTGCTCCCTTGCTGTTAGTGCTGGACTTTCATCCAGTTTGTGTCATGGTGTTTGAGTCACTGTGGCACCAGGAGCTGTGCATTTATTTAATTTACCCTGAGGTAGTTGCTACTCATTTGGTAGAGCGAGTTCAGACACCACTGAGATAATCTCAGTTGCACCCGTGCCTTGAAGGATTCACTATTCCAGCGTGGCTTTCTGCCTCACGTCCTTCCAGTTTAACTCTATTAGTCTGTTTAGTGGTGCCAGAAGGCTACGTATTGGCTCTCCTTGAAGCCTCAAACAGTAGATGTGTGCTTTTAAATAGTTAAATAAATGCTCATTATGATTCACAAATAGTTTTTTCCTCAAATGTTAAGTAATATCAAACACTGAATTTTTCAATCAGTAATTGTTTTTCCAGCTGCCGAGTGGGACTGAGTATTTGGTATTTTTACAGGGTTATTTTTGCAGCTGCTCGGCTGCTTTAAGCGTAAAAGTTTGATGTTATTTTGTAGGGCTTGACAGCCTTGCATGCACAGTGGGCACAAGTTACTGAAAGCCTCTGGTGGAAGAGGAATGTCAACAACAGTCTTCTGATGCACCTTGGTTAACTGTGGATGGTTTGGGCTGCATCCAGATAAGCTGGAAATAGCATATTGGGCACTTTTGAAAGTTTGTGGTTTTGCAGCATTTTCCCACAGAAGTCTGAAGTCTTTTTCTTTCTCACTGTGTTAGTTATTACACAGGTGGAAATTAGCTATTTTTTCCCCTCTCGAGTTCTTGAGACTTTCTGTAGGGGATTCAGCCAGTGTGAATTATCTCATGAAGTAACGGTCTGACTTGTGGCGCCTCCTTGCAAATGGTATAAGGCCACAGAATTTTGTCGTAGAAATATGTCTTCCAGTGCCTTTCACTGGAAGATGTTTTTCAAGTAGCAATTAAGTCACAGATGATGATGATGATAACGGAAGAGACACTGTTCTCACCCACCACGAAGACTACCCTGGCTGTGAGCACGTTGCTCACGTTTGCCCAGTGATTCATTAGCCCAGCCAGTTAAGACATTCTAGACGGTCTGAGCTGGTGGCTTACTGGTAGCTGTTCTTCAGCCAGTTGCTCGTTTTGACGTGATGCGTAGCAGCATCAGAGCATTTACATTGGAACTCACCCTTTTTTTTTTTTTTTGGTGCATCTCCTTTCTCTGGTTTTCCCACCGGATCTGCTCGGCTGCCTCGCAGCGCCACCGTTTGCATAAGCAGCTGCTGTAAATTCTTTGAAGCTGTGAACAAGGCACCTCCTTCTAAATATCACGGGTGTGTTTTGATGAAGCCAAAGTTGTGAGCGCGGGGTGCAGAAACAAAAGACACTGAGAGCTGGAGAAAGGCTGATAATAAGGGAGAAGGTCATTCAAATAATGAAGGTTAAATTCTGTTTATTGTTCAGTTTTGTTGGGTTTTTAAGCCAAAACAAAAATGAAGCAGAATAAAAAGCTTCCACAAAGCAGAAGTGTGAGTGAAATGAAACGTAGTGGCTAGACAAATGAAAAAAAAAAAAAAAAGCCATTCATTAAAAAACCCACCAAACTTAAATTTCAAAGCCCCAGTAGAAGAGATGATCTGTCAGCCACCCAGGTTGGACTGGGCACCCAACTGGAACTCATGGTCTGGGTTCAGTTCCCTGCCTCAGTCATAGGTTTCCTGTGCGTTCTCGGGCACACTCCTTCATCTGCCCCATGACTGACTTCCTCATTCGTGCAGCGGAGATCATCCTCCTCCCGTCCGTCATGAGGGGGAAGCCTACTGATGCTGCTGAAGGACGTGGATGTTGGGATGGGGAGAGCCACCTGGGGACTAGAGCAGGAGGAATGCTCTTCCTCGCAGGGGATTTTCACCCATGCTGCTGGCATTTCAGTGTTCAAGAGCAGAAAAAATTATTTCCAGATCTAGAAAAGGCTTGAATTTCTCTCTTAGATTCTTTCAGGGCTATTTCTCGTGGAGTTTGGCTGCCCCGGTGCAGCAGCAGGCATTTGGAATATTCCCTGTCTCTCACCTTTCTCCTAAGTCTGTTGGCGTATGGCTCTGAGTCATTCCCATCCACTCGACATGCACGACCCACACAAACCCAACGGGATCAGAAGCACAGCTTCTGTCATCTCCCATGTTACGTGGAGATATCTTGACTTTTAAATACAGTTGTGTGTAAGAAAGAAACCAAAGATGCTTGATCCTGGTCAGAGGGTTACCAAAGGTGACCCTGGCAGTTGAGGAAGGCGGTACGAGGGAGCAGGCCATCACCTTTCCAACCTCCTGGCAAGGTTTGTGCTGGCACAGCTTTGCAGCACCCGCTGAGGATGTCCAGATAGCCTGTCACCATCCTTGGCCTTCAGCCCCTCTTGCTACTCCATTCAGCCTCCAATAGGCGAATACTCATTTAAGAGATTTTTATATGAATCTCACCCAGTGCTGATGCTAATTCTAAGGAATCAGAAATGACAAGCCACATGCCTTTTGATGTGTCCTTTTGCCTCCTGTGGGTTGGTAGTTAAACTTTTCTCACCCCTTACAGTAATTACTTTTTTCTGGGAAGAGGGTGTGGAGCCCCATACACTCTTTTTCTTCTCCAAACATTAGTAATGCTCTTCTCCAGCCACTGATGAGATCTTGAAAGTACCGACAGATTCATATGCAGACCAGAGCCACAGTTTGTTTTCTGTTTGATTCTGCTACAACAGCTCTGCCTGTTTTCTGTCCTCCCACCTTCTTACTGCCTTCCCTTTTTTTTGGGTCTTGCTTTCTCAAGCCTTCCTTTGACCTCACCCTCAACTTTCTCTGAGCTGTCAGGGTTAATTAGAGATCCTCCTCTTTGGGACCTGTGTAGTCCTTCCATCCTGGACGTATTTCAGTCCTCCTCCTCCTCCCATGGCCACAGAAACGCTTCCTCAACCTTACGTTGAGATCCGTACTCACCTAGACCTCTTTCTGCCACTGACACTCTTTATCCTGTCCTCCAGCCCAGCCTCTGACCATGGTCAGGAGTGAATATCTATGGAGAGCATGTAAGAAGGCAGAAAGCAGGTGTGGGTAGCGCTGGCACTGAGGAGATGCGCTGGAGGGGCTGTGACTTAGAGACCTCCATAAGCCTTGGTGGAACTGGGAGCAACCCTCTTGATTTTGGTTCAATTACTGCCATTTTAGATGAATAAAGAACCCACTACTCACCTGGAGAGATGCAGTGCAGCTCCAGGTTGACTGCTGTGTCTAATCCAACCTCTGAGCATGAGGACTTCTAGTTATGGGAAAAGCGATGTCTTGTCCCATCCAAGGCTGTTTAGCTTGGAGTCTCCTGCCATGAGGAGACACAGATGACTTGAGATGTCGTGCTGCTGACACTGGGTGTCCCCTCTCTGCCTGCAATGCTCATCCCTTTTCCCAGCCGGTAAAACTGGGAATTCAGTCTGCTTACAGCTCTAATTGACCGGTCCCTGAAAATATGGTAACAGCTTAGTTGTCCATTGCTGTTTCAACCCCGTGCCCAAACTACAAGTAACGAGTTATTGAGCTGATGTAGCTTTATTTCGAAGAAGTGATTTTCCTCCTGCAAATCAGGACGGCTGTTTAATTCAGTGTAATTGACTTTAGCTGTAAGATTCGATATGCTCATCTAGGATTACAGTTCAATAAAATCTAATTGCACCGAGAGCAACAGGAATTGTAGAAACACCCGGGGGTTGTTTTCTTTCTGCCTTTCCTGTGGACAAGCTGAGTTGGATGTCACAGAGATCCTTAAGTTTTGGGACATGATACCAGAAAGAAATTCTTAGATACCAGAAAGAAATTCTTTACAGTGAGGGTGGTGAGGCACTGGAACAGGTTGTCCAAGAGAAGTTGTGGCTGCTCCATCCCTGGAGGGGTTCAAGGCCAGGCTGGATGGGGCTTTGAGCAACCTGGTCTGGTGGGAGGTGTCCCTGCCCATGGCACTCGATGATCTTTAAGATCCCTTCCAACCCAAACCATTCTGTGTTTCTATGTTCTATGATGCTGGTTGACCTGCGTGTTGGCAGGAGCAGCTCAAGGGGCAGTGGCAAGTGAACCAGTGGGCGTGGGGAGGTGAAGCCAAGCAGATGAAATGATGGGTCACCTTCTTCAGTCAGTTTTACGTGAGCAACTCTCTCATTTCAGGGTGCCCTGCTGGTGTCAGGCTGGGGGAACGGGAAGTAAGCTGTGTCTGGTTTCATTATGATGGTGATGATAATGGGATCCATGAGGTATATGAGATTTAAAGCCCCATAGCATTGCTGGCCAAATCATGCATGGAGAACAAAACCTGAAATAGGTTCAGTGCCTAAACATCCTTCAGTCTTGCCTCACCCAATGTAGAAATAAATATGGGAAAACAAATATTTATGCAGAATTTCCTGTCACTATTTACCAAGTAGGAAGCTGTGTTGAGCCAATTTCTACATAGAAACACTCACTGGCCATTGTACATTGGCTTTTCTAACTGTGTGCTGTAATTGTGGAGAGAGAGCCTTTTTGCCCAAGTATTCACTAATGAGTTTTTCATCAGCCACTCTCAACAAATGGGGAAGCATTAGATTTAAATTTTCACTTGCAGAGCTTCAGGCAAAAGTACAGACTTTTTCAGTGGGACAAGGACACCGGCACAGGTAATGAGTAATTTGGGATGATGGCTGAACAGACAGTGTGGCAAGTGTCCTTGTCACACGTTGAGGCACAATATTTGTTATTTTTTCTTCCTAGAGATACATCCCAAACCACAGCCCTTGATCCAGACATCAGCTTATATCATTAGGAGTGCTTAGCTACCACCATGCTTATTTTTTCACCATTATTTCTTCCAAATATTAATTACCCTGCTGTAAGCAGGAAAGGAAAAATATACTTTCAGAACAAATGAGCAGATTTGGCTGGTGCTGGTACACTGACTTCATAAGCAATAAAATATATACCATTGCTTGGTACAGCACGTGCTGTATTAATCATTCTCTGTGCGACTGCCTATTGTTTACATCATTTTAAACAAATGCCAGGGCTACGGAGAATAATAAAACAAGATAGTCAGGGCAGAACAGGCAGGTTTTGTGGTATGAGTTAAAACAAACAAAAAAACCCTTCCAAAAGCCATGAGAGTTGGCTTTCCCGTGGCGAAGTTAAGCTGTAATTACTGGGTAACTTTTCTTCCAGGAGCGATGGGTGAGTGTGGATCGTGCCAGACATCCTTGAAGCTGGCATGGCCACAGTTTAAGAGCAGAGAAGGGAGCACACAAGAAAATAATTCTTTTTTCTAGTTCTGGAGTTGGCTTTGATTCCAACCTAATGCTTGCTGGTTCTTACCCCTGCTTTGGGTGATGGTTAACTGGGATGGTGACAATACTGATATTAAACTTTTATTTTCAGGTGGCACAAAACCAAAGAAGAAATTCACTTAGTGCCTAAGTTTTCTGTTTGATTTGAGCTCCTAGAACTAGATAGACATTTAAAATACAATCTTTACTGTTTTAGTTAACTTTCTTTATGAGCTGATGAACCCGGTTTTGCTTTCTTCCCCGTGTCTTTCTTTTTTCCATCGTGGCATTCAAGAGTTTGTGCAAAATGAATGAAAAAGCAAATGCAAGTGGCACTTCAAATTTTACCCACTTCGCTTGCATCAAAACACTAATGTACATTTGTACATGGCCTGCTGGTATGCAGCACCAGACGGCAAATGGTTTGTTAGCGTTGGCAATGCTCTCCTGAAGCCAAATATCCTTCTTTCACTTGCAGGCTTGAGAGTGCAAAGTGCTTTTAATTCCCCTTCAATTTTTCTCTGCTTCCCCTGTCTTTGTATCGCCACCCTTGTACCTTGCAATAATAACACTTCCAAAGAGTTTATAAAAGTTGTGGTGGAAAGCACGTGTTATCCTTGGTCAGGCAGATACACCCAGTGCTAACTAATTGCATTCGCTTCTCAAATCTGGCCAAAATAACATGTTCTCCTCACATTTTGAGAGTGTGGCTGTCCAGTTGTCTCTAAAATAGCTGAAGTAGGTGAAAGTGTTGTTCAGAAAAATATGCGATTCCCCCAAAACATTGCAATGTTGATGATACTCATTGGATTCTGTGCTGAGCAGAGCCAAAGCTATATGCTTCTGGACATTATTTCTAAATCACGGTTGAGATTATATCTTGTTTAGTGTTGTCACAGATTTGTTTCATAAGCATTAGCTCTGTAGCCATTTCTTACCTCAAAAGAGCTGTGTAAATTGCTTACGTGAAGCTTTGTCATTGGAAAGCAGGACTTTCATTTCAATCCACTTCTGCCCCGTTTGAAGGAGACAGAATACAGTATTTTGGAGATTGTTGTCAGTATTAGTTTCATGTCCAACTGTCTACCAGAGTTAGGGAAAAAAAATCAAATGTCATCTTCAGCCAGTAAATCATTTTCTTTTCCCTTTTTATGCTTTTTGTTTCAGCATTTCTTCTCCTCCACAGCTTTGGCTTTTGTCTGTCTTCTTGTTTTAAAATCTACCTTTGTATTACTCTCAGTGTTTAGATGAGTCCTCCTCCCTCTTCTCCGAAGTATCATCTCGAGGTTCTCCTCCTGTGCCTTGTTTTTAAGAATGAGCAGCATGCTGTGTAAGCCGGGAGGAGTTACTGACACGAGCTGTGCCTCCAGCAGCGCTGCTTGATGTTCTCCAGCTGCTGGTGGGCCCTGGGTCCGCAGCGCCGGGCTGGAGCGACTGCCAGGCACAACACAAAAATAGAGCATCACGTCAGCTCCACAGGGCTGGTGGTTTCGGTCTACTGAGGCTAACGTAGACATGGGCATTAATTTCTCACCCATCTAGAGACGTGCTTCTGATAAGACTGTGTATTCACTCTTAAATGTTTCAAATACTGTCCCCTTAATCTATAAATTCTGGGTCTGTTTAACAGGTGTCTGTGTTCGGTCCCAGCCCTGACACCTGAGTGGCACCTCATGAGCCTGGTTCTCCTGCCCCAATCATCTTCTCTCCATTGTTGTGCTAATGGCATAGCCTAATATTTCTCTTTAAGTCTTGCACCTGTTTCTACCTTTAGTTTCTTCTTTTTTTCTTTTTTTTTTTCCTAATGATTTTGCTATTCCAGGGCAGATTCCCTGGCAGAAGACCCATGGTAAGGCTGTCTAGCATCACCCTTATCCTGGTAGTAGCAACCAACCTGCTTCGTGTCACCTTTTCTTCAGAGAACACCACTAGAGGCAGTTGCAGCCTCACTTGATCTTTTAGAAGATGTGAAAATAATTAGTGAATCATTTAGGGGGAGGGGAGGTGTGACCTGAGGGATGCAGATGCGTGGGAGTGTTTGTTTGTTGGAAGCATCAGGAGGGGAATCACTCCCTTATCCCAGGACCAGTGTGAAAAGCTGGGAAGTCAGCATGCTCTGAAGTTTCACTAAACCTTGATTCCTCACATATCTCTTCCTTTCCTAGAAGGTATTTCATTTTGGAAAAGCGCAGGAAGAGGGGAGAAAAGCAGCTCTTAAATTCCCAGGGTTTCCTTCTGGGGAGAGATTCCCCAGGGGAAGGAGAGGGAGCTTTTCTAATAATCTTTGCAGTATTTAATTCCAAGCAAATGCAATAAAATCAGTGCCTCTGCTGAGAGTTGGCAGCCTATTTTTTCTGTAACAAGACCTGTTTTTGGTTTCTTTGTAGTACAGCCTGATTCAGACTGTACCGAGTTGACTGAGGAGAGCGAAATCTGTTTTTGACAGATGTTTCCCGTGATCTGGCAAATACAAACACTCCCGCGAGATGACAGGCGGCTTGTTTACATAGGAAATCTTTTTTTTTTTTTTTTAAATAAATAAAAAATAAAACCCAACCAACAACGACAACAACAAAAAAACACACACACAAACACAAAGCAACATATTCGGATCAGTCATTCTGATCAAGGTGGTGTCAATTATTAGGCTGCAAAGGGAACTGATGACTCAACTTAGGCACGGCGCTGCGGCGGTCTCCGATTTTCGGTTTCGTAAGAGGTTCTTTTCAGGAATGCTTTTCATTCATACCCAGCCTTTAACCCTGGCTCTCTACGGGAGGCTGCACGGTATTTTTGTGATGGGGAGGCGAGAGGCGGGCGTCATTGCGTGGGGTTGGGGAGGCATCACCCCCGCCGTGCCCGGGTGGGATGTTGGACCACCCGGTGGGAAGAAGGGTCCTCTGATGGATCAGGGCATGGCGGGCCCGGAGCCGACCCACACACCCTCCGGTGATGTCAGTCACCGCGTTAAATCTCCTAGGTGAGTTTGCCTCGATCCAACCGAATAGCGCTTTTTTTTTTTTTTTTATTTTTGATTCAGAAAGCGAAATGTTTTGATCGGATCCCGTGCTTAGTAATTCCAGCCAGAGCGCTTCTTAAAACGGGTGAGTCAGAAATGGAAATGCAAAGCGTTTCTCTGAATGGTGGCCGGAAATCAGCTCTGAAAACTGAAACAAAAGCCCAGACCACAGCTTTATCTATTTATTTAATAATTTGATATCGGTGAAAATCCCATTGTCTTTGGGAGACATTTTGGTTCCTCTCTCGTAGCGCTGGTGCCATCCTTTAGGCTGGCTGGTGGAGCGTGGCGGGAGGGTCTGACGTGTCTTCATTTTGGGGTGGGGTGGGTTACAAAAATGAATTCCCCTGTAAGTGGCTTCGTTGCCCATGGTGCTGCCCAATTCCGTCACGGCGAGTGGCAGAAGTTGGTGGAAGTATTAGGCAGGACGGGATGTTGAAGTGTTTGAGGTTGTGTAATAACGAGGAAGAAATCCAGGGGAAATGAGTGGAGTCACTCAGCTGCTAATTACCCGATAGTTAGGGGATATATAATCAGCCCACGGGGCTGTATGACTGCTCCGGCTCCAAACACTCATAGATTTGGGGCTGGCTGCTCCCATGCTTAGCGTGGAGAGCCCACGGTGGTGGCAGCCCCTCAGTTTGTAAGGACGTAGCCTTCTGTGCATGGAGAGAGAGCAGAAGGAGGGAGTGCTTGGATGTTAGCAGAGGTGGTCCTGCTGCCAAAAAAAACTTAAAAATCAGCTTACTGGGTGATAGATAGCAGCATTCTGGTCCTCATCTTGCACCCGAGATGTTGCTACTGGCATCTGGGTACCTTCTGCTCATCCTTGAGAGTGAGTCTGGATGCTTTGGAGTCGTTGCATGGCCTTGGACAATGTCAGGACCTCTTTCCTGGCGGCTGTAGTATTGTCTGAGGCTCAGAAATGTGAATCACGGTGGAGGAGGACAAAGTAATAGATGTATTTTAAGGGACTCACAATTCCCATGGCGAGGCTGGTGGAGTAGTGCTTGTTTCTAACAGAAGACAGTCTGGGTGATTTTTCTTAATTACTGTTTACCTAAATAAATAAATAATGCATATTCATGGCTTTAACTAAAGTAACTTGTGTTGAAATGTTTACCTCTCCCGAGGATAGTTATTAAGGGCGGGGTGCAGCAATTAATAATAAAACATTTAGATGAGATTACAGAACGTTCTGATTGGAATAGTAAACATTACGCTGGAGATAAAAGCAAATATAAGGAGCTGTCTTGAATTACAAAAAATAGTAATACCATGCTACCCAAAGAAACATGCCGAGGAGAAGCAGCTCGGGTGAAGGGGCTGTGATCTTGGACCTGTTGGATATCACAGGGAGGTTTCTTGAACGTAAAGTTAGATTTGTTGGTAGGTTCTCCCTCAGTTCCAGTCCAGGAAAAAACGACAGGAATACTGGCACCCACGCAGATCGATGTGGCAGCTGTGATACCCATCAGCACTGCTCTCAGGCTGGTGGGTCTTAATTCTTAAGCTGAGCGATGGTGAGTGTTTCACCTGCTTAGATCCCTAGTGACCAAAACTTGCGCTTGTGTTGTCAACCTTCTCCCCTCCGTCCACCCCCGCTCTGTACGCTCCTTTGAGTGAAATTCTCTGCTCAGCTACAAGTTTGAAATTTGGACCTATCCTTTCATGTCTTTATACCTATGAGTATAAGAAGTTCCACCTAAACATGAGGAGGAACTTCTTTCCTGTGAGAGTGGTAGAGCCCTGGAAGAGGCTGCCCAGGGAGGTGGTGGAGCCTCCTTCTCTGGAGATGTTCCAAACCCGCCTGGACACGTTCCTGTGCAACCTACTCTGGGTGGACCCACTCCGGCAGGGGGGCTGGACTAGATGATCTCCAGAGGTCCCTTCCAACCCCATATGATTTTATGATTCTGTCTCTTTTGGCTACGGTTGCTTATGTGCTTAATCAACTCAAAGAGAGCCAGTGATGTGTTTGAAGATTTCTGTGACAGCTGCACACCATTAGGCTGAATGATGAAAAAAAAAACCCAACTCATAATTGTAGTTTAGCACAGTAAATACAGATTGGTTTATCAGTTTAACATATGGTAGTGAGAGAGCGGAGCCTTGGACAAGGAGTTGCTGCTTAACCCCATCAGATGAAGCTTGTGGGGATGGTGGAGCTGATCTGCCCTGTAACCTTAACCTATCTCCAGCTCTTCCAGACTGGCAGAGGAGAGCCACCGTATCTGCCCTTTTGGGGGTGAAAAAGAGAACAGAAGATGGGCAGAAAGTAAGGAGCACCAAGGCAGCCTGTGGGGATGGTAGCCTTGGAGCTCCTGGTGCAAACAGGGTGAGCTCTCCTTGCTCACCGAGGTCCTCTCTCTAACGCAGGCGTCTTTTGGGGATGAAGGCTTCCACACCTCCTCCTCTAGACCAAATTGGTCTCTTCTGAGGTGGCATCAGAAGCGCCAGGGGTGTTCACCAGCACCCTGCGCACCCGGCGTGCTGCTGGCACGTGTCCCTTGGATACCCTCTCATCTAGAAACCGAAAAGCGGCTTTTCTTTGACTGGAATTGCGGTCTGAGTATTTGATGCGGTGGAGCCTCCGCTCACGTCTGTTGCTGGTGGAAATCCCTGGCCGTGCTCTGAAACACAGCAAGGTGTCGAGGAACAAGCGCTGGCAGATGGGCAGCCTTGTTCCCAGCAGAGGTGGTGGGAACACCCCTGTTGACTCTAGCCCTCGCGAGGCAGCTCCGGCAGCTGCTTCTGGCTGATGATTTTCCTTGATCACGTTTTCTTTCTCTGCTTTGGTGGGTCTTACCTGTTCCCTGACCCAGCTGCCTGCTCTGCAGGACCTCTCAGTGGCGTCCATACTCCAGAAGACGAGGGTGCTGCTGGTGGGACAAGGTGTCCTGTTGATCCATCTCCCCTGTAGCAGAGGGGGGAGGTTTATAAGCGCAGTGCATTTTTCCCTGTTGAAAAAAATCTGAGTTTGCCTCAGAAGGATTTTTGTGGAGCAGAAATGCCCCTCACCACTTTACCCTTTTTTTCTTTTTTTTTTTAAAAAAAAGAGTTTCTGGGAGTTTCAGGCACGCCCCTCCTGGAGCCTGGCGCGGTGTTGTGCAGGTTGAGAAGGCGCTGCACAGGAGGAACAGGCAGCACAGTAAACCCGATATCAGCTCGCAACTAATTATCTGTGTATAAAAATTCCCCTGCTCGCCGTTTTGCCGTTAAGAGGCTCGCTGGTAAGATTTATGACTCTGGCTAAAGTGAAGTACCATTTCCTTTTTCTCAGCATTACTGTGCGTGGCCTTTCTGGCTTTTCTGGTTAAACAGACTTGAGCTCACCCAACAGGGAATGTATTTTTGAAGCTCTTTCCCATCACGATTCTGCCTTTCTCTCTTTTTTTTTCTTTTTTTTTTTTCTGTTTGTTACGACCAGTGAAGAAAACCCACAAAACATTTTCAGGTCTTTTGACTTTCCCCTGCTTGGTGTGAGGGTGAAGATGGAGAAGCTGAGGCAGGTCCTTCACATGAGATGTAGCCTCGGTCTGCTCTCAGCCCCACCACAGCTCGTGCAAGCTTGTGGTGGACATGTTCCTCCATCAGCACGGCCTCCCTCTTCATCATTTGATGTGTGACTGTTGCATTCAGCGTTTATAGGATAATTTCTTAGCTTCATGGGGGGAAGGTTGACAACACGCGTGGGGGACCAGTCGTGCAGCTCAGAGAAAGTCTGTGTTTCTTTCTGAACTGGCAAATGCATCGCTACCTTCAGACCCCTGGTGTGAAATCACCTGAAAATTAGTTTGTCTGGTGTAAGAGGGAGGGTTTGATTTTTTTTTTTTTTCTGAGTACAGAGAAAAAAAAGGGAGCAACGTTGAGCTGCTGCCATCTCTCCCAGTCGCAGTTAGGCATAGTTATTTTTGTATTAGAGCTTGGAGGAAAACCGGTGGAGATGCCAGATAAACCTTCCCAAAAAAAACATTTGTGTTAATACTTAAATATTGTTCATCTTTCGCAGCATTCACTTATCTGTTTCCCACATGCTGAACCTTATGGGGAGTTTTTGTGGTTGACTGTGCCCCGTTCTTTCGTTCTGTGTGTTAACTGTTTTCTCGATTTGCATTTTTTAAAAGAAATCGGCAGTAAAAGTCTGACTGTGATAATCGTTCAACACAGGAACATCCTTTCGGCAGGGCAGGCGTGTGATCTCATGGTTCACACATTTTGGGGCAGGAATTCCGGAGCACAAACCCAGTGAGACGTGTCATTTCATCCCAACCTGGGAAGCACCCTTACCTGAGAGAGCCATGGCTGACTGGTCTGGTCTGGTCTTCTAAGATGCCAGGCACAGGGATGGCAGTTTCATCCTTGTCGCTGAACCATCTTATTTTCCCTTGTTGGCATGTGTATTGACCAAAATCTCCGGTCCTTGAGGCGAAATAAGCCAGATGTCTGAATTTTATCAGATCTGACACAAAGTATTAGGCTTTTTTTTTTTTTTTTCTTTTGGCTGTGTATTGGTTTTACTGCATGGGGCATAAATATTCATCTTGTGTCATTCGATAATGTTGTGGGGGGTCTTTCTCACAGCATATGCTAACTTCCCTTTTATACCTAGCCATTCTTTCATGAGTCACATCACCAAGATAAAATATCTTCAACGGTGACTTCATTTTAAGTCGAGTATATTCCAATGATAAGGTCATTGAGATTTTACATAAAAAGATTTACAAGTTCCTGTGGTGATGCTCTTAAACTAAACTCCCGCCTCTCCTAGCCCAGCCTGGTTGATGTGTCACAGAGCTAACTGCAACCAGAGTACAAGAGGGGGTGGAAAATTCCCCTCACGCACGTCCTCCAGCTCCTTCCTCTGAGGGCTTTCCGTTCAAGCCCAGTTGGTGCTGTTAAGAGTAGCTGGGGAATATCCAGTTTGCAGAGCCTGGAGCACTTCCCTGGCCAGCACAGGGCAGCAGGAGCTGCGTTCCACTTCACCCAGTCGCTTGGGGTTATCTTGCTTCTTCTCCCCATGACTTCAGTCATGGTTTCTAGCCAGACTGATTCCTCACGTGGTTTTGCCATGATCTGAACGAACAGCTCAATCTCATCTCCACTAACTCATTGACACAGCTCGCCCAGGTAGGGAGGCACCACAGAGCCTGTCCTCATGGTCCCAGGTGGCCACCTCCCTGCTTCTGGTCCGCACCTTCCTTGGTTGTGGTGGTCTTCTGCATCCTACCTCTGGGCACTGGGGAAGAAGCTCTTGTGCCCTTCAGCCTCCTGGTTTTGGCTCCCCCTGGCCAAACATTGTGCATGAGCACAAGCAGGACTGATGGATGAGCATGTTCCTTCTCTTTGGAAGAACCAAGAAGGTTATTAGGAGGAAATTAAATGTGCTGATAATGAAGCCAGGCTGTGCATCTTTTCTGACATAGCTGTCGATATCATCTTGGGTTTAATTTACAGATTTCAGGGAGAGATCCTGCACTAGATGTCAGGAGCATTGCAAATGCCTTCTCAGCCTCAGGCAATCCTTCAAGCAGTTGCAAGCTACAAATGTTCCAATGAAGCTGTTTCAACCGGAAAGAAATACTCTTCAGCTTCACTTGAAAACACACAAAACGTAAAGAAAACACGTTTGCTAATCTGTGATGGTATTGCATGTAACAGCCTGGGATCCTTGACTTCACTGGGACCAATTTCTGCAACCACGTGTTTGTGTCAGAAGCGTTGCACTCCACCAAGTGAGCCGTCACTTCAGAAAGCATCAGCTCTGCTCGTACATCTGTGCTGGCTTCTTCCTGCTTGCTGGTGCGCAGCCTTCCTTAAATTTTCTTTTTTTTTCCTTTTGTCCCTGTCTGTGAGCTCACCGACTTGTCTTGTCGGGTGGGTTTGTTGTACTCAGCCCTAATTTACACGGCCGTTGTGAACATCGGCACGTTTGCTAACCCAACCGTGTATTTGTTGCTCTCCTCCTTCATTGCCCACCCAGCTTCTCTGGTTTTCTTGCCCATGGTTACACGATTTGCTGTGCTTGGAACATTTTTCATGCTAACTAGAGTGATACCCAGGTGCATTGATTGCGCTCTTCTCAAATGGTCTGTCTTGGTTTGTTCATTGCAAACTGAAGAACTTTTTTCAGTTTGGGAAAACTGAAGAGTTTTCCTCCTCTTAAACATCAAAAGTCTCATATTTTACATTAACAACAAAACCTCTCTTTGACATGCACCCTGTATCTAAGAGAAATTCAGGCTGGAAAGTGTTCTCCTGAAGTAAATACTTTTTTAGCTTTGTGCTTCCTTCTTGTGCCAGTTGTGGTGTCTGGTGTATCTTCCTTTGCATTTGCATTCTTTGGTGCTAACTTGAGTTGCCAAGTAGTCCTGGAAGCCCTCAGAAAAGGGGAAGAAGGTAACCTGGTTCAAAAATGTACAAGAGGTTGTTAAACACTGTAAGTTTAAAGAAAAAAAAAGGCTTATAATGTCTGGTTTGAGGTATTGTTATCTTTCTAGCTTTCTATTCAGCTGTGAAGGCAGATGTTTATTTTTAAAATAAAGTTTCCTTGCACGCCCTGTGACTCCAGTCTTGGAGTCTTCAAGTTGACGTTGAACAGTGGTTTTGTGGCACCTCGTGGTGCTGTAAGTGGTAGCCCACATGTGCAGGTCTGTGCTGAGAGCCGAGACCTTGGTGTGAGCAAGCCGTGAAGAGGAGAGTGCATCTTCCCCTGCCCAAGACCCAGCTCTTTCCATGCTGTAAACCTGGCCGGTCAGCACGTTTAAATGTTGGAAGTCCTCTTCAGGAGATGTACCGTCGGCTCTTCATTTCATGCAAGCTCAGTTTTCATGTATTCCTTGTAATTTACAGCTGTAACGACAGTTTTTGCTTTTAATAATTTGACTGTTTTGGAGAGAAAATTCTTTTAGCGAATGGAAAGCACGAAGAAGCCTTCGTGTTGGGTGTAGGCAGGGGGTTAGGTTTCAATCTACCCTAAGCTGACCCCTGGGCAGAGAGATTCCTGCTTTCATGTTTTAGATCATGTGTAAAACCTGATGCTGGACGGATCATCCCGCAACGGGCAAGAATATCTAGGGAACACGGGGCGAGATACGGAGTGAGACATTTGCAGAAGGGAATGAAATGTTTGGGATGCAGCCTCATGCTTTCTACAGCAGTGAACATCAATCACACCTTCTCAGAAAAGCATAGCACTGAAAGTCTTCCTCCCCCCTCTTGTTCCCCTGTTCCCCGCTTCTGTTTATTCTCCTTTCCTTCTAATACGCTGTGGAAAGTGCAGTTTTAGCTCAGAAAACTGACTTGTCCTTGAAAACACAGAGCTTTGCCTGATTTTATTCCTTTGGCCATGGAGTAAGCAATTGTTATTTTTGGTTCTGCCAGTGATTTATGGCTGAACAGATTTGGAGTTTATATTTTTAGTTTTATAGGCAATTTAGATAATGTGTATTTATGACCATAAATATTTGGTCCTCTTACAGTCTGTCAATGAGTGTTACGCCCAGTTGGAGAAAATGAGATAAACAGAAGAGGCACAAGCATTGTGTTCCTAACATAGCCTCCTGAGTCTTTTCAAGAACCCACGTAGGTAATCCTTACAGGTAGCAGTATTTTGAGCATCTGTTGATAAATCATCTAGTGCCATCCAGAAGAAATAACCTACTTTCCATAAGTGATCTGGTTCTCTACAAGGTTTGGAGTAAAATGCTGTAGCATCAGTGCTCAGAAAGCATTCACCTTTTTTTATCAGGAACCTCATGCTTACGAAAATCAACCACCACACCTCTTCCATTTGCACTGCTTCGTGTTATTTTTTAACTTTTTTACGGAGTCAGTAGGAGGCATTTCTTGAGAAACCTGAAGTTTTTACTGAAGAGTTCATTTTGCAAGGTTCAGAAAAAACATAGTAGTTAGATGTTAAAAATCTAAACTTCTGGTTTCTATTTTCCTTCCCCTCTCCCCCCCCCCCCCCTTTATCTAGCTTTGGTTTGCAGTAATTCTGCAGTCGCAGCCCTTGCAGTGATAGATACATGCCACTGCTTGTACTGCTGCTGTCCCCTTCTGTTCAGAAGGAAATCTTCTTCCTTTCCACTCCCAATCGCCACCTTTAATCAAGTAAATAGTAGTTAAGCATTCAAATTATACTTTTTTTTCCCAGGAAAACGGCGAAGTGTTGGGTACTGGCAACTTGAAAATACCGACTTGAAAATCTCTGTAACTGAAAATTAATTACTTCTCCTTCCACAAGTGTTTCCTTCCCACCCTCCTCCGTGACCGCTTCCTTGATAGCCCTTTCGGAGTCAGCTGGGGCTGCCTTGGGTGGGATCTGGGCTGTGGGGGGATGCCAGAACTTGGGTGCTGGGGGGTGGGGGTTACCCCCTCTTCCAGCCCACTGGCCCCAGCTCTGCTCTCAGCAGCCCTCCCCAGCCCAGAGTGCCTCCCCTCTGGGGGCTGAGCCCCGAGCCCCTTGCACAGCGGTGGCAGCACAATGAATCTGCTGTGGGCACACGAGGTTTTTATTCCCTCTCCAGTTTCCTTTTGCCACAGACTGGCGTGATGGGTAGCTTTGCTTTAGGGTGGATAGAGGAGGATGACACACATTACATTGACTGGGAGATACCAGACTATGCTGGTGGCGTTTCTTCTCTGAAGCTCCCCAGAATAAAGTAGAAGCAAAGGGACAAATTTGATGTTCCTGACTTGATAAAATCAAAGCAAAGCTTTGACAAAAGGAAGTATTAATTTTTGTATCGTGTGTCAGATCGTTTTGCTAGTTTTGTTGGAACACCTTTCTGGTGTGATGCGCGGTTTCATAGAACCACAGAATTGTTTGGATCGGAAGGGACCTTTAAAGCTCATCTAGTCCAACCCCCCCTTGCCATGGGCAGGGACATCTTTCACTAGATCAGGTTGCTCAAAGCTCCCTCCAACCTGACCTTGAAAATTTCCAGGGATGGGGCATCCACAGCTTCTCTGGGCAACCTGGGCCAGTGTCTCATCACCCTCCTCATAAAAAATTTCTCAGTATGTATACATAACTGTGCACATACCTGCGGTATGATCTGGTAGAATAATCACAGAAGTGTTAGTTTATCTGTTCTGTAGTTCTTCTCAGGGGCCTCATATGTCTGGGTGCTATATGAATGCAGGAAAAACATAGTCATTGTTTTAAGGTGTCTGCAGTGTAAAGGTAAGAGGAGGTATGTAATGAGCGTAATGGGGTTGTCATGTTTGACATAAAGACCTTCTGTGTTTAGAAAAAGGCCCCCAAACTGTTTGTAGAATTAGAAGGCAGGGGAGAGGTAGGGAAGGAGGGGTTTTGTGAAGATTCAGTGCTTGAGTTTTTAATGCCTGCCTTTATCTTATTTTAGGTTGCTATCGACTGAGTTGCCAGAACATTGCCGTGCAGAACTTTGGAGGGCCACTTCTTAATGGATTGCTGCAGCCTCTTAATTCCTCCATTGATCCTGTTCCCTGCGTCGTGAGAACATTTTAGCCAGCACAGAACCTAGAAAAGTTACATGTAAGTCATGATTCAAATTCCTTTCTATTTAAAGAAGGAAAAAAAAAAAAAAGGGTCTTGGGGAAGCAAGGTGGGGGCAGTAAACATCATACTTCAGAAAAAAATACTGTAAAAGCTGTAATTCAACAGCAAACATTAGGTGGTGAATAAATTGTTATTGAAGTTGTTACTTGCTTTTTTAACCTAAACGATGATTGTCATCTTGAAGGCTTTTCTAAGTGTTCTGCTGCCATAGTAAACCATAGCAAGAAGTACTTAAAATAGCTCTCTTCACACCAGCCCCCTAACTACGCTTTGTTTTTCCCCACAACTGAGTAAGTGTGTGGACACTTACCTCGGTGGGCTGCGCCGACCTTTGCTCAGTGGGACTGCACGTATCCCTGTGTTTTCCCCATCATAAAACCCATGTCCTCCTCCTTTGGGGTTCCAGAACACTTCCCTCGGAGGAGCGATGCTACATCCAAAAAATACTACTACTACTTCCAAAAAAAAAAAAAAAGAGTATTTTGGAACTAAAGAGTTTGTATTAGAAACATACCTTCATTTGAGTTACTTTATTTGCTTAAGTGACACAATAAAGTATTATTTAAAACGAGAATAGTCTATTGCAAAAGAAGGACAAGAGTTTTTTAATGTACATGGAAATTCGGTTTTTACAGAGATGAGAAAAACTTTTCTGGTGTGATGAGTATCAGCTAAAATATCAGTGAATTAATGGGGAAAGGCTGAGTAGTAACAGAATTTGCTGTTAGAGGCCTTACAAGGTGTTGGTTTGATTTTGTTTTCTGAAAAAGGGAGAGTGTTGCCATTTCCTTGTGGGCTTGGCAATATATGGCACAGTTATTAATGAAACCCCCTATAGCAGGAATCTTCTGACTGCAGAATTTTGTATCTGGCTTGAAACTTGTTTCTAGTGGTTGTCTTAAGGGAAGAAAACTTGACAATAGGAGTTGTAACAGCTAGACAGGCAGAAACGGCTCCTTGTTCATTAGTCTTACTTCACACCATTCCCATGAGGTTTGGAAGCCTTATTCACAGTTTTTCGCAGGCTTTTCTCATGTTCTTTGAAAATCTGACTGTTAGGCATCTTGAAAATTCACTATTGAAAGCCCTTTCAGAGGAAATAACTTTAAAAATGTCATCCTTCATAGGGGTCTTGAAAAAGCAGCCAGAAACTGAATGGACATAAATGGAAAAAAACCTCTCTCATTCCAAAAAGTACATAATAAGTCTTGTCTTGCTGATTCTTCTGCTGCAAGTAATTGGAAGTCTCCATTTCTAACAGTAAAATCTGGTCTGAGGGCCAAATAAACTTGAAAACCAGTGTAAGGCCATAGGAGTCATCATCAGGGAATCAAGTGCACCCCCAGGAAGTTTGGAGATGACATCAAGTTGGGCAGGAGTTGGTCTGCTTAAGGGTAGGAAGGCTTTACAGAGGGATCTTGGCAGGTTGGGTTGATGGGGTGAGGTCAATGGGATGAGGTTCAACAAGGCCAAGTGGCTGTTCCTGCACTTGGGTCACAACAACCCCATGAACACTACAGGCTTAGGGAACAGTGGCTGGAGCTGCCTGCCAGAAGAGTACCTGGGGGTGACTATGAGCCAGCAGTGTGTCCAAGTGGCCAAGAAGGCCAGTAGTGTCCTGGCTTGTATCAGGAATAGTGTGGCCAGCAGGACTAGGGAAGGGATTATCCCCTTGTACTCCGTTCTGGTGAGGCCCCACCTCGAACAGCGTGTTCAGTTTTGGGCCCTTAACCACAAAAAAGACACCGAGGTGCTGGAGTGTGTCCAGAGGACAAAGAAGCTGGTGAGGGGTCTGGAGCACAAGTCTTAAGAGGAGCAGCTGATGGAACTGGGATTATTCAGCCTGGAGAAAAGGAGGCTGAGGGGACACCTTACCGCTCTCCACAACTCCCTGAAAGGAGGGTGTAGAGAGGTGGGGGTTGGTTTCTTCTCCCAAGTAACAAGTAATAGGACAAGAGGAAATGGCCTCAAGTTGCGCCATAGGACATTTAGGATGGATATTAGGAAAAATTTCTTCCCTGAAAGAGTTATCAAGCTTTGGAACAGGCTGCCCAGGGAAGTGGCTGAGTCACCATCCCTGGAGGTATTGAAAAGATGTGTGTATGTGGCACTTGGGGACGTGGTTTAGTGGTGGGCTTGGCAGTGCTAGGTTAAAGGTTGGACTTCATGATCTTAAAGGTCTCTTCCGAGCAAAAGGATTCTAAGATTCTATGAAATGCATGCTGTCCTTACTTTTTCATTTTTTTTCTTTTTTTTTTTATTTTACTACGGTTGTGTACTCGAGATATGCCAAAGTTTTAAAATAGGATGTGTGCTCTAACTCCTAGAAAACACGTGTGTCCCCTTGCAGGTTGTTGGCCGGGGTTGCCCCCGTTGTACGTGCAGATCTGTGCCGGCAGAGGTGGACGTGAGGACAAGCTGCCAGCTGCTTGCTTCAGTTCTCAGTGTTTCCCCCGCTGTCTGGCTTTTTTTTTTTTTTTTTTGATAACAAACTCTGCTTGTAACAATTAGCTTGTTACAGCAATTCCCACAGAAGAGAGAGAACTTTCCCTTGTTAATTAGCCCTGTTGGAAAGAGCGGGTTGCAAGGGATTGACCCAGCTGTAACAGCTTTTCCCAGGGTGCAGTCTTATTTCGTAAATGAGTAAAATTCCCCCCCACTTCCATTTATTATTTAGTTTTCACAAGACTACTAGGATGCTGATTGATGTCATCTCCATAAAAATAATACGTGTTGACGTTTGAATTCAAAGCAGAAAGTATCATCCTCGTTCTGACGATGGAGGAGGTTGCAAAACCCTATTAAGATACCTGTGCCCAGATTAAAAAAAAATATTAATTTCTCCAGGTCCCCTGGGAATTAATCCTGGGCAGGTTAAAGCGTGTGTATTGTAATGAGAGAGCACAGGAATTAAGGAGAAGCTGGGCAGCCATTCCTAGCAATTTCCACACTCTGCTCACGTTTTTTGCTTTGTTTGACCCCTGTGTGTTTTCCTTTAAAAGCAGTAAAAATAACATCCCAGTCAATGGCATTCTGCATCTAATAAATTGTTCTAATTTGTACCGCTTATGCAGCATTGAGAATTGAGTGAGGGGCCTTTAAGTGCTTCGTTCAGGAAAATTTTTTTTTAAAAAAAAAGGCAACCCGAAACTCAGAAACCTCTGCATAGAAATTTCATATTTGCTATGTGTGAGTTCCTCAGAATATTTAAAAAAATTTTTTTAAAAGATTTCTTGAAGTCTGTCCTACAACCATCTGTAGGCAGATGTAAATAATGTAAAATTTTAAGATGCAGATTTTGGTAATTAAATGTCTGTCATCCGCCTACCACCGCAGCCTGGGAAGAATGTATCTTTTTTAAAATCTGCACCTAAAGGTCAGGTAACTTGACTGAATTAAGAAGGAAATCAGATTTCTGAAGGTGAAGTCGCATCCCTTTGAACACTGACTTACCAAACACTCCTAACTTTTGGTACCAAACCCACTTTCCAGGTGCCATTGACGTACCTGAGGACATGGGTGGTTTTATCCTACTGGATTTTGATGCAAGATGTGGCCATGTCTGGATCTTCATTATTTTTCTGGCATGTTTTCCTGTTGGTCTGCTGCTTTTATAGTGGAGAAGGCATTTTCTTACCTATTTTACAGTACTGGCACATCAGAGCTCTGCACCTCATGCACCATCGTGTGGAGCATCTCCCATCTGGGGGAGCTTCACAACCTCCTGTGGCATCCTGTCCTGGGCGTCACACTTGCAACTGCCGCAAAGCATTTTCCTACAATCTAGGGGAAATCTTCTTTGCTGCTAATTAATCTGGTTATTCCTGCTGTCCCCCGTTGAGAATACATAAACCCGTTGACCGCTGCTGGCACCGCTAGTGTCCCTCGGTGTGATGAGGTGCTCCTCGGCACCATCCATGCCTCAGGCAGGCTGGGGCAGCTGGGTGCCTGGGGACAGCTTTTGGTAAGTGGTTGCTGCAAATGCATCTGTTGATTAAATATATATTTTTCTATTTCTATATACACATATTTGTGTATATATATACATAAAAGTCATATAATCATAGAATGGTTGGATTTGAAGGGGACCTTCAAGATCATCCAGTTCCAACCCCCCTGCCCTGGGCAGGGACACCTCCCACCAGACCAGGTTGCTCAAAGCCCCATCCAGCCTGGTCTTGAACCTCTCCAGGGATGGGACATCTACAGCTTCTCTGGGCAACCTGTTCCAGGGCATCACCACCCTCACAGGAAAGAATTTCTTTCTGATATCTAATCTAAATCCACCCTCTTTCACTTTAAAACCACTACCCCTCGTCCTATCACTCCACTCCCTCATCAAGAGTCCCTTTCCATCTCTCCTGGAGCCCCCTTTAGGTACTGGAAGGCTGCTATAAGGTCTCTCTGGAGCCTTTTCTTCTCCAGGCTGAACAACTCCAACTCTCACATCCTGTCCACATAGGAGAGGTGCTCCAGCCCTCTGATCATCTTCATGGCCCTCCTCTGAACCCGCTTCAACAGGTCCATGTGCTTCTTATGTTGGGGGCCCCAGAACCAGCCACAGTACTCCAGGTGGGGTCTCACGAGAGCAGAGTTGAGGGGCAGAACCACCTCCCTTGACCTGGCCATGCTGCTTTTGGTGCAGGTTGGCTTTCTGGGCTGCCAGCACACATTGCGGGCTCATGTTGAACTTCTCATCCACCAACCAACAACCCCAAATCCTTCTCTTCAGGGCTGCTCTCAATCCATTCTCCACTCAACCTGTATTTATGTAGAAAAAAATAGTTATATGTGTAAGTATAGGATTTTTTTAAAAATCTAAGAGGAAATGGCCTCAAGGCCAGGAGAGGTTCAGATTGGATATTAGGAAAAATTTGTACACTGTAAGGGTTTTTAAGCCTTGGAATGAGCTGCCCAGGGAAGGGGTTGAGGCACCATCCCTGGAGATATTCGAAAGAGGAGTTGATATAGTGCTCAGGAATATGTTGGTTTCGGGGTTTTTTTTGTTGTTTGTTGGTTTTTTTTTATGGTTGGACTAGATGATCTTGAAGGTCCCTTCCAACCTAGGTGATTCTGTGATACAGGGCACCGTGTGAAACCCAGTTGACCCATTTGACCACAGGTTGGTTTGCTCGCTGCGTGGGTGCCCCGGTGCCATTGAGCTGCGTTACCCGGTGGCATTTCCCACGTGGCCGCTGTGTTGTGGAGAGGACTTTTTTTTTATTTTTTGGCCATGGCAGGTGACAGCCCGGGCGCCTGCATGTGTCAGCCCCAGAGACTGAGTCACAGCCAGGGGACGGCGGCACTTCCCCTTGCTGGGGGTGGAGGGGTGGGGTGGGGGGGGGCGAGATGCTGGCCCCATCATCCACGGGAGGGCTTTACCTGCCCACCCGGTGCTTTATGTTTTATTTTTAAACAGAAAAGACCGAGAGGTGGTGACGGTGAGATCAACTTTCTCTCTAAACCCAAAACCGGCGAAAAGTAAAAATCCATCTCACCGCATCGGTTTTGTTTTCACTGCTGGTTCAACCTCTCCTCTCCCTCCGGCAGAGCCCTGCACAGTCATTCGGCGCCCGCCTTGGGGGTGGTGTGGTTGTTGGCTCACTGGTGTATGACCCATTTATTTTCATAATACTTAAGAGATACCCGCGGATTCTGCAGCGTGCAGCAAGGGGGGGTACGGCGACCTCACTCCTCCCCGGCAAAGCGCATCTCTGGCTTCCCCGGGGGGGGGCTTGGAGAGCGGCCCCTCCGCTTGCCGGGGACTGCGGGAAGGCGATGGGCTCCTGGCTCTAGCGGGAGATTAATGAGCAAGTGCAGGTAAAGGTGTGCCTTTTTCCGGAGCCGGCCCTTTGTCATAGATTATTTTGTTAAATATCGATCGCCAGCTCGCGGGACGTGTTTCCTGTTCTGATTTGCGAAGGGTTGAGAAGTCAAAGTGTTGTCGTGGATGCTCTTCTGGCTGTAATCACTTGCATTTTCAGAGGCAGTGGGGTAATTCATGCCATGAGCTTTTTCCCTCGCCTTTCCCCCTCCCCGGACGTGGCATCACCTATACTCTTGTTGAGTCTGGTCTTAGGCAGACCTTTTTTTCTTTATCTCTTTTTTTTTGCTCAGGTAATTGGGTTAGCTTTCGGCGGGTTTTCAGATGATAATTAGGTTCGTGCTTCTTTTGCTTTCAGTACGTGGAAAGAATCAGGCATAGGACAGACAGGAGGGTAAACTGGCATCGTAGTAGACATGGGAGTTTTAGCTATAAAATTAAAGAGTAATTTGCAAAGCGACTTGATGTAAAGTGGATTTAAACACAGTGAAATCATCCTTGACAGCAATTTGTTTGAAGTTCTTCTACTATTATGAGTGTACAGGGATTTTTTTTTTTTTAAATTGCTAGTTTCTGGGTAGAGCGTTGGGCATAATTTCTCACAGGTGATTGAAGCATTAACTCCCTGTACCTCAGGAGTTTGGGCAGAGGGGGCAGAAACTGAGAGTCAGGGAGAGACACCTCTTCCATTTCATCCTTTCAGAATCAGTCAGTGATCAGGTAACTTGGAGAAAGACTCTGCCAGGTAACCAAGGGAAAACAATTAATTAAATGTATGAAAATCCTGCAAGATCCCAGGCAGTAGGTACGCACTGCGTGCGAATAGCTGTCCTTGATGTTTAACAGAATATAATGGCACTCTGAATACAAACTGGAAAAAAAGTAACAGCAATTAGCTAGTTTGCATCCCTTGTTCAGATGAGCCATGAGTTCTGGGGTTTTTGCATTTATATACTTTTGCTGTAGGTGTTGGAAGTGTGGGTGGCCACGAAAAAGCGGTGGTTACAATAAGATTTTCCATTTATTGCCCTTTGTGTACAACTAAAAATAAGATTCAAATGCTTAAGAATTTGTAGAGCAAGCATAATCCTTCTCTCAGCTCTGATGACTGGCTCGCCTGCAGCTTCGACTCTGTCTGGTGAGTCCCAGGCTTAAATGCTTGTAAATCGGTCTGCGTTGGAAGGAGAGGCAGAGTTTACTTGTGGTGTGGTCTAGCTGTGTTAATTCATCAACTTCTTATTTAGAAAAAAAAAAATAAAAAAATAAAAAATTGGGAGTTAGCCTTAGTGCATAAGTTAGAGGTGGTGATGAAAGAATTTTGGAAGCAGCATTGTTCTGCTCTCTGGAAAAAGCAGCTTTGAAGAGGACTGCAAGATCTTTAAAATCAGCCTTCCAAAACTTCAGGGGTGTAGCTTGAACTGTTGATCCAGAACTTCATCTTCTGGCAAAGAAAAAGAAAAGGGGTGGGGAAAAAAAAAAAGAAAAAGGAAAACAATACAAATCTGCTGAGCATCGAGAAACAAATTCTCAGGGCTAACTTTTGGCATGTAAAATCCTTTTGGTTTGGTTTTTGGCATGTAAAATCCTTTTGGTTCGGTTTTACCGAGCTACTGTCTCGGTAGCTTTTCCAGGTAGTCGCATGGGTTGGGAATCCGCTGAATTAGTTGCGATGTCTTGAGCTGCTAAATCTGTTCTGACCACATTCATTGATATGCCAGCTGGTGGCCAAGAGAAGATGTTGAAGAGAGATGCTGTCAGCGTACGCAGGGAAATTCGTAACTTCGTGGTGTAAGGTTTGGTGCTGTCCCAGCTTCGCTCGTTAAGTAGCCGTGGCATTTCCAGAGAATGAGTGTGCCTGTGCATGTCAAACCTCTCGGTTTGATGTCATTCTTGCCATGGATGAGTAGAGAGAGCCTCTATCCCAAGAGCTGCAGAACACAGAGGTAGAGGCTGAAAAACTTGCTTTCTGCTGGGGGGAGGCTCCAGCTTCACCGCTTTTTATCGCTTCGTGACCTTTTTCCAGGTTTTCCAGGCTCGGCAGGGTGGCGGAGGTGTTTGCTCTTGAGACCGGGGCTGCGGGGAGGGAGACAGTGGCGTTTGGCTCTGAGTAATAAGGCAAGGTGTTGCGGAGGATGTGGGGTGCTGGGGGCACTTAAAGGCACACGTGCTCGTTCCATGGAATAGCCACGCTGTCGGCGGTGAGTCTTTTGCTGTGCAATATGAAATCCTTTTCAATGAGCTTGGCGTAATCCTCCCCCCTCTTCTTCGGAGAGCTCGGTGCCTGTCATTACTGCTGTAATTTTGCCTTTTTTTTTTCTTTTTTTTTTTTTTTTCTGAAATGCCCCGTTTCTGCTTTTACATCTGTGCGCGCCCCTCGGACCGGCTCCTGCCTTGATACAAACCGCGAAAGGCAGGAGAGCTATTGCAGTAATCAAGCTTTTAAATATTTCAGGTGGGAACGGGCAAAAAACTTCAGCAATAATTAGTTTCCACGGTGGTGGATGCTGCAGGGAATTGCATTACATCTGTTCTGAGCGCCTGCACGGCTCAAGTCCTGCAGGTGACCAGATGCTGACGAGCGACGTAAACGTTTGTTGTCATTTTTTCTGTGGAATTTTCCCTTTTCGGTACAGATGTAGAGGATAGCGTTTTTCTACATCCCCCCCCCCTCCTTCTTCTTTCTACTGCTGCGCCCCATGCAGATGAGTTCAAAACCCCGATGGGTTTGAAGATAAGGGCAGGAGGGAGTGCGTCACGCGGCGACGGCGCTCACCACCACCGCGCTTTCCAGCTGGATGAGACACCCCGGTCTTTTCCAGGGGCATCACCAAACGGGCTATTTTTAGAGATGGCACACACACACACACACACACACAGAGAACGCCTTGTGCAACTGTCAGTACCCGCTGCCGGGCTCTTCATTTTTTTCCCTTGTATGGTGATGAGGTTTTTAAGGTGTTTACCTTTCTCTCACAGAGGTAGAGGCATCTCTTTCAGATTCTTTTAACCGCTCGCGGAGTGGCTCTGCGGGGTTGTGTTTTCTCCGTGCGGCCCGAAGGGCACAGTCCTGCACGTGGCCACTAAATTAGGGTCAGTATTAGTGGCCGAAGCAACTCAGTGGAGATTTTCAGCTGAGGAGCTCTACTGACCCGTTGGGTTGCACAGCAAGAGATCTGCTACCGTGGGAAAACCCCCAGCTTGGATTTTTTTAACTTTCCCACAGCAAAGCAAGCTGCACACAGGCATTTAAGTATAATATATATATATAAGCATATATATATACTTATATATATCTAAAGGATGGTTTATATCTATCTTATATATATATCAAGTGCCTAAAGGGAGGTTTGAGGGAGGATGGAGCCAGACTCTTTTCAGTGGTTCCCAGTGAGAGGCTGAGGGGCAACGGGCACAAGCTGGAATGTGGGAAGTTCCATTCATATATGAGGAAGAACTTCTTTATGGTGAGGGTGCCAGAGGAGCAGGCTGGAACAGGCTGTCCAGGGAGGCTGTGGAGTCCCCTTCTCTGGAGATCTTCAAGACCTTCCTGGATGCCATCCTGAGTGATGCGCTCTGGACAATCCTGCTTTGGCAGGGGAGTTGGACTGGATGATCTCTAGAAGGTCCCTTGCAACTCCAACATTTCCATGATTCTGTGATTTTTACGGTTGTCGTAAACTCTTCCTGTGGCTCTCAGTTTCTGAAGTCCTTTGAACAGCCGTCTCCTTGTCTATCGCTGCTCCCCGGGACGTACGGGAGGTCCTGTGAGATGGTGGCAGTGGCAGATCCTGATCAGATCCCGGTGGTCCCCTCCTACGCAGCCAGGGGGGAACGGCGGATGCTGAGGGATGCGGTGCAGCCCCAGGATGGGAGCGGAGCCAGACACAGCAGTTGACTCTGCTGGCTTTCTCCTGTCGCTTGCCGGAGGAACTGAGCCGGCGGGTCACGGGGACCTTATTGCATTGCTGGAATAATGCAAAACCATTAGCAATGGAGATTTGCTGTAATGGTGTATTTTTTAAGTGCGTCTCTGCTCTGGCGGCTTCACTTTTAATGCACTCAGTTAAGGAATGCTTTGGAGGTTGCTGCTAATGGATGAATCTTCCGGAAAATTGGAATTTTCAAATAAGATTGACACTTTGGAGTGAGAAATATAAATCTAATGAGAGCATTTCAGCAGAGGTTTGTAATTAGGAATGAATGGAGGGAATTTGTACGCGCAGTCTGCAAGAGGGCACAATGGAAGGTGAAATTGCACCCTCTGCGCTGAATGAGGGATGAAAGCCAATGTATCAGTGTCATGGCATGACAGTGTAGAGTATAAATGATACTGTCACTGAGTGCTGCAGAAGGTATCAAGGGAATTCCACTCCAGTAAATTACATTACTTAGACAGACCTGAAGGCATTGTGTCTGAATGATTGGAGGGAAAAAAGGTTGTCAGCACAAAGCAGAAGATATTATAGAACAACTGGCTGCAGGGTTGGAAAGCGGTGTTTTTCTGATGTTTACCATGCAAAGCTCTTCAGATGCTTTTTAAAATTTTTTTTTGGTTGAATTACAAATGTATTGATGAAGCAATAGTATTTTTTGAGGCGTTGTTCAGAGTGGATACCAGCCTGAAGCAAAAGGTTGAGGACGCACAGCTCCCATTTTTGCAGTAGGAATTGGGACTCCTTCAGACTTGGGAATAATTTGTGTATTCCCAGCTCAAGCAGTGATCTTTATGCATTGCTTCCTTTGGCTGAGGACTTGCTTTTGGGGCTGGATTTTGGTTACGGGGTAATTTTAGTGTAGGTTTGTGGGGAGAGGGAGGTTGTTACAGTTCTCGCTAGTGGTGTCCAGGGCTGGATTGTGGTCAGCAGCAGCAGATGGCAGGACTCAAACTTCCTGGTCTTATTTAGAGGCACTCGGACAGTATGGCAAGGTCCGTGATGTAGGAGATTAGAAGCATGATGTCATGGTGACAGTGCAGGAAAAATTCCAAGGATTTCATTGCTTTCAGCATGTATATGCTGAAACATCCTATGTATGTGTCCCTCACGCTGTTGTTGCCCATCCAAACCCACCGCTAACACCGCTTTGCCTCCCCCAGCCACAGCGATGGTGTTGAGTGAAATAGTTATTTCTCACTTTTTTTTTCTTTTTTTCCTTTGTAATGACCTACTACGCCCACCCTCACAGGGGCAGTACCTCAGAGATGGGGCTTAACTGCTTCTCTGTCTCTGACCTTCCACGCAGACAGCACCTACAAGCTCCTGTCGTTTCCTAGATTGCTCGTGGGTGAGACAGCCCAGCTCCCCCAGCTCTCCCAAACTGCCACTCAGTGATAAAACAGCTTCTCCCCAAAGATGCTACGTTTCATTCCTGCAGGGCATAATAAGCCCTGCCTGCCTTGGGGCTTCTTGTAAGACTCGAGCAGACTTTGTACTGCTTAAAAACATATTTTTTCCACTTGTCTGCTCATGAAAAGCATCCCTGAAAGTGCATGCTGTAAATAACGGTAAGGGAGCGGGCTTCGTTTCTCCTCTCCAAAACTTGCTTCTCGACAAAGCCCACTCATGGCAGGAGGATGGACATGCAGCACAGTTAAATTAGCAGTCCTTAGCGTAGGCTTCTTTACCCAGAAATATCATTTCAAGCTGTGGGGGCATTAACCAGGAAATATGGTCAAATCGAAGGGTTAATCACTGGGAAGGTTGGGGTTCAAATGTTTCCATGGAAGTGGCCCGTCCTCCTCAGGACATGGGATTCGGTCCTTGTAGCCTATAACTGGAAACCATGGCATCAAACCTACAGGCAGTGTGAAAATGTAGCAAGGCATCCGTGGAAAAGAAGATGCCCTACGTGGGATCGGATTCAATAGTGGAGTAATTTATTAGCAGGTCCTAATCATAGCCAAAGGTGAGTGGGAGGAAGTGAAGTGTCATTTGTATCATACTTCCCACACTAGAACTGGGCTGGCGTTGCCCAGGGTGTAGGATGGTGTCTGTCTGTCTGGATAAAAAGGGGAGTTAAGATGTAAGAGATGTAAAGTTTGTCCTTAGACTGTCATCTCCATGGGAAACTACTATGTCTGCCTAAGCACCCGTTTGTAGTGTTATTAAAAATCTGCTGTCGCTCACTTCTACTGTGGTATTTTGTGTCAGAAGCTGGCATTTTGACATATTTTTTTCCCCCTTTTTTTTTACATGTTGGGAAAGCAAATGCTTTTTCTTACATTCAGTGTCATTCCTGCGGTCACGATCGAGCCACGTTTTCAAAATGTGGCTCTTTGTAGTCATCCATCAATCCACAGAAGACCCGTTTGTTCCCGTACGAGGCCATTTTCCTCTTCCCACGCTGGTCCTGCGGCACCAACGCCTGAAACCAGCACCTGTGAAGTCTCCAGGGTCACTCAGGGGAGCAAGGGATGCAAGGCTGGATTTTAAATGCTGGGAAGTACCAGGATTGCAAAAGTAGGGTAGAGCAGGAGAAGGAATGGCCAAACTCTATGCCTTAGGGAGGACTGAGAGACTAACTAGTATTGCTTTAACTGAGAAAGATATTGAGTCTGCTCTGTCAGATCTGTGTCCCCTGGCAAATGTATTTTGTTGTGTAAATGGCTCCCTGCTGTCCCAGAAGAGTATCGCTATCTCTTCCTGTCTTGTAAAATGGATTTCTAAATAATCAATCTTCCTGCAGGGAAGTTGTGGTTCAGTAAGCCCAGCTTGCTAACGAGTCAGTGGTTTAATCTTAATTCTCACTGCTAGGGCTTTTTGATAACACAGGGCTATAAAGTTTGACATTGCAGAAACTTCTCTGTAAACTCTGATTTGCTTGCCAAAAAGTCAGCCCATTACCGTTAATTCCCCTCTTATCATTAGTGTTATTAAACTGACGATTGATGTGTAAAAACTGCCATTTGCATGAAGTTCCCAAAACTGCAGTAAAAGAGACTTTTGTTCTGACTTGGTAAGGAGAGGAGAAAAAAAAAAAAAAAAGGCAAAATAACGCTAGTTGTAACAGCGGAGATGTTCATATAAAGACATGTTCTGAACAATAAGATCGTTTATCCATGTATGACATAAATACATCGGAATTTAAATAATGAGAGATCTTGTGAAATGAAGCAAAATGCACACCACTGGCATTGTGAAGTTTCTCTTCTCTAAAGCCCTATTCTCAGGGAAAAGCAGCTTTACTTTTGCTTTGAAAATCCATTATCATAAGCTTTTTTTTTTAAAACACTTGTCTTAGTGCAATATTAAAGCAATTTTATACGTTAAGAGCAGTTCTTTCATAAGGTAAAGTGCAGTCCCATGTGTGTATGTAATTGCGGTTTATAATACTTCTCACAATCCTAGTTTCCCCAAAATTAAGAAAACCACTCACCTTTTTAGGCTTCCCTTTTTCTTATTATTTTTTGTTCTCCCTGTTTTTCTTCCCCAGAAGATCCTTTTTAAAAAATCCCTTCTTAGGAAAAAAGAAAAAAAAAAAGGCGGAGAACGCTTTCTAGATTCACTGCAAAACACTGCTTGAAGGAAGCATTTTAAGAGTTTAGGTTAAAAAGTTTCTGCCTCTCTCAAACGGCATGGGTGACATTGCTATTTCGGGAGGCAGTGCCATCTGCTTCTTCAACCAAAAAGCGGGAAAGATGTTCCCAGTTCGAGCATAGACTTTTGGGTTGATTCCACATAAAATTCCCGACCGCTCTTTGCTTGCGTTTGCCCCCTCTAGAAGCGGGGGAGAGGAAGGCTACTTGCCTCTTCCACCTTCACACTTCCCAGGGGAAAGGTGCTCACCTCATGGTCCATGATGAGTGAGTAGGACACATTTGTTCATGACAGGCGCAGTCCGTCATAACATGTGAGGTCCATAATCCCCTCCCACAGGTGTTGATGTCGCAAGAGCTTTAATGAGGAGAAAAAGAGGGTAGCCTAGCACCCAACACCTCGCATGCCAAAGGTGGCTGCTACCTGCAGGTGAACAAGAGGGGAGGCTTGGTTGGGTTTTGTTGGAGGAGTTGGGTTTTTGTTTGCTTTCAAGTAAGAAAGAGGGAGGACAAGGTTTCCTGGAGCACAGATCATCCATCTACCAGCTGGTGCAGGTATAAGGGGTGCAGGAGCTAGAGAGGACGGTAGGACTGGGTGGGGAGGAATAGAAGGATATATAGGGAGTGGGTTGAAGGAAGAGGTTGATAGGAGTAGGAGCAAGGTGGAGTCTGTCTAGTGTGTACTGTGGAAGTAGAACAGGGAAACATGGAAATGTGAGAGGAGGTTGTAGTCCTCCACAGGTGATGAAGACATTTGTGTGAGATTAGAAAGATTTAAATCTATGTTATATTGCTGGAGTATTTGCAAATACATATGTATCATCATTACAATATCTTCCTGACTGGCAAAATGTTTCATCCAATCTCTGTTGACAGAAAAGATTGCCTACTGATAATTGCTTTGCTTAAGTGTCTGATAATATGCCAGAAATGAGAGCATTCTCTGTTAGGTCATCTTTAATTATGCATGTACCACCTGTCAGCTTTAAATCTGCAGAAGATTAGTTTTCTCATTGGATTTGGAGGAGGGAAAAGAAGAGAGCCTTCAACAAGAGGACTAGGCTGTTGCAAACAGTGTGCCTGTGGGGGAGTTGCACAAGCAGTCTCCTCATCCTCCCTAGTCATGGATACCGCTGCTTGGCACGTGGAAATAGTTGAAGTATTGCCACAGCTAGCTGCCGGAGCGATGGTTTTCACAGGGAGAGGGTTTCAGACCATCTGTGGCATTTCCTAGTTTTCCTTTTTTCCCCATTTCAAAGGGAGAGGGAGCGCCGAGGTGGGGGAGGACACGCGGTAAGTCATGGCTCCTTTGGCACGGCTGGGAGGAATTTCCCCCCCCGCCCCGAAAGCCTTGTGAGGGGGTTATTCTCTTACCACTGGTTAAAGCACACAATAAAACTAGTCAGGCCGATGAAGACATTGCAATCTAATCGGAAATTAAGGGCTCAAAAGACTGAAAAACAATGAGGATGGGTGCTCTGTGGAAAACCTCAGCAGGGAGAGAGATGGTAAAGGTCTCTGAGGATATTAAATTAACGGCGTTGCCATTACCAGGCCTACTTATGATATTAAAAACTACCTTGGAGAGCAAATCTATCTTTGTAGAGGATGGGGAGGCAGTAATTGTTTGGGAATAGTTGAAGGGATTTTCAGTTCACAGGAGAATACTAGCTGTTTATTTGGTATTGCAAAAGATTTTAGGAGTCTCCTGGGTTTTCCAGTCTCCTTTACTCTGAGGCCAGTCTAGAGAGTAAGGAAAGGGTGGTTGGTTATCCTTTGAAATGCACCATTTTACCGGAAAATGGGAATGGTCTTTGTTAAACTTCTCATCTGCTTTCAGTAGAAGAGAAAATGGCTTGCACTGTCAAATATTGGTCTTGCCACATCTTGCCTGTGTATCCAAGTGGCCCGCGCTTCCCCCACTTGGGGATTTTGGTTTTCCAGCTTCTGTCATCACTTCCTCAGCCTCCTGGAAAGAATTCCTCAGTTCCACTGGTTAGCTGACACTGATGGTTTTTCCTGGTAATACCTTCAGCCAGTGCTATTTCTGAAAATCTGGGATTTGGAACAGTAGGTCAATGTGTAAAACAACGAGAACGAGCGGAGAGGGACAGATGGCTCTGGATGCGAGAGTGTGTTTCTGTTCGTCTCCCGTTTGGCTTTCACTGATGCTTCATCGTCATGCGAGCACTTGAGGCTGTCGTTTTGCGATGGTTAAGCCCTAGTTGCTCCTTTGCTGCACAGATTGCCCCGTGTCACTTGTTGTGTGTCCACCCCCCCAGTCTCCCATGGGGCTCTAGGGCGGGCTTCCTCTGCAGATGCTGGCAGTGCCTTTGGACCCAAGGGCATGGAGAGGGATTTTCTGCTCAGAAATCTGGCTTTGTTTTTCCTGACCTTTTCTCCCAGCGACTGCGCTGGATGAAGCTTGCCTGATTATTTCGGTCTTTGGGATAACGTTGCCGGACTCATCTTTCTTTGTTATTCCTGTGTAAATGATGACAACTTCTCCATCCTCTGTTGTGTGGTGGGATTTTGCTCAATTCTCAAATAGGATCCGATTGATTCAGACTCGCTTGCTTCCCTCTCTCTGGACAGTGGTTCCAGTAGCATCACCTGGACACAGCTGAACTTTACAGAGCTGAAATGGAAAAGTGTGGGGGTGTGCCACAACCTTTCTTTGCTCACTCATGATTCATTCAGCCTCTCTTTCCACCCTCATACAGCATGCTAAAGGGCTCTCCAGTCTAGCAGTGGTCACTGGAAGACACCTCTTTCATACAGGCTCCTTCGTTAAATACAAAGGTGTGTGCATCTCGTTATCCTTGTGCCACTGCTGGGTTGTGCAGCACCACTAGGGACTGCAGGAGATGCCCTGTTCACTGGTTTGAGGGACAGCCATACATGAGTGAATGCAGTACTCTGCTTTTGTCTATGAAAAACTGGGCAACTAGGTGAGATTTAAGGATACCTTTAAGGATCAAAGGTATTTTATTTACTTAAAACCAGAAAACAACAGCATGCCCTAGCAAGGATTTTTCTGAGCTCTTCTGGTTTGTGACATGTGACTTACATGGTCCCCAGGATGCCATCAGTTCCCTTGTCCTCTCTTACAACTATCTGCCCTTTTTCTCTCCTGGATTCTTCATTGGGACTTGCCCACTGCCTTCATCACAGGAGGGGCCTCAGATAGTTTCTGCATTTCTCTCTGGGACACTTGTTTAACGTTTTTCTTGTAACCTTTGGTGTGTTCCTGGTTTTAGGCTTCACACTTGCTCTCTCTCATTTCACTCTTTTAAAAGCACTGCAATAAAACTTTTCACGTCAGATTTAGTATCTGTTATAGTAGAGACTTCCTAGAAGATTCATACTTTTCCTTCCGTAGCAGTGCAACAGCGCTTGAGAGAGAAGCTGCTGGAACTGGGAGCGATGTGTTTACATTGAGATATCCGACTGTATACACTGCTAATTTTAAGAGGAAGGTGAACCCTTCTTGGGATAATTAGTTTTGCCATGTTTATAGACATGACCTCTTGCTGAAGCATGTTTTTCCTGACTCCGAGTCGGCTTGCTGGTATTGCCAGAGTTCATTGTGAGTCTCATGGTCCGTGTGTGCTCATGTATACGTGGCACAGGCAAGATCAAGCCGCGATGCTAGACCCTGTAGCACTGCCCAGTAGTGAAGCCTTTGAACAACCAACATGGGCCAAATTCCAGCTCCTGTCTGGAACAAGGAGGAACTTGTCCTTTAACTGATTTTACCAATCTGGTCAAGTAGCCAAGAAGTCAAGGTAATCATCTCTCCCTTACCTACGGCCCTGGCAGTGGCAGCACAAGCTTTTAATCAGATTGTTTGCCTGTATCCCCATGGCCCCCATGGTAAATGTGGGTGCTGCCCTGACTCCCTACAAGCCCTTTAGAGGCTTTGGACACAGACAGTTTGTGGAGGGATTTCAAGGAAACCTCTTGGTAGCAGGAAGCTGCTGCTGCAGGCATTCGGTGAACAAGATGCAAAGTCGTCTTCTGCGTCTGGTTCCTCCTCCTTCCCCAAGCTGCTTAATGAACAGGTGAGTGTGGCCATCATCAGCCAAGCGCCGTTTCTTTCACCTGTGCTAAAGTGCCGGTATTTTATGCCGCATCGAGGAGGGGAATCGGTGATACGAAGCCTTTTTCCCTCTTCTCTTAGATAGGATTGATGACCACAGCTTAACAGCATTCTAAGAAAAAGGACATTTGATCAAAGGTGGTCAGAGCCTCCCCTGGGAGGCTGCATAAGGATGTTCACCCTGATAATGACTTGCCTTTGCCATTTTCAGAGCAGACTGTGTTCCTACTGCAGGTCCTGCGTTAGCTGGCTGCAGTTAATGCACGTGCACGTATATAAAGGTACCCCTTTGCATTCATTCAAGGCTGCCTCCCCCAGCCTCCCACACAGGCCCAAGGGCTGCACAGGATGCCCAGCAGCTCCATCTCATAGAGCCATAGAATCATAGAATTGTCTAGGTTGGAAAGGACCTTTAAGATTATCTAGTCCAACCGTCAACCAAACTCTGATAAAAAAAATCACTAAACCATGTCACTAAGCACTATGTCATCCTGTCTTTTAAATACCTCCAGGGATGGTGCCTCAGCCCCTTCCCTGGGCAGCCCATTCCAATCCTTAAAAACCCTTTCAGTGTACAAATTTTTCCTAATATTCATTTTAAACCTCCCCATGCGAACTTGAGGCCATTTCCTCTTGTCCCATCTCCTGTGACTTGGGAGAAGAGACCAACTCTGCTTCTCTACACCCTCCTTTCAGGGAGTTGTGGAGAGCGAGGTATCCCCTCAGCTTCCTTTTCTCCAGGCTGAACACCCCCAGCTCTCTCAGCCTCTCCTCATAAGACTTGTTCTCCAGACCCCTCACCAGCTCTGTTGCCCTTCTCTGGACCCACTCCAGCACCTCAATGTCTTTTTTGTGATTAGAGGCCCAAAACTGGACACAGGACTGGAGGTGGGGCCTCACCAGTGCTGAATACAGGGAGACCATCACCTCTCGGGTCCTACTCACCACGCTGTTCCTGATACAGGCCATGATGCTGTTGGTCTTCTTGTCCACCTGGGCACACTGCTGTGAAGGGGGTTCCTCCAACAGCACCTTCTCGGGGTGCCCTTGGGTGCCCCTTCTTCCATGGGGGGTCCGCTCTGCTGGGGGGGAGCACCGGCCAGCTTTCTGCACGCTGGGATTCCCTCTGGGCCGCTGCTATGAATATTGCAGAAACCTCACCAAGCATGGGAAAGTGTCCTGCTTTTTAACGTGCAAGGGCTTTGCCAGTTTGAATCACATCTGTCGCCTTGTGGAGGTGACTATTGCTCCGGTTGCAGTAGGTTAGTGGAGTACTAGCAAGCTGCATTTGCAAAGGGTCCCTGGCTTCAGTCTCATCTCATCTGTCACCAAGAGAAGGAATCTACTCTGACAACTTCTGCAAATCCTGCTTTCACTTTTGTGGGGTTTTTTGTTTCTGAAACACTGTTTAGGTATTGCAGATATTTTAATTTTTTTTGGTGCAAATCAATTAGCTTTAATTTCTTTCTCAATTACCTGATTTTTATCCCATTACTTCACAACAGCATCCTGTTTTTCATTCACATGATAGAGGATAACGTGGTGTGATATCCCTCCCTAGTTAGCAAAATGTTAGAATAGCTGTTGGCAGCTTCTGGAAGAGTAATTAGCAAGTAGGAATTGCTCAAAGATGTGCTCACTAGCATAAGTAGGCATTTTCCAGCTGTCTGCAAGTTCAAAAACCAGTAGGGCCTTTTCGGGCTCTAACGCAAGATTAATTACTTGCTACTAGAAAAGAGCATTTACAAAAATGTGTAGTGCGCAATCAGGGCTACTGTGTTTTGTTTCTTAATATGGAAATGGACTTCCTTGTCACATTTGTCACACAAAAGAACAGGTTTTTTACAGTATTTGGTAGTCATTTTCCTAAGGAGGCAAGCCTTTTCATTATAAGGGGATGTCAAGGTCAAACTCAAAATAATAAGCCACCTCGGGGCGCTGCGCGTTGAGCTGCCTTGTACAGGGGTGCCACGATGCAAACACCTTTGTGCTGCTGCCCGAGTCGGGATCCCCAGCTCCGTACCCATCCTGGCACAGCCCAGGACGTCGGCCTTTCCTTTCTCTCTTTCTAACATGCAAGAGTTTCGGTCCACGATGCTTTCTTTAGAAAGCCATTTGCGCTGCTGTGCTTCTGTTTTGCATGAAGAAGCCCACATAAATCAAATATAGCCGCACAGCTGTGCTAAAAGCCTCCTTTTTATCCATGGGCAGCTATTGTCAGCCGGCTTTTATTTCTCCTCTTTCCTGTTCTGGTGCTCCTGCAGGATCAGCCTGAGGGTGGCTGGGTTTTAGTTTGGTCCCTGCCGTGAGGTGGTGGGTCTCTGAAGGTGCCATGGAGGGGGTGGGGAGGCAGGCAGAAGGGACCCGTACAACTGGTGCTTTCGGACCTCTTGACAGTTTTATTTTAAGCTCAGGCTCTTCTTGCCACCTTCATAGCCTCTTCTGCTCCCTGCCGTTCGCTTGACATCTCTTGTGCCTAATTCTCTAATCAGCTGGATTATCGTCTCTTGGCACCGTGTCCTCACCCACTCTCCAGCCTCTCACCAGCGATTACCTCTCCCCTCTCATCTCTTCTCCCTGTCTCTCTGACTGCCTGCGACTTTCCCTCCCTTCACCTCCCATGGAAAAAGCATCGTCCCACCTCCCAGTGGGGGAACGGACAATTTCCAGCAGCATTTTTCTTGGTGTCACCTCCGTTGCCACTGCTCCTTCAAGCTCCTTGGCAATGGTTCCCTTCTCTGTTCTGGGCAGCGCAACCTCTCTCTGCTGCCTGCCCTCTCTTTTCTGCTCCCTCCAAACACTTACATCCTCGCCGTAGTGTGCAATGGCTTTATCTCCAGTTTCTTCAGCTTCTTTTTGCTCACTGAAAACACTGGAAAATAGCTGCCCTTTCCCACGATTCCATTATGCCTCCTTCTCACCTCTGATTCTCCACCCCCCTGGAGGCAGCAAAGGCAGGACTGGGCTCCTGCCCCCTTACTACAGACCCTTCTTCCTTCAGACTTCTCCAGCCACCCCTCCTTCTGCCTTCCCTGCCTTTTCCTTCTGTGTAGAATCATAGAATCATAGAATGGTTTGGATTGGAAGGGACCTTAAAGATCATCTAGTTCCAACCCCCCTGCCTTGGGGGGCTTGCCAATGTGTAACTCTATATCTGTAAGCCCCAGCCTTTTCAGCCTCCTCTCTCTCCAAGGTAAGCCTGGTCTTTTCCCATGTTTTATCTTGGACCCTCCCACTCATCCATAGTAACGCAATTTTTAGCATCCTTGTGGATGTTGCTCCTGGCTCTTCCCCATCCCTTCAACTTTTCACCATTGCCTCTGGACTAGCCCCATTTCAGAGCTCTTTTCGCACATCTCTTTCTTCCTTTATTAGGGGTGCTCAGTCCCCCCTCCTTTATAAGGGACTGAGCACAGTCGGGTGGGAAATAGGGCTCATCCGCCCAAAAAAGTGGCAGGACAACTAGCCCAGCTGAAGTGCATCTACACAAATGCACACAGCATGGGCAACAAAGAGGAGAAGCTGGAAGCCATTGTGCAACAGGAGAGCTACGATGTAGTTGCCGTCACAAAAACGTGATGGGATGAATCGCATTACTGGAGTGCTGCAATGGATAGATAGAAGCTCTTCAGAAGGGACAGGCAAGGAGGAATAGGAGGAGGGGTGGCCCTCTATGTTAGGCCCTCTATGAATGTCTAGAACTAATTGAGGGTAATGGTAGAGTTGAGTGCCTATGGGTAAGAATCAGGGGGAAGGCCAGTAAAGCTGATATTGTGGTGGGAGTCTGTTACAGACCACCCAACCAGGATGTAGAAGTAGATGAAATGTTCTATAAGCAGCTAGCAGGGGTCTCAAGATCACTTGGCCTTGTCCTGGTGGGAGACTTCAACCTACCAGATATCAGCTGGGCATACCATACAGCTGAGAGGGAACAGTCTAGAAGGTTCCTGGAGTGTGTTGGGGATAACTTCCTGACACGGCTGGTGAGGGAGCCGACTAGGGAAGGAGCACTGCTGGATCTGCTGTTTGTAAATAGAGAAGGACTTGTCAGGGACATGATGGTTGGAGGCCATCTGGGGCAAAGCGACCACCAAATGATAAAGTTTTTGATTCTCAGGGAGGCAAGAAGGGGAACAAGCAGAACTGCTATCGTGGACTTCCGGAGGGCAGATGGCCTTTTGGTCTTTTCAAGAGTCTGCTTGACAGAGCCCCTTGGGAGGCAGCCCTGAAGGGCAAAGGAGTCCAGGAAGGCTG
>JAOTQQ010000023.1:79994820-80035453 GCA_026546715.1 Gallinago undulata
CTCAGTATCCTCCTGGAGAAACTGACTGCCCATGGCTTAGATGGGAATACTCTCCACTGGGTTAAAAACTGGCTGGAAGGCCGGGCCCAGAGAGTGGTGGTGAATGGAGTGAAATCCAGTTGGCGCTGGTCACGAGTGGTGTCCCACAGGGCTCGGTACTGGGGCACATTCTCTTTAACATCTTTATCAATGATCTGGACAAGGGGATCGAGTGTACCCTCAGTAAGTTCACAGACGACACCAAGCTGGGTGGCAGTGTTGACCTCCTAGAGGGTAGAGAGGCTTTGCAGAGGGATCTGGACAGGCTGGATGGATGGGCTGAGACCAACAGGATGAGATTCAACAAGGCCAAGTGCCAGGCCCTGCACTTGGGCCACAACAACCCCAGGCAGCGCTACAGGCTTGGGGAAGAATGGCTGGAGAGCTGCCTGGCAGGAAAGGACGTGGGGGTGTTGGTCGACTGTCGGCTGAACACGAGCCAGCAGTGTGGCCAAGAAGGCCACCAGCATCCTGGCCTGTATCAGGAACAGTGTGGTGAGTAGGATCCGAGAGGTGATCGTCCCCCTGTACTTGGCACTGGTGAGGCCCCACCTGTAGTACTGTGTCCAGTTTTGGGCCCCCTACCACAAAAAAGACATTGAGGTGCTGGAGTGGGTCCAGAGAAGGGCAACGGAGCTGGTGAGGGGTCTGGAGCACAAGTCTTATGAGGAGAGGCCAAGGGAGCTGGGGGTGTTTAGCCTGGGGAAGAGGAGGCTGAGGGGAGACCTTATCGCGCTCTATAACTACCTGAAGGGGGGCTGTAGAGAGACAGGGGTTGGTCTCGTCTCCCAAGTCACAGGAGATAGGACAAGGGGAGAAATGGCCTCAAGTTGCACCAGGGGAGGTTTAGGATGAATGTTAGGAAAAATTTGTACACTGAAGGGGTTTTTAAGGATTGGAATGGGCTGCCTGGGGAAGTGGTTGAGGCACCATCCCTGGACGTGTTCAAAAGATGGGCTGACATGGTCCTCAGGAATACGGTTTAGTGATTTTTATTTCTTACTTATTTTTTTGTCAGAGTTAGGTCGATGGTTGGACTAGATGATCTTAAAGGTCCCTTCCAACCTAGACGATTCTATGGTTCTGTGATTCTTATTACTAAAAACATTTGCACAAACATCCATTTCAGGATTTTAATTTCTCCTCTTACTCATGCTCCTTTTGGAAGAACTCTTGCCAAGCGTAGCAGAAAAGAATGATGTGTGTGTATGTGCTTCAGGTGAGAAATGTGTGGAATAATGGCTACAAACAATACTGAGCCACCTAATTTGTACAGAGTTAAAGGAATGTTTCCTTCTTGGTATAAGTCTGGGTGGCTCTATTGATAGGACTGGCCCAAAGACCCTTTAAATAGAGATCATGTCATTTTTTAATGTTTGGAAAACTCCTGCCAACTGAACATCATGCATATGTGTGCACATATATATATACACACACATGTATATGTATGCATAAATATAACTATATGCACATGCACATACATGTCTGTTTTTAAGACACTATGTTGGACCGTAGTATGCCATGATGGAAAAGCATCCTGTCATTAATAACAAAGTAGTGACTGTCCTGTATTTCATCAAGTAACAAGTATTTTTTAAAGCATTTTAACATTCCTTTGGGAGTATAACCAAACTGTGTCTCGCTAGGACTTAAATCCTTGAAGTAATGGCATGAATCTGCAGATATACTTACTTGATCTTGACTTCCGATAAATATAAATTAACTGATCCTATTTCCACAATACTTGAACTGTGATAATGGCAAAATCTTCAAATCTTCATTTAGTCTGATAGTGGAAAATTGTCTCTTCCTTTCATGAAACTATGTCACTATGTGGTTTCATTTGTCTAAAAAGGCTGGGTTTGGTCCTGCATAGCAGTATTTGCATTCTTCTGACAGTGCAAGAAACACAGTACGTTGATTTCATTAGGAAAATGGTGATTTTTTAAATAATTATTAGTTGTTTTTTATTGCAGCCTGCAATATAGGTTAGGTACAGTTAGGGTAAGCAGAAGTTGAGGGGGAAGAAGTAAGGAAAAAGTAGCCTTGTTTTTACATTGTGGACTGTTCTCTTTTAAATATATAGGGAGAGACAAACTCCCTGGCAAGCACTAGGGTTTGCTGTCTAGTCTGGTCCCCTTTTTAGCACAAAAATTGCTGTAGGGCTTTGCAAGCACTGGGAAGTATTGATTATTTCCCAGCGTGCTATTTCTATTATATATTTTAGTTAATAATTAGTTATGCTTTTAGATTAGTTTCATTTGAAATACTAATCAATGAGCTTTATAGATTCCCCACTTTATTGTCTGTCTCCAATGGAGTGAAAGATTTTTATTTTATCCAAGATTGTTTATACTGTATAATTATTGATCTTTAATCTCCTTATCTTCATGCTTTTATGGCTTGATCCCGCTTGGTGCAGGGGATCTCAAATCTCATTAAAGGGCATGGATTAAAGGCACTCAACACCTTGCCAAAGAAGCAATGGAATGTGCCAGCTCGGTCCTGTTGGATGTAGACCTCCCAGTGCTCCTCACTCTACATGAGTGTCTTGTCATTCCCCTATACAAAACCTTGTTCTGAACCACAGTGGGTTTGCCAGGTTTCATGTGCATAGGGTCACAATTTTCTTGCTGTGATGTTTTCTCAGCCTGTAGTTAGAAAACCACCTCCAAAGTGTTTCAGCTGAGAGGGAACTAAATAGGAAAATAAAGCTTGACATTACGTGCTGCTTTTCCAATGTTCAACTTTTTTTTTGAAGCTCTTCTAAAGCTCTGGTGCCCCCATGCTGTGGAGCAAAGACATGAGATGGAGAGTGGGTTTGGAGCCACAGGTGTAGTCATTGCTCTTGCTATTCCCATGGAAATCCACCTGAACAGCCCAGAAACTTCAGAAAAGAAAGCTCAAGGCAGCAGATGGCTTCTGCTTAATACTTCCTCAGAAATCTGGTTTCTGACAAAGCAAAGGGACCTGCAGAGCTGCCCTCTGCTCACTCCGTCCGTGTGGCTTTGAGGACTGCTCAGTTGTGATTTTGCAGTCTGGTGATGGTCAGCTAGCCCCTCTTGGGAAGCAGAAATCTGGTGGTTCCTGCCCTCTTCCTGAGGGGGGTTCAAGGGCCAGGTTACACAATGGCACCGTTAGTTTGTTTAAGGGAAGGAAATTATGCATGAAAGCTGTTAAAAGAATATAAGGTTGTCAAGTCAAGTGAGAAATGTTATAACATTGCCTGCTCAGCCTTCAATTGGATCCTGTGTGCATGCAAATTTGACAGTCTTTAATTGCACATCTCCAAGATCTATGGAGAATATAGCTTCTCAATTCACATCAGAAAAAACACAGACTTTTTTCTTCTCAGAAAAGAAGCATTTTCTTGTACATCAAATACCATTAGCTCTTCACGGTTGTCCAGGCTGTAGGTAGGGGGTACGTTTCATCAGCCAGGCAAAGCTTCCGTAGGTCACAGCTGCCTGGAACACAGCCCTGAGCAAACCTGTCGTGGTCCTGAAGTTGTGTGGCAATGACAATTGCCATTGTGGGGACAAGTTCCTTAGTGATTTGTTTTGTATGGTACAGTCAGGTGTCCTGGAGCATCCTTGTGAAAGGAGAGGGAAGGAGACGGTCATGGTGGGTTGCAGGTCGTCACGCTGCTGAGGGTAGGGTGACCCTGTGCAAGCAGAGTATACCACCTACCAGGAGATTATAAATTTATGCATGCACTGTATTCAGAACTGAAAAAGATGCTTTCCAAAGTTAGAACCTGTTGTGTTGGCATAACATTACATTTCAGGTAAAAAGCCTTGAACGCTCTGGGAATTGTTGAAGAATGTTCTGCCAGCTGCTCAAAATTATGATTTTATACTGCCATCAATAACAAAAAATGTTACTCTAATGAGAAGCCGTTCTGGTTAAATGAAGACACAGAAGTCATGATAAAACATTAGTTAACTGAATATCAAAAAAGGGAAAATATAAACGGCAGAAATGTTCTCTAGATGTTTTTTGTATTTGAAACGGTGGGACAAGTTGTGTCCATCCTGTGGGGTGACGTGGAAAGAAAAGAAAGTTTGCTGCTTGTAGCAAAGGAGGATCTGAGAGAGGCAGGAGTGGTTGAAATTAAACATTTTCACATCCTGGTAACTTTTACATCCAGGAATCGTGAAGGAAGGTAGCTGAAAAGCTCCGTTAAGTGGCTGTTAATTTATAACAAATCTTGGGAAACAGGGGAAATTCCAGAAGATTGGAAGGCTGCCAACTGTATTTCCGATATTTAAAAAAGATAAAAGGGATGTCCCGGGCAACTGAAGGCTGGTTTAGCTTGACGTCAGTCCAGGGCAAAATAGCAGAACAGCTATTTCAGGATCTGTCGAGAGGGAACTTGGAGGCTAAAGGTATAGATAATTTCAGTAACAGTTGAAGACAGAGCTTGTCAAACCAACGGCTGGTTTTCTTCACTCTATCAGGATTTCAAGTCTGTGTGATAAAGACAACTGTTGATGTTGCCTGTAGGAGGCCAGACTAGGTGGTCCCACCTACCTTTTGGGTTTGTGAACCATAGGAGGAATGCCATGTGATTAGAACTCCCATGACAGAGTGTGCTAATTCAAACAGGAATGATCAAGCCGCTCTGTTTCCCTGGGACAAAGTGTGGCTTAGTTTGGGGCTTTGTGTGTTAATCTCCTATTTGGTTTGATTTGATGGCCTTTGCAGCTTTAAGTGTGTTGAGTACATTGTAGTTTTGGGGGGGGAGGAAGCAAAGAAACCAGACAAACTTCAAAAAGCTGTGTGAAAAGCTCAACAAATTATATAAGTATCCTCAAACAAAGATAAAATCCATGTTCTTCTTATAGCAGCCTTTGCAGCTTTAATCCCTCGTTCTTTACCATGGCAAAGAAGCTTTCATAAGCCCCTCTGGATCTTACAGGAGAAGGAAAACTCGTCTTTGCCTTCTGCTGTCTTTGCAGCCCTCTAAAAAGCTATAGATGTATGTGGTATGTTGGCTATACTTACCCCCAGAACCAGGACCCAAATGCTTCAAATCTTTCCCTTCTCTCTGGGCTCGTGCAGGCTGTCGTTGCACTCAGAATGCCCATTTGTCTCTTGCATCCTCTCCTTACCTCGGCTGGAGCCTGGTAGGTGCTGGCAGCAGAAGTAATTGCTTTCTCTGTGCCTTTCTTTGTGGGATGATTTATTGTCTACAACAGGAAAGGAAGTTTAGTTCCAGAGAAAAGGCCGGTCTGTGGATAAAGGGGCTCTAAATAGGAACCTAGGCATGTGCCAGACCCTTAGGGTGGTGGGAAGGCTCACAACTTCTGCTGAAACCTTTCAATAACGAAACAGCAATTCTCAGATCCGTGCAGGATCAAAACCACTATCAGAATGCCTTGGCGTAATTCAGGTTTCCCCTTGGCACTTGCTCTGGGAGTATCTAAATGGTCTTTTCAGTGACCTTCTGATCACCTGATAGTTATAAAAAAGTGTGAAAATTCTTTTTTGCATATGTTGATAGGCCTTCCAAGGTTCAGACCTGTAAATCTGTGGATCCTAATGCAGTAGTCTCTAGAGTTTATTTATGTATTAATTTATTTTTAGTAAAAATCTATGATTTAACCATAAGAAAACTTTTTTCCTTCAGTACATATACCATCAAAGGAGACTCTTATTGTTGGTATCCATTCAGTTATGGAAAACACTGCACAAGCAGATAGTGGCCCAGTCTCCAAGGAGAAGGCAAAGCCTATATTCTTTCCCAAGAGCAGAAGGTGCGAAGTTATACCCTATGAAATTCTGTCCCAGATTTAACCCAGTGACCTACTGCGTGCGTTCCTGCTCTTCACACATTAATCACATCCGACATGTTCCAAAGGACATGGCAGTTTGTGTCCCAAGGAAACACGAAGGATGTTCTGAACACCTGCTAGCTTGCAGCAAAGATGAAGTGCTTGCATTTTAGGGAAAGAAAAAAAAAACGAGAGCAGATTTTTCCCGTAGCAACTATGTAGTATGACAGGAGAAAATGAGCTTTGGTAGTTTTTGCAGCCTCTACAATTTGAGTAGAGTAAGATGCTAGAGGTGGTTTTGGCCATGTCCTCCTGTGCAGACAGAACCTCTTCTACCAGAGAGGCTGGAAAAGCAGTAATTAGTACAGCCTGAGAAGTGAGGAGAAAATTCACCAGGAATTTCTGAGAGAGAAGTTTTCTGTTTTCTTCTGGAGAAATTTTATGAAAAATGCTCATTTTAGAAACTCATTCCACTTTAAATTTTGATAGCCACCAAAAATTTCAAGTACAAAGCTCAGCGTTGAACTCTATGGGAGTTTTTAAAGGCTGGGCTTCCTTGAGAATAAATCATAAGGGAAATTAATAGCTTTTATTCAGATAACTTGTTGGCATAATGTTTCACAGGAAAAGACTGCTTAAAAGGAGGAGAACAGCACCATTGCCCATAACATGTAGCTTCCAAACACTAGTGGTATTGATCAATATCAGCCCGGCCTTTGTTTTCATACTCATATTAGCAAAAGAGTTTTCAAATAAAGAAACATATTCGATATTATCCCAATGTATTGTCATACAGGCAAGTGGCCTGGATACATGACCAAACATTTATGTTCCATCAATTTAATCATCTCAGATAGCATCAGAGTGGAAATTATAGGTACATGTAAATTATTTAAAGTTTAGGAAAAGGAGGAAAACCGTATCACTGTATCACTCCTCAACTAAAGCTCCAAAATACTCACTTAAAGCAAGGAAGGAAATACCTAAATCTTGTGAGTCCTTGCCAGAATCTCCAGCTTCCCATTTGTGTGGAGCGACCTTTTCAGAGATCTCATCAAGGTGGAGGGCAAGATAACAAATCTCCAGTTCATTTTTCCCTCTCTGATTATTAATCTGGCAATCCAGTTTACCCAAGAGTAACCCAGAAGGTTGTATCTGTTCCGCGAGGTCCTGAAGCCATTGACCACTTCAGAAAAACATAATATGTTGTTTGTTTTGCTTGGTGGTTTCCTGGCACTGTTTCAGTGTTGGGCATTCCCCATTCTGCTTTGAATAAGTTATTTTGAGTAGCAGACTTAGTTCCGGTACCCTTCACCATGGCCAGCTACTGTAAAGAGCAATGTGAAAGGTATGTGAAGAGACTTTACTGGGGAAGAGTTCTTGTGTTCTCACTTTCCATGCACATTTTCATATACTCAGATGAGTGGCTTTTGAGAAATGAGGATAGAGAACAGTTCTTCTATTGCTCCTTCTCTTTACCTACCTGGTTTATGTCTTCCCCCACCACTCTTTATATTTAAAGGACATTGAAAATGCATGTTAAACTAATCCTGTCTTACTTACCATAGGATACCAGGCAATATAATTATATATTTTTCCTGAGTCATAAAAAGATGAACATGTATATGTTGCTAGTCAGCCTATATAGAATGTATATGTCAATGCAAGTACCACGTGTAAACATTATTTGCATGTTAACTAAAATCCCTGAAGAATGCGAGCTATCTTTACCTTGTTCCCCTGGGTTGCTCTCTCAAAAAGCAATAACAACACAACCCTCTGAAGTCAAGAAATAGGTTTTATCTGTATGTGGAACATAAATCTGATAGGCCACTTCAAAGCGGTCTCCACTGGGAATCCCTGCCTCTGTATAGTACCAGGCTCTGAACAACCTGAAGCACAATTTCTTTAGAGTAGACACCTGGGGTTTAAATAAACATTCATCATGTAGGCCATGGGCATCCTGATACTAATTTAAAAAAAAAACAACCACAACAGCAAACAAAAAACCTGATGCTTCTGCTTGCTGCCAGTGATGTAGCTCATCAGGGTCCAGTTTGTGGCCCTTGAACCATGTGCAGCTCTTCAGCGAGTCAGAGGGTGCTCCCTGGACTGTGAATGCTTGATGTGTTGGAGCCATGTGGCCTCCTCAGCAATGTCAGTTCTTGCCTTTAGGAGAGTTACCAAATGTCTGTAGGGCCCTGCTGCCAGCCCAACCAGACCTGCTTCTGTGGTGGGGCTGTGGTTAGGGCTACAAAGATGATGAGGGGCCTGGAGCATCTCTCTTATGAGGAAAGGCTGAGGGACTTGGGTCTTTTTAGTCTGGAGAAGAGAAGACTGAGGGGGGATCTGATCAATGCTTATAAATACTTAAAGGGTGGTGTCAGGAGGTTGGGGCCAGTCTTTTTTCAGTGGTGCCCAGTGACAGGACAAGAGGAAATGGGCACAAACTTGAACGTAAGAATTTCCACCTGAACTTCTTGACTTTGAGGGTGGCAGAGCCCTGGAACAGGTTGCCCAGAGCGGTGGTGGAGTCTCCTTCTCTGGAGACATTTAGAACCTGCCTGGACGCGTTCCTGTACAACCTGCTCTGGGTGGACCTGCTTTGGGAGGGGGGGTTGGACTAGATGATCGCCAAAGGTCCCTTCCAACCCCATGTGATTCTGTGGTTAAGTCCTCTGTTGAGTTTGTCTTAACTATCCCCTTTCCCACTTAATGGTCCAACGAAGGTTTTCCTTTGAGGTAGTAGGGTTAGAAGCACCAGCCATGGTTATGAGCAGCAACACACGTCTACAGCTGCTGGCCAAGAATGCTCTGGCGCATCTTTTCCACTTGGTCATGTGTCATCTGCTTTACAGCAGAAGTTACTTGAACAATGTGAAAAGCTCGTTTCTGAAGACATTCCTGCTACCAGCCCTGGCACCCACAGTATGTTTGGCAGGAGGCAAGCTTGTGTAGCCTGGTGGCCCGCTAGTCTATTTTCAATTATCTGGGGTGCTCAGAGAAGAAGACATTAATATTGCTGAGGATGACATAGCAAATTACTACTGCTCCCTAACCTTTTTAAATTGCTAACACTGTTGTAATCTGTAATTACAGAAATCAGTGTGAGAATTGTGGCACAGTATAATTATCTTTCCTGATACTTTATTGCTGTATGAATTATTAATCAAAATCAGTCTTGTATAGTATTTGCAGCAACTAAGAAGAATAATGTATAATTAAATTTCATTATTTCTATTTTTGTGCTGGTGTTTTATGATGTTGTAATTGATAATTAATTGGTTAAAAATTCACACAATTCTTGGGAGTTTCATATGACTATGACTGCTCAGTGTTCAGCATTTATTAATTGAATAATGGGCTCACTGAAGAGACCTTTGTATATAGTCTTCTGTCATTACAGGGAGCTCTCAAAAATGGTGAATTAATCATTATGCCTTTCAATAGTTTCTTTTTAAAGGAAAGCACTGACAATATAATCATATCCTTTGTTGTTATAGCTATAATTGAGAGATCGTAATAACCAATTATAAGGATGGTCATTTTAGGAACTCTGAAGTGTCAGTTATTGATAAATTTCTTTAAAACTAAAGTGTTGATTACACAGAATGGATCTTTTCATAGGAAAAGATATCAGGAGATGGGGAAGGAAACCTGGAAAATTATTTTCCTCCCACTTGCCACTTATAAAAACAGTGCATGTTTATCCTTAAAAACTGTCAAGTCTGATGTGCTTTTGCTGCCATTTGTCAGAAGTACAAGATCCTCTCAACTTTTTCATTATTTTATCGTCGTTCTCCCACCATTTTTTCCAAGTAGCTTTTGCTAAAATGTTAGGGGGAAGAAAAATAATAGAAAACCTCAGAACAAAAGAGTGTTTTTTCACACTCTCTGCATCCTATTGAATAGAAATAGCCAGACGTTTACATGCCGGTCTGCAGTGCAGACTCTCCAGCTACCTCTGACCAAAGAGCCTTAGATGGCTCTTAGATGGTTCAAGCTGACCACTTTCAGTTATTCCTAAGTGTCTTTGTGTCTTTTTTTTTTTTTTTTTCTGGTAGTGGGGCTGATTGGAAGAATGTGAAATGGAACTAAAAATAACCTTAGTTCGGTATTGATCCTCTCTTAACACAATCAGGAGAAAACCAGGAGTCACCTTGTGCAGCAGGATATAATGCAAGCCCCAGCTTACACTTCCAAGCAAAATGTTGGTCTCTTCTCCCAAGTCACAGGCGATGGGACGAGAGGAAACGGCCTTAAGTTGCACCAGGGGAGGTTCAGATTAGATACTAGGAAAAATTTGTATAGTGAAAGGGTTTATAACCATTGGAATGGGCTGCCCAGGGAAGGGGCTGAGGCACCATCCCTGGAGGTATTTAAAAGATGGGTTGACATAGTGCTTAGTGACATGGTTTAGTGATGGCTTTTTATCAGTTACACTGATGATTGGACTAGATGATCTTAAAGGTCCCTTCCAACGTAGACAATTCTATGATTCTATGCAAACCTGTGGTTTGTTTTACACCAGGTCAGGTACTGTGATTCCTACATGAGAAATCACATGCTGTTACCTGTTGACTTCCGTACTAAAATGTAGCATTGCGGGCGTAATGAGGAGATAGCCATAAACCTTTAACCATGAAGTTGTTAGGAGTCCTCTGTGTGCAGCTGTAGATCTGGTGTCCTGCTTTCACCTCCCGGGATGCAAGCAACCTTCTGCTTCATGGGATGAGGTGGTGCCTTTAGGCCCCTTTTTCTCCCCATCCTTTTCCTCGCTGGTGATTTGCCGTGGGCAGGCTACAAAGACATTTCCACTGCAGTCTGTGCACTTTTTATGTGTTTGGCTTAACACCTAAGGGTTTCTTATGTCCCCAGACCCACCACTGCACTGGAGCCAGTGGGAGCGGGATTCCCTGGTGTCAGTGACACCCACCACATGAGTCGTCAGATGGGTGTTTTCTACTGCTTGCCCTCAACAGCCCGGTTCCACGTGCCTTCGGTGCCCGTTTGAGAGAGGTGATCATAGGACAGTGTGCCCATCATTGTCCCCTGGGGCTGGGGGCAGAGGCAGTAAGGGGTCTAGGAGGCACATGTGGAGGTGATAGATTTGGTGTTTTCACCTGTGTTGGCATCCATTAAACAATTAGCTTCTGAGACGGTGGTTAGTAGGTCAGGAAAGGATAATACAGGCACGTTCCTCTGCACCGGCACTTTGTTGTTGGCTGGTGTGCTGGAGCATGTAAATATTCACCCCATGTAAACTTGTGTCTTGAGAAATGCGGCCCTGGATATTTTTATTAGGTGTGATTAATCCTTTTACAACTCGGGTGAGTTCTTTGCCCAGTAACATGCAGCAGTGGTTAGTTTTGCATACAGTTTATTGCAGTGACTGTGAAATCTCTCAGGAAAAAACAAAACAAGCATCTTCCTATGAGTATGGAGTACAATTCCAGTTCATTTCTGTGGTTAGGCATTACAGCTCTTCTTTTTACAAATTTGTCTTCCTTCTTTTTCTTGGGTGTCCTCTCCAATTTGCAACACTAGAAACAATAAATAGCAGTGCCACTTTGGCCTTTTTATTTTGTATTATTTATATAGTAATAATTGAATTGTTTGTACATGTTGAGGAGGGCTTTTTCTCTTTCCTTGCCAATAATCTTTTTCGTTGTTTTCCTGAGGATTTCTTTTCTCCCTGTTTTAAGGTCAGTAATCAGATGCAGACACTGCACAACAGTGTACTACACCAGAAGTTACTAGAAAATATATCTCCTTATTACAATACTTCTCTCTCTCTAAAATCTGTCTCTAGGTGATGATAGTCTGTTGATCTGCAGTCTGTCTTTTCCATGAGAGACTCCAAACTGGAATTGAGATTCCAGGTCAATGAGTTCCTGTTTTAATGTTACGGTGGTCAAACTGCAGCAGAGATGGTCAAACTTTCCCAGAGATGTTGTGAGGGTCTCCATCCTTGAAGGTACTAAAAACCCAACTGGACATGGTCCCAAGCAGACATCAGTAGCTCATCCTGCTTTCAGCAGGGAGGTTGGACTAGTTGATATCCAGAGTTCCCCTCCAACCTCAACCATTCTATAAAATTATGGGTTTTCCTCTAATTGCTACTTTTGTGTAATAGAGTGCCCAGGATTCAGTGCGTCACCTTGTTAGTGTCTAAATCTTTTGTATTTTAAGTCTTTCTGAAATTCCCAACAATCCTTATTACCTTTGACGTTTGAACTGATTGTATCAGTATCAGTCTCCCTGACATGATCTTTGGACTTCTAGGTCACTAACCAGTGTAGGCTCCTCAGATAATTCATGTTGGAAAGGACCTCAGGAGGTTTCTACCACAACCTCTTGTTCAAAGCAGGTCAGCTCTGAGATCAGAGCAGGTTGCTCAGTGCTATATCCAGTCTAGTCTTGAAAACCTCCAAGGGTGGAGATGACACAACCTCTCCAGGCAACCTGTTCCTTGGTTTCTCCTTACGTCCAGTCTAAACCTCTGTTGTTTCAAATTGCTCCTGTTGTCTGGCTCCATCTTCTTGATGACCTCATTGCAGGAATGGCAGGCTGCTGTTAGGACCTTGGTATGCCCAGGCAGTGTCCCATCCATGTACTATTTGTGGCCAACCCTGCTTTACCTTCAGAGATCAGACAAGCTCTGGTGTCTTGCATGGTGTGACCATAGGTGGATGTGAGCCATTACTGCTGCTATTCCATTTCTGGAGGAATTTCACTGTTAACCTGCTGAAAATTGCCCCAGCATCCCTTCTCTGTTGAATATAATTTAGCCTAAGTGATTTCCAGTCTGATGCAACTTCTCACCTTATGACAACTGAGCTCTTCTAGCAGCCTTTTGTAAAGGTTTTGTCAAAGGATTTCTGAAAGTCAACACTAATTACACATACCAGTGTTCCTCACTGCTAATTTGACACACTTCAGGAATTCTAATAGACCCCGTCAGAGACATGACTTCCCCTCGCAGAAGCACTGCTGCTTTGTCACGATGATAATTTGCCTGGTTAAGTGCTCTGGGGCTCTGCCACGATCGAGTTCTACCTTTTCATGTAATTATCCCAGTTCTAATGCAGGACTTTCTGCTCTGCCATGATAAGATTTTTCTCTCCCTTAATGTTTCCCTTTAAAAACAACCACCATGTTGCCTGCCCCCTAGTCTTGAGGGAGGCAGGAGCCGGATTTTTACATGATAGGTAATGTATTTTTGGTAGCAGCTGAAGAGGTTTGTTCATGAGTTCCTGGAGAGTTTTGGGCGAGTGCCAGCCAGTGGAGACAACGTGCTGCAAACTGAAGTGATTCTGATCTTCCATGAGCAACTTTTTTGGTCTTCTGAGGTTTCCCGTGCCTCCTCAGTGCTGCCCATGCAGAAGGCCTCGGTGGGATCTCCCACCCGTTGCCGTGGAAGGACCGTGTAAGCAAAGTTCCAGTTCACTGCAGTTGCTGGCCTTTACCAGCAACTTTTCTTTTTTTTTTTTTTGGCAAGGTTTCAGTGGTGCTTTCCTTGCCCACAATAAATAGTTCATGCCAGTTTCTGGAAACTTCCGTTTCAAAGAGGCTTTTGCTGGCGGCGTGGTGACCTATATGCAAACAACTACACAGCATGTTCTTGTGAGCCAGAGAAAGGCTTGCTAAGACATTCTCTCCTCAGTTTGAAGAAATACCAAGTGTGTAACAATGATTTCCATGAAGAAGGTTCTGCAAACTCAGCATAGTACTGAATTCAGAAAAAAAAAAGATGGGGTTTGAATTAACACTGTATAAAAGACTTCAGCATGGCTTGCCTCAGAATTAATACTCGATCCCTGCTTTTCCAAGGGGAAAAAAAAAAAAAGTTGAATTCTGCTAATTTTCTTGCTACTACATGCCAAAGCCCTACGGTGACCTTTAATCTTTGCACTCTAAACCCTTTTCCCATGAAAATGAACAATATACTTCCCAGTGCGGGGTTTCGCCATCTCACTCCTCTCCTGCAGGATAAAGCCCTCTTTGGAGAGGAAACACCTCGTGCCTGGAGGTCATCCAGCCGATGGCAGGTCGTGGAAAAGGGAAGCCCGTAAATCACTTGTGTTGAAACATTAAAAGCTGATAAATAGGTGGTCCCGAGCCATAGCCCAGCCCCGGCTTCCCTCTGCGCAACGCGGGGCTCGGGGTGCTTCCTGGAGCGGCCGAGGGGAAGTCTGTGCAGGGCTGAGATTGCAGGGCATCCACGCGGGCTCTCGGCAGCTGCGGGAAGGGGCACGGCGCGGATCCGCTTTCGGGAAGCCGCTGGAGTCACCACGGTAGCCTTGGGACAGCATGTCCATGTAGGCAGCTGGGTGGAGGTCCTTTCTGGGGAGCTAGGGGTCTGCTGGAGCGGAGGGTGCGCTTTACAGCCCCAGCATCTCAATGCCACATCAGTCAGGTTTCCTAGCATTGGAAGGCAGGCTGGCTCGCTCACCGGCGGGGAAATACACCCTGGTATTTTCAGCACTTCAGAGGGCATGCAATGAATTTTTTAAAAAAATACACTTGATGAGAGCTGTAGTTTAAAAAGTGGGAAATTACTAATTAGTAACCAAGTAATTCAGGGTTTGATTCACACAAATTGCACTATTACTGTAGAAAAGGATTGCAATTTCAGGCAAATTTTTTTTGTTGTTTTTTTTTTTAAAAAGCACTGAAAATATAATTGATGTTCTGTTCGTTACCTGCCAGGTTTCAGGTTTCTTGTACATTTATTCATCATCTGAGACATTACAGGCATAAGACAAGTCTGGAAAAAAAGAAAAAAAATTGAACACTTTCCCCTTTGCATTGTCATTTCAACTCTCAGGTTTTCCCACTAGATTGTTCTTGTAAACTCTTGCATTTCATAGCACGCAAGAGTGACCACTTAGAACATCATTATAACGCTATCGTTAGCATCAGAGTTCAGTTACACAGAAAGATATGAGTGGGATGAGCTAAGTATCATTTTCTCTTTTACCTTACCGTAGTGCTAATAGAATGATTGCTGTCAATTCTTCTCGTTAGTCTCAATTTATGAGAAAAAAAAAGAATGAATTTTCTCATGATTAAGAAATCCATCTGGTAGCGTGAATAAACCCACAGTGTCTCTCCTCCTTACCTATGTGAAGATCAATAAGCAGATTTGTTTCTTCTCTCTAGATATGAAGTCAGTGAAGGGCTGGTGGGTACTGGGTTGGTTGGTTGGCTGGGTTTTTTCTGTTCACGTAGGCATTTCAGCTGGGTACTCAGAAGAATAGCTTGAGTCAGCAGCAAATACTAAAAATACCAGTAAAAGAGAAGCCGTAAGCAGTAAGCATCCCATTAAGAATTCCAGTAATATTGTAGTTTTGTAACGTTGGCAAAAACACCTATTTTGTAGAAACAGTCATCATGGCCACTAGCTTAAAAATACTCCTGTAAAGGTGGGAAGATGGAGCTATTTTTGAGAAGTCTAGTAAATACTTACAAGTACCTACTTGTACAAGTAGCAAGCAGGTCCTCTTAAGTCCATTTTTGTCTAGATTATCAGGATCTTGTGAACGATGCTGTAGGAAAATAGTACCCTGCTTTCAATGCATGGCAAGAGAAACAGTCTGAAGTCATGTTGGGTCTACATGTGTACCTGTATATTGCAGTAGCAGAAGAAAATGCTGCAAAGATCCATGTTAAAAAGTAGCAGAGGAAGAATTTTTCTTCCACTTTCTACATGTATTGGGTTTTCATGGCAAGGTTTTGGTAGAAGGGGCTACAGGGATGGCTTCTGTGAGAAGCAGCTAGAAGCTTTTCTCGTGTCCTGTAGAGCCAGTGCCAGTTGGCCCCAAGATGGACCCACCACTGGCCAACTCCAGGCCAATTGGCAACAGTGGTAGCGCCTCTGGGATAACATATTTAGGAAGGGGGACAAAAAAATCCAACTGTGCAACGGAGAGAGGAGTGAGAGTATGTGATGGTAATTGCTGAACGATCTCCCTGTCCTTATCTCCACCCACGAGCCTTTCGTTGTATTTTCTCTCCCCTGCCCAGCTGAGGAGGCCAGTGATAGAGCAGCTTTGGTGGGCACCTGGTGTCCAGCCAGGGTCAACCCACCACACTACAGCGGTCAGGTACTTGCAGTGCAGCAGTATTGTACCAAAATACCCCAGTCTGTCTTCCTCAGCCCTGAATGTGTTTGAATCTCTGAGAAGGTTATTGCTGTTTGGAAACATAATTCCTTAAAGTACTTGAAGTTTTTGTGTTTGCTTGACTTTCCTTTCGGCAGCAAATAGAGTACATACAAATAATCTTTTTTCCCATGTAAACGCTAGAATGAGTGTGTTTGGTTCATTTTGGGGTACATAGTGTATTCAGACACAGCATGGGCTTTTACAGTTTTGCACTCAGAGAAATTGAAATGCGAAAATAATGCAAAGTCTGGTGTTGGGCAGAAAGTTTTGCGTAAAATAAGAACTACTTCAATGTGTCCAAGCGCAAGGGGTTCATGCAGTGCAGGATGTTGGAAGAGACCTACCATCACCACTACAAGTCCAATCTGTGGATTCAAAGGTGATGACAGTTGCAGAAAGTTCTTCTGAAGCCACTAAACATCTTTCTCTCCCCCTTAAGGCTTAAAATCACTCTAATTGTGATTGAGGCATGAGGTCGCTGTAGTTAGAGGCTTGTCTCCATGGGGTACAGTTCCACCTTACCTCTCACTTGAGACAAGGTCTTCGGTGTAGACATGCAGTGCTGCCCATCTGCTGAAGAATAGGCTGGGGTTTTGGGGGTTTTTTCCCTTAATCTGAAAATAACAGAAGCAAGCACAAAGCCCTTTTTTCACTATTAGAAGACGCGACAGTCACTCTTGCATTTTTTGCTAAAATATTCTAAAATTTCCCACGTCTCCACATTATCGCCTCTACTAAATCGAAAATTGTAGATGCATAGTAGGTGGTTGAAGGAAAGCACTTTGCAGTCCTTCTAACCTCTATTTTGGTTTTGAGGGGGAAGCTGGGGGGGGGGTTAGGTAATCGAAGCGCGGCAGAGTGAAAGCTGATGGCAACATACGCCCTTCCCCATACCTTTCCCAAGCGACTTACTTGGATTTAAGAGTTAATGGGCTGCTTGGCCATGGTCACAGGTCACCCAGAAATGGGGCATCATCCTGCTGCACTGCGTTCTCACCTCCTTGTTTGTGTTTTCTTCCTCTCTTCTCCCCTGCAGGGTGTGAACGGCATGTCTGTGGATGAGAAGACTGACTCCCCCATGTATGTGTATGAGTCAACGGTGCACTGTACCAATATTCTCCTCTGCTTAAATGACCAGCGGAAGCAGGACATTCTCTGTGACGTGACGCTGATCGTGGAGGGGAAGGAGTTCCGCGCCCACCGGGCTGTGCTGGCTGCCTGCAGCGAGTACTTCTTGCAGGCCTTGGTAGGGCAGACGGAAAATGACCTGGTGGTCAGCCTGCCGGAAGAGGTACAGTATGTCACCATGCCCCCCGCCTTAAAAGTGAGCCCCCTCTATCTCCCATGGTGAGGAAGACCTCCACTGTCCACTAAGGTGGCCAAGGGGAGTGGTGTAGCACAGGTGTTGGTGCCTGCCCCGTTGCAGGTCTGGATGTGGTTTGTGTGTTTGGGTGGGTTCTGCACCAGTGAAGGATGGACATGTTCACGCCAACCTTCCTCACTGGTGATAACTCCTAACGGGTATGGCAGCAAAGCTCTAAGATGCTTCAGCTCACCTTTATCACCACCTCCGAAGGAGTCGTACCCAAATGTATAATTACCATAGCTTCGTTCAGGCGGTTATCAGGACCCTGTTATTCTTCTGCTCTTCCAGACAGGAAATTTGAAAGGGGTGATGTGGCTGCTGGGTGGCAGGTTATTGTTGAAAAGTCATGGGAGCTGTCACGTTTTTGGGAGTCTCATTGCTGTCCACTCTTCTCTGGCAGCTCGTACCCTCATACACCTCTTTGCCCTCTCCTGTACCTCATTCTGCCTTGCTTCTTCTCGCCTCCCCTCACAATGAGTTTGGGATTTAACTGCTTGGGGCCCCGTGTTTTCCACCGAGAAACCATGAACACGGTCTGTCAAAAAGCAGGGTTTTTCTCATGCAGCATGGCTCCCACAGCAGGAAGCCAAGGGACGTAGAAAATACCTACCTCACTGGAAAGTTTACTTTATTTTACCACAAAATCTCACTGGCTGGCTTCCACCCCCACTGTAATTTCCTCACAGGCGGTGACAGCACAGCTACTGTCGGGCACACCACTGGCTTTGCTGCCCACGGAGTGGAGACGTGTGCCTGCTGGCCAAGGCTGCCATCACCCACCGTCCCTCCACCGCCTGCCCGGCATCCCCAGCTGGGACTGGTGGTGCAAGGGGTGGTCCCATGGGCATGGGGCTAGTGGCTCAGTGGGAAGGTGCTCTGGCATAGAGAGGGTTTTTCACCATCATTTGCTTAACGCCCATGAAGCAGCATGGTGTGTTTTTAAACGGTGACAGGTCCCAACGTGTCACGCGCTGTTTTTCCCCCTCTGGTTTAGCTCTCCAGAGACTTCAGTGGCGTCGTGATATTGTCACGGCACAAGTTGGAAAGCATTAGAAGAAGTAGGTCACCGGCTGTGACTTCATGAGTCTTGACACTGAATATTACTCATGAAGAAATTTCAACCCAGACATTTTGCATAGGAGTTCAGAGATATCGCAGAGGATGCGCTAGGATGCACACTATGATTCTACAGTGTCCACTAATAATTTCCAGTGGAAGAATCGAGTCTCAGACAGTGTCGCATAGCTTTCACACCACGGAGCAAGGGTGGGAACAGAGAGATGACAAGACATGCCCAGGGGGTACACAGGTAGGAAGAGAGAGGAGAGTATCAGCACTCTTCTACAAAAAGCCTTGGTGAGACCTCCATGTACGATTCAGGTCCAGTTAGATAAAGAAAAACAATTGACATTCAAATAAGCATATACAAGAGGGACTGAGATGTTCAGAAGAAAGAACCTGGCCTAAAGGAGGACAAGACGAGACCATGGCAGGTTCATTCTGCTGTCGTGACAACTGCAACGTGCTGCAGCTCCATGTAGACAGAGGAGATGAAACAGCTGAGAGGAGGAGTTTCTCTTTAATACTAAAAGAGAGTGTTGACACAAACATTGACTGGTTTCCACTGGCTTTTTAGTAAAAGCAGATTGGAAATTTCTAGTGATTTTAGTAAATTTCTAGTAATTTCTAGTGATTTTAGTAAAAGCAGATTGGAAATTTCTAGCGGATTTCTAGTGACAGCAGCGGTGAGGTGCTGAGCCGCAGGGTAGTGGAGGGGTCACGATGTGTCTGCACCCCATGACCCAGTCCGATGTTCATATGAACACTAAAGATTTAAAACACAAAAGTTTGATACTGCATTAAAAATATTCCTCCAGACCAACCATAAACGATTTCTATTTAAGTGAATCCCCTTTGGATAAATGAAGTATTGGGGTTTTACATCTTAGAATATATCTCAATGAAAGATAAAAAGTGGGTGCTGTTGCGAAGTCCATGGTTTCGCAGAAGGAGTGAATCTAGTTCTTAAGGGTTTTCCCAGTACTCCGAAATCATCATGCTTCACTGAAGACCCCTCCACTGTTATTTTGCCCCATGCTTCAATTAGTTGCAGAGCACCAAGGCTTTAACTTTCTCATCCTGGAAAAGAGCCCTCTTGGCCTATTAAAAAAGATACCTACTTTTACCAGTGTCTCCTTGTACAGATCATTCCCATGTGCAAATTAATTGCTGATAACTCCACTGAATCTAGAGGAAAAAAAATAAAGCAAAAGTTGAAAGTTAGTGTCTTGAGAGTGCCTTTAGGCTTAGGGACAATTTACGTTGGCATGTAGTTGTTATAGAAAAACAGAGATTGAAAATAATTTTTAAATATAGTCTTCACAGTTCGAAACTTTTCCAGGGTGATGATCACTCGTAAATTAGCAAAGCTATTTTTAAGTCAACCATACAAGCATTGCATTTTGAATTCTGGTGTGGTTTGATAACTGCTAAAGTACGCAATTACGGAGAAAGGGCGTTGTTATTATTACCTCTGAGAGGTTTGATGTTGGAGCAGGATAAAGTTTTATATATGTTAAGCTTTTACACTCATGTAATGTTGGTGTGAGGGATCTTAACATCAAAAGAACTTATTTTTGATTATTCAAAGCAGTAAATCTGCCTCTGAAGTCTAAATTGCAGATTTTTTTATTTATTCATTTCGTAGCATGTTGGGGTCTTTTTGTTAATCTGGCATCCAGACATGGTTAACTGTTGTCTAGCTGAACAACGAACAGATGTTTTTTGCATTATTTCTTGTTTATATCCAATTACAAGTGAGAGCAGTCGTTACGATACGCCAGTCGTTTCAGTAGGGAGACGTTGTGCACGCAGAGAATTGGGACCAGTTGAACTTACAGCGGTTTTAAACCGCTGCAGAACTTTTGTGTTATACATTTCGGGTCAGTTCAAGCGTGACTTAATGTGGCTCAGTTCAAACCTTTCCCTAATCAACTTAAACCAAGTCAGTACGGCGCTAATTCTGCAGCACTGATTGAAGAGCTTCCATAAACCCTTTTGTGCTGGCCTCGGTAATTTGGTTTCGTACTACACCTTTTGTTAAAGCAACATATTTTAGTGTGTAGATAAGCTCTTGGAAAAAACAGCAAGGGCTAATAACGAGGGCTCAGAGGTGGCCATGGTGTGTGAACTACCAGCCCTCAGAGCAGGGTTAGAGGAATGGAGTATTTCAGATGCCTACAGCTGATCATAAAGGACCCCATTAGCTCTTAACTTCTGCGCTTTTCTCTTCATTTGCACATTTTGGTAAACAACTAGAACCTTGCCTGCTTTTCACCCAGGGTATTTTTCAGCAACTGTGCCCTTTTCCTCCAGCAGCTGCTGTTAAATGCAACCCAGAATTAATATTTTCCAAGAACTGAGTTTAAAGCTGTAAAGTTAGTCATTCACTCCATACCCCTAACTGTTGTTTTGTTTTATTTAATCACGAAAACTGGTCTTCCTTCCTTTAACAAGGCACTTAATTAAGCTTTTAATTCATGATAAGAAGTTAAATGGCACTTATGAGGCTTTTTTAATGGTTTCCACTTCCCATCCAGATTACAAAAAAAAGGTGTGATAGAGAGAGAGACACGGCTGTCAGCCAGGGGTATTGTAGGTCATGCCAATATTAGCTGGCAGCAGGCCATTATCCAATTAACATTGCTTCATCGCTGCAAGTAATAGCTCTCGAGTAGATGATTGAGTCATTCATGCTGTAGTGGTACTCTACTTTACTTGAGAAGGAGCCAGTGCTTCGTCGAATAGGCTTTTTATTCGCTCTTATTACCTGCCTGGCTTGGCTCATGGAGTCTCTGGGGGTAAGCTGAAAGGTGGGCGCCCGACAGAGGAGCATCATCTGTGCAAACACTTTCATTCACTTGGTTTTCTGAAAGAAGAGGTTGGAGTTAAATGGTGAAAAGACAGAAACAGCAACAACAAATAACGTGTGTGTGTGTGTCCCCCCAAAGTTGCATTAGATTCCTTCAGGGTAGAAATGAGATTCCCGACCTTGCTGGTGTTATTTTTGACTTTGGGCTGCACGTTTGAAAAAAACCTTCATCTGGTCATTCCGACCATGAGAGCACCAAGTGCCTCTCTCTCTGGTAAAGTTAAACACAATTCTTCCAAAGCAGTAGATCAAGCTTTCTCTAGCACTGGTCTGATACAGTCCTTTCTGTTATAAAGCCAACTTCTATAAACTGTTGTAAAGCTTTTCAACTAGCTTGGCTAGTTTTACCTGTAATCCTCAAATTTATTGAGTCTGTTTCAAAGAGTGGTTACTGGTGAGTTTTTTAGTGCGAGAAACGATCTGCTGGAAATGTTGCCTTCCAAAAGGATTGAACGGAGTTGTGTGCACCTTGCAAATGTTCCCAAGGGGCAAAGGGAAGCAGCATCTCATTTAGGAAGATGGCGTGTGTCCTGGTTTCAGCTGGGATGGAGTTAACTTTTTTCTAGCGGCTGGTGTAGTGTGGTGGTTTGGATTCGGGATGAGAAGCAGTGTGGATAGCACACTGGTGGTTTTGGTTGTTGCTTAGTTCTCAAGGCCTTTTCTGCTCCTTACACCACCCCGCCAGCAAGTAGAATGGGGATGCACAAGAAGTTGGGAGAAGACATGCGTCAGGACAGCTGACCCCAACTGACTGAAGGGCTATTCTTTACCATGTGACATCATGCTCAGTATATAAAGCTGGGGGAAGAAGAACGAATGGGGGGGGACGACATTTGGAGTGATAGTATTTTGTCTTCCCACATAGCCATTGCATGTTATGGAGCCCTGCTTTCCTGGAGATGACTGAACACCCACCTGCCCATGGGAATGCAGCTTTCTTGTTTGTTTATCCGCACAGCTCTTTCTTTGCTACTAAGAGAGTGATGTTCAAAGGTAGATGTTAGCATGCACCACAGGCTGAATTTCTCTGTGCTCTTACTGGTTACCGCTCCTCCATGGCTGTGGCAAAACCTGCCCTTTCCCCATGAGGTCTAAGTCCTACAAAACCCATCATCTGCTTCTTGCACCTAGGGAGTACTAGTACAGGTTGGGGGCTGACCTGCTAGAGAGCACCTCTGAGGAGAAAGACCTAGGAGTTCTGGTGGACAATAGGATGACCATGAGCCAAGAAGGCCAAGAATGGCAATGGCATCCTGGGGTGCATCAGGAAGAGTGTGACCAGCAGGTGGAGGGAGGTCATCTTCCCTCTCTGCTCTGCCCTGGTGAGGCCCCATCTGGAGCACTGTGTCCAGTTCTGGGCTCTCCAGTTCAAGAAGGACAGGGAACTGCTGGAGAGGGTACAACAGAGGGCTATGAAGATGATGAGGGTCCTGGAGCATCTCCCTTATGAGGAGAGGCTGAGGGACTTGGGTGTTTTTAGTCTGGAGAAGACTGAGGGGGATCTGATCAACACTTATAAATACTTAAAGGGTGTGTGTCAGGAGGATGGGGCCAGTCTTTTTTCAGTGGTGCCCAGGGACAGGACAAGAGGAAATGGACAGAAACTTGAACATAAGAAGCTCCATCTAAACATGAGGAGGAACTTCTTTCCTGTGAGGGTGGCAGAGCCCTGGCAGAGGCTGCCCAGAGCAGCGGTAGAGTCTCCATCTCTGGAGACACTCAAAACCCACCTGGATAAGTTCCTGTACAACCTGCTGTGGGTGGACCTGCTTTGGCAGGGTTGTTGGACTAGATGATCTCCAGAGGTCCCTTCCAACCCCATGTGATTCTGAGATTCTTGGGTTGAGGTAGGTTAACTCCCTCACCCTGTTAATCTTTGGGAGGAGAAGGGCAGGCCGGGAGCTGGGTTCAAGGCTGGCAGAAGGCGAGTGTGTTGGAAAGCAAAGACAAGCACCACCCTGGGTGGGACTGAGCCAGGCACCTAATGCTAGTACAGCTCCTAGCTGACAGGGAGGAGAAACACTGGCAGCTGCTAACCATCCATGCCAGCCCGCCAGCGTGGGGGGAAAATGCTGGGAATTAGCCAACAAAAGATGACTGCGATGAGGAGAAAATCAAAGGCAGGATGCAGGAGGTCAGCTATTACATACCCTGCTGGCTGAAGGCGATTGCTATTCCCTTTTATCTCTCTGGAAAGAAATTATGTTCTCTTACTTCGTGTCTTTCCTTTCTGTGTAGTGAAAGAAAGTGGGTATATGTATGAATATTATGTCTTTAAGGAATGTGGTGACTGAACCAGGAGGGCTCTGCACGGGTGCTTTGGGTGGAAGAGGAGATAAATGTGGCAAAGAGGAGCAGGAGGGCAAGGAGAAAATGTCTGCTGGGAAGTTTGTTTCCCAGCTGGGAGGGTGTTATTACACAGTAGGGAACAACGAAAGACCCTTTGGCACCCCAGAGATGTTATTAGGATTAGCTAAGGTTAGTTCTCAGAGAAGGCGAAGCATCGGTGTGGTTTTATTTTTACATGACTGTATCAGCCATTGATGTTCCTCACAGAAATAATTCTACTTTGGCTCAGGAGGTGGCAGTGACCTGAAAGCCTTCCCAAAAGCCACCCCCCTCCTTCATCCACAGAGCTGTTTGTAGAGGCAATAGGTTGTACCTACCAGACTTCGAGTAAAGTCAGACTTCAAACTCATTTATGCTTCAGCCTCTCCTCAGCAATGCCACTTTGCTGAGTCCATATGGGTGGAAGTTGGGTCTTTGGTTTCCTAAATTCCACCTAGGGAATGTGTTATTTGTCCTGCTGACACGGACCACACAGAAGGACGGCTGGAGGCTGCGGATCTGTAGTGAGAGTAAAATCGAGCATTCGGGTACTTTCTGAGGTCTTAATGTGACACGATACTAATTCAGGGAGATGCACGTTGTTTTCTGTGCGTCATTTACGTAGCACAGCCCAAAGGGCGTAGTTTGTGTCTAGCAGGAGAGCGATAAAACAGCAATGAGACCATCGTGATGTGATACGGAATTCCATCCGTGTCTCCCTGCAAAAGCTTCCAGCGCTGCTTGATTTTTCACACCTGGGATACCATGAGGAAACTGGCCACATACTTTTCATGCCACGTGGTGTGGCTTCCATTATTTTCTGATATTTTGGTAATTCTTCGACATTTTCAGGTGGGGAAAAAAGCGAAATACTTCTCTGTTGTGTTGCAGGGAGAGGTAGGCTTAAAAAAGCAAAACCAAAAGGTGTGCATATGTGCATGTTAAGAGGAGAAAGTCTTGCAATAACTCCTTTACCCTCCCTTTGGCAGTTTATTTATTTATTTATTTATTTATTTGAGTAAGCATATGACGATGCACTGTCAAAGGGAATATGGAGATGCATGTGCAGAATGAAATTCACCACTGCCGTAAGTGGACTGGGGTTCTGTTGCCTTCGTTAGGCTCCTGCCTGCCGCCACCGCTAAATTACTTATTGACTGTGATTGCACTGGCTATTGGAAAGGCAGTTTGCAGTGTGGAAACTTGCTCACTCAAACATGACAAACGTAATCTAAAATGTAAAAGATGTCCTGAAGAGTTAAGTCCTAGAGGTAGACTGTGCTAAGGGCATGAGCAGAAGCAATAAGCATGTATAACAGGAGGTGTATTTTGCTTTTTTTTTAAAAAATTTGGGTTGGTTTTTTTTTTGCTGTGTTTAAATACATATCTGGGCATGAATGAAAATGAGGGGGCTGAGCCATGACTGTGTGTTGTTCCTCAACACTGTGATCACTCTGGCCCCGTAGTCTGAAAGATCTCCTCATCTCACCCCTCCGCCCTTGATTCTCTTACCCCTTTGCTTTTTCTCCCTCTAAAAAAGCTTTGATTATTTTTATTTTTTTTTACTGCCAGAAAGCTCAGTGCCTGCTTTTTTCTAAGAGTCCAGAAATAGAGGCTGAGCATTTGCCATTTGAATAAACAGACAGGTAGGGCCCAGATAAGCCACCCCTCAGTTTCACCACACCAGAGACCACAACCCATAAGGTACTTTCTGATCCCACTACCGAGCTTTGCTTCGTTAGCGTTCCCAACACCCAAAGAGGATAAGGTTTTATTTCCATACAGGGCTCTCTGACAAGGATTCCCCGGTGAGTAATATCAGACTGGCTGTTTTTCTCAGCTACCAGTGAAATTGAGCATGTTATGGGGTGGAATATGGCATGTATTCAGATGATGCACTGCAGCAGTCAGCAAACATTAAGACTAGAAAGCATGGTTCAATTTGGAAGCGAAACAAGGTTTTAGGTGAGCTGAATCATACCAGGATTTGGGAATGAGATGCTCTTTGTGAATTTTACAAGCAGGCTGTAGGATTTTTAGAGGAACAAGTAGACACACTTTCTGTTACACGCACAACACAAGCTTTAAAGAGGGAAATGGCTGCTTTATTCCAGGATTTCTGTGCAGCGCTGAATTTTCATGTGTCCCACTGATGGGAGACCGCCAGCAAATACCTAGTTAGCACAGTCTACCACTACTAAAAGCTGTGTCCTTGGCCACCTTATTTATTTCAATAAATAAATAAATAGGAGCAGCTGTACTTGGTCAAACTACAGATCTGTCTAGCCCAGGATTGATTTCTTTTAAAAATTGGATTTAATTTCTCTGAAGGAGCTTGAGAGGAGGCTTGAGTAGGTGTTTAAAGACTTAAATGAAAAGAAAGTATAAGGCATATCCCTAAGAAGCGTGTTTTAATTTACTGGGAAAAGGTAATCATGAGAGCCACTGGCAGTTGTTTTGAAGCCAGATTAGAATCAACTGAAAAGTTTGGCATGTGATTTTAGCAACAAACTGCTCAAGGATGTGTGTGACTCCACATTGTTTTATAACTGTAAGACAAACGGCTTTGGGGAAGGATGAGCTTTAGACACTCCTTCACAAAGTTTGGTGCTCAATACAGATGTAGTTGAGTGAAATTTAAGATCCTAACATAACATAGATCAGATTGGCTAATAAACCATCGTGTCCTTAACTTTGTTTAATCTGACTTTATAAGAGCAGGTGGCATGAGAGCGTGCAGTTAAGTGTAACTATTTCCCCCACACAGAAACAGTTGAAATCTTTTCTAAATTTTTGGTTTGTATTTTTGGATTGTTCAGAAATGGATTGGTTTGGATTATTTTTGATTATCTGGATTACTGTTTTGGATAAATTTTTTTGGCTTAAAGTTGGCACGATACGTCTTTTGGGCCACTTAAGAGCCAGTGATGGACGCTTTAGAAGACTTTGTAGAGAAGAGAAGGTTAATTTGTAATCGAAATGGCACCAGGAGTTTCTTGCCGTGACCCGGGGACTGCTGCAGTTAAAATACCTGTAGCTGGGCTGAGAACGGCAGAAAGTAGCAGTATTAGCACTTTCAGTAAAACCAGTATATAAACAAGGTGTCACCAAACAGCTGGAATTGAGAGGTATCAGCTCCGAAGTTAAATAATGATAGCATAAAACCTTCAGCAGCAGATTTTTTGATGTCTCTTGTGCACCAATGAAATACTGTCATCACCTCTCTGCGAACGCTGGGGTGGAAGCTGATGTATCGGGTAGGAATTACAGCGCAGGTCTGTGCCTCAGTTAAATCACCTTGTGTAAACCACTCAGCTGTGTTTACCCCTCTCTAACGCTGAGCTTCACATTACCTCACTGGGAGGTGAACACTGACCCACAGCTGCTGGTCCCAGCGCAGCCCTCTCTATGTGAATCCAGAGCTTCCAGCTTCCCCAGCTGGAGTTTCAGTCTCATTTTCTTCCCTCCGTATCTTTGAAGCTTGCAGGAAGCACTGAGAGGATTTTTTGACTACTTGGACCATTTTTTAAGGTGGCTGGGGTAGGATGGAGCCCCTCCCTGCCTTATCTGGCCAGTTGGTCCTGGGTGATGGATGGTCTCTGCTCTGTGTCCTCTCCCTGTTCTTCCTGCGTCACCCCTGAGGTCCTGTGCGCTGCCATCGATAAGAGCTGCTGAGACTGCCACATCTAAGAGGAGAGTAGACTTGAAGGCATGGAGCAGATCAGAAAAAGCATGTGGATCACTACAAAGACTTCCAGTCCCTCACCAGGAGACAGGGGCACGTTGAGGATGCTTAGGTAGGAATTTTTGCCAAAGTGGCAAAGCTGTTGCAGACTCCAGTTCAAAAATAAATTCTCAATTTAAAAATAAAAATCTTGATGCTTAGAGCAAGATTTTAAAACTTTCCTGCTTTTCAGCATCCTGTTTATCCCGAACAATAGGCAGATCCCTTGCAAGACTTGATCTCTTCCGCTGAGAGCTAATCAGGCTTGGCAGATGGGAGTTGTGGGTACTGAGGACCCCAAAAATCGAGCAACCAGATTTGGTGGAGTATGTGCGTGGGTTTGCTGAGGTACCTGATCCACGTCATTCACTGCAGGAGGTCCTCATCATTTCAGAACAACACTTTAGAGAAAATGAAGGGTACAAACTTACTGTAAGGAGTGCAGGGAGGTTCGGCAGGTGTGTCCCAGGATGGATTCAGCGGAGGGGTTGCATTCTTGGTGTTTCCTCCTGTGGGGTCAGATGCCCTTCCCGAAGCCAGTGCTGAGGTGGGTTTGTCAGGGTAGTGAAATAGAAAGACCATCCAAATAAATGGACTGACCCAGAAACGGAGCTGAGCAATGCCAGTAGTTTAAAGGGGTGTGGGCATCCAGTCCATCCAATGCTTGTCATACCTGAAGTTTGCTTGCTTTGAGTTGTGATAGGGCTGAATTCCCTAGTCTGTGCAAATACCCCCTTATATTCCCAGAACGGATGGGGATACAGTCTGTGGTAGTGTTTCAAGGTAAAAAGATCAGATTTAAAGAAAAAAAAAATGGGCTATGCAAACTTTGCCCGTACAATTCTCAGTTTCAGGAAAAAATACTTCTGATGAAGTGGTCCAGGATTTTCGTCAGACTGTCAGCTAGGAAGCTAAGGCTGCATTTTTGGCTGTGTAAAGCTTTTGCTTGTGAGAAATGGAAATGTGTTGCGTTTTTTTATTTCCTTTGAAATTCAGACCTACAGTCCTCCATTTCAAGGGCCTGTGGCTAGTAAGAAACAAGTCTTAAACAGCTCTGAAAGCAAGGTATCTTTCCATCTCTGACCACACAGCAGTAGTACAACATGCCCAGCCACCTCTCTCCCCAGATACACAGGCAACCTTCAGAGAAAATTTCCCTGCCAGGGGATTCTCGGTCAAGTAAAAACAGAATAAGCTCAAGTTATTTCCTGTTTCTTTCAAAGGACAGGGTTGGAGCCAGAAAGCTTTCAAGACAGGAAAAAGCTGGGGAAAGACAAATCCTGACAACTTCCCTTCTGCTTCCCACAGAGGACTCGTGCTCATTTCTGCTTCCGTAAGGGGAAGCTGGGCTTGCGGTGGATGGGTCTCTCCAGCCATTCCATCTGCCTGTTGAATGAACTATTTTTTCACCTTATTTTTGTCTGACTGAAGATTTCCGTGTTCTTCCATGGACGGCTTTCTGCATATGGCGTTTTTGTCTGGACGTAAAGCCAAATCAAGCAGTTTCTGTCTATTCCTTGAACTTGTTAGTTTTCAGGAGACGGACACATCAAACATCTATACCATTTTCCAAGGAAATGAAGAATGAAGAGGTGTTCGTGACATATATAAGGATTAGAACTTTCTACAAAGAAACTTGTTCACATTTGCAGAGTCGTCATAGCATTCAGGAAGCAGAAAGAGTAGTTTTTAGTAGTGGCAGAAACCTTTAAATCAACAGTCCTTTTCTTCTTTCCCTGTGTTCAATGTTCTCAGATAAGGTTTTACTCTGAATTGTTTGGTGAGGTTACAGTCCAGTTCTGAAACTGGTTTTCTAAAGAGGAATCGCATAGCTAAAGCAGTGAGGGAATTTGTAGTCATTTCTTGTCACTGTGCTTTCTACCTCTTGGTTGAATAGTAAGGTGGTAGTAAAGACCTCTATAAATATTCTCTTTCAGGAATGGATGTTTTACTTTAACTAGGCTTTTCTTTTCCCCAATTGCTGTGATTGCAGGTGGAGGAAAAGAAAGGGTTAGATGTTGCATGTGGTCTTGAGAGACTTGAAAGGTGGGTTTGCTATTGTAAAGAGGGGAACAAATCAACATCGCTATAACTATTTGACCAAATTATTTCCCTTCTGATACTAAAATTTCTTAGAGCCAAGGATTTCATCAGGCCTTTTTGTAACTAATTGTCTGTGCTTTTTTTTTTTTAATTTAAGGGAAGGGAGAAAGTCATTCCATTTGCAGCTTGCAACCCTTGTCCGTCTGTCAGATGGATGTATATTTACAGGAGTTAATGAGTGCCTGTTTCTGATTTCTCCCCTTAGAACAAAGGTTACACCATCATTGGAAACCGCTTTGGAAAGCTTTTGGACCAGCTCGGTTTTGTGCGTGCGCACCATTTTTTGGTACCACGCCAAGCACCCTGTTGAGACTCTTAGTAGCGATGGAAGGAAGAGAAAGAGATTTTGAGGTTTGGAGATAAACCCTGTTCACATGGCTGAAACCACCTAAAACCTCCCCAGCAGTCTTGTGGAGAGGGGATGGAGAGCTGGGCTCTGTATTTTGTGCTCCTCTGTATTTTGTGCCCATCTCTGCTGGGGTAGGAAAGCTTCTGCTCTGAACACGGGGTCCTCCAGCACCAAACGCGGGAAGGACTTGAACTCTACTCGCTCTTGAGGAAAGCTGCCACCCCTGGGCAGGCTGGCAGCTCCTCACCCTCTTTATGCACGTAGTATTGGCACATAAATGCTCCTCTTGCTCAACCCTGTCAGCTGTATCGTATCGTTCTATTCTGGGGAAGGTGAGAGCAGTGCTGGAAATGCGGCTCCAAAAGGTGTCAGCTTTACTTCTTTTACCACCCCCACCCCCCCCCGAGTTAGTCCTCGCCTTAGGTTTGTATGGTAGCTACCACACAAGAGGGAAGCATCACTGTTTTTAAACCACGGGGAGCGATGAGAAATTCCGTGGCTGCTCCAGGGAACGTGTTTTTCGTTCGGTGTTTGTTTGTGCGGCCGACGAGCTCTCTCTCTACACCTCGGCAAGTGCTCTGTTTTGCCAGGGTTATTTAAAGGTCCCTGAGAAGCCTTTACGGCAAACGAAGTAACCTTGGCCAGACCCTGCATTTCACCCTGCCCTGCCCAACATTCCTGTAGTTCTTGCCATTTCCTGCCCCTTCCAACACGGCTGTGGCTTTGGACAGCCAGCGCCTTCTGCGTTTCCCAAACGAATTACGGTTTAAATGTCTCTATCTGTGAAGGTTTCGACTGTAGATTTCGGGGGCGGGGGAGCAAGGGGATTTTTGTTTTTCTGTGATTATGTGCTGGTTTGTGGCTCTGTTTTATTTCCTCTTTTCGTCCTCCTCCCCCTCTTGCCTTCTACCTGAGACGTTCAATGAAGTCTAACATAGCGATGAGTGTAGGCAGAGGCAGCACTTGGCCATGCCAGTTCCCCGGGGGCTTTAAACTGCTGGCTGCAATACTGCAAACAAATTCAGACCCTGGCTCGGCCAGCAGTTCCCCCCAGCTATCAGCCTGTTGGCTCTCCAGGCTTTATTTTACCTCCGCTATTGGGAGACTGCGGAGTCACAGCCGCTGTCTCATTGTTATGCACGGGTGGGAAATATTCCTGTACTTATTTGCATTCATTAGCTGTTGGTAGTTCCTCTGTTGAGGTCTCTAGCCTTGTTTTTACAGTGCTTTTGGCAGTGTTTCTGCACTTGGTGTGTGAATTTTTATGATCTGTTGCATGTTATTCATGCAATTTCCTGCCCTGTAATGGTATCAGTTTTCCAGACACAGAGGAATACAAACGAAAACCCAGGAGCCTGCATTAGCATAAAATGTCCCAGTTCTGTCAGTTTGATTAATTTGTCTCTTTGTCTCCACTCTATATGATAAGTGCTATTAATGGTTGCAACACTTCATATGTCAAAGTCTTTCTTCCTAATGACTTGAAAATGTGGTTTATTTCCCCCTTTTTTGTATTATTTTTCTCATTTAGCATTCCACTCAAGTATAGATTTATGCCATGCTCTTTCATTATCTTACTGGTTGCAGCACTGGAGTGATTACATATGGTGTAGGGTATGAGCAAAGATGCGATCCCAGGGGCAGCAGCTGCTGATGCAAGCTGAAAATAGATCCAGCGTATGCTCAGCACTTTTCCCAGAGGTCTTTTATTTATTAGGAACAGTCTTGGTACAGGACAGCTCGGACCCTCATTTAGCAAGATGACTTTTTGCCTTTCAAGAACAGCGCAATGACTTTGCTCTATTTTACTCACTGCTGTGTAATTTATTTATTTTTTCACTGTCTGCTATCGAAGCAGTGACTTTACCCAACATAAATTGTAATATAATCCTGATTTATAATGAAGTCAAGAAACGACAGGCTCCATTTGAAGTAATGGAACTTGACAGATCTAAGGTTTAAATTAAATAATCCTATTTGTAAGACAGCATTTTTACATGGTACACTGATTTAAAATGAATTTCAGTTCTTCTTCAGCGAATCCTTTACCATTCTCTCTTTTGCCTTCCATAGGGGCTTTTGGGGGAACAAAATTCATTTAGAGGGACCATGTTTGTCTTTGTAAAGCATGTGTGGAACAATATGTTGTTTTCATTCCCTTAGCAAAGTTGTTCTTGTAAATTGTTTCACAGAAGAACTCTTTAATTAAAGAGGGAAAAAAAAAATTAATGTAGGCGACTTATTCAGGGCAAGCCACGTCTACCCTGCTTTGGTGGCCAGAGCTGCTGAGAATGAGGAGAGGGAGGATGATGGAGGGAAAATAGTGAGGAAGGCTGGGACTCTTCTCTCCCAGGAGCGGAGATTCATCGTGTGGAGGGATGAAGTGGAGGGAGAAGATCACCTCCTCCGAGTTGTCCTCCCCCCTGCAGCTGGCAGGGAGGGATGCTTGGGGACGGTCACCCCTCTCCTGCCTCGTCACCTGCCTCGTCACCCCGCTTTTCATCTTCTCTCGCCGTCCTCCCGATGCAGGCAATGAGAGCCCCGAGCTGTGCACGTGGGAGGATGGTCCCGCCGTGGCTGGCTGCTCGGAGCTGGCAATACGAAGGAGGGGTTGGTGGAACAAAAGGCTTGTAGACAGGGAAAAGAGACCAGGCAAGGGAGCATGGGATGCTGGAGCAATGATGGAAAAGGGCACAGAAAAAGGGCGGTGGGATAAAAACCACAGGATTTTGCTGGCCCAGATTAAGGGAAGCTATTTTAGAAAATCCCTTCTTCTCTTTTCTCTCTCTCAGCCTTGCATTTTTCCCTTTCTTTCTGGTTGTATTTAGTTGCTGCTGTCCCTATCTGTTGTCTTTCTAATTTTCCTTGGTAACTGGGGGTACCATCCTGCATCGGGGCCATGAGAACAGGCTGCCTGGCCTGGATGTCTGCCCTGCAGTGAGCGGTTTCTGGCCCAGGTAGCTTAATTCTCCTCATTTTAATGAGCCCCACACTAATGAACAGCGAAGAAGACAAGATGACTGCCAAGGAGGGTGTTGCTCGTGTCGGGGGGCTGGAGCCCAGCCTGGGGACATGGGGCAAGAGGATCCTGCTCCTCTCTGCTGCTCTCCGGAGCTTTTTTTTCCCAGTGCTTGCAGGGAAGTGATATTGTCTATTAATTAGAAACCAAGCCCAAATTCCCCACTGCTGTCAGGAAATTACAGGGCTCCAGAGTATCTCTAGAGAATGTGAGGAAAAAGGCTCTCACAAAGCCAAAGCAGCATCCTTTGGAGGACCCACGCAGCAAACATGGGCATTGACACAGTGTGGGCCCTTTTGCTGCTTGTCTAGGGAGAAAAAAAGCATCAAGGCCCAAGAATAAAAGTCCATCAGAAGGTTTTAGAGTTGATCCCTCTCCCTCCTCCGGCAGACGTGTGCGTGGCGACGGGCACGGCTTTCTGTTCACTTGGAGTTAATGGGATTATACCTAGCGGGAAAGGAGGTGGGGTACACTGAATTCTGCAAACGCACAGCTTCAGCCTGCACTGCTTGATCTTTAGGAAAAAAAAAAAAGAGAAATAAAATAAAATAGCAAGAACCAATTCCAGGATGATTCAGTATGCAAATAAACTGTTTTTCATTACTCACGGTACACAAAAATGCGCTCTGGTGACTGAGGCAGCAGAATAACACTTCACTGTTCATTATTTTATCAGACACTTATAATTGTAGTTAATATTTTCTTAGTAGTGTCTCTGAGAGTTTATTTATACTGTTAATAATCTGAGCAGCTGTAATGATGCTGGCTGCCAGAGCTGTAGCCTTTTAAGAGCACTCTAGTGTGGCAATGATACGACGGTAATAGAAATCCAAGGAGAAAATGATCTTTTCAGAGCAGATGGGGCTAATTCACTCCCTTTCACACGCGTTCACGTTCTCTTGTCTCCTTCTCACACTACCATGCGTGGGCACGTGTGAGCGTATGTAAACACACACGCAGGCACAAATAGCTGTAAAGTCCAGACTTCCACCCTCCCAGGACAGGGAAGTCACACATTGAGCTGGAAATGCTGCCGTTTTTCTACCTGGAGAGTATTTCTAGGGACTCCTAGGACTACCCCTTGCGTTCTGAGAAGATCTTAAAAATCCTGCGTATGAAGCAGAAAGGGGGAAGTCAATTCCTTGGGGGCAGCCCGGAGCTGGTGGCAGGGTTGTGGCTGCTCTTGGGATGCTGCCGCCCGTCCTTCCCATCCTTCCCTGTGGGATGCTCCTGCTGAGCCCATCCTCCTCTAGGGACTAAAAGAGCCATTTACCTTTGCTCGCAGCAGACGTGAAATCTCAGCAAGAAGGCAAACGCCTCCCATTTTTTTTCCTGGTGGGATTTATGGAGCCTCGCTGACCTTTTGGGCCACCGCAGGAGGAGTGAACTGCTCCTCGTGGAGGACAGGAGGGGACCAACTTTGCCAGCTCAGCAATGGCTGGTTCTCCTCGCAAACCTGCTCTGCTGAGCCAGGCAGACGTCATGGATGAAACGTGAATGCCAAGCGGTGGAACAAAAGCCACTGTAATCCTCAGATCTGTTAGGAGCCATTCAAGAACAAAAACGAGGTGAAAGCAGAAAAATTGCGTGTCCGAATACTGGAAATCTAAAGGCAAAGTGGAGGAGGAGGGGAAGCAAAACTGGAACAAATACAACATTTGGCAGGTTTTGTTTCAAAAACGCAATGCCTGCAGGAAGCCAGGTTATTTATACAGGTTTTGTAATTGCCTGGTTACCCTGTGAAGCACAGTACTAAAGCCTTGGATGTGCAGTTCCTTCCACAGCCCAGCAAAACCGCCTCTGGACTGGAAATGTTTCGGTATTTGCTGGGATGTGCCCTCTGCTCCCCCGGCATAAGGATGCCGGTGATTTTACATGCTGTGCCGTGCCAGCCCACGGTCACGGGCAGCACTGGGAGCCCTGGCATCACCAGCCCCATGGAAACCACGGCAGAGCATCCATGAGCTGCATGGGATGTTGTCCGGCCCCATCTCCTGATCCTGCTCCTTCTGCAGCTCCTTTGTCTCCTGATTCAGTCCTCTTCCTCAGCCTTGTGTTTTCCTAGATCGTATCTGGCAGAGCCTGTTTCTCCCTCTCCTACGCTACTCAAACTATAATAGTAGGGCTTGTAGTGAGATGCCTTGCTGTGCAGTATTCCTTGTTTTTATAAAGTAATTACAGTGTATTTAATGCACTGTGTATTTAATACACTCTATTACGTAGTTTATTCATACAAATAAATTCTGCCGTGCTTAGGAAAGAGGAGTATTGGTGTAATTTATGGGTCTTTGTAATTTTTCTGCATTGTTGTGTTTGCTTGTGTATTCATTGCAGCTTTGGAAACTGAACTGCTCCTCTAAGCACCCTGTGAATTAGCAAATCTCTGCACGCATCCTCATTTTCTGCCTATTTTGATATTTCCTAATGTAACTTGGAGGCTTCTAGAGTTTTTCTTTGTGTTCTAGAAGTTCTTAAACTGCTTTTTCTTTTCCCTTTTTCTCCCCATTTTGGCTCATGATATGCACCTAAACAGATCTTTCACAGACTCTTCTCTCACAATTTATATTCTGTGAAAGTTTTCCCACTCCTTCCCTCCCCCCCCCTCACGACTTAACACTTTGTCTCCTTTTTTTTTTTTTTCCTTTTTTAATCTGGGGGTCAGTGTTTTCCTTTTGCAAAAATACGGGATTGATTTTAATTTTAAATTACAGTTGCACTTTAATTCTGATGATGCTTTTGGGTTAAAATCTGTTGGTTTCTGCCTGTTTCTTCCCCGACGGTTTCAGCATGGCTTGCACAGGCAGCCAAGGAGTGAAGGCAGCGTTTCTGCTGAGCCACCCTCCCATGTCATCCTTCGTTACTGCCTTCCAGGTTTCTTCAGGTGCAAGTTGCGTCAGAAAAACAAATGTATTGCAGACTGCCAAATATCACAGCTGTGTTTCCCTTTGCTTTATCTTCCTGTTCGTGCCTGGGTGTTTAAACTGCTAATTAGTGCCACTGGTTTTTATGTGTTTTTTGTTGCTTCAGTCATATCGTAACTGAGTTCTTCCTTTGGAGAAAAGGTTATTTGAAACATCGTCTCTAATTTTCTTTCTAACACCTCCACCCAGAACCTGACCTTAGCAGCCTGAAAGTTTTCCTCTCCGCATTTTCACCTATGCTTGCCTGAAAGTACTCTCTTGGCTGTATTTTTTAATTTGCTGTGTTCTCCAATTATGCCCTAGGCAGCCTCTAACATCAGCAACATACCCCAAACCACGTAATTAGGAAAAATTTGTCTCCTTCTGCTGAAGTTCATTAAGGTGTTTTCTCCAAACAGTGGCACTTCAGCTGTCCAATTTGTCCGTTCCTTCAGTTCGATGCAGAGTATTACAGACAGTATTCTCTTCATGGTTTAATAAGCTAGTCTTTGACTAGACATTAAGAAGTTCTTTCCTGTGAGGGTGGTGAGATATTGGAACAGGTTTCCCAGAGAAGCTGTGGCTGCCCCATCCCCGGAGGTGTTGAAGGCCAGGCTGGATGGAGCTTTGAGCAACCTGGTCTGGTGGGAGGTGTCCCTGCAGTTTTAGAAGTGTATTCCTCTAGGTTTGGAAAAGATGCCTCCTGTTTCTTGCACTGAAATGTGTCAGCAGCAAAGTATTGACACATATGCCTGGTGATTTCTACCTTCCTTCTCAAGAAACAGTGTATTTTCTGACAGTTGTGGCAAATTCAACAAATCAATTTCCTCTTAAAATTTGCAGGGATGGGAAGGATGCTGAAAGCACCCAGGGATACTGTCAGGATTTCCAAAAGTAAATTCTTCATTCTGATTTGAAACCAATCTCACTATTGAAAGGTCAAAAGAATTTCAGTTGGCCCTCAGTAATGCTGGGATGAAATAAAACTTGAGGCCGTGGATTAAAACAAGCATTTTAGTTGGATCGGAAATTGCTTTATTTTTACTTTTATTACTCTGAATTTATATTTTTTTATTTCTTATGCATCTTCTGATTCTCTCTCTCCAGTTGGTTCATCTGACATGACTGGGCTTAGGGGCAGGGTTTTTGAGAACTCCTCAATGTTGGGGCCGTTACCACAGAGAATTTGATTCGGAAAAACTCCCAAGTCTTTGGGTGGCTTCACTGTTGCTCTCCATCCCTAAGTCGTGTGCGGTTGAACGCTGACATAACCCATAAATCGGGCATCGATCCGCTGGCTGTTTACACCATCTTTGGGCTTGGCAATCAGTTCCGAGCTGCTCACCCCGCCGTCAGCGCTGACGCACTGCTCACGGGGCAATGGACACGGTTTGCAATTAATTGCTCCCCATCCTCGAGGTGGTTCTGGCATGAGCGACCTCTCCTCCCTCCCCCGTCTCGCCACCTGCCACCCGGGAGCATGGTGATGCTCTGCGGGCACTGAGGGATATTGGTCTCTCCCTCCCCTTTCAGACGAGGAGGGAAAAGGCCCTTTGAAGTGCTGCCCCCAGACGCGTTCGTTAAGCTGGAGAGGAGAAAATGAGAAGTCATCTGGTTTCCTCATTTGATTTGTAACTACTGTCACGTAGGCAGTCGGGGCTTCCAGCGTAAATTCATCGTCTGGCTTGAAAGGGGAGGGCTGAGGGGCTGCACCTGTGCTTTTTTTTATTCCGAAAGCATAAAATTGGAAGTCGGACAAGCACCTCCAATGGGGCATCTTTTGTAGAAGTACCATTAAAGGGAGTTAAGCGAGTCCTTGAAGCTCTCAGCCTGATGCCTCAAGAGGCTGTTGTGGAGTATGCACTGGAAAGGCATCGGGATGCTTTTTAGACTGGAGTTAGTGTAGCTTTGCAGGTGGAAACTTTTTCAGTGGGACTTTTTGCTAAAAAGAAAAACAAAATAATTAAAAAAATATTAGGTGAATCAACCTCTCAAAGAAAGGAGCTGAATGTCCGGGTTCTCCCTTCCCCTACGTGCGTTGGTGCCCAGGGGTGTCTTTAGCAGTGGTTGTGTGGTGGCCTCCCACCCCTGTGACGTGATGTGATGTGATGTAGGAGGTGCCAGACTTGGACTTCAGGTCACTCTTCTGCTCAAATATGTATGTGCTGCCAGAAGTGCCAGAATGTGAAACTAGGGCCAGCAGAGTAATGGCTTAATTAAAGAAAAGTGGATTTAGAGTGGAAACAAAGGCCACTCCTTGACAGTCTTCTCCATCAGCGACTTGTACGTTCCTCTCTTGGTTAAAAGCCCAGATAATGCAAATACCTGCATCTGATGCTTCTTACCCAAGTTGAATTTTAAAGAGCGATTCCTCATTTTAGCAGCTCCATGGCTTTATGAGCAGATAGGGAAAATACATCCATAAGCTGCCGGTGAGAGAACATTTAAACGTTGTTAAATTAAAAAGGGAGGAAAATGCAGTAAAGTACTGCCATGGCGTTGGCTTGTGAAAGTACTCGGCTGTTTATCATCTCTTGGTCAGACTTTTTCCTGCCTCCTGCCTGTTCCCACCCTATGTAAAATGATCACGGTGTCAAAACTGACTGTGTGCAGGCTTATTTTTTGCATATCGAGAGAAAAACGGGAACGTCTGATTTTGCACACGTGACTGACCTGTTCGAACCTGGTAATATAGTAAAATTTTTCGGACAGTTTTCCGAAACCAAATAAGCTCAAGCTGGGAAAAACAAGGGTCTGCCAGGCTCCGCTATCCCAAGTAAAAATAACTAAGTAAATAACTAGGAAGTCTCTTAACTCTTAATGGAATAACAGCTTTGGTGACTGATTTTGGTTATCAGATTATACGCTGAAAATAACTTCTGTGCTATACTTGCAATTGGCTGTAAAAGAAAAAGAATACAGTGTGGGCTAATTTTAGCAAATAAGATTAGAGTTAATATTTAATCCCAGAGACCTTCTTCAGGCTGCGGGGAAAAAAAAATAGCAGCAGTTAACTGTCACTAATCTTATCTCCTATTTCTAGCATGTGTTTGATTATGTAAGTTGTAGTGTTAGGAACATGCTGGCTGAGTGAGAAGTTAGTAGTTTGTTTGCTACATCCTTGGGCTTATTAGGCAAACTTCAGGGCTGAGGTGGTTTTAAAAGGTTTCCACACGTGCCTTTAGACTGCGGTAGCAACACTAAAACATTAACAAAATGGGTACCACCAGCAGGCAGTGTGCAAATAACGGATTGATTTGGGGTTCTGCAAGAAACAGTCACGTTTCTCCTATTTTTCTGTAAAATTGTTCCAAAGTAATGTTTAGTTTAGGATTTGATATTCAGCATGTGAGGTTTGATTCAATTTTCCTTTCTTCCTTCCCCACAAAATGGCTTAATAATTAAATCGATCTTTGGAGATTGGAGATGAGGGTTTTCTAACTGTTTTTAGGTGCCTGGTGATGAATTTAACCGGAAAATCAAAATAATAAAAATGTAATCCATAATCCTACAAGCAGCTTGCGTGCTTCTCAGAAAAGCCATCAGTGCTCCTATTGATTTCAACAAGACTGCTCAAATGCATAAAAGATAATAATCTGCACCTCTGCCGTTGGGTCAGGGCTTCTGCGTTCTCAGTGGGTCTGAAGCTCTGACCATCCAATTTACTCCCAATTCGATGGGATTTAGCAACTCATGTTCTGCAGATCTTATTGTATCCCCAGAGGGGAGGAGGGAGCTCTGCCCTCCCATGCCACCACCAAAGAGTGGAAACCACCACCACCACCACCAAAGAACCAAAGTTCTTTGACTGTGCCCCAGGTAGTCTTTATTCGAAAAGGAACAACTACACATTCATTTGCTGTTGAACTTGGATGCTGTTTTCTGGAAGGTCATTGGCACTGTACCCTCTTTAACACGGAAATTAGGGCTGGAAAAGCCTACCAAATTATCAAAGCCCACCTCACTGGAACAAGGTTGTGCTTTGTTAGTTTTGCTTTGCAGTACTCAGACATCAGGTATCCATCCTCTTCCCTGGAAAGCCTTCCAAGATGGCACTGAATTTGCTGTTAGGGTAAGAGGCAGGAAAAAATCCCTATGTTTTTCATTTCTTCCATTTCTTCTCGCTACAATCAGCAATAGCACCCCCCTAGCAAACTAGACAATTCTTCTCTGTTCTTGATGTTAGTATGCATCAGATTACTGTAAACATTCTCTTGCTCCATTTTAGATACTGCCTTGCCAAGTTTTACATTCCTTCATGTTTACAGTGATCTTTCCTTGCCCTTAATCACTTTTCCCCTCTTTAAATTGAACTCAGATTTTGCAGGGGTCGACCTTCCCCGCTCCAGATGCAGCTTTTTATACAGATGCCATTCGGAGCAGGGTTACCAGACATCCATGTTTCCCTTGGAAATAGCCTTTTTTTCCCTCCCCCCGAAGAAATACCGTCTGTGCAGAGTTGGAGAATTTTGTCTATTTGTCTGGGATTTTGAGACATCTGGAAGTCTGGGCAGCCAGCTAATGAGCATGCACTGATGAACTCTGCAGCGCACAGCGAGTCCAGCCCATCCACAGAAATGTCAGACCTCGGCGTGTGCTCTGAGGCCACGTCCCATGTGTTCGGAACAACGTGGAGGCCTCCGTGGCACGCTTGATGAGCCGTCATGGAGGAGACCCAACACAACACGGAGCCAGAGAGAGTTCACCCGCAGCGCTCTACCCCCCCGTGGCGCCTGCGGGTGTGCCTACAACTATGTTCAAAACAGAATTTCTGCCCTGGAAGTCCTTTACAAAAACGCCATATTAGAATCATAGAATCATAGAATGGTTAGAGTTGGAAGGGACCTTCAAGATCATCTAGTTCCAACCCCCCTGCCCTGGGCAGGGACACCTCCCACCAGACCAGGTTGCTCCAAGCCCCATCCAGC
>JAOTQQ010000023.1:80035553-80054003 GCA_026546715.1 Gallinago undulata
TCCAAGCCCCATCCAGCCTGGCCTTGAACCCCTCCAGGGATGGGGCAGCCACAGCTTCTCTGGGCAACCTGTTCCTGTGGGTGTCTCACCACTCTCACAGTAAAGAATTTCTTCCTAATATCTAATCTGAATCTTCCCTCTTCCAATTTAAAACCATTACCCCTTGTCCTGTTACTACGCTTCCTGGCAAAGAGTCCCTCTCTGACTCTCCTGTAGGCTTCCTTCAGGAGAAAATAGAATTTCTGCCCTAGAAGTCCTTTACAAAAATGCCACGTTCCTAACGTGGAAGTGAGCTAACCCTTCTCCAAATCTTAGAATAGTGTGTGCCCAGTACTAGATAAATGCTGTGCTAAAAACACTGTGTTTGCTGCCTTCTTTGTTGGCATTTCTCATTGCTGACTTTGTCTCAGCTTCTTGTCCTCCCATCTGACAGTGATCAATACTGTTTTCCTCGAATTTGCCGCTTTTTCATTAATGATATAATACCAACCAAAGAAGAAGGGAAGGCAGACAGTATAACGATGATACAACTTTTTCTCCAGAAAGAAGAAGCATTACCCGAAATGCGTTGAGGGAATATCATGAGAGGTGATGGAGGAAAATAAGGGAAGGAATATTTCCTCACGGGGAGGTTTTAAGTAGAGTCTGGCAATGATCTTCCAAAGGAAGTAGTGGAAGTCTGGTCACTTAAATCAATTAAAACTAGCCAGAGCATCGCACTCCGCAGGACTCCATAAGGAGAAAAGCAGTGTCGGACTAAACTAAAATAGATTTCACATGCTTATTTTCTGCAGGGCTGCTGTCTGTGTTTTGCCGGTAAATTCAATATGGCTAATGCTGATTAACAACTCTCTTGACGGTGATTGTATCACTGCATTATTTCCAGCCCGTTCCTCAGTATCATAAATTCTTGAGGGTATGGACGTACGAAACACACTCCCAGGCTTAGCTCGCTCAGTCTGGAAGGCAGGCGGCAGATAAAGGGCTGGAGAACGTTCTTCCACCTTAGCAGGGGTCAGGCTTGTTATTGCCACAGTGTGAATTGAGGTAGACCTCCATACTACGTGCTGTGCGTGGGGTACCTGTGGCAGCACGACAGAGGCAGGAGCTGCACATGGACCTCCAGTACTCGATCTCTTGGGTTGCTGTAGAGCAAAAAGATGTGTCAGATGGCTTAGGTAGGGCTGCAGTACCCATTTCCTCTGTGTACTAGCTGTGCGGAAGGGTTTTAATGCAGGCGAGACCAGCTGGGGCAAGACAAAATAAAACACAAGAGAAAATAAAATGATTCATCCTTAGACTTGGTGGGCTGTTTGGCATGTTTCAAGTGCACTGGAGAAGTCCTCTCCTGGCCTGCCTTGAAAGATAAGGGAAAGCAAGCCTCCAAGAAGCTGAGATCTTTGCTTTACTCCTCTTGTCTGTGTGGGCATGGTTTACATTTTCTCTGCCTGGTTTTCTTGTAGCCAGTCAATTCCATTTAAAGAACAGAAATGGGTAGAGATTCGAATAAGGCAAACGATTGAAGGGCAAGGAAGCAGTGGCTTGGTGAACGACAAGGTGGCCAGCAGAGGTTCTTACAAATTGACATGCCTACCTAAGAATTAATTTATAGGGAAAATAAGGTCTAAAAGCAAACAAATCTTGGACATATGGTATCTTATTTACAGTAGGGGAAAAAAGTAAACTGGGATTGTTGCTTGGGGTGTGTTTTACCCATCCAGCAAAGGCCTCTCTCACATGTAAATGGGGACTGTTATATCAGAGAAAAGATCTGTTTCCTTCTACAAGCACAGAGTATCTTGGTTTCACTAAGTGTTTTCACTGGGATGCATCAGTCAGGTCAAATCATCCCAGAAAGGCTGTCCTTGCCTCTTCCCACAGAAATGTGTGTGTGATGGTAACACACGCGGCTTCGAAGCCTTTTCTTTCCTGGAGTGTGGTGCTCATAGCCACGCTTCCAGCATCTCCACTCCATCCATCCTATCAGAAAGTATCAGACGTGGGTGTCCCCAGAGCTGGTGGGGCTGAGGCAGGGGACCCGCCGTGGAAGCCCAGTCAGTATTCAGAGAACTCCTGGTGGCAGAGATTGCGCTGCCTCTCACGCTTGGCAGCAAGCTTTGTGTCCATTTGTTACCAGAGTTATTGTTTGTGCAGTTTCAAGCGTTCACACTTGAGAGGTTCCTCCCTGAGGCCAATGACAAGTGCTGGGGGCTTGAAAATAAACTTTCACCCTCTGCCTCTGAAGGTTGGGAGAGCGAGGAAAGTTGTGTCACCGGGTGAGGTCTTGTAACCAAGTCAAGGTGCGTGTTTGACCGGCGTTTTCATCACCCTTCACTTGAGGCATCTGCTGGGCATCGTGGGGAGCCCACAGCGCAGTCTCGGGCTCTGCTTCTGATGCATCCAGGGCAGAACAGCTGGAACAGCTGTCTTGCTGCTGTCTGTTATCACAGGGGTTTATTGGGAGCGAAGACCTGAGTCAGCGCAGGAGACAGCCTTGCTGTGGGCTGGTGTGAGTCAGCCTGCTGATGGGTAGGTGAAACCCTCCATGGAAAACGATTTTAATTTGTTTTCCAGCCATTCCACCTAGTGGCCAAGTGACACAACTGCCAGGAGAGCTGAGTTTGTGCTCCGGAGTCCCTCCTCATCAAAAAGGGACCCAAAACAAAAACCCCAGAGGGTATTTATGGGTGCTCCTACAGACCTACGCCGCTGCGGAGCTCACAAGATGTGTAGGAATATGTACGCCCCCACACTGAAGATCTTATCAAAGAAGAACATCAGCCTGCGAGTAGCTCATTAATTTCTGGAGCAATTTTGTTAATCATGCTGCATAGATAAAATGCAGATAGGCCTTTAGTGAGCTGATAATCTAACAAATAGGCAGAAAGTGTAACACGGATAAAGCAGAGATGGGTTTAATAGCCAGCTGTAAATCCAGGCAATTCTGTACCAGAGGCGTATTGTAAAGCAGGAATGTGCAAGTGTTTAAGTATGTGCATGAAAACGTACTGTTTCTTAAAATAGCAGATACACCAGTAATATTCTGTATGGAAAAAGCTAGTGGGAGTCATTTTAGAGGTGTTTCAAAATATTTTTCTCTCCATCAAAGCCGCACTGGTTGTGGTATCTTCATAATCCAGCATTACAAGTGCAATCTATGAATAATAAAGGCTTGTTTCTGGAAGTCAGGATTTTCCATAAAAATCTGTGTGCTCTACCACTGGTCCCGAGGCAGTGTAGGGAATTTATAGGCTTTTCATTAGGATGAACCAAATTATGCACTCACATTTGTGCTTATCATGAATAAGACCGTCACAAATTCATTGCCTGATGTCTCACCGACCTCTTGAGAAGCTTCATGTTCAAGTGGCATTAATTCAATTGGAAGGGCAGGGAAAAGCAGTTCACCTTCAGGGTATCCCACATCTACTGGATAGGATACACATCTGAGAAGCTGGGAAGTATGAGTTTGAATCCCATCCCCACAGCCTGGGGAAGGGAACTGGTCTTCTACTTTCTGGGTCCTTCTTCTGATCTTTAGGCCATTTTACAAGAAGGAGACATACGAATATGGATTTATTTTCTGTTAGTTGTACCTTAGACTCACTAAAATCAGGAACAGTATGAGGAGAATAATCTCCATGGGATCTCTTTTCTCCAAAAAAGGTCCAAAAAGACCTGCACAGTCATTACGTACCTATTTATTCAGCAACGGCTTGCAAAAATCTGAGAAGAAAAAAAAAAAGGAACCAATTTGCTCTTGAAAGAGGCAGAAAGATATTTTCTGTTGAATTTTTCTGTAATACTAAATGTTTCCTTCCCAAAACACTTTTGGTATTTAAGGGGTATCTTAAGCTTGAAACCACTGTTCGCCAGAGCTTCCATCAGGGCAGAAGAATCATATTTGAATTGGTACTTTCAGAGTGGTGGGCTGCATCTCCCTTAGAATAACATCCATCCAAGAATTAGCAGCACCCACACCAGTCTGGTTTTTCAGTCTTCTCTTACAGCAGAGGCTCACTGTGTAGGTTTCAAGATACTTGGGAAAAACAATGCTCAGCTTAACCTGTACAATGACGTGCAGGAGAAACATAAAGGGAGCAGTGCTAGTCACTGGGTGTAGTGTCATTGCTGACCTGAGGGACACACAACTGGTACTGAGCAGTATTTCTTTCTGGACGCTAGATCTGTTGAGTGATCTAACTACACGATGAAGGGCTTGGGTTGATAGCAAGAGCTGATGGTAACGCTGGCAATTTCTCTCTCTTTTATTTTTTGCAGGTCACCGTCAGGGGATTTGGTCCATTGTTACAGTTTGCCTACACTGCGAAGCTGTTACTCAGCAGGGAGAACATCCAGGAGGTCATCCACTGCGCTGAATTCCTGCGCATGCACAACCTGGAGGACTCCTGCTTCAGCTTCCTCCAGACGCAACTGCTGAACAACGAAGATGGCCTGTTCCTGTGCAAGAAAGATACCACCTGCCAGCGCATGCACGATGAGGAGAACTCGGATGGAGATGAGGAGGAGACGATGGAATCGGAGACGTCAAAAATATCTTGCCCAAGAGAGAGGATGCACCAAGAGCCCTTCAGTTTTGAAACCACTGTTGCTGGAGCAGACAAAGGCGAGGGGATGCTGCCTGACTCTGACATGCTGAGAGATAGCAAGGACAATTTGGACAAAGATGCAGTAACACGGTACCCTAGATACAAGAAATACCAGCTTGCTTGTACCAAGAATGTCTACAACACATCACACATCAGTACCTCAGGTTTTGCAAGCACATTCAGCGAAGAGAGCTCTGGAAATGGCCTCAAATCAGGACTTGCTATGGGGCAGATAAAAAGCGAGCCTCAGAATGAAGAGAACGATGAAGAAAGCATCACACTTTGCCTGTCTGGAGATGAACCTGACATCAGGGATAAAGAAGGGGATGTTGAAATGGACAGGAAGCAGCCAAGCCCCACTTGCGTCGACAGGCCAAAAAGTGGGTCCTCTCCTTCTTGCTTGCGGTCTTTCTTCAACAGAACAAAAAGCATAGATTTGGTTGGCTTCCCCAGCACTTCCCAGCAGCACTTTGGCAGGAGTCCAGCATGCCCTTTTGAAAAAGGGACAACTCAGGGTGACCACAAAACTGATTACATCCCTTTCACGGGGAACTACGGACAGTCCCATGCCATGCAGAAGGATGCTTCCAACTTCACAGTGGGATCACCGCTCAGGGGGCCCGGCTTTGAAACTCTCTGTAAGCAAGAAGGGGAACTGGACAGGAGGAGTGTTATATTCTCTTCAAACGCTTGTGACCAAGTAAACACTTCGGTGCATTCGTATTCTGGGGTGAGCAGCTTGGACAAAGACCTCACTGAGACTGTGCCAAAGGGTCTGTGGGCTGGCGGTAGCCAGTCTCTCCCCAGCTCCCAGACCTATTCGCACAGCGGGCTGACAGCTGATCACTTGCCAGGAAGGATGCGGCCGAACACCAGCTGTCCGGTGCCAATTAAAGTTTGCCCTCGCTCTCCTCCTTTGGAAACCAGAACCAGGACCTCCAGCTCGTGCTCTTCCTACTCGTACGCAGAGGACGGCAGCGGCGGCTCTCCCTGCAGCCTGCGTCTGTGCGAGCTCTCCTCTTCCCCTTGCTCCCAAGGCCCCCGATTCCTGGCGCCCGAGCACCAGGAGCCCGGCGTGGTGGGGGATGGATTGTACAACCCGGTCCGAGCCCAGATTAAATGTGAGCCATCCTATGGAACAAACTCCAGCGATGAGTCTGGGTCATTCTCAGAAGCAGACAGTGAATCATGTCCTGTGCAAGACAGAGGGCATGAGGTAGGGATTTAAGATAAGTACATATATCGTAGTCATTGTGACCCAATTAACCACTCCCTGGTTCTCTCGAGTGACTTGGCATTTCCCCAGCACTTTCTTTGTTTATAGAGGCAAAGAGTAACTTCTGTTTATTCCCTCGTCAGCCGAGCGTGCGGGGTTGAATTCACGTAAACAGGTCTGCTTGACCTCCCAGGCGTTTGGTGCTTATCAGAATTTGGGTATGGGGCAATAGCAAAGCGCCGAGTGATGACAGCAGGTCGATGTGCTTGTAGGAGCCTGCTAGCAGTGTCCTGGCCTCCTCCTCCCTCTCTCACCCACTGCACAAAGCACCAGTCCTCAGCCTTAGGTTGCCGAGGTGGTTCCAGCTCCGCTTGTTCCTGCTGCCTGGTGTGTTTGAGCAGCCTCCAGCCATGCTTTTGCTGGCACCCAGGGTCGGGCAGCCTGCACCCTGGGCCCTTGCTGCCTATGGCTCACAGCCGGAGCAGGGGAGGCAGACAGTGGGAGGAGAAAGAGGTGTGAAATGACTTGAGCAGTTGCATAGCTGGCCCCCCTTAGCTGCAGGAATGGTGCTCAAGTCGTCTTCCTTCTCTGGGTCTCTTACATGTGCAGGCAGAATCAAAGAATCACACAGAATCACCTGGGGTTGGAAGGGACTTCTGGAGATCATCTAGTCCAACCCCCCCGCCAGGCAATGGGCTTTGCCTTCTTTGAGTCACAGCTGAGGTCCCACTTTGTTTGGTGGCGAGTTTTAGCAGCTGTTGGTCTCAAATGGTCTCAAAGGGAAACTACCCTTCAATTTCCAGGACTGTTAGGAGAATGGCAGGGGGACGGTTGGGGACTGATGCCCCATCCCTGGAAGTGTTCAAGGCCAGGCTGGATGGGGCTTTGAGCAACCTGCTCTAGTAGGAGGTGTCGCTGCCCATGGCAGGGCTGTTGGAACTTGATGATCTTTGAGGTCCCTTACAACCCAAACTATTCTGTGATTCTGTGAATTATCATGCATTTCTCCATGAGAGGGAGAAGAAAGAGGACCCACTTCAAAATTAGAGATGGACTGGCTGGAGGTGCTGCGCTGATAACCAGCTAACTGTGATCAAATAGACTGTGTGAAGTCACTAGTTGGAGGGAAGACCTAAATCATGGAGGAGCGTTGTGGAGCCCAGAAACTGGGGGGAAAAATGATGTTTTCATGGAGTTTCATTATAAAAGTGCATGACTTGGAGAGCATCTGAGTGAAATCGTGTGTCTGGCTCCTCTAGAAACACTGAAATGCTCCTCTGAGAGCTTGTGCTTCAGCGTGGGGAGTAGCGAGTACAAGTTTGGGAGGTTCACATGCTGTGAGCACCAGGACAGAAACAATTGGGCTTAGTTGTAGGCTAGGGATGAAAAGAGTGAACTTTATTTTATCCCTCAGTCCTTATTCCAGCTCCATCCCAGGCTCTGGAAGACACCTTCCAGACAAAAGTGGACAATTCCTGTAGTTGGGTGGTTTTCTGCTTAGCTCTAAGGAAGAGCTGGGGAGCCTGTGGTGTCCTAATCCCTGTCATGCTCTATGTGTGTTTTTGAGAGGATGGTTCTTGCTTGTCCCTATTGTCCTGAGCTGGGAACAATGCAAAAGGGAGTCTCCTTGGAATACTGTGTGGGACACTCTACTTGGGACCTCATTTGAGATGCCCCAGAACCACTCTCTGCTTGGCAAAACCGAGGTTACTAGGAGAAGTCCTGCCTTTATGAGGGACGGAAGGGAGCAGGGAGTGGGAGCATCGGCTCCTCCACCCGCGTGTGCTGCTTGCTCAGCAAGGGCTAATGCACAGCGTGAGGCGGCGAAGAGGGCGGGAGGTTAGCCTTTTGAGGTTTGATGACTAATTAGCTGTCATAATTGGCTAATTGAGTGGAGACGCTACAGCAGGAACGAGCCCAGAAGAGTCAAACGAGAAGACGATAGGGGGTTGGTGGCGGTTTCCCGAAAAAAAGTGTGCGAATGCGTGCAGGAAAGGAGAGGACATTCACGAGAGGAGCAAGCCAGTGGGCTACAGGAGGTTGTCTGGACGTGCCGGTGGCAGCCAGATGTGTCTGACTCTAGGGCAAAGCTGGGAAGGGTTTGCTGCCCTCCAGGTTTTGCTGCTGGTTTCCTCCCTCCTGGGAAGATTTTCAGCGTTGTGCTGAGCAAGTTTTCTCCCTGGGACTGCTGAGCAGGTGCTTTTTTTTTTTTGTGCCTTTTTTTTTTTTTTTTTTTCCCCAGGGCATTTTGATGAGGACTGCTAGGCATTAAAAATGTGGTGAGGAAATTAATGCTCCATGAGGTTGGCTGCACTATCCTGAGCAAGCAGAAGGTGAACAGGTCACAGCGGTGCTTCGGCAGAGATTTTATCTGAAAAATGAACGGTAAAGATCGTTACCGATCCGAGAAAGGACCTTGCAGCCTCCTTAAACAAGGTTGTATTTATACAGCAATGTGGGCTGTGTATCCTGCGAGATCCGCTGCGGTGGGAGCCTCGGTGAAGGATGCGTTAAACCAGGCAGCAGAAAATATCTCGTGGCAGCAGGAAGTTCTCGTGTATGTCGTTCTACCTACTTCTAGCAGTTTGGCTGCTATTAAAACCGTGGGGTTTTAATATATTAAAATGGCAGCGGTCTGAAATGGGCTGCTTTCTGCCCTTTGCCTCCCCTTAAGCTGCCTGGGAATCTCTTACCCGTTCCCGAAATGGTCGGTTTGCCCTTGCTGTCCTGATAGCTTCCCAGACAGGTCCTTGCCCTCTGTCGTATCAGATGACACGGTGTTTGCTGGGTTTCTCTTCAAAAAGCCCCTGATAAGATAGCTGGGGGAGACACATCCATGTGCTCACCCTCCGTGCAGGCTCTCCTGCTGGTGGGGGGGGCCTTAGTTTGGGTGGGATGGCCTGATGGGAATGAGCCTGATGGACTCTGACCTTTGGTTATCTCACAGGGCTGCTCAGTTCACCTGGAATTTGGACCTTGTTGGTCCTGATTTGGGTTCCCCGAGTGCTGTTGGTGTGATAAATGTCAGACAACATCATTTGCCAGTGTATCGATCTTGTAAGAAGTAGGTGAAAGGTTTCTGCTCTCTGCTTTTTAGGGCACCCTGCTGTCCTGCAGATGGTTGCTATTGAGGAGCCCGTGCCCAGGTTGTTGGGTGCTAGGGCTTGGGTGCTAGGGTTTGGGTGAAGGTGACCCCACTTTGTGGTTGGCCTCACTGTCCCATAGAGGGGTGCTCACGGCAGTCACCAGTGTCCGAGGAGGTGGTGGTTCCCATAACACTCCTGGTAAATTCTCACCAGGACATCTTTGCCTTTCGTTTTCCTTCCTGTTGAGGGAACCACCCAGAGTCTTCTGAGATTGCCCTTTCTTAAGGCATCACGATGGAAGTGCCAAATGCAACATGGGGTGTCCCTCTGATATAGCATTGCAGGAACAGGACCATTATTTGATCTGCTGGGACTTTACAGAAACATTTAATAACAGTTCGTGTTGCTCTTTTCACCCAGCTCCCGCAGGCCCCCACAGGTTGTTAAAAATCAATTATTGGGTTATAATACTAGAGAGAAGATTTTCACTTGGTGCTTGCAGGCAGGTTCTGACAATCCTGCTTAAAATAGCAACAACAAAACAGTAAGCTCTGAAATAATGAATTGTTGAGAAGGAAGTAGTCTGTCAATCTGTTAACCTACTTAGGAACAGAAACTTCACACTACCTACTTTTCTTGCTACTCATTTTCTTCAGCAAGTATCTATGGGGTTTTTTTTTCTGCTAGAAAACTTGTAAAAAATATTGCACCGCTGAACTAGTTAAAAAGAAATCTCAGCTCAGTCTAATTTGATGAGTGAGTTTTCTTAGCAAAAAGAATAAACAAGAGTAGAAGGAGGTAAGAGGTGGAGTTTTCCAAGAACTATTACTATCTAGAGAATTGCATTCAATGTGTCTTTCATTTCTGTTTCAAAAGAATTTCCCACCTGGGTTAGTGACTCACTTTTCAAAGGAAATTTTCATGAAGGCAGAGCTAATGCAGTTGGACCGTTGAGGATATTGTAGGCATATAACCTCCAGTGAGAGTCCATAACCCGCCACGTTAAGTGACAGGCAGGCACCCTTTCTCTGCTTGCTGACGCTTAGCCAAGCCAGAGCCCCGGGAAAAGGGGATAAACCAAAGTTGCCATACCAGAAATCTGCCGGAGCTGGGCTGAATTATCTCAGCTAAGTCTTCCTCACTGCTTCACGTTTCTATTCAGTGAAGATTGTTACATAGAAAGAAGGACAAAGAAGGAAAAAGTATCCAGTGATGTGGAATCCATCGCTTCCCCAGGGAGATTATTATTCCAATGGCTGGTTGTTCTCATTGTGAAAAATTTTCCTCTTGTATCTGATGGGAATCTCCCCTGGAGTAACTTGTACCCATTACCCCTCATCTTTTCCACGACTCCTTGTAAAAAGAGAGTCTCCATCTTCTTTGTAGCCACCCTTTAAATATTAGAACATGGTGATAAGATGTCCCCTAAGCTTCCCATGTCCAATACATAATGAGTACTTTTTCTTAGGGATAAAATGTGAATCCTTTTAGTTACTGTGATGTTAACCTAGGCTTGGGAACCACCACTTGGCAGCTCAAGGAAAATTATGTTGAAATGTAGATATAAAGAAAGAGTGAAAAAGCTAATGTTACTCACGAGATGAGGAAATTCCCAACACTTGACATGTATATTTTAATGTGAGTGAATACGGGGCCTTGGTCCTTTCTTTATTCCAAAGAAAAAGAGAGGAGGGAGAGCAGCAGCAGCAGCAGCAGCAACCAGTTCAGTGTATGAGCGGCATGGCAGTAACTGGCACATGATCCAAGCTGGCACTAACGAGTGGAACTTGAAGGAATTAATTGGTTATATCTGGGCCTTTCATGTGCTGAGTCAATGGCTCTCCCTCTCTGTCTAGATCGCTGCCGGTACTTACCCACTCAAAGCATTGACATTTACACTGGCATCCTAATGCTGATACGGGGGGGAAAATTGCCACAAAATCATAAAGAAGTTTTCTTTTTCAGCAGGGTGGGTTGGCTGTCCTCTCGAGGTGCCTCAGCCAGAGCCAGGGGCAACAGAGGCTGCAGCGGTGGTGGAAAGTGCTGGTTTGTTTGTTGTGTGGTGGAAACAGAGCCTCTGCTGTTGGTGTGACAATGCAGGGCAGGAGTAATCGTGCTGATGGAGGGAGGATTTTGGAGTTCTGTGAGGTTAACTTTGGCTGGAGTAACTCCTGGGAAGAGTAGGGATCCCACTTACGTTTCTAATTTGAAATAGACCAAACCAAGGAGCACAGAGTCATTTCCTGTATAAAATCCATAGTTATTAAAAAAAAAGTTTACGAGAAAACGTACTTGCTGGGCTTTTCTCACACATCTTAGAAAAGATTGACCATCCTTTTTTCAGGCACCTCAGGAAAGGTTTCTCTCACCCACCTTAGGTACTGTGATATGCAGCATCCTCCCTATGCCTCATCTCCTCTCCCTCTGCAGCCATAAGGAAGGAAGAGCCATGTGGAAAGCGTTGCCATCCAAAGACCTCTCTGTCCTAGATGCCACCAGCAGGGGACCTGGGTGCTAGCTAGCCCCAGCCCCTCATTTCAGAGGGCTCTGGGTGGGTCAGATGAATCCCTTTCATGGCACAGTCATGAGCTCTTACAAATTTTGAGAGCTTTGATAAATAACACAAGTGAGAGCCTTGCCCTGTGCCGATGTAAAACACCATGAGGCTCTCCCTGCAGTGATGCCCTGCCGCGGTTACTCACCGTGTCCATGCCAAAGGCTTGGTGGGTTGGTTTGCTTGGGTTTGGTTTGTTGCTTTTTTTCAGTTGACAGCTAATTGCTGAGAGGGAGGGAGACAGGCAATAAAAATGCTGTGAGTGGTAAAGGAAATAAGTCTGACTCACTTCCACTCTCCCTTTCACGATTTTAATCCTGCCCAGTGCTGCCTGTGACAAGAGTGGGATTATGCTGGGTTTACTGATAGCAGTCTCTGGCCTGCTGTGTAGATGGCTCTATTTTCAATCTGTTTTGATGGGTTTTTTTTTATGAATCTGTTTCTATTTATATTCCCATTTCCCTTCAGCAGCTTCTACCTGACAGATTTAAGTGGCTTCCCTTCCATTCCCATTCCAGCTGCAAGCACATCTCCTCCTTGCAAATAAATATGTTTGGAAAGGGAGAGGGGGGGAGAAATAAAGTTAACATTGCTTTCCGCTTTGGACTTAAGAAAATAAGGAGAAGCTGGGAATGTGAAAGGGCTGTTTTTGCAGTGAAACTGTCGTGTCATTCAGAGGAAAGCAGAGGCTGTTTTCATTTTCAGAGCCCGGTTGAAGCTTGGGAGAAAAGCGGGTGACACGGAGTTTATGTTGACCGGCCAAAGGCTAGGGAGGGGAAACCAAACAGGTTTCATGTCACTAGTTAGCAGGCAGTAAACAAGGCAGTCCACATCACCGTGCCTAAGGTCAGCCTTTGTGTGTACAAGGAGGACTCGGGGGGGGGGGGGGGGAGGTGGGGGGGGATTGGGGCAGGGTTTGGTGTTTCTGGCTGGTTTAAATTGGCCTGTCAAGTAGTGTGTTACGAAGCAGTGCCCGGACACGTGGGGCAGAGGGGCAATGTTCAGGGCGTGAAACCATCTGAAAGGATGCAGGGGGTGTTTGCGCTGAATTCCAGGTAGCTTTGGAGATGCACAGATCAGTGGTAGAAGAGCACAAGGAAACAAAGCTCATAAAGAAGGGGAGGAGGTGGTTACCAGCAGGTCTGGGTGCCTGGCCAGGGTTTGTGACTGTCAGTGCCACAGGCCACCACCGTGTGTTTGTGTACGTGTCCTTAGCAAACTGCTCTGCATAAACAAACTCAGCTCGCTGAGGAACATAACATTTCTAATCTGTGCTGTTATTTTCTCCAAATAATTAAAGTGCACCATTGAAAACGATAACCACGTTTTAAATATCAAAGGAACCCTTTCAAGCCATGTCTTTTGCTTGGCTGGAGCAATTTAAGTCGTACATTCTTTGGTAGCCTGCATGCAGAATAGTCTCCTTGTTTGAGAGGTTGGGTTGTACCAAATGGGGACAGAAATGTAAATATTTACTGCCATCTTTTGGGCAAAGTGGGTATGACTCAAAAACAGGAAAGGGGTCGGTTGAGTTGTTCAGCTGTCATCTCCTTCAGCTTTGTCAACTGATTCTTATTTGACTACCAAACACAGCAGTCCACCGAGGAACTTTATCTTTTGATGGATGTGTTATTGGTCTCAAACAAGTGAAGCAAGATAGCAAGGAGAGGTGCTCACTTTGAGCAAGCTGATAGGTTTGGGAGAAAAAAACTAAGAGAAGTCTTTGAGCACATCCAACATTCTCCAGGTTCTGCGACAGTGTGTGTTCGTTGCTCCACGCTGTCAGGAGCTTTGTGTTTTGCTTTGCTTTGATGGACGATCAGTAGGAGTTGGAGAGATGGTTGGAATTTGTGAAGTCAGAGCTACTGTCGCATGGCCTACAGTCAAAATGGGATGGCAGTGGCCCAAAGGAAAAGTGTTTTACTGCAAGTAACAGTTTAGACTGTTTGGGGTTTTTTTTCAAGAAACGCATTTCAATCTACAAAAATATTGGAATGTCAGCCAATATGGTTTCATTTCAAAGTGCATATATTTTAGCAGGGCAGGATATGTTGCATCACACTCCTTCTGACCCTTCCTTCTTATATGGTGTACTGCTCAGTTGAAATGCTGATTAGGCAACCTTTCCTAATTGCGATATGGTATTTTTCATCCACTTGAGGTGCCAGGTTGCATTTTTAACCTCACACCTAATCAAACTTCCAGTCCTGCAGGCTGTGCAGAGGCAGGTTTCCTGCTGCGGTAATAGCCCGTTCCTTGAAATTAGTTTGAAATTAATAGCAGTGACGTACTTCACTGTTTCCAAAAGGCCACGTCTCTTAGTGGATGGAGCCTTCTTTTAACACAAGATCTGTTATTGGAGCTTTTTAGAAAGATTACATTTTTACTTGGGATTCACTTATATTGCTGATTTCAGTACAATTATCCTCTGATTCTTACCAGCTGGACCTCCACAGTGTTCCACAAGGGAGTGTTAAAAACTTGCTCAATGTAAAACTTGATGAGTTGTTTGTGTAGGGGGCGGCAGCGTAGCTGATGGCCCTTCCGCTCTCTGTTGCTCCGCTTGCATTCAGCGAGCAAAATATGACTCTCTGCTCTTGTCTCGTATTTGTTTGTTTTAGGTGAAACTTCCTTTTCCTGTTGATCAAATCACGGATCTTCCAAGGAATGATTTCCAGATGATGATAAAGATGCACAAGCTAACCTCAGAGCAGCTCGAGTTCATCCATGACGTCCGCCGGCGCAGCAAGAACCGAATTGCAGCTCAGCGCTGCCGCAAGAGGAAACTGGACTGTATTCAGAACCTGGAATGTGAAATCCGCAAGTTGGTGAGTTCTGCTCTCTCGCCGCGGCCCCTCTCGCCCTCCTGCCACAGCTCGCAGGGCACCACCAGCCATTCCTCTCCAGAGCTTGGTGGGTTCGGTCAGTTTATGTGGAAGTAAGCAGAGTTTGCACCAGGATGCAAATTCAATATACAGAAATCTTAATATGTGTGTGGCTATAATATATATGGAAACCATGAAATTCCAGTGGAATGAGGCCTAGATACCTCTTCATTTTGATCTCTCAAGAGCAGATTGTTGAGTTGGAAGAGGAGGGAAGCCTGTACCTCAGCTCCCTTCTTGCAGTTTAACCTACCCCCAGTACTTACACAATCCACAAAGGCATTTCCTCTTCTGAGCCCTCTTTCCGTGACTAACTACCGTAACAACCTGTTAGTCAGGGATTCGTGGAATCCTTGAAAGTATGAAGAGGCCTTCAGAGGTTTTCTGGTCCAAACAGGTGTGACACAGTGGTGTGACAGGGCCAGCTTAATCTCTACACAGACATTTTCTTTCTCTTTGGTGTGCTAGAAGGCATTACAGCGTTTTCAAGACATTTCAGCTCCTTATGCCTTTTCTTCATCTCTTTCATTCACTGAGCAAATGGCAGAAGTGGCAAGGGAAGTGAAAAGCCAGGAATGCAAACGTGCAGACAAGTGGTCAACCCTTGGTGTAGGCCAGTGAGGGTATGTTCCTCCTTTCTCCTGCTGTCTTCTTCCATCTAACGCTCCTAGTGTGCTGTGGACTGAAATCATCATGGGATGATTCGAGGACCATCTAACACAAAAGGCCTGTTCCCACTCCAGAGCTTCACTGGCCTTCATGTCCCATGCACCGGGTTCAGGTGGCAACTGTTGGTTTGCCCCATCCCTCCTTGACGTGTGTCTCCAGCAGTAGTCTGCTGAAGAGAGGAGAGCAAAGCGTGCCCTGCTCAGTGGCCAGAGCACGTCTGGGGATGAGTTTCCTGTGTCCAAAGTGCTGCCACATTTGATCCAAAGGAGTGACTGGAGCGAGGCTAAATGGCTGCTGAAGAAATTCCTCTCTCTTTCAGTCAGGGGACGGACACCTCAGGTGCGGTTTGGGTGGACACAGATGTCTACACTACAGACACCTGCACTGGAGCTAGTTGTCCTGGTTTCCTTTATAGTCACTGACAAGAAATAGATACCTGTCGAGTCTTACTTGTCTCATCCTGCAGCAGAGGAGGTGACGTACAGCCCAGAAGTGCCTGTTCCTCTCCATCACTAAACAAGATCACCTGGAGAGCCATGTCAGATGCAGACATCTTAGCTATAGGCACCTTATCTGAAAAAGCTCCCCTCCTTTGTGACAGTGCCCCTGTGGTCTGAAGGCCCTGCTCCTCTTCTTCTGCCATCCTTTGCCCATTGAGAAAGCAAGATGGTACACAGCCAAAAAAAAAGGCTTGAGACCAGGGTCATAGAGGAAGACATATCTGCAGGGTGTCACTCAGTGGGAGAAGCGCAACACTGGAACTTCAAAAGGGGTTAGCACCCCCTCATTTGTTTAAAAGTCCTAAAAGCTTCCTGAGATGTCAAAAATAATGTAGTAGTCCCCGTTCAGCTGTTAGGAGAGGTGTGGGTGTGCAGCGTGCAGGACGGGGCACTTTAATTTCATTATGCTCCATTGATTTAGGAGTTCAGCGTTATACCTAGCCTTTGAATATCCAAGGGTTTGAGTGATAATTCGTTCACAGAGATAAAACAAAAGGAGCTGAAGTTGTTTTCCTTACTAAGATCTCTGTGTACCCGGCTTCCATTAAAACTAAAGGTTATTTGGAGGCTTTGAGTTAAATGTCCACGGTCAGTTGTAGGTTGAACTCGGTGGGTCTGGGGAGCGGGGTACTTCTTGTTCTTGTCGTAACAAGTTGTGCGTTGAAAGTGGCCTTTAGACTTTGTTGTGCTTCATTCTCCTCCCAAGCCGTGGCAAACGTAGCGTGAAAGAGGCAGAGATCTGTTGGAAGCAGCTGAGTTACCGTCACCTCAGCAAGGGCAGAAAGCCGCATGGCTTTGGGTTATTCACTTGCTGCCTGTGCCTGTCTGCTTCCCGTCTGTACCCGGGAGGTGACGCTGACCCCACAAGCTGGTTGGGAGGCTGAAGTCATCAAGGCTTGTGAAACCTTTGGATGCCGTGCTGCTGAAACCCTGGGGGAATAAAAAAGGAAAAAAAAAAAAAAAAAAGAAATGAAAATCAAAACATTGTTGAGAGTAGTGCTCCACTAATGCAAAACAAACAAAACATCAAAGATAAACAAAATAGTGAGCAATGTGCTTACTGCACCGTAATCCTCCACAGTAGGTGTGGGGTGAGCCAGAGGTTCTGCAGGGTGAAAAAGCAGCTCCTCATCCAGGTTGTCAGGAGAAGCAGATCCAGTCTTGGCTGCACATGCCCATCCCTCTACTCTGAGCCAACGATGGGGAGGCGTGCATGTCTCTCCTTCTCCAGAGGAGGTCACCAGGGCCAGCACTCTAAAGGCTGGACTAGCAGAAAACTTAAACTCATGCAACTTTAACTTTGCCTCTCAAGCACTCCTACCCTCCCCCCCTACAAATGCTGTCCAAGCCAGTAGTCTGCTTCAAGACCTGACTTTTTATCTTAGGAGAACCAGCAGTGAAACTCCAGTTGACTTCCCACGATGCAGGAAGACAGGCTGAGAGAGTTGTGGTTGTTCAGCCTGGAGAAGAGAAGGCTCGGGGGAGACCTTATAGCAGCCTTTCAATATCTGAAGGGAGCTACAGGAGAGCTGGAGAGGGACTGTCAGGAAGTGTAGTGACAGGACAAGGGGTAACGGTTTTAAATTGGAAGAGGGGAGATTTAGCATAGATACCAGAAAGAAATTCTTTCCTGTGAGGGTGGTGAGACCCTGGAACAGCCCAGAGAAGCTGTGGCTGCCCCATCCCTGGAGGTGTTCAAGACCAGGCTGGATGGGGCTTTGAGCAACCTGGTGTGGTGGGAGGTGTCCCTGCCCATGGCAGGGGAGTTGGAACTCAGTGATCTTTAAGGTCCTTTCCATCTCTAACCATTCTGTGATTCTATGATCACTGGAAATCCCTTTGTCATCTTCTGCCCACTTTGTGACCAGTCATTTCCAGTCTCCTGAAACAGTAATGGTACTAGGGTTTAAGGGTTTTTTCACTCGGCTGGGTCTTTTTTTATGAAAGACCCCTTTACCCCCATACTTACTTCCTGTAAGTCACCCATCTTCTTGACACAGATGGTTTCACAGCAGACAGTGAGTGAAATGGTCATATTCTCTGAGTTTGATAGGTAATTTGTTTTTGCCTGCTTTCCCTCAGCCATCCATCTACCCACTCACATTCCCTTTTTTCCCTGCAACTCACAGCATATTCTCTTCCATAATTCATTATCTCAAGATGTACTTGAGCATCTGTTTATTTTTTTATTATTTTTATGCTTTCTTGATAGATTTATCAATATTTTAGCAGTTGGTTCTTTTCATGTCCACTGCTCTCTTTCTCATTCGCACAGCTGTACGCTTCCAGTGTGGGCTTCAGACCCAGGGCGATACTATCAGCTGTCAACAACCACCCGTAGTTGGATTATCTGAGTCGTGGAGTTTTCACACTTCAGATGCCGAGGCGGCATGGGTTTAGCAGTGTTACTAGGTGAGGTACACAGCTGTGCTGCTTTTGAGGCCAGCTCCGCTCTGAATATAGCTCTGTTATTCTTCAAAACCTCATCTGCTCCCTCGAGATGGGTGCCCACCTTCCTGGGACAGAAAAGGGATGCAGCGGGACCATCCCAGTCAGTCTGCCCTGAGGAAAAAAAAACTGGTTTTTATAGGTATAACCCCAGGCTGGGTCTGACTCTGTGCCTTATCCCCCAAAACTGCCTCTTGAGCATGGGGAGGGCAGTGTCCACCCCTCAGGGGGTTTGCCAGCCACATTAGATCTAAGCTGGAGATGACAGGACAAGGGGTAACGGTTTTAAATTGGAAGAGCAGAGATTTAGATTAGATACCAGAAAGAAATTCTTTCCTGTGAGGGTGGTGAGACCCTGGCACAGGTTGCCCAGAGAAGCTGTGATGCCCTATCCCTGGAGGTGTCCAAGGCCAGGCTGGATGGGGCTTTGAGCAACCTGGTCTGGTGAGAGGTGTCCCTGCCCAGGGCAGGGGGGTTGGAAC
>JAOTQQ010000023.1:80054103-80090262 GCA_026546715.1 Gallinago undulata
CAAGGCCAGGCTGGATGGGGCTTTGAGCAACCTGGTCTGGTGAGAGGTGTCCCTGCCCAGGGCAGGGGGGTTGGAACTAGATGATCTTTAAGGTCCTTTCCAACTCTAACCATTCTATGATTGTATGACTCCCACCACAGCACATCACACACCACCCTGTGCTGGCTAGGACTGGGGGCCTTTACCGGTGCTTTGTTGGATGCAGAACAACCTGAGTTCTTTTTCCCAGTTTTTCAATCCTGTACGAAAAAATAAGTCCCACCAAACTCTCCTGCTCTTCCTCCTCACCAGTACTGTCCTGTCCCTCACCCTGCCCCCTCCTCGAGCAGCCCGGTAATGCAGTGACACTCTGAAAGCACTTGAGGTAGATGTTGGTAGAGGAGGACATTTGGGGGCCCAGCAGGCAGAGCCTGAGCAGAACAAAGGGGAAATGACACTGAGCTGCTTGTGCTGAGCATTAGGAAGCCCACCAACTTCCAGAGTTTTCACGTGCGTCTTCATAAAAATTTCTTGATTGGGTCAAACCCAAGCTGTTAATCAGCAGGACATAAGAAAATGAGCCACGGTGAAGGCTACGGAGCACACTCAGATTCTCTGCTCTGAATAACAAACCTGTCAGTGGTCACAAGGATTCAGCTGGCACATGGGCCAAAGCAGGTGCACCCAGCCCAGCAGGTAGAGGGTGAACTGAACTTCTGCAACATATCCTCACTTCAAGAACTAAACCCTGTCTTCTTGCTGTTTAGATGGATAATGGATTTTCTCCATCAAAATGTTTCTTTCAGATTATTTTTTTTGTATCATCCATCAAGAAGCCTTGGTCTCTAAAGGGAACTAACAGTCTCTTGGGGAAAAACTTGAGTCTCTGCCCTCTTCCAATTCAAATGTTTTTTTCTCCAGATATTTCCCAGACGGCAGTCCACACAGACCTCACAGTGGTCACATACCTGATGTCTTTGTGACTTTTCCTCTGCCCGTATAAAACCAACTGTGACATGTTGGTGTTCTTCTCGGGTACTGCTGCATCCCTGCCCAGAGTGTGCAGCCGATGGTCGGCCCTTCCTTCACCCTAAGGTGCCTTCTTTCTTTTTCAGGTGTGTGAGAAAGAGAAATTGCTCTCAGAAAGGAACCAGCTGAAAGCAAGCATGGGAGAATTGTTAGACAACTTCTCCTGTCTTTCCCAAGAAGTGTGTAGAGACATGCAGAGCCCGGAACAGATCCAAGCTCTCCACCGATACTGCCCCGTTCTCAGACCCATGGATCTACAGCCAGCCACCACCATCAGCCCCTCCCCAGCTGGCGTGGAGCAGAGCCTGGTGACCTCCCAGTGCGTTGGGGAAAGCGTGCAGTGCTGCTCGGAGCAAGGCTCGGTGCAACTGGGAGCACCCTGGCTGCCCAACAACATCTCGGAAAATTGTTCGGCCGGCGGGGGGTTGGATGGAGCCGACACAGGTACTTACCCCGAGAGAGAGCTTCCACCAGAGCAGAGCAGCCAAACGGTCACGGTAGACTTCTGTCAGGAAATGACTGATAAATGTACAACAGATGAACAACCTAGGAAAGATTACACCTAGTGACTTGTAACCTTAACGTTACACCTGGTCAGGTGTTCTTCAGTCAGCCAGTGGCAATGTTCATTTGTTGTCTAGAAGAACGTTATTTGGTGCACACTACAGTGGTCTTAGCAGCAATACTGTTTTTAAGTATTCCCTCCTCTCTACAAGCAGGAGTTCTCTTCACAATGGTGCTATCCCTTGCTCAGGCAGGGAACGAAGCAGTGGCAACACTGTCTGTTTTTGTATGTTGATTTCAATCTTAACAGGGATGGACATAACACCTCTGAGGACCCAACCGCAGCTTTTTTCTCAGTGGCCCATGTCACAAAACCCTAACTCAGGAATTTCCTCTGAATGTTCAATTTTTCATTGAAGACAGCTTCTTTACACATCAAAGTTTTATAGCTAAACTGTACATATTATATATAATATATATAAAATATATATATCCATATGCAAAAGTCCCTGCATGCCTCAATTTTTCTCATCCTACAAACTGGAAGCTTTCATTTCTATTGTATAAACAAGTTCCAACATTCCTTTTTGTCTTCGATGCTAGAACTAGTTTGGTAACTTGTTACACGATAATTTTTTTTTCTGGGTTCGCAGTTCAGCAATATCATTCGATTTGTACTTATTTATAAAATTTTAATGTTGGAAACTTATTTGAGATTTTATTATAGACGATTTTTTTGGCACAGCCATTTCGTGCCACTTGAGCAATGTGGAGTTATTTTATTTTCTTGCAGATACTGTACAGTAATGGTCAACTTTGCCACTTGCACTGAGTTTCTGGTCAAACCTCTTTTCATAAATGAAGTCGTGACTTCAGTATAACTTGAGTATATGGTTTTCTTTGCTTTATGGCTTAAAGAAAATAGAAAAGTTTTAGCTAATAGACAAAACACTCAGGAGCTCATTATGTAGTAAAAACGGTCTTGCCAAATACTGAATTCACTATACAATTTGTAAAGAGAATCTGCTTGAATTATTTTTGTATTCAGACTTCTTTCTGTTTCACAAACCAAGTTTTAAGTGCTGTTAACGATGCTTTTGGATTCTTATAGGGGAAAGTATATTTCACTCTTTAGAGAAAAAAGTATCTGACAACTGGATCATCATACGTTCCACGAAGTAAAGCAAACGGAGATCACATCAACACACTTGCAGGGGGGGAGGGCTTATTTTTTTTTATTTTCCTCCAGCCCCGCTCTGTGTCCTTTACTCATGGAAGCAACTGCTGCTCCGGCTAGTCCCCACAGCCTCACCTCAGCTGTCCTCAGCCGTTACCTGTTCTCCTCACCAGACCCGAGCTGCAGAGGGTGGGTCTGGTGAAGCCGGTGATCCTGCCTGCCTAGGCGGCGTTGCAGGATCCCACCCCTACTCGTTGGCTTTGGTTTCCTTCCAGAAGTCAAGTTAGCACTGTATCCTCTAAGAGCGTGACGTCCATCGGCCAACACCCCGATTCGGTCGCTTTAACCCGTCAAATCCTTGTGATCTGCTGGGTCCTCTCTGGTCCTGCAGCACTGCCCTCGGCACAAACCGCAGCTCCAAGGGTGCTGTCTCAACAGGAGACTGCTCAGTGAATTGGCTTAGTTGTAACTGTATTGGATTTGTACCTTAAAGCATTGTTGACTCATGTTATGGCCGTGCGAGACAGCGGCTTTCCAAGCATAACATCTCTATGTACAGTGTAGACAGAAAAACATCCTCCTAATGCTTTTTTTTAATAATTATGATTATTATTATTATTATTATTATAAGTGTACTGAGTTTTTATTTTGTGGTTCTCTGCCCTACCTGTGCCAGGTTGCGTGGCTTTATCGACGACAAACTGTCATGTGCTTTACTGGCTGATATTGTTTGTTCTCGCTGAAAAAAAAAAAAGAGAAAAAAAAAAAAGACCAGCTGTTCACACCTATTTAAAAAAAAACAAAAACAAAGTGTGGGGAAGCAGCTTCTCAGAAGCACTAAGTGATAAAGTGGTCTTCTGCGCTAACGTTTACACTAGAGGTGTGCGCTGGTGGTTTTTTGAGGCACTCAGTAGATCAGCATCTTGACCCCGGAGGAGGAATCAGCTCCCTCTCTCCACTTCTTCCATCTCCAGACTGTGCTCATGGACCGTCACCCACCCGCCACAAAGTCTTGCTTTTATCCTCTTCACCCAAACTCTGGTAGCCAAGCTACTGAGGAGGAAATGCATATAGCATGTGCCATGTTTGTTGAAAATACTTTTTTTTTTTCCCCCCGCATGTACAAAGGAAAACTAGTATATTATGTAGGAGAATATTTATGTTTAAGTATTAATCATTACTGTACAAAATCCTTACCTTTAAATGTTTGAAAAATATACAAATGCCATAAACTCCTAGTTCACACAGTTGAAAAAGGGGGAGGAGTTGTCCTTTCTTTTTAAAAGAGCTTAACCTAAAAGTATCTGACCCCCCTCGCAGCCATCTTTTGCAGGTAACTGACTGAGAAGCTCTTTGGCGGGGAGGGGGGGGGAGAAGGGCAGGATTTGGTTTTCCTTTGAATTTGTTGACGTTGCAAAGCAGTTCTGTGCTTCGCAGAGAAGTTTTGTTTCTATGAGACCATGGTGAAAGCTAGAATTTAAAACTAAATGTGAATCACATTATAGAGACATAGCTACTTTGGGGGGGGGGGGGGGGGGAAGGGGGGGGGAAGGGGGGGGGACAGTGTGTGGTCAACTGACACAGTATTTTAAAGATGTTTTTCTGTTGCCTTTTTTATTTTTAAGTGACCTCCTATATATATGAATAGATAGAACGTTTTATGAGTATAAAACCAAGTTTTAACTTGCTTCCTGACATGAAGAGTTACTCTACTAACAACTCATGTGCAACTGGTACTCTTGACCTCATTCCAATGGTTTTAAAAAACCCACCCACACAACCCATTGCGCTGCAGCTCTTAGGTTTGACCTGGCTTCATACTGGTGCTGGGTCTCTTGATTTCCTCTACCTTGGGAACTGATATTTAAAACCACTGCTCAAATAAGTGTCTCTTCCTCAACCTTTCTCTCGTCTCTCTCACTTTCCCTTCCCCCCTCCCCGTGAGCTCTTCTGGATGTTTGATTTCATTCTTTCCCATTAGAAGTGGCTGATTTTGTGTCATTGCTTCCGATATTTACATGTATCACGGTTTTTCAGTGGTTTGTTTTTTCTTTTTTTCGCTGGTGGTGGTTGGTTTTTGTTTCTATTTTGTTGTGAGGTTGATGGTTTTTTTGCTGTTCTGAACCGCGCGGCTCTCAAAGCGGTTACTGGGCTAACATTGAAGGAAGACATTGGGAGAATTAGTTTCAGAGCTGGACACCAGTTGACATACCCAACCGGTCCTGTCGCATGAGGTCAAAACAACTGACCATGAGAATACCATTGGAAATTGAGAAAAAACAAAAACAAAAAAACAACCAACTGACTGCAGTATTTATGAATTTTAAGAGTTTGGTCAGTGGTCACCACGGTCTTAAGTAAGAATCTCTTTGCTTCTGTCAAAGATGATAGGTGCAGCATGGATCCTGTTGGGTGCTGCTTGGGGATGGTGTGGGGAGACCCCCATCTCCCCGCTGGGCGCCGCACCGCTCTCCTGGGCGTGCGGGTCCTTGAAGCTCTGTCCAGTCTGTCCCTAGTCCTCCCTTTTCCTTTGCCATTGCTCTACTTGTATCGCCAGGAAACCTCCTTTCATTGCGGCTTGTTATGCTTTGTCAGGTGAGTACTACCCTATATAGTGTGTTTGTTTCTCTGCGTTCTCTGGGGGTGCCTTGAACACAATTAAAGCTCATTGCAAGCTGATTCTGGAACAAAAAAGGTAGTTTGGAAAGAAAAAAAAAAAAGGAAAAAAATAATAATAAAAAAAAGAGAGAGAGAAAACAAAACAGAAAACAAACAAAACAAAAGCAAAAATGTTGGCTGTGTTATCAAGAGATCCCAGTATTTATATCACAGACTTCCTAACATGTGATGACTCAGGCGTCAGAGTTTGATGCTGCAGTATAAAACTATTATTTTATATATTGTACAAGTAATTTATTAAATGTCTTTCTAAGGGTATATGCTGCTTTTAAGATGCACTATATTTTTGGATCTAATCCTTGTATTATTATTTTTTTTTTCCCAAGGAAGTAAAATGTGCTGCAAAGGCAAGCCACAGTGATTAGTACGCTAACTGCTACTTCTCTTTAAAAAGGAGAGTGGGAACTAGATACGTAACTTTGCTAAAATGGATTAACTGCTGCCAGAGAGATTCTTAATGCTGATAGTGTGGTCGTTAATCTGGAGTCCAACACTTCATCAAGTCTGTATTCTAAAGAGCGCTTCAATAGAAGTTAAAATGCCTAGATATAGAGTTAGATTTTTTTAATGTGTAACGTTACGATTGCCTAATAAATAATAATTAAGAAAAAAAAAAATCTGCATGCTGGAATCACTAGAATCCTGTAACAAAATGAAATCGGATCCGGTAGGAGAAAGCTCGGTGAGGTGTTGCAGTTCTAGGCTCACTTGTAACGCAGCGCGGTGGGGGCTGAGAGCAGGAGAGGGGTGGGTTTGCAGAGGAGAGGACCCGTAGCGAGTCGTGCCGTGAGACCAAGTGAGCGTTTGCCAGGTTTACACAAGCTCACGGTTTGCTCCTTCTTCGCCTCCTCTCCCGTCCCAACGGGGAGCGCTGCTTTCAGCTTTTTTGTTGGTTTTTGGTTTGGTTTGTTGTTTGTTTGTTTTTTTCTTCCTGATCTGAGATGTGTTGGGAGATGCCTCCGGGTGAACGTTGTAGGCCGTGGTTGGTTGCAGCGTTTTAAAAGTCTCTATTTTAGGGCTGCCTAGAGAAGGTTGAGCTCAGTACGAGCAGTGGAGCTGATGGCCTTGCATAAGGAGGGGATCTGCTAAGTATGGAGCGGCTTATTTTTATCGGAAGCGAGGTGCAACTAAAACCATTAACATAAAGAACTTATGCTCTCTTTCCTGCTAGAAATTTTCTCAACAGATTTTGACTTCGTTTCAGTTTTGTCTCTGCCAACACAGTCCAAGTTAATTTTATACCCATATATATATAATACGTGTATGTATGTATACATACATCTATAATTCTAGTCAGAGTGTGTGTTTGTGTATTTTCCTGTTTATAATACATATATGTATATTTATAATACTCCTTGGAGTATTTAATGACTCGAGCATCAGAGCTGATGCTGTAGAATACAATATATGTGTATATGCATATGTTCAAATACGGTGTGTATATTTAAAAGATCTGTTGGTGGTGGTCTGTAGAATAATTATTCCCTTTACTCTCAAAATTTTAATGGCATTACTTGCAAAGACTAAGTGTACAGTATTTTCCTACACTCCACCAAGATAGGTATTATTTATATCGAAGTCAAATATTGATACGCATTTTAAGGTATTACACGGATAACGTCGCCATTTTTGCAAATAAAATCGCTTTTTTGGCAGGAAGGAATGCTAAAAATACCTTTTTGTAAGGTCATTACCCAACCAAACGACTGCTAAAAAGCCGGTTAGATGACTCCTGTTCTTGTACGAATGTTAGTGGCTGTGGGCAGAGCCCTTTCCGTAGGCGAAAGTCACTGCGCGGTTCGTGCAGTGCCACTGTTGTCCCTTTTGGCTAATTAAGGGCATGCAGAAAGAAACTAGCGTCCTAAAATAGAACTGGCAACTGGCAGTGTTTGATTTCATTGATTGCTCAGAAGCAGAGACGGTCCCAGGCTACGAACCCGAACGACCCTTCCCTTTCGGAGGGAGCCGAGCGCGGGGACCGCAGTCGCCGGCCGGGCTCCTCCCTGCGACCGGAGGATCCCACCACCCTCCGGGCCGGGGGTTGTGGCCGGGACCCTTTGCCCAGGATTTGCCCGTGGTTTCAGTCCCGTTCTCACTGCTGTGTTTTTGCTCTGCCTGGAGCTATGTCTGGATCCCTCAGAGCGGCAGGAATGCTACTAAACACTTTGGTGATATTCGATGGGTGGTTGTTCACTCGCAGTTCCGAGCATCACCTTTGATTTCAAGGGTGGGGATGCCCCAAGAGTTTGTTCCAGAACCAGTTGGTTACAAGTGCACCTCTTATATATGCCTTACAAACTTCAGAGGCCATATTCAAAACAGGGTTTTTATCAGTGTATGCAAGGGGGTGCAACCCCTCTTCTCTTCCTCCCCAGGTCAAACAGTATGGACAGTTTTCACACATATCTACCTGTATAACCCTCTGTACCTCTCATAACTGGTCAATGACTGTAACAGGTTACATCAGGTGTTTTTTCTACATACTTTTTACACAAATTCTATGCGATTAATGTAACTTAATTCAATGCATCATTTTATTGTACTAGTTCTTAAGCTTGTCTTTATTTTTTTTCTAGGTGACTGTGGTTTCTTGTGATTTTTATTGTATAAATAAATGAGGTGGCTGTTGATGCTTACTCTCTGTTACTAAGAATTTTTACCTTTTTGGAAGAAAGCATTGCTATGAACTAATGAATTTAAAACGTCATTTACTCATTGTAAATACAGTATTGTGCAAAAAACAAAAATGAAAAAAAAAAAAAAGACACCCGACCCTTTTCATTCATTTGAATTGCTAGTGTTAACTGAATTTTGTCTAGACACCATTTCTGTTGATGAAATAAAGACATATCATTATGTATTGTAAATCGCCTCATCTTGACTCTGAAACGGCTGCTGCAGTGCCCGGTTAACGTGCGGGTTGTAATTGAGATTCGGGAGGGCGGGTTGGATGCGGTTGATCCTGCCCTGGTGAATCTGTGGACTGATGAAGAGACCTCCACTCACGTGGTCCCATTGCTAATTCACTCGTTGTCTTTGATCCAGGGGTCCAGTTATCTTTGATCTGCTGCAGGAACAGCCGAGGGTATTTTCATTGCAAAGATGAAATAAGTTGTTTTGGAAGATCAAATAAGCCGTGTCTGTACCCGTTCCCCTAGTGCTTGACTTCAGGCAATTCTGCTAAGTCTTTGTTTTGGTCTTCTAAAGGGTGAGTGTACGTGTTGGGAGGCAAGGGGAGAGGTTGGGGGTTGTTTCCCCTTTATAGAAAACCTGAGAGAAATCAAAAGAGGTTTCTGTAGAAAGAAAAAGAAAGAAAAATAGCTGAAAATCTGTGTGTGTAACCCAAATATGGTATTTTTCCTTTCTGAAGCAGGAACTTCTGCTATGGACCATTAGCATCACTTGAATGGCAGAAGATCCAGAAAGGGAAAAAGAAATGGTAACAGCCTTGGATGCTGTTCCCACTGGCGGGGTGTGGGGTCTGGCAGGGGGCATTTGGTCTCTGGGGCTCCCAAACAGGAGCAAGGTTGGCAGGAGGAGACCTGGAAGGGGGAAGTGGCATGACTCTGGTCCACACACTTGCTGGGATGCTGCTCTGGGGGTCAGGGAGGAGGGCAAGCTGCTAGAGGGAGGTCCTTGGGCTTTTTATCACCAGACAGGAGACGCTATTCGTGTGCCTGGGCTACCATCCTTTGGAATATGAACTGCATCCTCTTCCATCTGCAGCAGTGACAGTTGCCTGCGATTTTTCAATCTTGAAATTTTCATGGAAGAAAAACAGAAATGTTGCTTTCCAGAGTTTCCCGGGTTTATGAATCTTCCCGTTGAGCACACATGAAGAAAGCTTCCCACCCCCTCAGATCTGTCAGATGTAGCATCCACCGCATCTTACACACACCCTGGCAGTAGAGAATGTACTTTAGCAAAGCTGTTTCTGCATCCCTGATCAGTTGTTGCTGGCACTTAATGGCCACCATCTTAAATATTTCCTTTTTTTTTTTTTTTTTTAAATACTAAACAAATGCACAGGCAAACTGTCAACGAGTTTGTAGGGAGGCAGAATATGAATGCAAATCATGTGCATTGGAGCAAAACCACTGTGATCTCAAGTAATCCTTAAGCTTAACTTTTTTTGTTTTTTTTTTTTTGTTTTCCCTGCTTTCTGTTAGCCTTGCTTTAGGCTTGTCAAGTCGTAGAGGATTTTTATGCTTGGGGAAACCAGCACAGCGAAGCAGCCTGTTCCGAGCATCCCTTGCCGTCGAGGTGACAGCAAATGGCAGCTGTGATGAGCTTGACAAATAAAAGCAGCTAAAAGCACGTGGCCAGAAACAGGCCCAGGGACAGTCAGAGGAAGGTGCTTTATTTTGCAGAGACACAAGTAGAAGGACTGCCTCCTCGGGCCGCGTAGAACCCAGAGATGCAGCCCTCCAGAGCAACTCTGTCCTCGCAAGCTGAAAAAATGAGCTCCTTTTTTTTTTGGCTCTCAGTTCCTCTATTTGAACTAATGAGACGGTGAAAGGAATAAGATTTTCATGACCCTGAGGCGATACCTTGCAGATCTTCTTGAAGAGCAAACTGCAGAAAAGTACAGATATTTTGCACTTTAAATAAATCACCCGATTTTACTTAGTTTCAAATTTGAAGCTGAACGGATTAGCTACAAGGAGGCTACATCAGCGTGGTCTCTGATAGTCTCTGTCAGAGCTGGAGAACTGGATTAGCACAGGTGGACGAGCAGCAGCGTATTCTTCAGCTGGGTTTTTCTCTCTGTTAAATTCCCTGCCCCTTCAGGTTCCTCCTGTGTTTCTTTCTTCCATCTTTTATTCATTAGCTGCTGAAGCCTGGGGGGGGATAGAGGCCACGTAGCCTTCCAGGCCACTTTCGAACCAAACTAACCCTTTCTTGTAGGTGTCCCGGGCCTCCCGCTACCTTGAAGGTCTGTGCATCAGGCTGGTTTCTGATATGAACACCACGAGAGAGAACGCACAGCAAGATGTACATCCCAAAAAACGGTCTCCCAAGGACAGCACAGGCGGCAGCACAGGCTGACTGAGGAAAATCCGGAGTCGTGGAGCGAACTGCTCGTTACCACCAGCAATCAGAGCGGGGTACTGTCAGGATTGGTGTAAAACGGAGGAATAAAACAAGCATTTGCTTTCTTAAACTGTGTTATGCATTTAGCATTATAGCGGTGGGAGAGGGGAGCGTAGCAACGGATAATCTGCTTTTTTGTCTCTCTGCTGAAGGTGGGTTGTGCTCAGTCCCTTACTTTATTTCTTCTCCTCAGAACGTCTTTACTTTTTCATGATAGATGATAGCTCTAGGAGCATGCTCTGAAAGACAAGAGAAAGAAAGGATGAAGCTGAGTTGGCTTAAAGGAGAAAAAGAAATGTTGTCATAATAATTAACCTGATGCATACATAGGTGGGAACCCAGTGTTTAGCCAACAACATAATTAACTTCTAGGGCTTTGTTCAGTGCTAGGGAAAGGGTGGGGAGAGGGGAAACACCTTGCTTTTAAACCAGAATAAACACGTGAATCCCTAAAGTAACTTGCTTGAAATCAGTGGACCCATTTCAGTGACCTTGCTTTATGTGTTAAGGAGGTCTGAATATTTTTGATTGATTGCTTTAAAACCATACAAAAAGATGGACTCAATTAGGTGAGTACCACTCTCTAAAATCGAGCTTATCCGTTTGCTGCTGCTTAAATCCTTGGAGAGGTTGGTTAGTTGTCAACTGCTGCTGAGCCCCAAAGTTTCCCTGTGTTTGGGCAATTGGTGAATGGTTACCTTTGGGTAACCAAGTATCCTTTTCAGGGCAATTGGTGCACTGCTTGTCATCACCACAAGCTTCTCCTGAGCGCTCCAGGGTAGAATAAAATGCAACTAGTGTGGAATTTATTTTTTGTTTAGAAGCGGTGTTTTCATAGAAGAACCGTACAGAACCAGCAGTAGTTACCTCTGGGTTGTGAACGTGAATGCTCAAACGTCCTAGAGGAACACTGGGATTTACCAGCCCCTTGCCCTACCTGTAGATTTTCCTGGTGGAGCTCAATTGTCTAAACAACTCCTCCACAGTTATTGCTTTTGTTATTTCAATGTACATTCCCTCTTATCAAACTGTTCCCAGCCCCAGGAGCAAGAGCGGGTGAGCAGCTCGTTAAATGAGTGGATATTTTTTCCTGGAGTGTTGTTGAAAGGCTGAGTAAACATGCCTTGTTCTGGAGAAGACTGTGAGCATTCAGGCTGAAGAGCAGCTCTCTCTTTCATATCCTGCTCGCTACGAAGTTGTTTTCCCACTGCGTAAAAAGGCTCAAAGCTGAATGGAGACGAGAAGCAGAAAAAGAATTGAACAGCACAGAGGAATAAAAATGCAATGCAGTGAGGGAAACTGGAGCCAGTGAATCGTAAAATTTCCCCAACTTTGGCAAAGCCAGGATTTCAGCCCCAGAGATGTTCTTTTCTGCAAATGAATAAAATCAGCGGCCCTATCTCAGTCCAATTCTGTGAGCTGGGAGTATCAGCCTTACCAGCTGCTGCATTATCAGCTTGATCCCCCCCCCGCTTCAGCATGAGGAGGGGGCCTTGCTTTTAAAGATACATTGATTACTTTGTAGCCAAAAATATAGACTTAAAGCAATGAGAGTCTGAAGGCACAGGGCTCTCTGGAGTAAAGGATGGGCCAAAGAATAAGGAACGGACGTGAGGATGAGGAAAACTCAGCACTTCTTGAAAAAAAAATTAAATCTGAACTTGAGTGCCTAAATGCCTAGTTCTTTCTGAAAATCTTGATCTAGTAATTTTGGTTTCCCGGGAGAGCGGTTCAGCTAAAATATTGTTAAGACTATTATAAATCTTCTAATGACTTCCAATTCTGTTTGGTGATTCCAGGAACTTATCTTGGCTCAATGAAGAAACACAACTGGCAGATAATGCCAAGTCTTCCCATCTTCTTGGTATATCCCTGGGTACTCTAGCAAGGGGACTAGCACCGCAGGTCTCTCAGTACAGGTTTAGGCTTGGGGTGCCTGAATGTGATAACATAGTTCCAAGTCATCTGAAAGGTGGTGCCTTCGTGAGAAGAGGGTAAACATTCCCAATCCCAGTCAATCAAATTAAAACTCAGGTCTTAGTGCGTACCTTGGGATTCTTTACGGAACTATTGTCACTTCATACAACTATGATATATAGGAGAAAGAACCGATGCTGGACATGCATAGGCAGCATGCAGCTCGGCTTTAGAAAGACAGGAAGAAGACACAGCTGACAAAAGACTTCAAATGCAGCTAGCGATGCAATAACACACAGCCTCCAGATTTTGTAGAAATGTTTGTGTCCAGCTGTTGAGTTGTGATGACCCCGTGACACTCAGAAGATGCAACATCAGGCTGTGGCCGTGCTCAGCTGAGCTTTCTGATGTTCTGCAAACCAGGTTTGTAGAAAACGACTGAGGTAGAAGATTGCTTGAGTCTAGCAAAGGGTGACCTTGGAAGTAAAGATTTCTAAAGATTAGAAAAACCTTTCTAATTGTTCAGAGTCCTCAGACCTCTTCGTTTCATCCCCCCAGAGAGAAAACCAGAGCTATTTGATGGTCCCAGTGGCTTCACACAGCCGTGCACACACGAGGCAGTGAGACAGCACCGCTCGGTGCAGCGCTCTGAGAGCCAGATGCTGATTACGGGCTGCAATTCCTGGCTCTGCCTATTCTCAGGAGGCCACAGGCTGTATCTGTAGTAGTTACATACTCACCTTTGACTGCATCAGCCTATTAATTGTATCAGACTTTAAAATGTAGCATGCACCATTCAAGGGCCTGAGTGGTGCAAATTATGTTGTGGGGTTTTGTTTTTTTTTTCCTCCATTCCTCATAATGTCATTCATGTGCAGAAGCCTCGTGGCAGCAGCATAATTCCTACACACCTCTGTATGTTTCTAACTTCCCAGTTGTCATTTCTGACCGTAGTTACACTCAATTCAGTGCAGCTCTTTTCACTGAGTTACCTGTGAAAAGCAGCCATTTGCCCAAAGGAAGACCATGCAGAAGTTGCCCCTTTGCTTCATAGCTCTATCTCCCCTTAAATAAAGGCTAAAATGTAAAATGTGGTGAGAGATGCAAAAATTAGGGCAGAACTATGTGTGTACTCATGATATCTCTTAGAAGAGAGATAAGATAACCTATATTTTTCTCTAAGATGTGTCCTCTGAGTGAGCCTTGGAAATTATTAGCTTGGAGACAGTTATCAGTGAACAAATTGTTCTGTCACCTCAAAGCAAGCTGACTGCGCTCCTCACTGCCAAGGCTTTAGAGGCCTGCAGGGAGCCTGCTCTCAGCTGTATACAGTTGCTGAATTCCCCTGTCAATGTGGAGTTTTGTAAAATGACTTATCCCAGTTGTCCATCGAGTTGAGATCAGCTCATCCATACAGTCAGTGATACGCTTTGTCACTGTGTTTAGGTGGACTGAAATTATTTGGAAAGTAACTCTTACGTCATGCAGGTGTGAAGGTCCGGTTTTGGTGGTTTGTTCTCAGAACCTAATAGATCTAAAGTCTGACCAGCAGAGGCTGAAGGAAATTATATTTTTTTCCCCACTGGATTGGTCTCTCAAGCAGCCTTTAGCCTAATCAGTTTTTCAAGATTTGTGTCTTTCATTTTTGCTTCCCAATCTGAATAAGGGATAACTTCGGACAATGCAATGACCAAGAAACTGATTAGAGTACAAAAAGTGAGTGGGTTGGGTGCAAAACTGAACAGTTGGGAGGGTAAATGGTTTTTCAAGGGTTTATGCCACAGTTGGACATGAAATGAAGAAATGGCTCTTCACCTCCACCACTTCAAGATGAAGAAGTTTTAAATAGCCTTGTTGGTTTCCATTACAGCCAAACTGTTGTCTGTACAAATCCTACTGACAGGAAGGGCGTTTCTTCTTTTTTATGTGTATATATGTGGTTTGAACTGAAGTCTGAAAATATAAGGAATCCTCATGCCAAATATAGAAGCACCTTTACTTTAAAATATCACGTGCTGTGAGCAGGAAGCAACAGGTGGCATTCCTACATGAATCACATTTTAAAATGGTAGCACCAGCCCCACGCATAATGATCCCCAAAGGCAGCATGCCAGAAGCGTGTTACTTCCAGGAGTAATGACATTGCTTTGCAAACTGACTATATTTCCCCCCCAAGATCTCTCCTGGAAGATAGCATCATTGCCATGAAACAGTAAAAGCTGCCAGGCAACTTCTGCGAGTTCTCAACAGGGTGCTACTGAAAGTCTGTCTTGCTTGAATAACTTTTAGCATTTCGCTTTTTTAAAGAGCCTTCTCATCTGACTGTCAAAACCCAGCAGATTGACAGGTTGGACTCTAGGCCGATGCATCGGAAACATCGAAGTGGAAAGTGGTGAAATTGCATCTAAGTGACAACTGAACGTGGCTTATGCTGACTATATATTGTAGAAATTATAACTCCATGAAAACTGGACTCCACAAACAGGGATTTGATGATTTGCCTTCTGTTTCTTACCACATAAGATTTGAAGTTTTTTGTTTGATTTCGTTCATTTAGTATTTAGGAAAAGTACCTTTTCCTAGGAAGAGTGAGAAAATATTGAACATGATCTATAACTTTGAGCATTGTATGAAGTAATCTGTGTATTACATGCCCTCTAGACAGGTATTTAAGGGCTTGTTCCTGCAAGCATTTGTAAAGGAACATTTTTGCTCTCACAGGACAACTCCTGTGATTTAGGGCAATCAGAATTCAAATTACCTTTAAAAACCCTCATTGGTTCTTGGATGCAAGCACTATATCTCTTATCAATACTGACTATAAGGAAGCTTAAAGTGTGCAGCCAAAGAACAGGAACAGCTACTGAAAGTGAAACTCTGTAGTTGTTGGCTCTGGCACTGCAATTATTTGGTGGTTTATGCGTAGCTCTTTTGATTTGTTCATTGAGCAATTATTCAACAACAGGTTGCCTCAGAGAACACCCCTGAAGCTGAGAGAGGTTGAGCCATTGAACTCAGTGCACTCAAGACTTCTCTCACAGCATCAAGGGGGCTGGAGCTGAACAAGTTTTCCCTGGGACAGCCCTCATCGAGTGGATTGTGACGACGTAATGAGTATAAAGAAGCTGAGATTCGGTGACATCCTCAGGCCTCAATAATTCCCTAGTGATCTTTCTGCTTTCACTGTAGAAGGGGACCAACGTGTGGGAGCTCAGCTTGATCCAGAGGGTCAAGGGAGGTGTTAAGGGCCGTGTCGGCAGTCCTGCCCAAGCCTCCCTGCCTCCTGCCTCACCCATTCGTCCCTGGGGCCACACAGGGAGCTAGTGTGCCTGTCTCACCCGGGACACCCCGCCCCGCCGCCCCCCTCCCGCCGGCTATACCGCGGGGGTGCTACTTGCCATCGAGACGCGGCGTCCCATGGCGGCGGCCGGCGGCGGGCTGCTGGGCGGGCTGCTCTCCTCCCGGCGCTTGCCCTCCGAACCAGAGACGGAACCGGGGCCGGAGCCTTCGCGGGACTCGACGCTCTCGCTGTCGCTGCCCGCCCGGCTGCCGGTGAGGACGCGGGAGAGGAAGCTGGATTTGCGGGTGCCCGGGCAGTGCCCGCTGTCGGGGGAGTCGCCGCGCTCCTCCTCCAGGTCACGGCAGAGGCTCACCCGGCTGTGCTTGCGGGGAGCCCGGCGGGATGCGGTCGCCGTCCCCGCCGTCCCTCCGCCTCCCGCCGCCGCCGCCGCCACCCGCGGCGCCTCCTCGCTGCTGGAGGAGTGGGACGGCGGCGGCTGCTGTCCGTGGTGCTGAGCGGCGCTGTGCCGCTGCCGGGGCGGCGGGGCTCCGCGGAGCTCTCCGCGGTGCTGACGGTGCGGTGGCCCCGAGGGTGCGGGAGCGTGGGGAAGCGACGGCGGCGGGGCCGTGGCGGGGCGCGGCGGAGAGACGTCGCTGGGCAGGCAGACCGGCGGCACCACGGAGCTCTTCTTGGAGTTGTAGAGGCTGGCCTCCTCCTCGGCAGGGGCCAGCGGCCGCCGGGGCCGGCCGTAGAGGCTCTTCTGGATCTTCTTGAGGCCCAGGTGGGCAATTTCGAGGATGTTGAGGAAGAGGGAGACGGCGGCGATGCTGTTCATGAAAACCATAAAGATGGTCTTCTCTGTGGGTCGGGACACAAAACAATCCACCGTGTTAGGGCAAGGGGCCCGAGTGCATTTGTAAAGGGGGGACATGTGAAACCCGTATAAAAGATACTGACCTATCATAAAGCCCACTTCGACCACTGACCGGGTGAGGATATGTAGGACATAAGTGCGCAGCAGGGACCCTCTCAGGGGGGCCTTATTCACCTTCTTCTGTTCCTCCAGCTTACGCAGTTCCCTCTCCACTCTCCTGTGCTCCTCGGGCATGGGCTCCAGGTCTTCTAGCTGAGCCCGCAGGTGGGCTTTCCTCTTCTGTCGCTCTTTCTCAAGAGCCCTTAACCTGTAGAGCGCGTGGCCCATGTAAACTAGCGATGGAGAAGAGACAAAGATGATCTGCAGTACCCAGTATCTGATCAAAGAGATGGGGAAGGCTTTGTCATAACAGATATTGCTGCAGCCAGGTTGCTCGGTGTTGCAGATGAACTCGGACTGCTCGTCATCCCAGACATCTTCAGCAGCCACTCCCAGCACCAGCATCCGGAATATGAACAGGATCGTGAGCCAGATTTTGCCAACTATGGTGGAGTGGATGTGGACTTCTTCAAGGATGCTGCCCAACAGGTTCCAGTCCCCCATGGTCAGAAGTTCATATCTGAAATACAAAAATAAAATAAAATAAAATGTTATTTTATGACAATACGAGATTTCTTCTGGAATTTTTTTTTTTGTTTGGGGCTTTTTTAAAAGTAATGATCTTCCATATAATTTCTTCTGATGGCAAGAAAGCTTTTCATTATTTGCTATTTAAAGGTCTTTAAATGAAGGCAGACTTTATGATTACTGGTGAAAGATGCAAATGTGGGATTATTTTAAGCTAAAGAGAGCTTGATTTCAGCTGTAAGCCACAGTACTTCTTAACTGCCTACAGTTTTACACTATTTTCTTCCCAAACTAGGAAAGAAGACACTTTTTTTCCACTTTGCAAATCCTTTGGCAACTACAGTTAAATTCTACAGCCACCCCATTCCACTGTCTGCGGCTTTGCCACAGTTTTGGGAGAAAAGCAACTAGAATAATATCTGATGCTCATGGCTTTCATTTGTTTGATAAACTTTTGATACTTATCCTGTAACTGTGACAGGAAAATATATTTCATCTTGTACCCCAAGGTAGTAGCATTATTAGTGCCATCCATCCAGTATTTTCTCATCTACCACGGTAACAATCCACGAGTTTCCTCCCTGGATTCCTAAAACTACAAATGCAAAGCTAATTTACACACAGCTGTATGTGTATAGTCTCAGTTATAGGATAATGTTAATAAATTAAGAGTGCTTCTAGGATTAATATCTTTAATTTTATGCATTTCAAAGACTTACTGAATCACCAAGACTTTGTCTTAACTATACATTTCAACACATGAGATAAATAAACAGGGACTATATAATGAAGTGATATGCGAGTGTGAGAAGATCTTCTTAACTACCTCTGTCCCAGATGATCTTTGGTTCACCTGCGAATTGATCCACATTCTGCTGCTAGACACCTGATTTCCAAGTCACTGCTCTGCAAACTACCCAAGAGCTTCAGCTAATGAGGGGAATTGAAATGCAAGGTATTTCTCTGTTTATTTGTAAATGCACCGTATGTTCGTTGTTTCGTCCCTGGATTTTTTTCTGCTAACGTGGGATCAGATCTACCTTGGGGTTCACACTTGATTATTTATTTTATGCTATTGTACTTTCAAAACTTCCCAAATTCCAGTAAACCACCATCTTTAGTAAGCCCCACTTCCAAGCTTTTTTAAGAGCGGTTGGTTGCATTTTCCAAAATCTTACACAATTTTAATTCATAGAACAGTTGGGTGGTATCACCATCATCAATATATCTTGGTTATGGTTTGTGATGTGATCCCGGGGGGCACGATTCTGCTTGGAGGCTGTGTTTATCCGTGCTGTGAGGAAAGATTCTCAATTGTAACTAACAGTGCCATCACTCTCTGTGTAGGCATACTACAGACCTTATTTTTAAAATTTCTAGGCTTTGTTTTATTCTCTGCAAATTCAAAGCTACACAATGAGCTTCCCTTTTAGCACAGGGAACTCGTTGAGGAAACCGAGCCAGTCCAGCAATTTCTCAGGTGCTGTGATGCACCTGGAATCACCCAGAATATCTTCTTTCCCTACTTCTTCCCTCCCATCCATATCACTGATATAAGATATACATGAAAAAAAGTCAGCAAGAATTATCGTAGACTCTTTTTTCCCACCTTTAAAGAGCAATGTCAGATCTTCCTTCTGACTTCATATGGATTTTATTTTTTTTCAGAGCAGATATCACATTATTGTAACTTCACAGGTTGGGTGGGTGTAAAGATTTCATATGTTGAAATGTTTACTAGAAAATATTACAGCTCAAGCAAAAAATACCAAGTCTGTTTTTCTGTGCTTGGAAGTGCTGATACAGAAGAGCTCACCTCCAGTAAAGTGAGAAACAGAGATTTAGACAGAGCAAGCTCCCAAATCCCGAGTACTCAAGAGGCCAAGTACGAGTGGGTGGTGGCTGACACGTGCTGATTGCTTGGTACCACTTCCCCGGAAGGTGACTAGATGATGGCAATGCAACAGTTAAGCAAAGGGTTTATTTGCTGCCTTGCAAATGGCTGGTGCCTCACTGAAATGGATAGATTCCACACAAAAAACCAGCCCACTCAAGTGAGATGCTAAATTGTAAACACAGGAATAAAAGGGAAAGAAGACATGTTTTAATCCTAAAGATGGAAAGATGGCATTCCTCTAGCACTAGGGATGATCATCCCCCATTTTGGAGCAGAAAATTAATGTATCCATTCGGGGGAAGAGAGGACAAGATGAGGAGTGTAAACATACTGCTCTGGCTATACAGATGTGCTTGTTTCTTAAGCTGTTTCTACCAGTATTTAAACAACTCCATCATCTTTCCTTTGTAGGGGCCAACAGCGGAGAGCAATCATAGGAGTGGTCTAATTGGCTCCCTAAATGAGCTTATTATACCAAGACACTTTACCTCAAATCTGCACTGGTAGAACCACAGTATGAATATTGACACGGTGAATGCTATCTATAAAGCAAACAAATTTGTCTACAGCCATGAAAAACAGCTTCTAAGAAATCAGCCCAAAGACTACTTTACAACCTTGTCATATCAGCATGCTTCCAATTTTTCCATCTTTTTCTTCCCTGGTCTTATTTGAGTTCTGTGTAACAGAGTATTTGAGTTTACTGTAAGTGTGTAACTTCAAATATCAACGTTAACATTATTCCACTCTACTAGTGTACTAGAAATTCTAGCATACTAGCAATATACCATTTTTAATATAGATTGTACATACCCGAGTCATTTTGTGTTATACCATCTGACTACATCTGTATCTGTCCAAATATTTGTATGTGATTATTTCAAACAATAAAAATTCATACCTGCAATCCGTTACAACCAGATGGAAATCCACCTTTTCTCTTGGAGGCACTTTCTTTATTTCTGGTTTTTGTTACTTCCTTATTTTGAAGTTCATTTGATCACTTGCCACTATTCAAATCACTCCTATATTAAATTTATGCCAGCTTTTCATCAACTGTGATTTGAAAAAGCAGAGTTATATCTTAAATTTCTTGTGAAAAAAAGTTAGATGCTAAGATGCAAACACCCCTGGGTTCAATTTGTGTTGCTTCCAGTCTCACAGGGATCTACTCGCTCCATACTACCTTAGGAAGAATTATTTTTCTGCCACTTACCTTAGAAGCCCTTGTTTAGTCTTTCCTAGGGCATTGCAGAAGGAGCACGTACCACTGCTGGTTGCTACAGCTCAGAAATCTTCCTTCGCTGGTGCTAGGACATCTTTTCTTTCTCTCCAAAGCACAGATGTGGCACGCTGAGTGGACTTCTCAATTCTTTGTAGCTGGATGCCAAGATCACTCAGTCTAAACTATTCGTGCACAGTTTACAAATCAGCAGATGATAGGATGGTGCCTCTAGCCAAAATTATCATGCAATTATTTTAGTCAGTGGCATCTAACAAAGCCATTCCCTCAAGGCTCGATCTGTGCGACAATAGTTTGTAATGACCCGATGCCTTGTTTTAGTTGGTTCTACAAACGTTCCACCTCCACCCAACTCCCAAATGCTATTTATTTTGTAAAATGCCTAAATAGGCAGCCTTTGCAGTATAATAGATTCTTACATTTTCTTTACGTTCCATTAGTTTCGCTTTGAATCAATAGCTGAGGGTCGATCGGTCGTGTCCGATTTCATACTCTGTTGCTCAGTGAGTTAATTTAGGATGCATTAGACTGAGTCTTTGGAAATGGAGGCCACAGGGACTGAGACTCAAGTCTTCAGTTAGAAACACACGCTTTCTGCATGAAAACCCATCTTCAGCTGGGTTAAAAAGCCACCCCTGAATCCAATAAGAATTGGTATCTGGGAGAGACAAGATCTAAAAAAGTAAAGTGAACAGCCAAAATGGGATTTTGTGAGAAATCGGTGCCACCAGAGCTGAGCCTCAGATACAAAGAGCTTCTGCTGCCTAGTCCTGTCCAGGTCTAAATTTTATGAAAATCCCAAATACTTTTTTTTCTTCTCTCTTGTGCTCTGGAACTTCTAGCCCTTTTCATCCACCCTACAAGGTGTGTGACTGATTGAGATTTAGAGGATAGATTTAGATTAGGTATTGGGAAGACATTCTTTCCTGTGAGGGTGGTGAGGCACTGGAACAAGTTGCCCAGAGAAGCTGGGCATCCATCCCTGCCCGTGTTCAAGGCCAGGCTGGATGGGGCTTTGAGCAACCTGGTCTGGTGGGAGATGTCCCTGCCCATGGCAGGGGGTTGGAACTTGATGATCCTGGAGGTCCCTTCCAACCCGAACCGTTCTATGATTTTATGAACTGTACGTTTTCCTCTCTGTCAAAGTATTTTTCTTTTTATTCCCCATATTATCTCCTGTTACTCAAGATGGGTTTGCTTTTGGTGGCACAGCACAGTACTTTCCAAACTCTGATGGGACAGGATGTGCCAGCCACCCCTCAAACAATACCCATCTTTCCTATCAAACCCAATTTTGCTTATGAAACACCTCTTGATTAATTTCATAGACCCTTCTAAGAAATCCTTATACCTGTTTCTTGGCATGCTTTATTACTGCTGCCTCCCTTCATGAAGACAAATTGCTAAAGATTATTCTGCAGCTTGTTTTAGAGTGAACACAATTAGAGGAAAGATTTCATGGCATTGGCTATGGGCTGCTGGATTGACACCTAAGAGAAATGCCTTTAGTACAATCAGCTATTGTATGTAGACAGTTAGATGGCAAGAGACCTCAGAGAGAATCCCTTGAAATTAAATACCCTGTGCTCTATGGTTTCACTATCACCCACATGTCCATAAACGCTGCTCCCTGAATTTCCACTTTGGAAAATTTTCCAATACTCACGTCCACTAAGAGCTTTTAAACTGAATCCTGTAAAAGCATAAGTGTCGCACAGCAGCAGACCTGTTCTTCAATAGCAAACTGGAGTAAGACTCTGCAAGGGCTGCCAGCTAGATACAAAAAGGTCTTTCTCCTTTGTAATATTCCATTCAACACTAACACACTGTTTCTAGAAAAAAAAAGAGGAAAGTTGTAGGTTATGATTCATAAGTAGCTTAAAGGTTTTCTGCAGTTTGTGAAACTGTCCAACTTCTGGGCCAGTCACGTCCACTAAGAAATCAGCAATATGTATTAGGAGCAGTAATTGCATCAGAGCAGCAGCTGATTACTTCCATGTTTATTGGCCAGAACATCAACATCGCTACTCATTTATACAAACTAACAGAAGTCAATTTTAATGCTGCTTCACAGCCTTTGTAGCTGTCAAGCCACCATCCAACAGTTCAAAAAAAAAAATGTTTTCATTTACCTGAGGTTTCACAAATAAAACTGTAGGTTTACATACAGTACGTTTTTCATATATGTATCAAAATTCTGGTTGGAGAAATAAATTACAAACCATGGTACAAAACCACTCCAAGCCAACCTTTGTTCAACAAGAACATGTGTGGGAATTTTACAGTTTTATTTTTTGCATTACTCTTACAGTAAGCAAACTATTTAGTTTATACAAAATAAACCTGGAGTTTTATATAGTTAAAAAAATCATCTTTGGCTAAACAAAGCTCTATTTTTATACATATATTTATATATATACACACATCAGATATCATACATGACCACGTAGGAACCTGTACACATACTTACAATAGGCAGAACATTATAAAAGTTTCATAATTTACAAAAAATGAATCCAAGTTCAAACTAAAACAGTCAAGCCCTGACCCCCCCTCCCCATCACCTGTACAGATAAGAAAGTAAGTAACACAGAGAAGGAATAAACAACTTTGTAATAAAATACTGTCTGCTTTTTTGAGACAGAAAGGAAGCACTTAAGTGGAGAGAAGCTACTACCCTCAGTGCCTTCAGTACTGTGCACATTTTGATCTCTAAGGATATGGTTAAAAGAATACTCTTAGTAGAGTCTGATTTTTCCACAAACACAAACATTACTCAGCGAACTGACTTTTCTGAGAACAGATTCAGTGAGATTTAAATCTCCACTAAGTAAACAATTGTCACAAATGTTTGCTAAAAACAAGCAGGGGTAGATATACCAATCCACCAGTCACTAGGCGCTGCCGGCATAGCATGGAAGATGACACACTATCATCAGAAGCAAATGTTTTAGAAGCAAGCACACGAGAGGGAAGACTGCCAGAACTGACACCATCATCTACTCAAGTCATTCCTTGCAGCAGTTTCCAGACCACTGCCTAAAACGCGGACGATGCAGCGTTTGGCAGCATCACGATCCGCTCCGTAGGTCATGTTACAATACTCCAAAAGGTGTCAGTGGCAACATCAATTTGTCAATTATCTGATGGTTTATTAGAGCGAGAAGTCTGTCCCTCTGGAGAGGGAGCAAAAACCCCATCATGCTGGAAGTGAAGAAGCGGTCATTGGATCACGAAAAAAAGCCACTTTAACTGAAGTCGAAAGGCAATGGACTTAGGTGGGGCTCTAAAATGAAGTGTAACTAAACTCAGCAGATGTTCTGACTGAGTCAATTCTGATCCTCAAATTAAGAATAAAATCTCAAACATCAATAAATTTGTAATACAAAAACCTGTGCAGCTTCCAGGAATGCTTCTTCGGGGGAAGGAAAAAAAAAGCCTTTTAGAAATTTGGGATAAAGTGACAATATATATGAGATGTGTGTGTATACATATATATACATATACACTTTTAGTATGTACTAGTAAAACTGGAAGCAGTTATAAGAGTTCTTTAAAATAGAACCTAATGAATTTCTAATCTACTAAACAATTTGTAAAGATAGATACAATTGCTGTCAAAACATGTCAAGTAGACAAGCTTTTGAAACTGCTTGTTTTTTACAGAAAAGTTTTTCTCCTGGTTCGTAAGTATAAAGTCACATTTTATGAAACTGTAAAGGTCTGTTTCTAAATCAATTTAAAAAAGAAAATAACTTGTCAATTTTTATTTTTTTTTAAACAAACCAGAATGTTCATTATGTTGAAGACCTAAATTAAGTACCTTTCCCAGATATAATTTGGAGTAGAAAACAGATTGGCCTTTTCCACAGAAAAAAAAAAAATGAAAAAAATTCCAATATATTTTTCATGGACCACCTCCCCCCAACCTAATCAAAATTCAATACTAAGTATTCTTAGATATCATCAGAACTGCAAAATGTTCTTCACTACAAGACAGTTCTTTGCAAATCAATACTCATTATGGCATTTCACAATTTAAAAGAACCTGACAAATTGGTCACTGTATTAATGACTGGCTTCACTCGCAGAAGTCATGGGTCTAGACTAGACAATCAGCTTAGATTGTCAATGACAGAGGGATACACTCAGAGAAATTCATTCATCTCTGTTGAACGCTGGAGTCATTAAGAAATGGCTTAGATAATGTGCTTAAAGTTGAAGACAAACCCCACACTCGGTGCCAGATTCTCTCTTTGAAACCCACAACTGACAAAGCAGCAAGAACCACCTATTCCTCACCACCAGAATGCAATTACTAGAGAAGCAGCTTTTGGAATTATTGCTATCATTGCTCTGCCTTATTTTAAAAGAAAAAGGTCTAACTTCTTACTGTAGGTTTCAAGGTAACCAAAATGACGCACCTGCCATTTTGCAGGATTATCTACCAACTGGATTCCAAAGCACTCTCACTTTTTAAAACCATAGTTCGACATCACCACACGCAGTACTTCCGACAGGTTAAGCAAGAGCCAGCATTTTCTTTTGGCTGCACGCCCTTCTGTGTGCTTATAGAACACCTATAACCAACAGGAGGTGTCATCCCCTTGGAAATGACACTACTCCGTTTGCACCTGCCTGTTCTTTCCCAGCCAGTTTGTTTGTAAAGTTCCCTCTGTGTTATTTGGATAAAGCACTTCAGAGGAAACATGGACAGGCAAGAAAATAACTAACGGTGCATCAGATTTACCCAACTTAGTATTCTGACTTGGGTACCTCCCACTAATCCCATCGTGTGAAGGCAGTGGTTGTAGTCCCTTGTTGCTGGTAACAGCTAAACCCTGTGTATCCACGAAGAAACTTGGTAGTAAGTTTACTTGCACTTGGATTTCTTGAACAGCTTCATTAACTGCTTGAATCTTTCTGCAACCTAATGGAGGACAAAAAAGGATGGATCATTAAGGCCCCAGATTTCCATACTGAATAATACAGACTGATCTGACAGCATAAGGTTTTTTTAAAGAGACCACTATTTTTTATTTTTTTATTATTATTATTATTTGCTCCCTGTAAGTTTGAGATGGGGAATTTTAGGAGCACCATTCACAAGTTAATTGGATGTAGGAAGTCTTCCTATACCTTCGACATCTGAAATACCCTCCAGGTTCATTAAAGAGAGTTAGAGCCAACTACTGGTTTAACACAGGCTTCCTTACAACAAGGAAGAAGGAAAAAATGAAGGCTTTGAAGTCAATTAGACTTGAATTTTGCCATGTATAACTGTGAGATTCAAATATAAAGGCAAAAGCATATTTTGTACCCCACAAAAAGCACAGGTTATTGGTTATTTTCTACCCTCCTGTACAACTGTTGCTTAAGGTATTTGTGCAGTAATCCGCCTACTAGGGATTTTATGAAACTTGGGCTGCAGATGAGAGCCAAACATCTTTTTGTTGAGCATATCCACAGTATACACAGCAACCTCATTCACTTGTGAGTCAGTATTTCTCATGTTTATATGAATATTACTATATTCATTCATTCTGCCAAATGGCTAACTGGGAAGAGTGGCATAAATGCAGAGATAACACTATTTCATCCAACCATCCACCCCAACACCATACAACACAACATCCTAAAAGCCAAATCCTGAGCACACAGGATTTCCTAACTTAGTCAAATGGGTGTTTCTCTCTTTTTAGATAGCAATTCAAGATAAGTAGAAAGTTACATGCAAACCTCTGGAAATATTCTACATCAATTTGACATCCGTGTCTTTTGAAACTTCTTAATTAAAAAGTGGGAAAAAAAAAAACATTTTCATGAAAAATGTCCTTTCTGTGAAATCTTGGGGTTGCTTTTTTTTTCCAGCTCTAATTTTCTAATTTATTAAATGCGTGCGAAGGCTTTGGCCCTCTCCAAATTGCCTTTAAGTGCTGATTAACAACAGAAACAATCCTGTTGTCCCTGGCTTATGAATGGACACAGCAGTTTCAAAGTACCAATCAAACAGGTACTGAAGAATCCCTTGACCACAACATCCCTAAAATGTATATTTTTGAAAGGTAACACCATGGAGAATCCAAGATTCTTTTTTGAAGAACCTCCCAACAAAAGACATGAGCAAAAACCAACTTCAAATTAGCCAGAGATCTCCAAAGTTTTCTGCTCAACTGCAATCACAGATGTAACAAAATAGCTGTTATCAAATGTAAGAATGATAGCACCTACTTGATTGGGGCTTTTGTTCAGCCTAGTGGCTAAGGAAACAAAAGTTTTGCTTGATGGTCCTTTTCTCTGACATTCCAGTAAAATTTCTCGGTCGTCATTTCTATAGCAAAAATGCATTTTTAAAATATTAATACATTTATACATGTACACAAAAAAATACATACAGGCATATATAAAATTCTGAATATTTGCAAACTACCTAAAATGAGTTCAAACAACAGCAACCATATTACCCTCTACCAGCACAGAGTAAGTACAACCAAGTGGTAGTGGAGATGATGTTACCCTATTAGGGAGGGCAGAATTCTGTGATTCTGTGATTATTACAACAGAGTTAGCCCAAACCCAAAGTCATCAAATAGATGGGCATTTACAGACAGTGCAATATAGTAAGTCTTCTTACATTAGCGTATAAGCCTTAAAACTGAAGCAAAAAGTACTCATGTTTTGGGAGATCTGGGTAAGTGATGGAATTAGTTATGACAAATGGAAGTTACCTTCTTTAAATCTGATTTATCCTCCCTAAGAAATGACTAAAAATGGTTTGCTTCCAAAGGCTGCTGACAGGATTACATGACATCAGTTCAAGTCTTAAATTTGATTTCCCCTGGAAAACTTACAGGAAAAGGATAAAATAGACTTTTGCACCTTTCAGTTGTACTTTAGGGAAGACACCAATGTCATAAAGCCACTCTGCATAGATAAGAGGCGGCTCCCACTCCGCTATTTGTGGAGGATGTAGAGCTACCGAATAACTTCAGCCATCAGCTAAATACCCTTTTCTTCTCACTTTTCAGTATATCACATAGTTTAAAAAAAAAAACCTAAAGCAAGCAAACAGATCAAATCAGAAATTACCTCGTCCAGGAAACCACTACTTCTCCCTTCTTTTTAATGATGTTTTTCGCATACAGACTAGGTGATGATGCAGATGAAGCCAAAGGAGAAGATTCTTTGTTCTGCTGCAACTCATCCTTCTTACTAGAATACTGTTTGGGTGCTGAATTTACCTCCTCAGACTTCATATCACTTGCATCGCTCCCTTCACCTGCTGATTCAGTTTCTTTTCGTTGCCTTTTAGAGTTTGAATTTTCTCTGACAGTCTCTTTTTTCCTTTTTTTACTAGTTTTATCATCTATACTTATCTGGCATCCTGCATCAGTATTTGAAGTGGATTTTGTTTCAAGATTAGATTCACCTGCTACAGTCTCATTGGAAAACTCTTCTGTTAAGTCTATAAATGCATCAGAGCACTCTTCCAGTTCTTCCTTTTTATCACTGATTTCTGAGTTTCCTGTAGAAGTCGCCCGAGTCCTGTGATCTGCAGGGGATTCCACTGCACGACATGAAGTTTCACTACCAAAATCGTCTGTTAAGTCTATGTATGACTCTATACTGCATCCAGCAGGAAAAGAAGCTTGAGACCTACCACCCATTTCATTTACGTTTTCAGATTCTTTCAATTTGTGCCCCTGAGATTGCTCAGAGCCTTCATCTGGGTTTTCGGTGTTATGGCTCTCCGCGTCTGAAGATTTTCTACAGGGTCCAAGGAAACCAGGAGTTTCTTCCTTTCCAATACTATTATGTGACTCCTTTAGAGGCTGAGGTAAGGCAGGATTTTGTTCTTGTCCAGTGCCAACATAAGGCAACTGATCCATCTTAACCACATCTGGTTTGACAGTTGCTTGCACAGTGCCTGCTGTGGCACTCTGACCACCCCTTTCTCTTTCCCCACTTCTCATTTCATCTTTTTCCATCTTGGCTGAGGACACCCGCGCCTCCTTCACTGAAGCCACCTGATCAGATGCTGGTGAGGCACAAGGCACAGCACGCCTAATCTTTACAATAAAATGATCATTGGATTTCTCCATGATTACCGCTTGCATTGGTAGGCTGGGGCGACACTGAAAACCAGGAGCAACAGGACGGCTTGTCCACGATGAAGAACAACTTGACTTGCTGCTTGAGTTATCAGATTCTAAAGCCAAATGAATGTCCTGTTCAGTGGCATCCTCCTCTTCGAGAAGCGCATCTTCGCTGTAATGCGCGCTGAGAACACCCTCGGGAGTTGAGCTAGAATTATTCTCGGGTTTTAGGAAGCTGAGGTGAGCATCTGATTTCAAAGGTGATGGAATAGTTAAGGAAACAGCCAAATCTTCAAGGAGGATGGAAGAAACAAATGATTTGTTCTTTTGTAAGCTGCATTCATCGTCTTTGCACGAAGCTGCATTCGTAGGAACCTCAAACATACAGCTTTCATCTAGTACATCTGGATCAACGGACAACTGAAGCCTAGATGCTAAAGAGGGAGCTCTTACAGGTGAAACAACAGGCCAGTTAATATCCTCTACTGGTCGAGGCTCCACACAAGGTTCCTTTGGAGCCATCTCTTGCACCAATCCCACGGCATTACCTCTGCCTTTGTGACTGTCTAAGTACTGTTTTTCTGGAGTTCTGAATTCCCACTCATTTCTGTCGATATTGCCACCATTTTTTTCCAAGAGATCAGAACCTTGCAACAAGCTTTTGAAAATTTCACCCATTTGAGCATCACTTACAAGGTTGAACGTCAGACTGGACGCTTGCTGTTCGGTGAGAAGCTCGTAACTAAGATCAGACTTGTTAGCATCTCTGGATAGCTGGAATCCTTCCTTTTCATATTTCACACCCTTCAATGGGGTGAGAGCACCCTGCAAATTATTCTCTTTAGAAAGGTGCACTTTGGTTTGGGAATTCCTCGTGTTATCAATGGAGTTAAGACATTTTGTAAAGGCAACTTTTGGTGCATCTGTTTTATTTTTCTCATGGTGACACTTAGGTCGTTGATAATCCATAATTTGCTTCGAAAGGATAAATTCCTCAGGCTTTTGAGATCTGGGTTTCAGAGACTTTTTTCTAGATGTTTGCACATCATTTTTATGTCTGATCTTGTGTTTTTGCTTTCCTGCTCTCTCAAACTTCCCTTCCTCGCTCTGATTTCCCACATCACATAGTTTTATTATAATTCTCCTTATCTTTTCAAATAAGTAATCAAGCTGCTCATCTACAAATTTCCATAACTGTTTTTTCATATCTGATACTTGTTGTTCAAAAAGACGGTCCACTATTGCATTCTTCTTAACTTGCTTAAGTTTGGACTCTATAACATCACAGATATTCAATTTTAATGTCTCGCCTGTCGTAGACATCTTGGAAAAGTTCAAGTATTTTATCAATGATGTAAAATTTATGATACCAGATTCTATAATTCTGTGAAAATGCTGAACTGGGAAGTGTACCTTGAACTTCATATAATTTTTCCTCATCTGTTTTCGTATAGCTCTTAGCATCTGCATGACTTCTTGTACATTTGAAGGTTCAACAACAACATGAACAATTTTTTCAAGACAAGCAATGCTCACAGTTTTATTTTTCTTCGTGTCCTTCGAAGGTCTGAAAGTCTGATTTTTATGCTTCTCTCTGTTCTTTGTACTTACTTTCACAGAAACAAGTTTTCCATTATCTTCATTGCAATGCACAGTTTTGCTCTTTTGATTCTGCGGACTGCTGGTCAAATTTCGTGTCTCAGGAGAAGCTTTTGGTCCTGACTTCTTTGTATTTTCAGAGCCTCTTTCCGGTTTAGATTTTTCTTCATCTTCATCACTACTTATGATTTCTCCTTCTTCTAGTTCATCTGAAGAGATACTCAGCTGGGACTCCATCTCTAAGTGCTCATCAGACATGCTAACAGGTTTTTGATTTTCTTTGTTTACCTCCTTTGACAAATTCTTTGAAGGACAGACGACAACCGTACTTTCAGGAATTAGATCTATAAAAAGAAAACAATTAGATAATTACCATAAAGAATGCCATTATACACAGCAATTTTCAGAAAAACCTGGAAAGTTCTCTTCTGGAAAGTGACCATTCAGAACTGTTTGTTTGAAACTGCCAGTGATAACTCAAGAAGTGCAGGTGGTTTGCTTCAGCCTCTGCTAGCTTAAAGGATTTTTCTGAGCTTCAAAGGCAAATCAGACCTCAACATTTCACTAAAATCATAGTATTTATCTCACAAATACATCCATTGAAAACAGAAAAATCTAGCAGTTTCCATCAGTTTTGAATTTCTTTCCATCTACTTTCATAAATTTTCTGAAGGTTGCACAAGCTGAAGTTACACTTTAACATCATTATGGACTAACTTTTACATACAATGGGTGGTTTTGCTTTTAACAGTTTCACAACAAAAACAAAATGAGAGGAACACATGACCTATTAATGTTTGCATTCAACTATCTTTTCCAGGGCTGGTAAGATGCTTCTTTGAGTCTCTCAAACTGACTTACTAAACAAACAAACAGAGTACCAGGCACCACACACATGATAAAACTCCTATTTCAGTTTTTGATGCATTTAAGATTACAAAAAGAGTTTTGTGCTGGTAGAAATCTTGGATAAAGCCTCCAGTTCAGGATTCTGAATCACATGAGTGAGGAATGAGATATATGAGAGGAAAGGCTAAAGTTCTGCCAGATGGAGCACACCATACTCTGCCTCATAAATAAGGTCATTAAATGTTTTATATATTTTTGAGATGTCATTAAACATGTATTTAATCATTATTTAAAATTCAAACCGATTGCTATTTTGTTAAGAAAAATAAGCAATTACAGTTAGCTACAAAGCAACATGTTACAGAAGGTGAAAAGGCAAGCTTGTTTCCATTGTACAAAAATTCCATTGAAGTGCATATGTATTGATTAACGACATTTACAGTTAATTTTAGGCTTGCTGGGCACTCTAGTTAATAAAACACTCTAATGTTCAATCGCACATAGATTAGACCGCTTAATGACCTCTAACAAACATTTGATTTCACAAAAGATCATATTTAAATTGATTTCCATTAAAAATGATCTTGTGATTAACACTTTAATGCATCAATTGAAAATGTTTACTTTATACAGATTCTATGGCAGCAAAACCATATTTAATCGCTGCCTCCACTTCAGTTTTGCAAGGATCAATAATTTCTCAAACTAACCACTTCAATATTTTGACAAACCAAAGCATAAACCAAAAGTAGTCAAAATATAGTATTAATATATGTAACCCTGTCCTATAGAACAGTAGAAAGGCAAGTACTGAATTTCAAGGCCAAGAGAAACCATAGCCTCCCATCAATTTACCAGATACAGAACATTTGACATCCATATCATTAGTTGGATCACCAAGACAATTAGGTATCTCAGAGCTGAAAATTACTGCTTTGGCATTTAGTAACAAGTTCTGGACAGGATGGATTCCTCTAATAAGTACCTCAGGAAAACACCACAAAATTAGAAAAATATTTTTAGTTGATGTTCATCTGCTCTGATCCCAAAACTCTGGTGTCCCCCAGATATTTCAAAGAATACAAACTATCATAGGAATGAAATATAAACTGCTAGAGGAATTCACACTTAAGAGAGTAGCTGTTTCAAGCAGAAGAGAGAATTCAAGAGCACACCACACTAAGATTTTACAAAAAGGCATTAGTATTGTACTCCAAAACATAAGAAAAATTATTTAAATGCCTCTCTAGATTTCATACTAGAAGAGAAATGGTAAACTTTGAATCATAGAATGGCCTGGGTTGGAAAGGGACCTTAAAGATCATCTAGTTCCAACCCCCCTGCCATGGGCAGGGACACCTCCCACCAGACCAGGTTGCTCCAAGCCCCATCCAGCCTGGCCTTGAACCCCTCCAGGGACGGGGCATCCATGAGTTCCCTGGGCAACCTGTTCCAGGGCCTCACCATCCTCACTGTAAAGAAAACTTTTTACTAGTTGCAGCAGGACACTACAGGAAGACTAAAATTCACACAAGGAAGAGATTTCAACTTTGCGTCACCTATTTTGTCTTCCTGTGAGTGCTGTCATCATTAGGAGTTAGTTCTTACTTCATTAATGATAAATCCTAATGTTCTAGTTTTTTCCCCACCAACTGACTCACAATTGTAAATTATAGATATATGAAAATTTACACTGAAATTAATTCAGATGGAGAGCACAGCTTCTCTTGGCTGACATTTCTAGAAATTAAGTCTCAAGTCCTCTCTCCAGCTTTCTCACAAATAAACACTTGAATATAATCCTGAGTAATTTTCGGCCTCTACAATTTCAGAGAAAAACCAAACAAGATCTACTCAAAAGTAATTCCAATTAAGAAACCTGTATGGATTTTTTTATAGAAGTTAGTACATAACTTAGTTCAACCACTCATCTATCGTTAGTGACAAACTCCAATTTTTATAGCTCTAATGTTCCATTGGCTACAATCTTGGCTGCACTGTTAATTGTTTCCACCAGAAACAAAAAAGACCATTGAGACTTACACAGCTTAAGAGGAAACAATTTATAGTTTAGAGAAAGCACTTGAAATAAGTAATTTCTGCTTTCCATTAATGGATCTTCTAAGCCTTTATGTAGAAAAATCGATTAGAATATATATATACACACACACACCTTTATTGTAACTCTTCACAAGACCTTTGCAGGGACTTTCCATCTTCAGTGCTTTAGCCAAAGGGCGCATTGGGCTGTTCAGTGGGCTGATGGCCTTCGGAATATACCTCAAGTGATTGAGATCAATGCTCAGTATCGAGCTGTCATCATCCACAGGAACTGGGTTAGTTTCTCTCTCCTTAGTTCTAGGACACACCTCACCACTAAGAGAAGATGCTGCAGTACTGACTTCAATTAGGTCTGGCTCCAGATCGCAAGCATTCTGGTCCACTAACAGTTCATCCTTCACAGTTAACATAGTTCTGTCAAGTGACTGAGATGTACTTGTATTAATTTCGCAGATACCCTTTTCCTCAATGGGACACTCAATGTTTTCTGCAGCCAAGTGATTGTCATCCTTCACTACTTCCATTAAAGAGTCTGGTTTTGTTTCGTTAATATCAACTGTGACATCACAGGACTCCAGGTCACCAGAACTTTTGGCTTCCGAGTCATCTAAGATGAGGTTTTGAGAGCCACACTGGTCTGCTGAGCTTTTTAAGTCAGCAGCTAGGCATATTTTATCTTCCTCTTTCTTCTCTGCTGCTGACTCTGGAAGGGCTCCCGTGCTTTCACTGGCAGGGTCAGATTGTGCCACTTCTGCTACTGGTACACTATCATCCTGTGTCACACCCACTGCCACAGGCACGTTTTCACACTCTGCCACACTCCCTGCCACCTCCAGGGGCAAAGATTCAGGGCGATTCAGATCCTGCAGCTGGTGTTGAACTGCAGCTGGTGTTGCTGAGGCTTCAGATTCAACCAGATCACAAGCCCCCACTGCTTCTGACAATGTTTCAGCCTGCATCTCATCAGGAACCAGTACCTCTCCTGCCACTGGCAAGGCTTGGGGCTCTACCTGACCCGTTTCTGCTTCTGGTCCTGTTTCTGAGCTCGGTTCATCAGTTGCCACTGCTGGCAGTTCTACAGACTGCACCGTATCTGCTGCTACTTCAAAAGCTTCATTTTCAGAATTGACAGGAAAAGGCAGTGCTGGTTCTGCATTGCTTTGAGCTGCACTGTCCACAACTGGTCCTGTTGAATGACCCTGCTCTGCAGGACCACACTGACCAGGCTGGGCAGAATCTAACAGCTCTGCCTGCAGCCTGAGCTCCGTGCTTCCCTCATCAGCAGCCTTTTGGGAGGGTGTTTTAAGTCCACCTGTTGGAGACAGACATTGTTTCTTAGCAGGAGAAAGTGTTAAATTTAGCTTTTCCATAAAGCTAAGTTTTAAGTCTTTGCTTTTTGTCCCAGTGTGGTCATCTTTAGTTTTGGGCATTTTGTGGTCTTTTAAGCTATCTGCTACTCTGTGCATTTCTTCTAGTTTATAGGACTTGTTTCTCTCACTTTTTGTAACATCTGTACCTTTCTTGGATTCTTTTCCAGGCTGGTGAGAACACTCCTTCACAATTTTTCTTTCATTTCTAAAATGTCTATTTTCATCCTGATTCTCTCTTTCTCTTTTCCTTTTTTCTTCAGTTCTGTGTCTTTCAGATTTGGAATGTGCTGTTTCCCATTCATATCGACTACTGTTTTCTTTCAAGCGTGCGTACTTATGTTCTCTGCTGTTGGAGTTAGAGGGAGAAGTCCTTCCCTCTCGAGAAATATGATCGTTTGTTCCCCTATCTCTCTTGCAGTCAATGTCTCTTCCTTTTCTAGGCTCTTCCACGCGACATTTACGTGATTCATGAAGACTCTTCAAATGTTCATTTTTTGAGTGTGGACTACTCCCTCTGCCACACCTCCTTGGTTGCTCTTGTAGCTTTTCATTCAGTTTACTTTTTTGGCCAGTGTTTTTTTCATCTTTATCATGTGTTTTAATGTCTTTTTTAAGTAAATTTTGTGATCTCTCATCAGCGTACGATTCACCTCTTGTTTGAGGCCTGTCTTTACCAGTAGGTTGTTTCTCCCAGGAAGAAACACCCCTTTCTGCTCTTCTTTCTGCACTTGGACTGCATTTGAGTTTTACGCTCTGACTTTTTTGTTGTGACTCATTTTTACCAGCCTTCTCTGAAAGGGTTTTCAGCTTTTGCTGAGGATCTGAATGCCCCTCTTCACTGTCACCATTGCTACAGTTACCGTTGTTTCCGGTGCTCTGATATACTTCTCTCTTGTATTTGTTGACATTTCCCCTACTATACTGTTCATTATTTTTAACTTCTTTTCTTTCCTTTCTGTTATCCTTGTTGGAACCATGGTCATAGTTGGGTAGACATGTAGGAGTGCCATCGTTGCAGAGCTCTTCAGGAGGGTATCTCAGTAAATATGGAGTGTTTCTTTTTTCAGAGCTAGACTTTCCATTGTCTGCAGTATGAGAGGAGTAACTGTGGTATGGATCTTTTGAGCAGTCATTCTTTGTTCTGTGCTCCATCTTTACACTGTCACCTACATCAGAATGTCTGAACTTGGAATCTTTTGTTTTACACATCTCAGAGCACCTTCCATTAGTTGATCCTGGGAGGTATGTTCTGGTGAAGTTATTTCTATGATTGGGAAATTCTGATAGCCTGTTTATAAAATGAGAAAAAAAGTCATGTCAGTTTTGAAATTTATTTAAACATAACTAAACCCAAATTGCAATATCTCTCTAAAAACGTTTCATACTTCCTTTCAGCTTCAAGTTGAAAAAAATGAGAGATAAAACCAGAAGTTAAATAATTTCCATTAGCACACATTAAAAGAATCTAATTTGTATACCTATTTTCCAAATGAAATTCATTTTCTAAAGAAAAAAGCAAGATCTGTGGAAAAATGCTGCACTGGGTCTAATGAATGATTTCAGTAACTCAAATTGGTATTTCATTGTCTAATAATAAAGAGAGCCTTCCCCTAGGAAAAAAAAAGTCGTTTTTTACAGCACTAGTGATTAAAACAAATAATTAAAAAAGAACAATTCAATAGTTCACTATTTGGTAAACTGGGAAGGAAAAGAACAGGAATAATGCGACTGTGCTTACTCTATGCAATAAGCAAATAAGCTACCAGGTCTGGAAGTTGCTTCAAGCTGCAGAAAACAAGTAGTAAATTACAATAATCAAGCCTCATCTCAAGGCCACATGCTATTGCTGCAAGGTCATTGTAATAAAAGAAAAAAAATTAGGAA
>JAOTQQ010000023.1:80106022-80186954 GCA_026546715.1 Gallinago undulata
GGAAGTGGTTGAGGCACCATCCCTGGAGGTGTTCAAAAGATGGGTTGATGTAGTCCTTAGGAATATGGTTTAGTGATCTTTTTTTTTTTTTTTGTCAGGGTTAGGTTGATGGTTGAACTAGATGATCTTTAAGGTCCCTTCCAACCTAGGCAGTTCTATGATTCTGTGATTCTAAGAAAAAAAAAAATAATCTCAATTTCCAAACTGCAGATACATGATGCTTCTTAGCCAGAGCATTCGTGGATCACTGTAATTGCTATTAGAAATATGGAAACAAGGCTATAAATCATGATTGATGGAATGCTTCTTTTTTGAAAAGACATAGTGCATGGAATGCAACTCAAACCCTTTTTAAAAACTTGAATTCTTAAGTGTTTTGTGGCTCTCATGAGACCAAGCTGTTGAGATCAGTGGGAATTCTACTAACAGTGATGTATTAGTAGTTATAACATTTTCCCAATTTTTTTTCTAAAGCATATTAAAAATAATTTGTTTTTCAGCTGTAAAATATAATTTAGGATTTGGGGGACTTTTTTGTAACTCCTATTTAGTATATCATTCTGAATATCACTCATTCTGTTTCCCATTTTCTCTTAAATATGGAGACTTGTGTCAAGTAAGTAATTCCATTGGGAATTTTGGCCTCTCTTCTGTTTTTTGAAAGATTGGCTGCTGTAAAATTCACTGTGAATCCTGCGTGAATAGTTCTGAAGTTAAAAGTCCAAATGGTTTCCCATTTAACCTGTTCTTGCTTTCCATTCCTCTAGATCTGGACTCAGCAGGATCGGCAAGGCATCCTTGATACTTTAGCACAATTATTATTGGATAAAGAATGTACTCTATTGATTGGGCGTCAGGTTCGGCCAATCTTGTTGGATTTGTTGGAAAGAAATGCAGAAGCCATTAAAGCTGGTGGCCAAATCAACCATGATCGGCATGAAAGGCTGTGTGTAGCAATGAGCAAGCTGGTTGCTGACCACCCTGATGTTTTGCCGTGAGTAATAGAATGTCTTTTTGTGCAACATTTGAACATTTTGAGCGTGTGCTTGTCAGTCTTCACTGGTGATGAGAGGTGGTGGTACAGTTCCCATTGTCTCCCACAATAACAAAAGTGGTTTGAATTGAAAGAATGATTTAGAACACATTTAGATTTAAGAGTCTTAAACTCAGCTTATTTAAATTGTGTTGTAAGATGTAACGTGATTTTCATATTAATGATCCAGACAAAAGCAAAACAGCTGGCATGAAAATTGCTTACAACCAAAATCTCTGCATTTAAGATTAGATTTGTAGGCCAGTAGAATATAAAGTTAAATGAATAGGGATCAGCATTACTTTTTCAGTAAACAAGAGCAATCAAAGAGATTTCACCAAAGGCATTAATGTTTCCCCTTGATAATTAAGTAATGATTTCTAATAAGGTAAAACATCTGTTGTCAGCTGATTGCTGAAGTGGTTGTTTTTCCCAAGTGTGAACAAAAGTTAAATATAGGCCTTAGTTCTCAGTATAGAGTCAATTACTGTCTCAGAACTTCTGCCTGATGTTTTTATTACTGGCCGTTTTCCTTTCCTCTGGCTTAGATGTGTTCCATCTCTTTCTCTCTTTATTCTAAAGATTTGCTTTAAGATATTTTAAGAATACATGGCCAGTTTTCCAGAGGCTTTTCCTGGAGAGCTCAGATGCAAACACAGTCCGGTATGGGCGCAGACGAATGAAGTTACGGGACCTCATGGAGGCAGCCTATAGATTTTTACAAAAGGAGCAATCGGTTTTCCGGGAATTATGGGACTGGAGTGTGTGTATTCCACTTCTGAGAAGTCATGACACTTTAGTCCGTTGGTAAGTTAAACCCCCCAGATCTTCTCCATTGAAAAGAGGTATCTGTATCTTGAATCGTAGTTAGCAATGTTTGCATGCAAGTAGAAAAATAATACCATAAAAATCCGTGCTGATGGTGTTCGTACTTGTCCTTCTTACCTGATCTTTTGAAAGCTGTAGTGATCTATCACCAAGAGAAACTTAGGCTACCTTTTAGTCATGCTTAAAGCTGTGGTCTGGAAAATCTTTTCAAATAACTTTAGTTTACCTGAGTTAGATTCATGGGAGATGGTGAATTTATCGCTGTAAGCCTGTTGGTGTATTGCATGCGTTCCAGGAAAAAAAAGTAGAGATTAATCTAGTCTCACTCCAGTCTAGGTTACAATGGTATATTATACTATTCTGCATTGGTACACTATTAAAGAGTTGGTTTTTTTCTATTGCTTGTATATAGATATCTCAGTCCCTGTAAAGCTTGGTTTATTTAAGCTACGCTTCCTACCTGGCCTTGTTGCAGACTTTATGTGTAGTTTTGAGTCAGATGTTTTATGTTAGGTGTCTGCTTGGAGGGCTTCAACCTAGTTGTGCGATCTACCTTGTTTATTTGTGTAGTAGTATTGATAGTGCCTTTTATTTATTTAAGAAAAGGTCTTTAATAGTCTTCATTTTTTAAAAAACATAAATTCAGAATTATGTTAATAGCATGTAATTTTAAAATAAGATATATAATTTAAGATGAGCATGAACAAGAGTGTTGTCAAATCTACCAGCCATTTATGAAGCTCTTCAGGATGACATACACTTTAGATAGTCTTAAAAAAAAAAGAAACAGAATTCCTAATTCATTGATTGGAATTGGTTTGCCTGTTGTTCATCTAATAATATTAAGTAAGTGAATGATGTGACTTTTAAATTTTGTCCTGAACCAATCTTTTTCTGGCAACTCTTCCTCGCCTCCTAAGCTTATTGAAAGCTTTGTTCTTGTATGGTAAGAACAGTGGTATAATAACTGAAAAGTATTTTATGGTTTGTATTAAATGTCCTTTTGTTGCGTGACAGCTTTATGTACTAATTAAGTCAAGACTTGGGAGTTATTGGCTTCTTTTGGCACCAAGTCTTGAGTTCTCTATGTCAGGATTATTTTAGAAATAACATGAGATAAAAAGCAATTTTGAAAGGGAAATGGTAGGAGGAGAATGAAAAATCAGGCAAAGAAAACATGATTTTCATTGTCTTACATGTTGACCTTCATTTATTTGGGAAAGTGCTCTCCTTTACTATATTTATGTATGGTAAATTATAGAACTATATTCAGTCCTTCAGAGAAAGGTTAGCTAGTTGGTGGATAAATGATAATGTATGCCATGATGAGAAGTGCTTTTCTCAGAGATTTCTCTAATCTTAAAGAATGTTAAGCATAGCGCTAAAATAATTTTGATGAAGGGAGTTTTCTATGTGTTTTTCCAAACTTGATATTTTGATTTACAATTGATAGTTGTCAAACTAAATTTCTTAAGACTATGTTTTAACATATTTTGTTCTAAATGTAATTTTTAGGTATACTTCAAACTGTCTTGCTCTGGTTACATGCATGAATGATGAGCATAAATTATCTTTCCTGAAGAAGATATTTAATCCCGAGGAGCTGATACATTTCAGGCTAAAGTAAGAACTTTTAAAATCTTGAACACTCTTTGTTTTTGTTGGTGGCTTTCAGTTGAGTTAATAAACATGGATTTCATAGGCTGCTAGAAGAATCTCAACTGCAGAATGTGGAACAAGCCCTTGTTTTGGCCAATCCGGACTCCTCAGTTTGGCAAAAGGAGAAAGAGCTGCAGTATACACAAGGACATATTGTGTCAGGCGACCTCTCTGCAAATGTAGTCGCTGTATGTGGTATTGTGCTGCCTAGACTACAGCTGGTTTCTGAAGAGCAGGTATGTAACCCAGGGTTAATCCATGCCTTTTAAATTTATTTTTTTATTTATTTTAAGAATCCCTAGATACGGTCAACTGACTTTATTTCCTGCTTAAATGGTACTGAGATACTATGGGTAATGTGTGTATCTTTAGCTTTCTTCATATGTGCTGTAAGCTAGTGTGGCATAATAGGACACTGCAAAGAAACTGGTGGAATGAAGCAGTGAAGGTGTAATAGTACTGTTAAATTTTATCGTCATGTAATGGTTCTTAACAAACATGCTACAAAAGAATATTCAGCCTTACATAGTATCTCCAGTCCAAGTTAGGGTGATATTCCATAGCTGAGTAAAGCCAGGATCTGGCCCAGTTGCTCTTGCCTATATGAAGTAGTTTTTTGTGCTGTACACACATTTTATAAACAGCCTTTCTCCAAACATATTCTTAGTTCCTCCGTTAAACAAAAAGACACAGGGCTGCTGCTTACACTTCTAGAAAGCAGAAAAAGTTGGAAGGAGGTGAGCAGGAACTTACTTTCTCCACTTGAGTGAAGTGTAATGCAGAATACAGTGCCTTATAGTTTTAGGAAGTTTATCAAGGGGCATAAACATTTTTTTAGCAAACAATATTTAACCTTTTCCTCTTGAGATGCTGTTCATCTTGAACTGTTCAGGTTCTTTGTAGCTGCAGCCAGTATTCTTGACTGTTTTTCTCATATAGGTACAGTTTTAGCTCTTAGCTGAGTATTTCTAATTAATTTTTCTGATCTACAAATCAGTGGGCTACAAAGATGATGAGGGGCCTAGAACATCTCTCTTACCAGGAAAGGCTGAGGAACTTGGGTATTTTCAGTCTGGAGAAGAGAAGACTGAGGGGGGATCTGATCAATGCCTATAAATATTTAAAGGGTGGGTGTCAGGAGGATGGGGCCAGTCATTTTTCAGTGGTGCCCAGTGATGGTACAAGAGGAAATGGGCAAAACTTGAACAAAAGAAGCTCCATCTAAACATGAGGAGGAACTTCTTTCCTTTGAGGGTGGCAGAGCCCTGGAAGAGGCTGCCCAGAGCAGCGGTGGAGTCTCCTTCTCTGGAGACATTCAGAACCTGCCTGGACACGTTCCTGTGGGACCTGCTCTGGGTGGACCTGCTTTGGGAGGGGGGTTGAACTAGATGATCTCCAGAGGTCCCTTCCAAACGCATATCATTCTGTGATTCTGTAAATAAAAGAGAATGGTAGTCCTCATTCATTTCTATCTCCAAAATTTCTTGAGCAGCAGAAGTAAGGAAAGAGCAATTTCTTCCCATATTCTCCCTCTTCCCCTAACTTCTTCACTTCAATTTGCTGTATTCTAGCTTTTTTAAAATAGGTTTGAGAGTCTGGTTTGAAATTAATTGCTCCAGGGGAAGCTGTCGAGCTGTTTAAGGAGATTCTTACTCCCATGCCTGTGTCATTGCTGCTGCAGCTGTGGTGAAGCTAGGCTGTACTATAAACTGGGTTGCCGAAAGGATAGGGAGGAGACAACTTCCCAAAAGGCATGCTTTTATTTTTTTAATAGCTGCAGATATTTCACTGATTTGGTACACAGTGTAGTTCCAGTTACGCAGGGGAGGTTCCAGTTGCAGCTGAGGAGGTCTGATGACGAGGTAGGAGCAAATGGTGAGGGAAAACAGGTATTCTTTTAAAAACTTGCATTGTTACCAGAGATCTACATGAAACTATATCTGAAAAGAAAATCAAACTTAAGTAAAAGACACTTCTTCTGGTGTTGTATGTACTCTGATTTCTTTTCTCTGCGTCCTTTGGCAGGAAAGCACTAAATTTTGTGCTATATACTGATATATGTGACTGTAGGATAGTAAAAATATTTGACATTGATTAAATACCATTCAATAAACTACATTCATTGCACTGTGAATAAATGTTACTGAATTAACCTCTTTTTTTTTTTTTTTTTTTTTTTACGCACTGAATTTGATGATCTTATGCTTTGGCCTGTGCAGAAAGAAGTAAATACAGCAGTTAATATTCATAGTTGCATCATCTGAATCTAACTGCTGTTCGATTTGTTCTGTGATTTGGAACCATTCTGATGACTTAGTTTCACTTATATTGCAAATTGTATTTGATTGACATGTGTTATGATTGAATAGTTACTATGCCTGTACTTAGTGTGAACTCCCTTTGGGAACAAATTGTACAAACCCTTTATTAAGTGTTTCACCTATAATAGATTTTTTGATGAAATCTATTTTAATATCTGTCATTAAATACAGCTGTATAGTCCTTTATTTTATTTGATATGTGTTGACAGATCTGCAGGCCAAAATTTTCTAGTTGTCAGACTCGCTTTCCTAATTGTTCTGTGTTGTACAACCTGTTAAAAAAAAAAGGCGGCAATTCCAGTGTAGTAACTTAAATTTGATGTTTGAACAGGAAAATGACACCAGCCGCTTTGTTTTGGTTGAATCTGCCTTCACAAATCTTCAAAACCTTGCTATTGCTGTAGCATATCAGCGCCCTGTTTTATTAGAAGGACCAATAGGATGTGGCAAAACTTCTTTAATCGAATATTTAGCAGCTGTTACAGGAAGAGCGAAGCCTCCTCATATTTTGAAAGTCCAGCTTGGAGATCAAACTGATAGTAAGGTAACTGATTAAGTTGTTTTATTTTCAGATGATCAGACATAATTTTTACTTAAATAATGGATTTAATGTTCTAATAAGATAATGTTTAACTTTCCACAGCCACCAACTTTGTAATACTGGTCTTACTATTGATGAGAATAAATGTGCAGAAAAATCTCAGTTAAGCTTCAGTAGGTTTTAAATTCTGTGCATAATTTTGCTGTATCTGTTTCATTCAACTTATGTTTTATCAGGATTTTTTTCTATGTGGAAGAGCCATATTACTATTTTTTTATATAATTAAAATTTTTTTATTTGTAATGGAAAAAAATTAGTCTAAAATTATGTAAGCTGGTGACAAAGGCTATATGGACACTTTTATTTCATTTTAAGTGAGCTAATGTCAATTTAATCTGATCCCAGGTTTTTGTGGTAAAGGTGAGATGAAGTAAGATCCTGTGATGTTGAGGACACTTGCACTTAGATAATAGTGATCAAGCTCTACCTTTAGAGATAAAACCACAGGTGAAGATCTCATTCTTCTGGTTTTGCATATGTAACTTCTGAGCTTGAATTGATTTATCTTGTTTGGCTTAATTTATATTTGGTTTTCAAAGATGGTTAGTATCTACCAGAACTGCTATCTGAAGGTTTTTGTTAGCATGTGCAATTGCCATGTGCTGTTCTTTACTTGCAAAGAACAGCTGATTTCACCATCTCACAACTGTTCCCCACAACACTGTCTTTTCATATAGATGAGTAAGACCACCATATTAAGAAAATGTGATAAAGTTCAAGGTACAAAATATGTAGTAATAAAAACATTAACTTAATTTTTTTAAGGAATGCTTAAACGTGGAAGTTACAACTTTATGAAGAAGCAACACTTGACTTGTTTTGTGCCTTTGAATAACTTGCTTTATAATTCCTCTTGCTTAGTCACAGGCTCTTCAAAAACATAATACAAAATTCAGTGTAAGCCTAGACAGTGTATGTTCTACTGTTGATTGATTGTTAATTATGGTGGCACAAGTCTGTAAATTCACTTCCAATTACCTGGTTCATTTTAATTACTATGTTTCAGTTAGATTAGTATGGATGTGGAGGGTTGTACCTTTTTTCTTAATTAAAAAAAAAAAGTGTAATGCTGGGCACAGAACTGGGTGAATTGTTTAGTAATGTGAAAGCTGAGTAAGTGTTACTTGTGTACCAACTTGGGTCATTTTTGTAAGTTTATACTATGAGATTTTAAGGGATATATTGAACAGTTCCCTAATTTATTGATTGTTTCCGTTGTAGACGCTGCTTGGTATGTATCGTTGTACAGACGTACCAGGGGAGTTTGTCTGGCAACCTGGAACCTTGACACAGGCTGTTACCAAAGGTCATTGGATACTTCTGGAGGATATTGATTATGCTCCTCTGGATGTGGTATGTAGGTTCATGTTTGCTCTAACATAGTGGCCGTAAAGGTGCCCATACTAGTGACTTTTGGAGTCTAACCACCATGAGTTCTGCAGCAGTGTGCTGAAAATACTGCCCCTTTAAAAGGGGTTAGAAAGAATTAGCCTGTTTGTTTTCATTCACATATTAGCATACCACGTTAGTTTTTGTCATTGTTTTAGAGTAGTGACGCTGCCACTGATGCCAAATTTCACTGCAGATTTGAATTGACATTGATAACGAGCTATGTGTCTTTTAAATCATGTTTTAATATTTGAAAACAAATGTGGCCCCAAACACCACAGAATATTGTCACTGTATTAGAGTGGTGCTGTTAATAAGATATTATTTTTTTAAGGTGTAGTAGTGTGTGTCTTCTTGATTTTGTTCTTTTTTCTTACACATTTCTTACCTCTGGCTTGGATATTAAAATTGTGTTGTTACATTAAGCACTGTAGGTTTTAACAGATCTCCTCTTTTCAGCTCCAGAATGACTAGTTAAACTGTCATCCTTCCCTTTTGAAGTTTTGGCAGCTGAAAGCATGTCTTCTGCAAGAACAATGTCATAGAGATGTTTTGCTTTTTAGGCATGCTGGATGTTCTGCAGATAGTTGTTTTCTTTCATATCTGATCTGTAAAGTATCCTTTGTGTGACTAAATAACCTGACAGCTTGTTTGAGTTCTAGGCTTCTGAAGTACAGGGAATTTATAAGAAAGCCAAGAAATACTGCTTGTATACACTAGACAGTTTTTCACTGCCAGAGGGTCATGCGCTGATTTTGCTTCTGTGGACTCAGCTCATTGCACTCATCATAAACATGCCCTGAGTAGTATCCTGCATTCATCTCTCCCTTTCTTCGGGTCCTCCCTGCCTCCTTTCTCCATATCAAAGTCTCCATCCTTGCCTCCCTCTGTGCTGAAGGATCGCTGTAGTCCTACCTCCCTTTTTTTACTTCCACCATTATTACTGTCCTTCTGCATGGAAGGATAGATTCTTTGAAGAGATACCAAATTCTCCTGGGGATAGCAGGGCATACACCAAAATTTCTTGATGTTTGAGAATGGCATATTTGAGAAGCAGATCATCTTTGTTCAGGCAGATAAAGAAAATAAGGCTTTTGATCCGAAAGTGTCTAATAATTCATTTGACAATTCAAAATAAATAGTTTTGATTTGCTGCGTAAAGACTGTCATTTCCATTCTCTTATCATTGAATCTGGATACTGAAGAAAGAAGATAGCTAAACATTACACCTGTGACTTCCACTGTTGATTAAAATTACAGGGAACTCTGCAGTTCCTGTTAGCATCACATGAAAGTGCAATCTGTGGGAATGGCAGTTGCTGACAGTGTAGTGGCACTCAGTGGAAGTGCTCTAGCATCTCAAGTGTGAAATGAGTTTGGATGTGTCTGTTACAGTTTCACCAACAAAAATGTTTTATAAATTGTCTTTTCTCTTCCAGATCTCTATGCTGCTTCCTCTTCTGGAAAAAAAAGAGTTGCTGATTCCTGGTCGTGGTGACTGCTTAAAAGTAGCATCGGGATTCCAGTTTTTTGCAACCAGGAGGTAGGCTTGTAAGATTGAATGAGGTTAAGAGCAAGGATACCTTATTTTTAATTCAAAGAGAGGAAATGCAATATACTTGGGCAGGAGTATTTTAGCAATTTCCAATTAACAAGCAATAGAAGACATAGAAGTTGTGAAAGGAATATTTTCACTTTAGAGCAGCCTTATATTACTACTGGGTGAAACCAGTCTTTGTACAGAAAGGTCACTTCAACAAGGCTGAAGGGATGAAACCTACCAGGGAGGACCCTACAAAATTAACTCCTCACCAAAACGAAATGCCTCCCTCTCAGCAATTTCTGTGTGAAGCAGATTAATGATTGATATTCACAAGGTATCTTGACTTCAAAGACTTTAACAAATTTAACAAATTTTCTTGCTTTTGTCTTCCTTCCGTACATATGTTCTTTTTTTTTTATTTTTTATTTATCTGATCTGTTTTTTCTGGAATTGAGTCTTTTGGATTCAACTCTCTTTTGGTGGCCTCATTTCGTAAGATTTTCTTCTGTTTATTGCATATAGCAGCAAATTATAGTTTCCATTGGGCTACTTAAAGGAAATTCTGTAAGTCAGTTGCAGTTACCAGCTGTGGAATATTACTTTTAAAAACAAACAAAAAACCACCAGAAAACAAAACCCAAACCACAAGCCCAATATCTAATGCTTTGCATGTGCAAGGCTATTCCCACAGTGGGCATAACACATGGCTGCATAGTTATTTGTGCAGTAAAAAACAAATCCAAAAGAACCCCCAAACCAGAAAAATATATATGATGGAAAGGAATGTGAGCCTGAAGAATGAGGATAAAAGATTGGGAACAGGGACTGGAGGTGCTTTTCCTTCATCTCTGCAATAGAGCACAGATCCTTTAGGATTTGTGGAATGTATTTCCCAGGTGTTTCTGTCAGGCTCCTCTCTTTACAAAGGATTCAGTATGTTGTTTCTGATAGACTTATTGTCAGTTGTCTTTCTGCAAGTGTCCTTAAGGATATTTTGCAGTACAGGGGATAAACACTGTGATAAAAGAATAGATAATTTAAAAAGCAGAGACAGGCAGGGCAGGGTATGTGACAGTACAGTGACAAACAGTGGGTGATCTATGCACGCACGTTATGCTGTAGCAGCAGTATGTAACATGTTCTTTGATGCACAGGAATGCACTGAAACTGTCGAATTCTTCAGCAAGACACAATACGCTGTATTTCTTCGTGTTGTTCTGATTTAGGATATTCAGTTGTGGTGGAGGTTGGTACAGGCAGCAAAGCAGCCATGCTGCTCTTTTGGACAAATATTGGACCAAAATACATCTGGATAACATGAGCAAAGGAGAGCTTAAGGAGGTATGGTGTTGTTCTATTGTGGCATGTGAATAATTGTTTCACTTAAGGGTAATAAATGTTTTTCAGTAATAAATTTGATCCTTATTTTTATCTCCAAGTTCCACAATACACCTTTATCATTTCAGGCTTATCCTGCCGATTTTTGAAGTAAATGGGCAGTTTGTCAGGAAAATTTGAAGTGAATTGGACAAAGATTGGAACTTGCCATAGCAACCACAAGTTTTGCTTTGAATGGGTCTAAGAATCCAATTACTTTGCCATTTTGTAGCCCACAGATAAATAAAAACAGAGAGAAAAAGAGAAAAGAAAAAAACAAGGGAAAAAGTTGGCTTACTCCAATTCTGAGATCTAAGATTTGAGGTTAAAAGTAGTTGCTCAGTTATCAAATACAAATAACTGTCTCTATTTTTACTAGCATCTCTAGGGAATGTTTGTTTTATGTAGTCCTTCAAAAACGTAAAGGAGCCCAGGGCTAAAATGATAATAGAGTTCTGTAGAGATTCTCTTTGTGATGCAGACCTCAGAACAGGACCTGATCTTTAAAAAAGCCTTGCCTAAGGGAGAAAGGGCTGAATAGTTTTGAGCAGAAGAGTTGAAGAGAAAAGTTCTGAGTTTTCTAGAGCGTGGAAGATAATTTTTTTGATACGATTCATTCACTCCTTGAAACTCGTTCAGCAGCCAGCAGTTACGGGTGACCTTAAATATCTGTGTGTTTTTACATTTTGTTATTTGTTCAGCAAATTGTCAGAAATGGAACAAGAAGAGCACTCACTTCATACTTGCAGATGTTGTTGGAGGGGAAGCAAGTAGATGCTGGGGGAGGCGTCTGCTGATAGTTTGCTGGAGATACGCACACTTGTGTGTTTTAGCTGCTTCTACCATAAATAGATCCACGTGGGCAGGAATTCTAGGAAACTCACTGCTGTTGTAGCAGTGAAAAAGGCTATGTGGCCAAACTGATGTCAAAGATGACCTCCAGAAAGGACCAATATTCAAGTAAAGCCTGGCTGTTAAAACCTTAAGAAAAAAGGAAGCTTCAGTGCTAAATGTGTCACTTAACACTAGGTTCTTTCTGTTCTTTTTTGTAGCTTTGTAGCTCAAGTCACAAAAATATAAAAATCAAAAGCTGTAAGATTCTGCAGTAGTAGAAGAAGAGACAGTGGTAGATAACACCCACTTACTTGTCTTGAAAATAGACTCATGTTCTTCTGGTTAATCTTAAAAGTCAGTTTGGCAGGGTAGGACCAGTATTCTTGGCCTGTATCTGTGAAAAGCTAATTTTGGGAAGCAATAATTTTGGTTGGCAAGCTTTAGTGGAGGGAACTGAACTGAAAGGAAGTTGCAGAAGGAAAGTTATCCTCTTAGTGTGTCTTTGTCACCAGAGGGAATAGACAACTTGAATACTCAAAAAAATTTCAGTCATTAAAAGAAGGACAGGAGGTAAGAACTTTTGTTGTCAGTTGTAACACTATAGGATCATGATTTGAGTATAGATAGGATTGAAGGTACCTTTTGTTCTTCCTGTTGGTATTTGAGCAAATGCATTAAATGAATAGGAGTAGAGTTGACTTAGTAAAATTCACTTTTAGCATCAAAATCAATATCATACAAGTCACAATGAATTTTATTTTCTTCCAATGAGGGATTCCAGGTGGGGGGTTTTGTGCAGCTTGCTAGCTTGAGTATCTATTGAACTGTATCCTATTACAATTTCAGGGGCTGGTGACTTCCTTCTGATGCTAAAGATTTTTAAATTTTTTTCTTTTTTTCAGGTTCTTCAAAGGAGATACCCCAACCTTACTCTTGTAACTGATCACTTGCTAGACATTTACATTCACCTCGCAGGAGATAAGTATCAGGTATCAGAAAACAGTGCTTTTGGCTCCAGGCACATACCAGAAGATTCATCAGAGTCAAGATCTGAAAATAAGAAACCAAGTTTGGAAGGACGAGAATTATCTCTAAGGTTGTCTTTTCTTATATGTTTATTAGAAGGAAATTTAGTTAGCTAGCTGCACAATTAGAAGTGTTTATCTTTGTTTTTTTTCTTACTTTTAAAAAAATAATGCTAATTAAACTGGAATTTCATAAAAACTGGGAAAATCCATTTTTCACTACAAAATAATGATTAATATAGCTGCTAAAAAATCTCAATCTGAACTATTTAGGACTTCCTAATTGCTATAATTAATTTTTTTTTTTGAGGAAAAAGTGTAGGTTTTGCCATATGCGTTACTGAGTTGGTATCGAGCTGTATGGATTACTTCTCAATTTTAACACAAAATAACAGTTCTAGTTAAGAACTGTTGACTGAAATGTACTGTAAAATGTTCTCACAATAGGCAGTAGATAATGCTTTAAGCAATTGTATATATTTGCTTATCTAGATAATTTTAACAGATTAACATTAGCAGATGACTGAAAATAACCAGATCTGTAGTGTACTATTAATTTCAGAATTTTTATGATGAAATGCAGCTTGATGTTCAATTATTTCTTCCTCTTACACCAAATGTCAATTTTACTTGTGGAATTTCTGTAACTAGTGGTTTGTGAATTAGTCAGTTAATACTAGGTATGGGTAGTACTTAATATTTTTGTGAAGAATGAAAGAATGCCACTCATTTTAAAACAGCAGTTGTTTTTCTAGAATTGGATGTTTCGATTTCTTGCCTTTTGGAAGACTTTGTTGTTGATAAGGAATCAGTATCTTGGAAAAAATAGGTGTTTTTTACCTTTCCACGTGAAAAATTTTCATTTTTTTGTAATTATGGTTTAATGGAACATGTATTAAAGATTTCTAAGCAACATATCTGAAAGCAACACTGTTGGTATTTATGTGCTCAGCTGTTCTTTAGATTTGGTATCCTATTTATAAGTTTTATCTGTGTACAACTTGCTCAACTAAATGTGCAATTGCCAGAAGACGAAATAATCAAGAGGCTGAACACAAAAGAAGGTGCTGTGTGTTTTGCTTTGATTTTTACCAAACCTTTTGTTCTTTCTTTTTAGGGACTTGCTGAATTGGTGCAGCAGGATCGCTTACAACTTCAACAGCAATTCTTCAACCACAGCAGTGAATATTTTTCAGGAGGTGCGGTAAGACTTGATCTGGAAATTACCTGCCCAAATTCTAGTATTGTTTCACAAATCCTAAAATACTCTATTTGGAAATGTGAGATGGGAATTTACGTTTAGCTTTATCCGAAGCAATTGGACTGTAGTTGTAATGTTTGTGATCCATTGATTGGAGACTTTCCTTACTACTAGGAAAATTGTTTGCAGTGTGTTGAAAGCCAATCCAAATTTACTGCTGTCACACAAGCAGCAAGCTCTAATGAAATTTTAACTGGTATGAGTTAGGGCTGCACATGACTGAGAGTAAAAGTTTTAAGATCTTTCCTTTTTTATTGTAATATGAGACTTCTTTTCTACTTTTCTGTGCACCATTTCCAAGTGTGCATCAGTCAGAGGTAGTTTTTTATGACGTGAAATCTTAAAGAGTTACTTCCTTCTCCATTTTGGTCTATTCATTTAAAATAGTTTCTGTACCTGGACATTGAAAGGTTTTTACTTTGAGTAGAAACCTGCTACACTACAGAGTTTATAAGTTCTTATTAGACCCTTTTGACTGTATTGTTTGACTTGATCTGTGGATAGTGAAATAATTTCGCTTACCATGGCTGGAGTCAGGGTCATGTAAGATGGTACTTTTCAGCTCATATCACACAAAATTTGTGTTGAAGAGGCTGGTTTATTTTCCCCTTGACAGGCATTGGACTGTTTCACAGCTATGCTGTCCAACCAAGGGAGCAGACAGAAAATGGCACAAGTTATTGGAAGTAAACTAAACATTTCTAAGAAAAAGGTATGTTGAGCTATAATTAATATCATGTTTATTGGTAATATTCTGTAACTTGCAGTCTTTCTAGTGATTAATTTGAATGTGTTTTGCTGCTTTTCTTAAAAATTATGCCTGTCTCTTTCTCCCAAACACTGTTTTTTTTCTCTCTCTCTACTATCCTGGGATCTGCATTTTTCTCCTGTTTGATTTTCAGCTGCATTTTTTTCTCTGAAAGTTCCAGTGTGAACCTGTTTCAGAGCAGATTGTAAACACCCTTATCATGAAAAAGAATGATCACACAGCTGAAACAGCACAGTTGCCTAAGCGCATGATACTGCTAAATGCTCAGAATAGTAAACAATGTGGTTTTTCTTTGTTGGTTACAATGAATTTTAGTCACTTAAATGAAGAGATCAGAGAGAAACATAATCTTCCTTACTAATTATTCTGTAATCATCTATTCCAAAATCAAGTACCTCCCTAGAGGCTACGAACTCTCTATATATTAATAGCATGTGATATAAATGGCTGAATTAAACTAAATCATTACTTTGTCAGCTATTTCTGAGTATAGTAGTTTGATTGCAAAGAAAATTCCCTCCTTTATTACTTCAAGATGGAAAAACTTGCCAGCTGGATGGACAGATGGATCCCTGAAATTTCTGTGGATTTTTCTGTTTGTCCTCCTTCATTTGCATAATTTCAATACAGGAGTGTATTATGCTCTATCAATGGCAAAATATCTTTGTTTACACAGAAGTATTCACCAATTTTTTTTGGTGGGAGATAGGTTATTTTTTTTATTAGTTAAGATAACTGTTTCCAGGTTCAAGTATGTATAGTTGAACTACCATGGAAGTAGATGAGGTAGAAATGTAATGGAATAGACCCGTTGTCAGCTTATTAAATGGAAAGATGTTTATACAGACAATAACATTTTTGAGGTGTTTCAGTGATGAGTGTGTAAAACCTGCAAAGTATAAACTGTTATAATGAAAAACTAGCTTGCTGCAAAGTAATACCAGTAGCATACCATGGGTGTTCTTAGTGTGATGTTGTAGGCAACATTGGTACTGGATACGTTGATGCTTTCTTCACAGGTGGAGTTCTTTTGTGAACTCTATAAACCAGAAATTCTAATACGGGAACAAGAAGTTGCTGTCGGAAGAGTGCATCTCATGAAGAAACAAACCCAGGTTCTTACTGTACAAAGGTAGAATATCTTGTAGCTTCCATGTGAATTGAAATATTATATGGTGGAATAGAATAGACTGAAAGTAATGGGATTAAAAAAATGCTAATTGGATATTCTCACTCTAAAGAAAGGAATGTGATGAGTTTTCTCTTGCGACTTGAGGTTTTCCTTGTGCACCTTTAAGGCCGTCTACATCATACTTCTGGCAGCCAAAGCACAGTGCTTTTCAGGTTTTTTTGAACCAGAGTTTCTTCAAAGATCCAAAGCAATTTGGATCCACAGCTGTTGTAATAAGATTCTGATGAATCTATCTTCGTAAAGAGAGATTTTTGTAGTATATAACACTAACTTCGCTGGTCAGGAAGTTCTCTGGAAACCCTGAATGTCTAGGTTATATATTGAAAAATAAGTATCTTATAAGGTTTTCTTGGAATGAAATTTTCCAAACCTGTATTTTTAATTAGAAAAAAAAAATCTTAAATTCAACCTCTCCTTTAAAAAAAAAAAGAAAAAGGTGAAATTGAAATGAGCTGCTTGATGAACCTTGGGTCTGTTGTTTTTTCAGATCAAAACAAACCTTTGCTGCCACACGGCCATCTGCAGTATTGATTGAACAGCTTGCAGTCTGTGTTGACAAAGGAGAACCTGTGCTTTTGGTTGGTGAAACAGGAACTGGCAAAACCTCAACTGTCCAGTACCTTGCTCATATTACAGGTAAATAAAAGACTGTAACTTACATGAAGAGGATTTGAAAAACAACACAGAAACAAACAAACAAAACCCATAAGCTGATGGTGTTTTATATTTCTGTTTCAAGGACACCGTTTGAGGGTTATCAACATGAACCAACAAAGCGACACGGCAGATCTATTAGGGGGGTGAGTCACTGAGTACTCTTCAACCTGTTCTTGGATAACAAAGTGGCAGTATAAGAACAAGCTTCTAACACAAGTATAGTTATGTCCTCAAATAATTGTTTTTAGACACCTATCTTTCATAGTAGCATAAATGTCTTAAGAAACATGTTTGCATGCAGAAACCCTGTTGTCCTTGCAGAAGAACAGGCAGTTTCAGTGAATTCTGTGCACATTTGTGTGTCATAAAGTCATTTAAAAACACAACCTAATATCTCTTTAAAAATGGCTAAGCTGTTCTATATAAATACAATATAATATTCACTGGATGTACTGATTGGTGATAGTAGAAGTATTTTACTTATCAGGGTGGTCCTGTCTTTATAAAATTACCTCATAAGGTGCATTTAAATATGTGCAATTTTACTTTGCTCATTAGTTGAGTAAAAAACTATGGAAGCTAGGATTCCTTCATGCACATTGTTGTTGTTTCAGTAACAGTTTTTGTTAGTTCACAGATGCTAGTTCCTGTGTTACAAATAAGTAATTACTCCTGTTTCTCTTCAGTTACAAGCCTGTGGATAACAAGCTGATCTGGCTTCCTCTGCGAGAGTCTTTTGAAGAACTCTTCTCTCAGACATTTTCTAGAAAGAAAAACCAGACGTTTTTGGGACACATTCAGACCTGCTACAGGCAGAAACGTTGGCACGATCTGCTAAAACTAATGCAGCATATTCATAAATCTGCTATTAATAAGGAAGCAAAAGAAAATGCATCTGGTGAGAATTCAGAGTGATCAATCACGGATCAGTAGCGGTGAACCATTGCAGGGAGTAGATAGTGCTGATTTTTGTTGTTGTTGATTTTAGGTTTTGTGGTGTGTTGGTTTTGTTTGGTTTGGGTTTTTTTCCCATCCCCCTATCACTTTCTTCTGGTTTTGAAAAACTCAATCTCTGTCTACAAGATGACATTCAGAATACTGTTAGAATAGGTTTTTTTCTTTCTAATTCATCACTGTTGTTAGCCCTGTCTGACAGAGTAAAGGTTTACTTCTCTGACTTAAGGTGCCCTTGGCAGCTGATCTCCACTCAGTACTTGTTTGCTGTGTTGGTGAGCAGTCCTAGTTTTTAGTGTGACAGGCTTCCATATGCCTGCATTCATACTTTCTTTCAGTCCTGGAACCTCATTAGATGTCACAAATATATTCTATTTTAAAAACAAAGCAAAACACAACAACAATAGAACCTCCCAAGCCCCCACATTGCTCTCTTAGGGTAGTAATGACTCTAAGAGCTTGCTGGTGACTTTGGATTCACTCTTAGTGATGCTGACTTGCCTAGTTCTTGACTTTGATTCACTGCAATTTTTGTCCCAAATAAATGTTTTTCTTGTTTTATACTTCACAACCCATTTGGGACAGAGGCAGTATTGATACTTTGCCTTGTATGGAGTGGCATCTGGCTCTAGACCTGCTGAACAAGTTGTAGTTTTCATTCAGTATGGACCAAGTAAACTTAATTATGAACCTTCTCCTCTCTTCTGAATATGCAGATGTTAAAATAAATACCTACAAATGTAAAAAAACCAAAATTTTAAAAATTGATGTTTTAAAGACCACTTGTAGCAAGTATTGACAATCTGCAACTTGCAAAGCTAGCAACTTAAGTCAAGATGATATGTCAGCTTAAGCCGTGATATATCTCAGGCTGTGACTTCAAACAAATAACTGAAATAAGTGCAGTAGTCAATGTCATAACTGGTAAGCAACAGTGTTTTTACTGGTACTGAATTGTGCATTGTTAATCTGTTGTGTCATAAGGTTTGTAAATGTGGATTTATTTTTCTGAGATGCCCCTTTCTGTCTCTGGGAATTGAAGAGTGCTAACAGTCATACTGCAACCAAGTACAGCATGAGTTCCTAAGCTAGGACATTCTGGAATGAGTAGCAAATTATCTGTACCCATATGTCAGTAGTGTTCAGCTAAATTAAAAAAACAAAACAAAACCAACATGACAAATCAGCAAAATCTAATATATTTTTTTTTTAATTCATGAGATGTCATCTGTAGAACTTGAATATATTCATTGTTCAGCTGAGCTTATGCTTGTATCTCTATGCTTGAAACAGCTTGATTAAAATACTGTTACTAAACATTTTTGTGCTATTGTTCTGATGGTACAAACTTAAATTTATTTTGCTTATAGGCTCACCACTGAAGGAAAAGTGGGAGGCGTTTGGTCTGAAACTGAATCATGCTCATCAACAGATGAAAATGACAGAAAATGCTCTTCTCTTTGCATTTGTTGAGGTATTTAGAGATTTGCATTTTGATGCTAGGAAGAATAAGGAGGAACATTTAAAAAACTTTGCAAACAGTATTATATAAGTAACTTCCTGGCAAGAATCTTGCTGTGAAGTTAAACTCGTTCCATCATAATTCTGAAACGAAGTGTGCTGCTGCAAGGAGGTGGTGGTTAGATGGGAGGTGGAAGAATGTTTTGTGATAACATGTTAACTTAGTGCTGTATAATAGGAATTAGGACTGGTATGATAAAAGAATATCGGCAGTATGTCGTAACATCTTTTCAGGTGTATGACATTAGAAAATACATCTTGACCAATCTCCAGTAGGCCATGCTCCTGCCTGAAGATTCCTGTGAAGTATTTAATATTAAGAATCTATCCTGTTTATCTGGACATGATTTATTTTTTTTTTTTAAATGTTTCAAACCCATCGAGTGTGATTAGGGGAAACTATGATGTATGGTTTATGCGTCTTTATTTCTTGTCCCCCTGCTAGTCTGACTATATTATCTCAAATTTTATGTAAAGAGTGTAAAATGTTGACCAGTCCTCTTTCTAAAAAATGGCTATATAAGTAGTTGGAGAACCTTTGACTGAAGTATAGTTTTAATTAATAAGTTCTGGTTCCTTGAGGAACCAGTAGTATTGCTTCTGTCTTTGTTTGAATTTCTTTAGATTAACTGCTTTTATTCTCATGATGGTGTCAGCGTAGTTTATGCACCATGGAGATGGATATCACTGACAGGCAGCATTGCACGAATAAGAGAGCTTAATTCTGTTTTATCTCAGCCAGTTTAAACTGTAGCTGATAATGGTGATAACTGTCTTCTGTGACTTGCAAAATAATTGTTATTGAGGAGAGCAGTAAAACTGCTTTTGCTGTAAAAGGTCTGGAATTGTCATTTGTCTAAGCAACCCATAGGCAGCAAAACAAGTATTTCCAGCATACAGATGCTTTGGTTGTTATACCACGGCTGTTGACGCCATTAACAAATTGATCTTATTTTTAGGGTACTCTGGCACAAGCAGTAAAAAAAGGAGAGTGGATTTTGTTGGATGAGATTAATTTGGCTGCAGCAGAGACTTTAGAGTGCCTGAGTGGTTTACTGGAAGGATCATCTGGGTCACTGGTATTACTAGACAGAGGAGACACAGGTACCATTTCTGTGCTTGCTTATGCTATATCTTGCTATCCATTTAGTTGAATTCCCTATCCTATAATGGCTCAAGACAAAAATCACCGTCTTTACCCCAGTTCTGTTGCTGAGCATGAAGTTACATAATAGGGAATATTGCTTTGGCCAGTTTGGGTCAGCTGTCCCAACAGTGTCCCCTCACTTTTTGCACACCCCCAGCCAAGACACTGGGGGAGGGAGGGCAGAGTGAGGAAAAAGAGAAAGCCTTGATGCTGTGCCAGCAAAATTCAGCAATAGCCAAAACGTTGATGTGTTTTCAACAGCACCACAGAGGCTGCTGTGAAGAAAGTTAGCTCCATCCCATCCAGATCCAGTACACACCTAAAGGTTAAAAATATAAAATTCCTGAATCTTGTTTTCTGGAGCTACAGGTAGAGACAAATGTTGCATGAACTTCCTAGGCTGGGTTTTCTTCCTGGCTGAGAGAAGCACTGCCCATTGTTCTGAAAGAGACAAAAGGTGTTCCAAGTTTAGGGCTTATATAATTTTGGATATATTTTGTGGTGTTAAAATATCCTGCTATACACAAATAAAAGTCAGGGTTTCACTTGCCTGTGGCTGTTTTAAAGATGCCGACATACTTCTTATAAAATTACGTGGGGTTATTCTCTGAAAACTTTTCACCATCACATTTTAAGAAAATGGAGTAGAGGAAAAGAGAAACTGCCTTAGAGGAGATATACCTTATTTAACATAAGTATCCTAGGTTTAGTATTAATCTTATGTCTCTTTGTTTTTCTTTAGAGCCTCTTGTCCGTCACCCTGATTTTCGCTTGTTTGCATGCATGAATCCAGCTACAGATGTTGGAAAGAGAAATCTTCCTCCAGGAATAAGAAACAGGTATGAAATAATGATTTTGTGACAAAATACTGGGGTTTTTTCAGAGTTTAACTAGCTTCATAAGTTGACCCAGTGAAGAATGCCTTATTTGAAGCCTGAGGTTATAAGTCTGAACTCAAACTAACTTCCTGTGAGAGGTGCTTTCCACATCACGGTGAAGGTTTTTCATGAAATAGCATCAGGAAAATACTTCTGTAAAGTTGCTGAGCATGAACAAATGGTCTAGCAGTAGTGTAGAGTGTTGTCACTGGGATCAGGGGAAAGATTATTCTTTAAATTAAGCTGTCAGTGCCTGAGAATGCTACTGCAGCAGTTTATGTTCCTGGTGGGTATAATAAAGACAAGTGCTTTGTGTCTGTTTAGCAGCCTTTCCCTTGATAACTCAGAAGTGTTGATGATCCTTGCAAAAAGCTGTATATCCAGCTTGTGTCCTCAGAAGGAAGGTGGTTTGCATGCGTGGAACAGATGTATGATATCTGACGTACTTGATGTGTGATCTTCAAACATTTAAGCTGTGGCCACTAAATTGGAGTTTTGGCAAATCTGTTCTTCCATAATACCTGTTCCTGAACACAAAGATCATCTGCTTGTATTTAATGCAGTTTCCCTCCTGAATGCCAGGAGTCATCTGTGTCATCCCTTATCAGGTTCATAGAAACTGTAGAGATGCACTTACTGTATGGAACCAGTCGTTTGCAGTTATTAGTGGCAAAGTAAGATTTTATTGCTATTAGCTTTCCTGGCTTAATAGTGAAAGAAAAGAAAGTGAGGAGACTTCAGCTTGCTAAGTTAAAATGAACTTAAATTTGCATTTGTCAAAAGGTATCCATCCCTCTGAAGTTAATGGTATTGCTCAGCTGTATTTGGTTTGCTGTGGTGTGTCCTAGCTATTATTTGCAGTTGTAATGCATGGTATAGAAGGCCTGCAGGCTCATACTCAATACCTGATGCAAATATTGGACTAATTAACAGTTAGAAAATATGCTCATTAACTAGAGCTGCCAGTATAGAGTACTAAATGTGACATACCATGTTATGTATTTAAAGATACTCAGAACTTCACTGAGTACATGTTTTGCTGCTAATTTTCCTTTGTTTATTGTCAAGTTTTCTCATTTTATTGTTGCTGAGCTGCATATTTGTAGAAGTAGAAACAACCTGGATATGCTATATAACAAAATCATAATGGGTGATAGCTCATAAGTGGCCACTTAAAATCAGAGGTCTTTAGAGAGACTGCTTTGAAAAGTGTTCCTGTTGTGTCAGTGCTCCAGTGTTTGGGCTGTAGTGTTTGGGTATCTCCTGCAAATTGTTTAAAATTTTAATTTTAAAAAATAGTGTTCATTTTCAGTCTACTAGGTTAAAATGGTTCAGAGGAATTGCTTAAAAATAAGGTATTACTAACACTTTTTAAAATTACTCTGGTTCTTGAATCTATCTAGGTAGTTTAACAAATTGGTATTCTGATGCATAAAAAAATTTTAAATGTTATGTACCATGATAATCATATATAACATTATTTTATGTCTAAGTGTTATGGATTGATTTGATTTTTACAGGTTTACTGAACTTTATGTAGAAGAACTGAGAAATGAAGGAGACTTGCAGGTTCTTATCATGGATTATCTGAGAGGCTTGAATGTGAACAGAAATACAGTACAAGGAATTGTGAAGTAAGTGGGTTGTAATCAAAGAAAGTGTGTAAGTGTAGTCTGTGGTTAGACTATTTTAGAAGACTCTATAGTGCTCCCCATGCAGTATTTTGCAGAGCCTTAGGAAATGACAGAGGGTAGACATCCATCCTCTTCATTCTGAAGTTTTATGTACTTGTGGGAAGGAGACTTACTTTTTCTTATTCAGAATTGCTTTTTTTGGTTAAAAAGTCTTGTTACCGTCCTCTTTCCCACCTGAGAGAATAAAATGGTTTGTTTCCAGTTAAAGTCTTGTGTGTTTATCAAATTACCTTTCTTTCCCCCAGTTTAAGGTATACTATCTCACCGTATTAACCTGAAAAACTGTTACATGTTTAGAATACTTTGAGTTTATAGTCATTCTCTGTATATCAAGTGCTCTCAAAAATAGGTTCTAAAATACTGATGCTTTCCTTTGCTGACTACACAGATGGCAGAGTTTGGCATGACTTTCCTAACCTAAAGCTATTAGAAAAAGTGACAGTTGGAGATAAGCTTAAGTGTTGCTACTTTGGATTTAATTCCTTAGAGCAATGGTCTGATCAGTAGCAGCACTATGTAACTGACTTCACTCTTTATTTTTGCAGTTTTTATTTATCTGTGAGAAAGGAAGCAGAAGCAAAGCTGGTGGATGGAACTGGCCACAGACCTCACTACAGTCTCCGTACGCTTTGCAGGGCATTGAGATTTGCAGCATCTAATCCATGTAGCAGCATACAGCGCTCACTGTATGAGGTGATTACCTATATTGGGGTTTATTTCAGTATGTATTCACTACAAAGACTGTTTGGATAAAGGATAATCTTCCTTCTAAATGCAGTATTGAACAGAAATGCTTCTTCAATCTCTGTGGGTTTTTTTCTAATGATTTTTCATGTTGTCACTGAAAATAATTCTTCTTAGGGCTTCTGTCTGAGTTTCCTGACGCAGCTTGACAGAGGTTCTCACCCAGTAGTTCAGAAGCTAATTAGCCAGCATATAGTCTCTGGCAACATCAAAAGCCTTCTCAAACAGGTGGGTAACTAAGTTTATATAGACCTCTTTAGTATTCAGGGTAGATTTTATTTTGAGTTGCCTTCTCTGCCTACATTTCCTTCCTGCACTCCTGTTTTTCATCTTATAAAGATAAAAAAACATAAAAATCAATACTGTTCCGTTGTATTTTTTACTTCTGCTTGACACACACACATATGTTAGCTAGTTTATTTGTTAATTTGAAAAAAATATGGAATTTCAAATAATTACAGCATTGTGGAGTGTGGGCAGCTTAATACACTGACTCCAGCTGTATAGCTTTCACAGACTTTTGAGGAGCTTTCACAGGCTTTTTATTTTCAGCCTGAAAGCAGAACATATGGATACGAAGCAAATATCTGTGCTTTGTCTCTAATGGGAAAGAAAAAATCTCAGTAGAGCTGGGAGCCCAGCATGAGTTTTCATGGGGGACTGGGCAGGTGGGATGAGGAAGCCAGTTTTAAGAGACAGGCATTTGTTTCAGAATAAAACTCTTCATATTAGAAAATACATATGTATATAAAAAGATAAAAGCAAATTTCCTGCATGGAAGTGTACTTCAAAATTCAGTGCTAGGACTCTTGAGACACTTTTATCTTCATGGCACTGGCAAAGATTTCTGCTTCATGACCTTGAAATAATCTGGTCAGACTTCTGTAATTTGCATTCTGTGACAAGGGGACAGTGCTTACTGCAGGAGCGCTGGGGGATTAATTTAAAATGACTTCTTACAGAATATATTGCAGTGCTGTAATAGTAGTTGTCTTCATTAGCGAAGCGAAACTCATTAGTATAATCTGTTACTTCTGTCATATATCCTTAGCAAATACCAAAACCCCAAGGAGGGAGCTTCATACTTATAGAAGGATACTGGATTTCAGCTGGGGATAAAGAACCTACTGTAGATGAGACTTACGTGCTAACCCCTTCAGTTAAGCTTAATCTGAAAGACATTGCTAGAGTTGTGTCTGCAGGGTAAGTCTGTTCCAACTTTTCCATTAAAAAAACTAAGTTGAAGGTTTATTTGGGCCTCAACTGGTGCCTGTCTAGTCTTTCTTATTTGGCATGAGTAATGTCCGTTTTTTCTTTTATTTACAGTTACCTTTTCATTATGCAGTGACTTGAATTTATATATGTATTTCTTGTCTCCTTAAGCCATACCTACATTTTGTTTAAATGATAACCTAGAAATTTGCTGTTAGAATAACCTGGTTATTTCACACTACCACATAAAGTTTCATGGGTAGCAGTTAGCACTTGAGGTAAAGTTACTTGTGCTCCCCTTTTAACGTATGATCTTGGATACTCCAAGTGAGTAGTTACATAGTAATATTTTGGTAACGTGCTTTGGTAATGTACATCTGTGAAAATTTCAAATAAGGCTGATACCTTGTGTATGTGGAAGATACGACTTGTGCTTCTAAACCACTGTTTTGGTTATCCCTTGAAGGACTCATCCAGTACTGATTCAAGGAGAGACCTCTGTTGGTAAAACCAGTTTAATTCGCTGGTTGGCTGCTGCTACTGGGAATCATTGTGTAAGGATTAACAATCATGAGCATACTGACATCCAGGAGTATATTGGCTGTTACACATCGGACGCCTCTGGGAAGTTGGTATTTAAAGAAGGTGAGTGGGTATATTGCATTTACTCCAAATTCCTGCCTCTCTTCACTGCTTTTTTTCTTTTTTCCATGCTTAACTTCTCTGTTTTATTACAATGGAGAGATGACCTGTCATAAAATTAGTTATCATATTAATGATAATCACTTAGGTAGTTTCAGTGAATTCTTAAGAGTTCATGTTTGTCTCGGGATACTTGTCCTATTGGACTATAAAGAAAAAAATTCAACAATTTAAACAGTACTGTTGCCTCTGTGTCTGGATTAGTATTTATACTGAGGGAAAACTGGTGGCTAAAAGTGTCAAAAAGCATGCTTCTGTTAGATTTAGCTTGTTAGATCTTTAACTAGAACTTTTTCTGTTCCCTCCAAGGCATTCTTATAGATGCGATGAGAAAGGGTTACTGGATTGTTCTAGATGAACTGAATTTGGCTCCCACTGATGTTCTGGAGGCTCTGAACCGTTTGCTGGATGATAACAGGGAGCTGTTCATTACTGAGACCCAAGAAGTTGTTAAAGCTCACCCTCGCTTTATGCTGTTTGCTACACAGAATCCTCCAGGACTCTATGGTGGCAGAAAGGTCTGTATAATCTCTTCCTTTGAGTAGCTGCGACTCTAATGAATGAATCTGCCTTGTACATAAGTGTGATGTGAAAACTTTCTGATGTGTAGCACAGAATTAACGTGAAATTCTCAAGAGATAGAGGTGAGGTGGTTTTGGACTAACTTTCAGTACAGATGAGTTCTCTTTAGGTTAGTTGCTTATTTTGCAGCTACCAAGTTTCTAATTCATTTTGTGTAGCTGAGATTTAAGAGCATTACTAAACTGGAGTTCATGTATATCTGACTCAGTGTTTCTTGCTCAAGAACCCTGGAGAAGAGATTTGACTTAGGCTATTGCTGTCTGTTTTGTGCTGGTTTTGGCTGGAATAGTTATTTTCCTTCATAGTGACTGGTATGGTTCTAGGTTTTTGGATTTGTTACCAACACAGTGCTGATAACACAGGGATGTCCTAGTTACTGCCGAGCTTGAACAGTGTCAAAACCTTTTCTGCCTCTCACACTACCCCACCTGTGGGTAGGCTGGGACTGCACAGGAAGCTGAGAAGGGGACACAGCTGGGACAGTTGACCCCAGCTGACCAAAGGGGTGTCCCATACCGTATGATGTTGTGTTCAGCAATAAAAAGTGGAGAGAGAAGGGGATGATTTTGTTTCCCCAAATAACCATTGTGCATGATGAAACCTGGAAATGGCTGAACCACCCGCATGCTGATGGGAAGTAGTGGATGAATTCCTAATTCTGCTTCTTTTGTGCATGCAGTTTTTGTTTGGCTATTAAACTGTCTTTTATGTCAACCCACAAGTTTCTTGCATTTACCTTTCCATTCCATTGTAGGGGCCATTGTATCACCAAATGATATTTGGTGCTTAGCTGCCTACCACAGTTAAAACACAACATATTTTAAAGCTCTTGACCTCATCCAGGCTCTCTTATGCTTTTTTTTTTTCAGTGTTTATGTGTATGTGCTAATATGTATGCTAAGACACTACCCATATTTCCTTTGGATGTGTAGAGTAAGATATATAAAGTGAGGTATATCAAAGGAAAAAGCTTAAGCAAGAGTATGTTCTCATGTTTTAGGTTTTGTCCAGAGCCTTCAGAAATCGTTTTGTGGAGCTGCATTTTGATGAACTGCCAAGTGCTGAACTGGAAACCATCCTGCACAAGCGATGCAGTTTGCCACCCTCTTACTGCAGCAAACTTGTCAAAGTCATGTTAGACCTGCAAGTATGAGTCTTTCTTCTTTTGTACAAGACAAGCAAAGATATTTCAGCACAAAGTAATAGAAATTCCTTTGAGGGGGGAGGTGTTGCTAATAGGCAGATATTTAACAACCCAAACCATAATTGATGGAAGAGAACCCACCGAAGTAGTTAGTTTGGTGGTTAAGACAGAGAATGGGGAAGATGATGTCAGATTTGAGACAGGTAGCAGTAAAAAATTAATAACCAAAGGCCTTGGGATTTGGCGTGTAGAATAATTTCTTGCTCTGGATCCAAAACACAGTATTGGATTTGTAGCTTCCTTGGGTCATACTAAGTTTGATATTATTTTTAAGCATAATTTTTGATGTCTTCTGACACTCCTGTGTTTAACAGACATGTAATATTTTATATGTAGCTAAAACTATCTTGTTTTAGCAATTGTAGCAGCAGAAACCAGAGCACGCTTTGAAGTGCTAACATACGTTTTGGTGGAGAATCTAATCTTTTGCTTGGATTTGGTTTTATTCCAGGTACCTATTTTCTCCTTAGTGTTTTTATTTATTATTATCTGTATTATTTTGTTCCTGGTACCTATCAAGTACCTGCATGAAGGTAATTTGAGTTTGGGAGTTGTGACTTTACTGAACTTCTTTTTAAAAATACAGGTTGCTTGAAGAAGCATCACATCAGAGAGCTCTGCTCAGCTTTCCTTTAAGTATTTGGACAGGTTCATGAAAAAATGGCTTCCGTTTTGTTTTTATGACAGTCTTACCGCAGAGGCTCAACGGTGTTTGCTGGGAAGCATGGGTTCATCACCCTGCGGGATCTGTTTCGTTGGGCTGAAAGGTACAGATTGGCAGAACAACTGGAGAAGGAGTATGACTGGCTTCAGCACTTAGCAAATGATGGTGAGTCCTGCTGCCTCAGATTTTTGAAATGTTTGTAGAATTGCTTTCTAGCACTAATTCTTAAGTATAACTTCTTTTGTTGCTGATTAACCAGGTAGTAATTTCTTTCTCTCCTCCTCTGTTTCATAGGTTTTATGCTTCTGGCAGGCAGAGTCAGGAAGCAGGAGGAGGTGGATGTTATTCAGAGTGTCCTTGAAAAACACTTCAAGAAAAAGCTATATCCTGAGTCTCTCTTCTCAGGGGAAAGCGTCAAAAAGCTGCTGGGTGAGTTTCCTAGAAGGACCATGCTGGTAGTTCTCTAGATGTGACTAAAGCTGATGGGTTGCCTTGTGTCATGCAGCTAAATCTTCCACGCGGACATCAGTGATGGACAGAGATTTTAACCATATTGTCTGGACTCAAGGAATGAGGAGACTTGCCGTTTTGGTGGGAAGAGCCCTGGAGTTTGGTGAACCAGTACTGCTGGTGGGAGACACTGGGTAACCTTGCCTTTCATGATGCAGTTCTTTGTAGTGCTACACCAGCCACTGAGTCAGATGCAAAATTACTGTGTGGGCTTTGGTACTGCTTTGATCTGGGATATTTTAGCATCTGTCGTGGCAGACTTCCAGCTAGTGCTTTTCACAGTTCCCTTTTGAGGGGGGAAGCACTTGCATCTCTTTCAGAACAAGTCTTTAATGGGATTATCTGCATTATGTATAATTACATAGAAATAATATAGAAAGTAGTCAAATTGAAAGGAGCTGACTCCTGTCTCCACCTTTCACAACGTGCCCTGTAGAATATCACTGTGCCTTACTGGAGATGCTGCTTTTGGGGAATTGTGGCATGTTTCTGTCTGAAAGTGCATTCGCTTTACATGTTTCAAGAATGTGAATATAGTCTTGCTATTACTATTATTCCTCCCCAGTCCTTGCCTCATAAGCTGTAAAGCAGTTTGTGTAAGAAGGTGCTGTCTGCTTCTGTGCTGTAAGAGTACATTTTTGTGGGGGAGAAGGGAAGAAAAATGCAAAAAAAACCCCACAACAAAACCCCCAAAAGAGAAGTAAAATTATTTAGGTAATAAATGAGAACTCTAGGTACTCGGTGATTTATTCCCTCAGACTTAGGCTTGGTCTGGACACGTAGCATCTCCAGTTTAGTGAAATGATAGGTTAGCTGAGTACCTGTAGGGGCAGGCTGAAATAAAGTTGACTTTGAACCTGCAGAAATCCATGAATCCAGATATTGATTTAAATTTATTTAAAGACATCTTGTGCAAGTCAGCAACAATTGTTGTGCCAAAAATGGCTTCACTTTGCGTACATTTCTTTCAAGGAAAGGAGCGAGAGGAAATTTCCACGCTGGGCCTTTGCCTCATAGCTCTTCAATGAAAGTGAATCCTGTCCAAAGTGAGCGATTTTCCTTTTACTTTTTTATTCTTACCTTTCAATTAAATTTTGTTGCAGGTGTGGTAAAACTACCATTTGTCAGATCTTTGCAGCATTAACAAATCAGAAGTTATACTCAGTGAATTGCCACTTGCATATGGAGACTTCGGACTTCCTGGGAGGACTGCGACCAGTCAGACAGAGGTCGAAAGACCAGGTTTGTCCTGCATCCATGGTAGTTTGGATAATGTGACCAAAAATTAGCAGTTCTTAATGACTTTTCACTTCCTTTCCTGTTTCTTAGGAGGAATCTGATGGTTCTAGACTCTTTGAGTGGTGTGATGGGCCTCTTGTTCTAGCAATTAAAGAGGAGGGCTTTTTTCTCCTTGATGAGATTTCTTTAGCTGATGATTCTGTACTAGAGAGACTTAACAGGTATGTCTTAATTGTGTTAGTGTTAAGTATCCTCAATGTGTTTATTCATTATACAAATGTGAGCAGGGTAAATCTACGTTCTTTTAGGCACATTTGTTTCCTGGCCTGTGTGAGCTGCTGTCTTAATCATATAGTTCTTGTTGAAGGGAAGAATGACCCAGAAAACTCTGGCCTTGTTCATATTTCAATTTCTGTGACAGTTTGCTTTGTTTTTCTAATTGCCATCTATCTGACAGAGGTGCTAGTTTAATCACAGTAATATTTATATATTTTTTGCCATTTGAAATTCTAATTACAGCTAGGGGGAAAGACACTAAGGTAAGACAAGATGAAGCTGCCTTGTCTTGCCTAAGTCTTGATGTTTTAACAGCTGGAAAAATAAAAGGTACTTTGATTAAAAACAGCTATGTAGAAGTTTGCTTGACATTTGTTGGTACACTAATTATGTGGGATTTGAATGCTTTAGTTGGTGGCAGTTAAGGTTTAATCAGGCTAATTCATGTGATTTTCATTTTTAAGTGACCTTTTGAAGTGTGAAATAAAAAAACCCAAACAATTTTTTTAACCTCTCTAGTGTTCTTGAAGCTGAAAAGACATTGGTACTTGCTGAAAAAGGTGGTCAAGATGATGAGGAGAACGAGGTAGAACTATTAGTTGCAGGAAAGAAATTTCGCATCCTTGCAACCATGAATCCAGGAGGAGACTTTGGGAAAAAAGAGGTAAATATATTAAAGTAACTATAAGTGCAGCGTGCATCTTCTGGTCATGTTGTCTGGTTAGTGATTGGAAGTGTGAGGCAAAAATGCATCATGTCAGTTCCGGCATGCAGTGCTTCCTAGTAGGCATCTGCCTCATTGCTCTAAAGGGCAATTAGGTTGTATCTGTTTTCCATCGCTCCTCTGTGCTGTCATTTCAGCAATATAAGTCAATGCTCAGCAAAATGTCAAAGAATACTTCAGACCTCTAAATAGTCTAGGCAGTCTAGAATACTTCAAGTACAGGAAATGTGGCTTGTGAAGCAAGTAAATCCAGCTCTAACATGAGTCTGGAGTAGAGTGAAGTTGCGTAATAGATTATTCTCCTTAACACTGTTCAGAAAGCGACAGTTAAAAGTTGTCTTGTTCTTGATGAATACAAATGATGATGAATACAAATCCCAAAAGACCTTTCTTGAAAAAAAAAAAAATCTGTATATGAACTTTGACTTTAAGTAACTTAAGACAGGTTAAAAAATCCAAAACTTTTAAGCAACATTGGGAGCTAGGACTAAAAAAATAGAGCTATAATCATTTTTACCCCAAAAAAGATGTGTGTTCCCTTTACAGTGGTTTCTACAGTACAGAACAACTCATCATAAAGCCATGTGTTTAAAGCCCATTTATTTCTGCATTGCATTTGTGCTAATGATTTTTGCTTGACTAATTCAGCCAGAGGAAGAGAGGAATTGCAGAAACAAGTTGCAATTGAATGCAAATTTCCACATGGTAGTTTGCTCCTGTAAACAAAGGGAAATTACTTACCCATTGTTTGATACAGATGTCCTGGAATGAAATGGAGCCTTAGTGCTTGCAGACCAGTTCAGTTTCTTCCTATATTCTTTTGAACTTCCTCATTTATCAGCCATTTCCAGCACTGTTGCCACCATTAGAAATCTTAAAGTCCATGTTCTCTCAAAGATTTTGTTACCAAATGGTTTTGTCAAAAGTAGAAGGAAAGATCTTGCTTGTTCACTTTATTGTTTGTAAATACTTGGGCTTACAAGGCTACCAGCTAACTCCAACCTTAAGTAACATGATGCACTGTAAATGGAATTGCTCTGTCATTCTGCTTGTTTGCAGCTTTCTCCTGCGTTGCGCAACAGATTTACAGAAATCTGGTGTCCGCAGAGCAATGGCCGTGATGATTTGATACAGATTGTAAAACACAATCTTCATCCAGGAATGTCTCTGGGTGGAATAAACAATCAAGGTGGGTATTTCCTTCTGTGTTGGAATTCAAACATTGTTAAATAAAATATTTTGGAGGCTGCTAAACTTTCCTCAGAATTTGTACCACTGTGTCCCTTTTTCTTGTGAGTACATCTCTGAGGACACTTTTGAAATATTTTGGACTTTGTTCTTCCTTCATTGTGTATTTTATATGGCTACCTAGAAGTAAGATCAAGGCTGTATTTATTCCACTGTCCAAGTAGTTTAATTATCCCAAGCCCTTCAGTGCCCAATCTTGGTTTCGGTGCAAGGTGTTGAAAGAACTGGCACTTCATTTTCTGCCAGTAGCTTCACCGTTTCTATTAATCACTTGTTTCTGACTTACCAGTCAAATTTAAAAGAATCTGTAACAGCAGCACAGGCATGGACTCTTCAGTTAATTCTGCCTGTTAGGATATAGAGTAACCATTCATGTTGCTCCTGCATTACAGCTTTACCTACTTTAGTGATGCTTATTGTACAACAATGTGGTAGATGTGATCAATAAAATTATTTGATGACTACATTGATTTTTGACTCTTTTTTTTTTCAGGGGCAGACGTAGCAGAGCTCATGATGGACTTTGTTGAGTGGTTGACTAATCAAGAGTTCGGTCGCCAGTGTATTCTCAGCGTGCGAGACGTCTTGTCATGGGTTAATTTCATGAATGTCATGGTAGAGGACGAGTCAAATTCTGCCGAGGAATGTAGCCTTCTTTATATTTCTCCAATGATGTCTTTTATCCACGCTGCATGTTTGGTGTACATTGATGGAATAGGATCAGGTAAGTCTTCAGTGCTCATCTGGTAGCAAAAAACGTGAAGGTATATATTTGTATTAGTGTGTTTGAGTAGAAGGGAAACATGGAACTCTTCTGGGAGAAGTTTTCACTTCCGTTTAACAATATCCTATATGCCTTTTTTGTGATTTCAGTAACAAGAGTTTGAAAAATACCACAAGCTTAAGTGAATTGGAGCTGGTAGTAATAATATTACAAAGGCTAGCAAACAAATTTTAAAAGCCTGTGTTTTTTCTATTGAGTCTTCTGAGCTGGTATGGTAATTAATTACATGACCATGTATTATTCTCTCTCTCACCCCACGTGCAGCATCTTTGCATGTATCATGTGCATAGATCAGAATGTGTTTGGCCACTGGCCCAACTGATAAGTAGCAGTTAGGGGAGTAGGGAAAAAGTGAAAAGCCACAAGAAAAGCAAGGAAAAAAGGTCTAAGGGGACTATGGCAAAGGATCAGGATTGTAGTGATGGTAGGAGAAAGGGCTTTGGAAACAAGGTGTCCTTAATTCTGTTGCTCAGAGAACAATTTGTCCATGGTAAATTGTACTGCAAGCACTGGCAACCAAAAGCACTAACATGAAATATAAACCTGAACAGAATACTGCACAAAAATGGCATCTGGGAAGGAATTGAGTTTCTTACTCACAAGATGAATGTGTCTAATTATGTTTGTAAAGCACACATTTAACTTTTCTAATTACAGGTATAACATCCTGCTCAGCTGATACAGCTTCAGTAGCTCGTGAAAAATGCTTGACATTCTTATGTGAGAAAATGAGTCAATTCTTGGAGCTGACTGAATATCAGAAGAATGAACTAAAGATTTATGACAGAACAAAGGAGAGAGAGTTTGTGTGGCTGGACAACTTTATGGGAATCCACCCCTTTTTTATTCCAAGAGGCAAGAGACTTTGTGGGAGTGGGCGGACATTCATTCTGTGGTTTTTATTCCCAGTAGTTCTGTTATTCACTAATTCTAAGTGGGATACCTGAACCATTGCAGAACAACTTATAATTCCCAAGCCTTAGAAAAATGTCTTTTTTGCCTCCAAGTGTGTTGACTACAACTTGATTACATTTATTAAGATGACACCCCTGTTAATTACTTTCTTTGACTTTTTAAAATTACTGGTTAATGGCCTGATTTTTAGTAGACTCTTTTGGTATAGCAAACATTCTTGATTTTTGAGTTGTAGCTTTCCATCACTTTGCACAGTCAGAAGGCCTGCTAAGTTCCACTCACTAAAGCTACAGAGACTAATGCCCTGTTTTGCTGAAGCCTCTCAAAGATTCAGTGGAATTTTTGCAAAATTTTTTGCAAAATTATTTAGTCCCTGCGTTTCAGTTCCTCAAGTGGCAGATTAATGGAAATGGAACTATACAAATATCGCTTTTCCTACCCTTAAAATACAGTGATGGGACTAAAAAATGATAACTATGAACTTTCTTGTTTAGCTGGTTATTTTTTAGTACATGGAACTATGTGTTCCAAGTGCTGTATTAATCATTCATCTTTGAACATTTTGATACTCGTGGTTGCGTTAGTCATGTATAAAACTGTACAAGGCAATGCTTTTTTGTAAATTGCTTAGTTTCCCTCTGCTAATTGGATCACAAGAGGAAGGATCTCTGTCATAGTAAACGGGTATCAAGATGTGTAAGATAAATTGGTGATTAACCTCTTGTATACCTGAGCAATGCTGTATTAGAGAATTTGGGGAATGATGTCCTGGTGAGCTATACTGCCTGGAAGCTGGCAGACAAGCTCTGTACTGTCTCACTCTCTCACTCTATGTCATAATAACCTTAAAGAAAAGATGCGCCTAGCAGCACTCTTGAATTAAAATACTCTTCCTTCACAGAACTAGCAGTGTATGGAACAGATTAGTATGTTGTTCTATAACATGACTGAATACATGTCCTTCAGGGCCAAATTTTCAAAAGCTGCTTTTGAATTTTAAATGCACATGTCTGAAGCACAGGGAAAGAGTTACGATTTTTCAGTGATAGACCTCTAGTTTAGCCCATGAACCAGGAAGAGTTGAAGTTTCATGGCGAAATACATTGTATAGTCATATGCTTTTTGCAGAATTCCAAATAAAAATGTAATGATGGGCTGAGACACAGCTGTGTCTGAAAATGGGATACGAGCGTGATCTGCATTGCTTGCTGTAAGGAGATCAGCAATTAACAGAAAGATCTCACTCAGAAGTGCACTGTCAGCAGGTCCACCATAAACATTCCGATTTAATTGTTTTTTGGTTTATCTTTCCTTTATTTTAGGCCCAGTTCTCCAGAGAAACAGCATTACAGATTATGCTCTAAATGCTGGGACCACAGCAGTGAATGCACAACGACTGTTAAGAGCCCTGCAGCTTAACAAACCTATTTTGTTGGAGGGGTCACCAGGTGTGGGCAAGACCAGTCTAGTAGCTGCCCTGGCAAAAGCATCAGGAAACTGTCTTGTTCGAATCAACCTATCTGAGCAAACGGTAGAATAAAGTATTATCTCTGTAACTTAGTGTTTACAGCAGGGAGGAGGTTTTGTTTAATTTCAAATGTGTAGTTCTTTTTAACTTTGGCACTGAGTCTGAAATGTAATTTTTTTCTTTCTTGATCTCCAAACTAAATGGGAAAGGGGGAAGTAGAAAGAGCTTTGAGTCTCTGTGAGTGATTGCCAGTTCCCAGATTTTTCTGTTCTTTCCAAGTGAAGACATGCTAATCTTTGTCTACTGTGTTTTGCTTGGCTTCTGCAAAGCTACTTGAAAGCAGCCTTAAGGTTTTTTAGCTTATTTGTTCTGATTTAATTTTTTTTATGTTGCTAAATATAGTAGCTGGTCACTGGAGTCCTATCGTGGAAAAGCTTTTAGCATCTTGCAATCACTGAAATTTAATACCTATGTTTTAGCTCTATTTAAGGGGAGGGTTGAAACGTTCAACAATGGTTATTCCTAAACTTTTGTGGAGTTTTGTAATTCTTTTTTTTTTCCTTCCCGTTCTCTGCTTCCAAAGGATGTGACAGACTTGTTTGGGACAGACTTGCCTGTTGAAGGTGGAAAGGGAGGAGAATTTGCCTGGCGTGATGGACCACTTCTAGCAGCATTAAAGGCTGGACACTGGATTGTATTAGATGAGGTAAATTTCAGGTTTGGGGCATGGAATGTTCTGGAAGAGCAAAGGAGATGGTTTGGCATGTAGGATAAGTACCTTTGAGGTTGGTGACGGAAAGAAATTTTGCTTAATTTTAGTTATGTACATCTAGTGCTTCACTGAAAGTGATTGTTCCATTCAACAGAAAATTAATCTCCCTTTACTAAGTCCCTCTGCCCTTTGGCACTCCGTAGAGGGAGTGTTAAAGACCAGCTTTCAAGACCTCTTTTAGACAAGAGAACAAGGATTGAATCACAGCCTACTATTGAAAACTTAGGATAAATTTAATTTACATTTGAAAATCTTCGAGAATAGTGTCAACAGAAGTTTAAATACACATGGTCTTGTATGGATATAATTTCACTGAAATAGAAGGCCCTTTGCTGGGACTAATACACTGTGTTGGGTACTAATTTAATTGAGATGAAGAAGAGTTCCATTTTGCCAGTATGAACTATCCTGCCACAGGTTTCTTCATGTGCTTCAAGCATATGGTCTCTTCATGACACCGTGTGTTCTAATTATTGCATAGTGTAAAATCTTAGTCTTCAGATGTTTGTATGCCTTTTTCCTATCATGAAGATTATTACTGTAAACAACCATGATACTTAAATAACCCAGATTGCCTTCATTTAAAAAACAAAAAAGCAGACAAAGCACTCGGGATGTCACAAATGTAGGAACATAAGTTCAAAAGAAACATCTTGAACATGTAGATTTTACAATGGAGAATTGTTTTGTTATCATGGTGACAACACGGCACAAATATAAAGTGCACATAAGGAAAACTGTTAGTTATAGTTTTGTTGCTCTAGTGCAATGGTCTAGATGGAGATAATACCATACAATGTTTCTGGAACTGCAAGGAAATTGAATTTTTTGCCTTCTGTTTATCCCGGCCTGTTAAACTAGAGATTATGCTAAAGTGTTTTGTGGAGCATTAATATTGTATCCTTACTTTTTTTTCCTCAGTTGAATCTGGCCTCTCAGTCTGTTCTAGAGGGGCTAAATGCATGCTTTGACCACAGAGCGGAGATTTATGTTCCAGAATTGGGAATGAGTTTTCGTGTTCAGCACAAGAAAACTAAGATTTTTGGATGTCAGAATCCTTACAGACAAGGAGGTGGAAGAAAGGGCCTGCCCAAGTCCTTTCTTAATAGATTTACACAGGCAAGCTCATTCATTTGGTTTAAACTTTGTCATTATCCTGTCTTGGAGTTTTCTGACTATATCAACACTCAGCACGCTCTTTGTTCTACAGGTGTATGTTGATCCACTGTCAGCAGAAGATATGGAGTTTATTGGGAATACACTGTTTCCTGCTATTGATAAAAGTATAATTGCTAAAATGGTTGCTTTCAATAACATGGTAAATATGTATTTTAAATTATTTTGTGTAGAAGTAGGCAGAAAGCAGTAAGACTAACAAAAGTGAAGTCTAATGTTGTATTTTAATGCATTTTTATAGAGACGTGTATTGGTGAAAAAGAGGAATGGAAATAGGTGCAGAATAAAGAATGCCCCTAAAAACCACCTGAATTCTTTTACCTCTAGAATTAGATATTTTATTGATAACTGAAGAGGCATAATTTTTCATAGATGATAAAAAGAATGTATATAAAAAAGATCTTGTTCTACAAAAGGTGGAAAAAATTGTGGTTTCGTAGTTTGGTAAAGTGAGTTAAGAAAAGTCATGTTTTTCACATACAGGGATTATATTTGAAGCAGAAACAAAATGAGTTATATCTTAATAAGAACTGAAATGTGTATTTCTGGTGTGAATTTTTAATCTGCTCTTTATTACGGTTTGTTGTTAATAAAAGCAGCATCTGACTTTTACAGAAGCAGAAGCTTTTACGGATATGCGGTATTACTGTGTAACACTGAGACACTAATAAAAGTAAAGTCTTTCCTGATAGGATTTATCTATGGCAAAGGATTCAGAGATGCTCAGATCTGAAATTATGCTAATATAAAAGGTTTTCAACAAGCATTAATTACAAGTCATCATCTTACCAGCTATTTTGTGGCTTAGATGCTGCCATTTTGCACAAAGTGCAGGATATAAAATTCTCAGAACTCTGTTTGTGGTCATGCTTCTGAAATTGTGTTTAATCTTCATCTCATGAAACAAACAAACAAAAAAAAAGAAGTGTAGGAATGTTAAGATAAAGTAGTATTCTTTGGCCTTACATAAAATCTTTTGTGGCAGTGACTATCTGAATACTCAAGGAAATTTGAGCTGAGTGTGAAAGAATTACTAGAGGAGGAACAAACTAAATCAAGCTTTAGTTCTTTATATCTTCAGAAAAGTGAATACAGCTTGCTCTTCCTGTTGTCCTCTGTCTTCGAAGCAGTGCCAAAGGCAGAAGTTCAGTTGAGTTTTTTAAAAATATTGGAAGACCAGCACATGGGTGGAATAAAAGACTACTTATTTTCTTTTTCATTTCTACTTTTTCCAGATTGACAAAGAAGTAATGGCTGAAAAGAAGTGGGGACAGAAAGGAGGTCCCTGGGAGTTCAATTTACGTGATCTTTTCCGCTGGTGCCAGCTTATGCTTGTTGACCAGTCACCAGGGTGTTATGATCCAGGCCAGCACGTATTTTTGGTTTATGGAGAAAGAATGAGAACCAGAGAAGATAAAGAAAAGGTGAGCTGTGTTCTCCCTCCTTGCTCTTCAGATTGTCAGCAAGTATTTCTAGAAATCCAGGTGTAAATTTGGAAGTGCTTTGCAATTAATTCATTCATAGACATTACCTCTAAGAAAAGAAAAATAACTTTGGGATTTTGTGGTTTAATTTATGTACCTGTTCCCCTTGTCCTTTAAAATATCAGTTTAATTACCTACTAGTGTAAAAGCAGTAAGCTGATGTAAATGCAGGCAAGCAGAAAACCAAAGGACTTAAATAGAGCAAAACACAACATATTGTGTTGTTGTCTATTAAATAATCATGTTCTCGTAGAAGTGGCCTGGGTTGCATGCGTATTTGTGAGGAAAGAAGATAGGGAGCAGAGGAGAGAAATAGCACTGAGATATGGAGAGGTTGTTAGTGTTATGGTTAAAAAGCATTTATGTCACTACAGTAAGTAAAAATTATGTCCCATAATTCTGCCCTTCCCTGAGAGCATTTTTAAATTGTTCTGGCTTGGATTTCTTTTATTGATTTTTATTTACCTGTCACTGCTTTAAGCTTCCTGTCAAATTGCTCCCTTCATTCTGTTAAACGTGCTGCTTAAGATTCCTCTCATAAAACACACTCACTGCAGTTGTTATTCCACCTTTGCCGCTTACTTACCTCTCTCTTGCCTAGAAATCCTTTGCTTTTGTTTTACTTCACAACATTTAAATTATAGAATCATAGAATGGTTAGAGTTGAAAGGGACCTTAAAGATCATTGAGTTCCAACCCCCCTATTAAACTAAAACTCAATTAGATTGTAAAACTGAAGTTACTCATTGAATGTGACTGGATGTTTTTCTCATGGCTTTACTTTCTCCTTCCTGTAGTATTATTATGTTTTTGTGTGTTATCAAAGAGCTTATTTATGGAGTGACTTCTTTCCTAGTATTTTGTTGAGGAGAAATACCACATACAGTATTTTGAGTCACAGGAAAGTGGTTAATGAAGGGGTTGCTCTGGGCAGCTCACATTCACTTCAATCACTTGCTGCACTTTGGCTGAAATGGCGCTTGTGATTAAACTGTTAGTTGCTGTCAAATGGCTGTGAAGCTGAGAGGGAACACTACTTTAAAAGTAGATCTTTAGAACAGTGGAATATTTAAGACTGATAAGTTTCTCTTTTGCTTTTTCAACTGTTTTAGGTTATATCAGTATTTAGAGACATTTTTGGACAGGAGGCTGGTGTGTATACAGGAACCCGGGAGTTTCACATCACTCCATATAATGTTCAGGTAGGCAGTTGACAAGAAGTTTTGTGAATGGAGGGAGAAGGAAGCAACTTGCACAGCTGGAACTCCCATTTGCCTCTTGATTACTCACCCACATCTTTCTTGTCCTTCCCAGATCGGTTATTCAGTTCTTTCTCGTGGCAACTACATTCCTCGACCTGGCAGAAGTCTCTCCCTTCTGCATCATTCCCTGCAGTCCCTCGAGTCTATAATGAAGTGTGTGCACATGAGTTGGATGGTCATTCTGGTGGGGCCGGCAGCTGTTGGCAAAACCAGTCTTGTTGAGCTGCTGGCCCATCTGACCGGCCATCGACTGAAAATCATGGCAATGAACAGTGCAATGGATACAACTGAACTCCTGGGTGGATTTGAACAGGTAAATAGTGTTTTGGTAATATGCTAATATTTCTCCTTTCTACCTAACAGTGGCCAGCCCACTGTGATCTTAGTGTTTAAGCACCAAGTGGAGCCTTGGGCAGTACGTTCTTCTGGATGAACTAACTCCCTAATGGTGTGTTTGCAGGTTGATATCAACAGGCCTTGGCAGCGCCTGTTGGAAAAAGTGGAGAATGCTGTGAGCACACTAGTAAGAGACAGTCTTCTCCTGGCAGAAATTTGTGCAGATGATGCTGAACTTGTGCTGCGTGCTTGGAGCAGTTTCATCCTGAATTACAAGCCCAAATCTCTAGGTGAAGGAGGCAGAAGTGTTACAGCTGAATTAGTGAGCAAACTGGAGGGAATACTTGTACTTATCCAGCGACTAAACAACAAAATAAATTCTTACTCAAAGGCAGGTATGTATGGGGGGGGCTGTTTGCACTAAGACACTATATTCATATGAAGAAAATAAATCTATAAATCTCCAGTGAAAGCTTGAGAAAACATTGGGGGTGTTTTTATAGGGTTTTTTGTAGTTTGTTTTATACTACTTAACAGCTTGATTTCTGAAAAAGTTACAGTGGTGATGGTTGTTCAGGTTTTTTTGTGTAGTTACACCTGGTAATGATCAGTACTGATCTGTCCCATACAGGACTACTCAGCATATGATACAATATGGCTCTTGTGTTTCTAAGAAAGGAAATTTGGATACTCTGTTCTTTTATTTGTTCTCTGAAGCGTTAATCAGCTGAACTTTACAAATGTCAGCAGAATAATGTATGAGTTGTTTTTTCTTTTTTCCTTTTTTTTAAATATGGCACTAATGTCCATTGAACTTAATGAAATGGGGGAGCAAGTGGACCAGAAAAGTGTCTGTTCAGGGGAAAAAAGTGTCAATTTAGTTTGTATTTCTCTGTGTGTCCCCATGGATTTTGTCCATGGGAGGCTATTGAAGAGTTGGAGCCTCTGCTGTTACGTCCCTCTAAAAAGCAGGAAGTATGTATGTTTATTAACAAAATAACTACTATTTTTCTTGAATGGAACAGGATACTACCTCAGTAATGTAAGTCTTGATGTAAGATATACTTCCTTTCAGAGTTTGCCCACCTGGTAGAAGAGTTCCGGTGTTTCAAGCTGCAGCAAGCCCAGGCTGCAGATCGTGGCACTTTTGAGTGGGTGGACGGGATGTTGGTTCAGGCTCTGCAGTCTGGGGACTGGCTGTTGATGGACAACGTTAACTTCTGCAAGTAAGAGATTTTAGTGGCCGTGTTTCAATGAGTAAATCCCTTGACCTCCCTAATTTGGTGCTGGAGTGGGTCCAGAGAAGGACAAGGAAGGTGGTTAGGGGTCTGGAGAATAAGTCTTAGGAGGAGAGGCTGAGGGAGCTGGGGTTGCTCAGCCTGGAGAAGAGGCTGAGGGGAGACCACCTTGCTCTCTACAACTCCCTGAAAGGAGGGTGTAGAGAGGGGAAGCTGGTCTCTTCTCCCAAGTCACAGGTGATAGGACGAGAGGAAATGGCCTCAAGTTGCACCAGGGGAGGTTCAGATTGGATATTAGGAAAAAGTTTTACACTAAAAGGGTTATTAAGCTTTGGAATGGGCTGCCCAGGGAAGGGGTTGAGGCACCATCCCTGGAGGTATTTAAAAGATGTGTTGATGTAGTGCTGGGGGACATGGTTTAGTGATGTTTTTTTTATCAGAGTTAGGTTGATGGTTGGACTAGATGATCTTAGTGGTCCCTTCCAACCTAGACAATTCTATGATTTTATGACTCTAATTTGCTTTGTCTTTTACTGTTTGGTTCACAACTGAAAATTTTGCATTTGATAAAAGTACGTGGGAGCAATAATTTAAATTTTCTGGAAGAGTGCCTTCCTTCTTAGCTTAGGGGTTGATAGTTTTCTGTTACCTTGTAACATAATTAGCTGTTTGGCCTTTTGCTTAAGACTGGTTGATTTCAGATCAGAACAGGATCAAATTGTTACCTTTTTATAACCATATATGTTTCTTTTGCATATAGCCCTTCTGTGTTGGACCGCTTGAATGCTTTACTTGAACCAGGAGGCGTTCTTACCATGAGTGAGAGAGGTGTGATAGATGGCACCATTCCTACAATAGCTCCTCATCCAAACTTCAGGTGCTTTGCTTTTCTGCTTTTTTTTTTGCCTTTTTGTTTTTTTTCATACCAAATAGCAGGTTTAGAGTAAATAATGTCAGCAGTGAGCCAGACTTTTTGGTATTTTTCAATGCTGTTCAGTTTGCCATGTACTGTAGTGACACTGTCTGTCTGGCAAGGAAGAAAACTACACTGTGATGAGCATATGATGGAGTGCTTAAGAGACTTGGCTTTATATCCCTGTTGCAGCACAGACTATTACACTGGAAAACTTATAGCAGTATACCTCTGCCTTGATTCTCCATTTCTAATTTAGGATTTTTTAGCACTTCTCTCTCTTATGTAATGGAGTCAAGGATACATGTGTTGAAGATGGTGAATATTCAGATATGTTGGTAAGGAAAGCTATGGCATATGGACATAATTTTTTTCCATCCCATTCCTAAATCTGAGTTTTCTGCAGTGACAGAAGTTAAAAAAACCCACAATATCACAAACAAAAAAGAACCAAACCAAACAAAAAACAACCCACAAACTCCAGACTGTCTGTATTCTCTCAGAGACAAAGTAGTCTCTGAGAGAGTTGGGAAGAGAACATACAGAGCATAATTCCTACCTTTTGTAAATTAATGAAAAGAATACCAGACTGATATACTCTGGTTCCTCTGCATGGGAAACGAGATATTTGCCTTTTCAGAAACCTGTTTTTTGCTGAATTGTGTCTCAGAAGTGTTTGGGTTTTTTTCTCCTTGCTTTTAAAAGATATCTGTTGACATCACAGAATCACAGACATCATGGACTACTTGGGTGTTGGATACTTTGGTTTTTAAATAGCACAAATTTATCTGATGCCATTGATAAGATTTTAAAAATCATCTTTATAGCTCAGAGGCTTAGTTTAACATTTTTTTGTAACTAGGCAAATGATAAAATAGACATAGCTCAGATACAACTGAGTTAAAGATCATGCAGTATATCTATGGCTAATTTCAAAGTATAATTATTCATACAGACTTCTCATTTAAATTCAGTAAATGTCTCTGTCTTTCTGGATATGTGTCCCTGTTGTTATGAGGATGGATTTACCTGATGGAAGAGCAGATTTGGTGGTTCCAGAGTGCTAGTTTAAAGCCTTAAGTTACACCTTTAGAATGTAAGGCAGTTGAACTAGATGGTCTTTGTAGGTGTCTTTCAATGGAACTATTCTATTCTAATATCCAACAGGCTTTTCCTTTCCATGGATCCTGTTTACGGGGAAATATCCAGAGCCATGCGGAATCGTGGGATTGAAATTTACATTCCTGGGGAGAATGACGGAAACGTGTTGGACAATCTGGATTTGAAGTTACTCCTGCATGGTTTGGGTTTAGTGGGAGATAGCGTCTGTGACGCACTCATAGCTGTGCATTCAGAGACCAAGGCGACAATAGCAGGTAAAGCCTGTTCAGTATTTGTTAACACCTTGAGCTCATTACATAGATTTCGATTAACTCTTTAATATTAAAGCTTGGCTAATTAGTTGTGTTGTGGTCCCAGTATAAGTAAAGGCATAAAAGTACAATCGGGTTGGTTTGGGTTGTTTTGCACAAGGGTTTGCACAAGACCCATTCAGATTATTCTTTTCAGCAAGATGACACTGAGTTTCATTCATCTTAGCGGTTTGACATCTTATTTTGATCTGATCACCTCTTATTTATCATCTTGTCAGATTTTCTTATCCATCTTGGGAGGTACCCATTCAGTTTTCAGGACTCAGTATGATTTGTTTGGTTTGGATCTTCCTTGGGGTCTAAAGTGGTGTTTGTCCTCAGAGGGTTAAAGTGCTGACAGTTTCTAAACATTCACATCACTCTAAATGCTGTGTATCTTTCAGGTTCTGTGTCGTCTTTGTCACCTTTGCTTCAGGCTGCTGTGTTAATTGTGCAGCAGATACAAAGAGGCCTTGGATTAGCAAAGTCTTTCTACAAAGCCTGTTGGGAAGTTTATGGGCGCTCACAACAACTGCAGATTAACCAAAAGGTAAAAGTCCTGTATTTGAAAGGGTTTTTTTACATCATCTAGACACATGGAAAATACAATTTCATGAAGCTAGTGTTTGAGATCCTCTTGTATCCAAAGTGCCCAAGCAAGGTGTTGATGAAGATGGTGCTCTTGGAGAGATGAACCAAACAATTTTAAACCTCTCAGCCATCTGTCAGGTGATGAAGAGGAAGGTTTAAGTGGCATTGGAACATTTTCTATCTGTTTTTGATTCTGAGCCTTTTTTGGCTCCAGTGTAAGCAGTATGGTTCTGCTTGTAACTTAATCTTGCAGATCAGTTGAAGCTCCAGAAGTTGGGGTTTTGGGTATTGAATAACTGAGTACGATGGATTTCAGCTGTCACCTGGCCTTTCATGACATATTTTCTCAGCGTGGTGGCATGCTACTAGAGACAGAGGTCAGTGCATGAGAGCTGCATAAAGACCATCAATCTGGAATGTGCTTTTTGAGATATTCCCTGAGGGATAAATATGGTTGTTTGAACATTTGGTAGATAGTGGCTCACTCTTTTGCAGTCTAAGGGAGCCAGAGAATATCCCAGCTGGACTCTGAGGCTTGCTTGTTTTCAACAGCTGCAGCTGAAGACCTTGGCATATTAATACTGATTGATCTATAGCCTGAAACACTGCACACTTGTCATCTGCAGACAGCAATATTCACTTCTTATTTTAAACCGTATGGCATGTTATTTCACTTGGAAATGCTTTGGTGCTTTTATAGTGTGCATTATGTAGTGTTTGTAGAACATATGATTTATAATGATTTCATAATAAATACATATATTTAAAGAATTCCCTCAGCTATTGTTCTTGAATACGTGTTTGAATATGAGTCTGAACTGCTTTTTGGTTGTCTGTTGTAGCTTGTGTTAGAACTGGTTACGAAGCATGCCTCATCTCTGGCTTCCCCTGAAACTTGGGGTGACTCCTTGCTAGCAATGGGACTGTGGCCAGACTCCCTACCCACAGGTCTGTTTGCGGCTGAAGACTCGCTTCTTTCGACAGTCCAGAGTGATGCACAGGTCCTAATGCATTGTCTGAATAGACTAAACCTTAAAAACTGCAGGTAGGCAAGAAACACTTTTTTTGTCTAATAAATGAGTTAAGAAGCAAAGGATTTGTGAAATACAGGTGGCATGTCATTATTTCCTGCAAAACTGTCTTGAGCAAATTACGTAGGTAGAGACTGTGGCAGTCACACTCTCTAACTGAGGCTCCTGTTACCTTTACAGCCATTACAAATACAGATTTAATTATTTACTGGTTTATTCTTCAGGCCAAAATACTTGACTCTTTTCAGTCTTCAATAAGTATATTTCACCCATTTTGAGTTTAATTAAGATTAGGAATTTAGCAGAAAATGTGAACACAAACACTGGGTTTACAAAGTAATAAGAGCCCTAAAAATCTCTTCACCTCTTTGCATTTCAGGACACTACCACTGACTCTGCAAGATCTTCAGAAAATTATGCAGTCCACTAATCCTGAGAGTCTCCAATTCAGTGCTGTTGATACAGATACAAACTGGATGGATAAAATGGAAGTTCTCCAGGCTTCGGTGAAATTGTTCATAGAAAAGGCAACCAATCAGGATTGGACATTAAGAGTTAAATGGCTTAACTCCTTAGCCAAAAATCTGCCACAGGTGCTTGGTATGTAATTACTTAACTTTCTCTTTTGCCTAAGGGTTGTTTTATTATATTTTCACAAATCGTAAGTCTTCTATGAAAACATCCAGACCATTCAAATGATCTGATACAAAAGTTCCCAACTATCCACACTAAATCGAGGGCATTGAGGCTCCAGGGAGAGACAGAAACAGGTTGTGCGTATTAGGGACAACCCGAGACTTTGGGCTAAACATTACCTTTTATTCAAGTATGCATTTAATTGTACTGTTTCTGAATAAAAATTAGTTTTGGATACCTCTTGGTCTATGACAGGTATGCTCTTACGTGATTTTTTATTTTTTTTTTTAATTGGGAAAAAAAAATATCAAAAATAGATGAATGAGGGGAATATAAGAGAAGAGAGGAATGTTTAAAGGTATTAACTCATAGATTTTCACAAACCATATTTTTTATGGCATACATGAAGTATCACCAATTTAACTAGAAACCTTTACTGGATTTATCTCTTTGGCCATGATACCCTGATTGCTTTTAAGACCTCTTGGAGTTAATACAAAATAAGAGCAACTTGCGTGTCCAGAGTGTGTGCAGGCTGCTTGTGCTGGCTCAGTTGAAATTATTTTGATTTATTTGTACTAAATGCTCTGTCTTTTACACCTATGCTTTCTCCCCTTCACCTACAGACCCAGTGCGGATTCAGCTGGAAGCAGGTGCTGTAGCCCTTGGTAGTTTCTATGCCAGTCCCCTCTCATCTGGAGTCAGTAACATGATCAAGTTGCTACAGCCAACTATGACAGGTATTTCTGAAAAAAAAATGCTTTAAGATATTGGTGCTTCCTTTATTTGTTCTCTGAAGGCACTGCAACCCTTCTTAGGAAATGTGTGTAACAAAACAAAGGCTAAATTCAAATTGTATGTTGCTTTTGTTGCAAAAGAAATAACAACAAAGCCATTCTTGCTGTCTTGAACTGCAAATATGGCAATTAAATGATTAATCCTATGCAAATTAGGTATGAGTGCTATGATTATGAATCCTGACTGTGTATCTGTGGCTGAGGTATATTCCTACAGCTCAGAGTTAAGGGACGTTCTTAAGAGTGATACATGTATCTACTGCCTTTCTGACTGGATAGTTTAGGCATCCTGGGTTTTTTCACAGCATTTATTGTGTTGGCCCATCTGAAGCCTATGTGGAGGCCTATAATTTTCTCTTGGTGTTTTACAGGGAGCTCAGGCCTGTGGTTTCCTTTCCAAGCTTGTTGGGTGCATGAAAGCTGCGTATGGTAATGCTGCACCCTTCATGGGTGGTCCTAGGTATCTCCCCTGGGCTGTGAGGGGAAAAGGGAGTTGGACTTCAGTTTCCAGACTGTCTTTTTGGGTGCTCTGACTACTGGTATTAACCAGTTATTAATTATATTGATACTTAATTAGTTATATTAATACTTGCACTGTTCTGTTTTACAGAACCTGCAGTGAACTGAATGCTTTTCTGATGGATAACTCAAATTTAAGACTCTGCCTTCCTCTTAGGTTTCCTTCGTCCTTTCCCTCATGTTCTCACATAGGCAGGGGGATCAAGGAAAGTCTTTCACTGAATGACTCCACCACTGTCTTGTCTTGTCTGCCTTCCCAGATGAACATGTGATGCCCCTGGACCCCCGGTGGAATATGCAGTTTTTGGACATCATTAGAAATTCAATGAACTTTGATACAGAAGTGGAACACACAGATCAGCTTCTGATCCTTTTGAAGTCTGTAGCAAATCGGTGGGTTACAAAAAAAGCCTGTGAAGATTGCCTGATGGCTGTAATCAGGGCTTCATAAACACTTGCGGTATCTGCTAAGTATGTCTTGAGGTTTGATAGAGTTGATCTAAAATATTAGGCAGAGGTTTTGTACAGGTATTTAAATTCTTTGCTTTTCTGGAAATGCAGGCTAAAACAAATCACTTAATGTAGGGAGCAGGGCTCCCAGCATTCCGTATAGCCTGGAGTACTTCAGGGACAAACCAGAACTGTGGGCTAAAGCATAAAAGAAGCAGAAGCAGCAGTGTGAAGTCTCTGACATAAAACTTACAGTTGCCCTGCTTTGGGATTTGGACAGCTTTTCCTGATAACAGCAAAATGTACATGGGTTTTGCAGTTTACAGTGTAAGGAAGTAGCTGTTCACTGATCCCACAGGTGGTGGTGTTGCATCTGCTGAGCAGCTCAATGCTTTTTCCTTCCTGGTGAGTGCTGAAGGCAGGAATCAGCTCTTTGTGAAGCTTATTCTGCAGAAACCGTATTCAAGCAATTAGTTATGCTGCACTTGCTTCTTGTTTCATAATGCAGTGAAGTACCACATGTCACTTTGTAGTTCACCTTTCTCATAAGGCAGAGGCTTAAAAATGGTACTGGATTTCTAACAACTTCATTTTTACTTCAGGGCAGTATTATTTCTTGACCGAGAAAAAAGAAGCTACACTGAGAAGAATTTGATTACCAGCAAGAAGCCAAGAAATAGTGTCTTGAGAATGTCTCTAGATTTCCGCAAAGGTGGGTTGATTTTCACTGTTCCTGTCAGTTCTATGATCAATTTGAAATATGGTTAATTTGTAGTGTTACAAAATGTGTACTTGAAACACGGTGTGTCCTGAATGTGCAAAAGAAGATTGTGTGAATGTAAAGCAGTCAGATGAGGACTGATGTGATATAATATATTATGCCTGAATTAGATATACCTTATGCTACAGCATTTATGTCCATCCTCTACTAGGTAGTGAGTGCATGTAATTTCTTTCTTAATTACTAAACTTCAGAAAGATGGTGGAGAGAAATTGGAATTGTGTTTTGTCTTTATCTAGTAAGAATAGCCAAATCCTTCACTTATGCTTTTGTTCTAATCTTCTTTCTATTGTTTTATGTAATAAGGATGTTTATTCCGAAAACAAAGGGGAAAAATGTAGTGATGAAGTTAGGATATTGCAATTGATCAATGTTTCCTTCATTCTGGATTATTTTTTGTATTAAATGGCTAGAGGTAATCGAGAATTATGCAAATAGCGAAGGAATACTTTTTTGTTACTTTGATTCTTAGATCTTTTTTGGGCTTTTTTTTCCCAAATCATGGAGAGGATGTAGTGATCAGAAATCTATCCATACTTGTTATATTATGTGGCTGGAATATTCAGTCTCTCCCTTTCTTTTCCTCTTCCCAAAACTTAGATCCAGGAAGTTACAACTGCCTTCCTCATGCAGTCGTGGTCAACCTTGCTCCTTTCTTTGAACTTTGGGATGCATTTGCATTTCACTGGGTGAAGTCTACTCAGGTGGCCTTGAGTGATGATGACATGCATGATGTGAGTGGATTTTTCATAGTATATTTAATTCATGGAAGTTATGTGAAACTAGACAGTGTGCAGAACACTGGTTTTAGTTTCAGGATCTGTGAAATGAACTGCAGTGTTTTTATTGATATTCAGAGTAGGCCTGACACCGGGCAAATATCATGTTCATTTCAGTGGCTCTATTTGTGTTCTGTCTTCTCATTTCTTAGTGTAGAATGTAGATTTTCAGCCTGCAGATACTCAGGGTGGGAATTACTTTACCTAGATGTATGTACCTGGGACCTAGATATCAATTGTGCCATAGAAGTGCCCATTTCTCTCCACTAATGATAAAGGGAGTATCCACATCCATCTCAGATAACGATACCCAAACTTCTGACATGCATGTCACAGGGATGGTTCACTTCTCCCTCTCCCTTTTCAGTCCAAGATGATTTTGCTGAAATGGGGCAATGACTTTGTAGACTTGGTGCAGGGATTACTTGTTTTTGACTTGTGTGGTTCCACAGCAGACCCCTGCAGTGTTTTTAGAAAACAAATAGTTGAGTGCTAGTTGTGTGCCACTAAGTGTAAAGCGTTGTATGATTCTGAAATTAGTGGAAGTGACAATGTTTTTGGTTTTCTCTTGCTTGAAGTACAAAGTGTTCTGTAACATGCAGGGCTCAGCAGTGGGAAAACTGTCACCTTTTTGGCTTCTTGTTAGATTTTATACTGCTTGCTGTGGCGTGACCGGTTCTGGGCGGTCTCTGATGCTGTGACAGTGGATTCGCCGGGGTTGTCACTTCTGTCTCTCCACTGGCACTGGGTTATGAAGCATCTAATTGACAGAATTCCTCAGATGCTTATCGGATCAGATCAGCACAAGTGAGTGGCTTTGATTTGTGATTCTGTTAAATGGTTGTATAAATTACCCTTTTGTTAGTATTATAGCTAATTAACATTGTTTGCTGTTAGTGTCCAAGTTGTGTTCTATTAGTGATGCAAATGCAATGTATTACTTAGCTGTTCATTTTAAAAATTCAAATTTCTTAGCATGGGGCTTCTTCTTCCCAAACTATTATTGAGAATTTTTTTACCCATTTTCTTTATTTTAAAGTTAGGTTATCCCTTCAGTGGAAAGTTTAAGGAAGGGTCCTTTTCTCATGTGTCCTTTTTGCCTTTTTTCTCGAATTCTGACTTAACTGTGTGTGCTTTTTTTTCTTTTTTTTTTTTAAATCTCCAAGGGTTTCCAAGGAAATTCAATCTGTTTCACAGCAGATTCAGAGCTGTTTGGCCAATCCTGCTGGTATTTCTGCCAATATGAAGATACTACAGAAGTCTCTAGGAAGACCTCTTCCTTTTAAGGTATTGGTACTCTGTTTGCAAAATAGTTGTATTTCCAGCAATGTCCAAATTTTCTTTAAAATAATCGTAAAGATTTGTATCTCTTGCTTCCTAGGCCAGCAAAAATACATTCCTTTTTGGGTTGTTAGATTGATTACAAAAGCAATTTCAGCATATGTTACTGTACGTCTTTTCTGTGAAATATGTCAGTTATCCAGATATTATAGTTGTTAATTATGCTTTATATATATTTAATACTGAGTGGTGGACAAATATAAAGATACTACTGTTTGCTCTGTTCTGGAGACTTGTGAATATCGATATACCACTTGCTTATTTAGTGAACATAGGTGTATACAGAATAGAACATGTACTTCCTTTTATACAGCATACGATGGGGCTGCCTTATGATTTACCACAAGACAAGGCCTCTTAATTCTGACACTTTGTTCTTTTCTTAAGTTATTTCACCAATTGGTGCCATTCAATAAAAAAATATTACAGTAGAATTTTCTAAAGAACATAAAAAGCAGGCCAAGTGTAGACATATAGGTTTCTCGTGTTGGTGACTAGTAATTAGACCTTGGTTTATATGGCCTTATCTCACAAAGATGCCCAGCTATTTAAAAATGCCTTTAGTTACTTTGTGGGACTTAAAAGAACATTCAGTGCTTACTGAGAATTTTGGGAGGTTTTTCTTGACATCCAAATGTGTTTAAATTGCAGGTGTAGAATGCCAATTTCTTTTAAGTTACAGTAGCTTCTGGAGGTTTTTATTAATTTCTGTATTTATTGCTCTTAGTTTAGGTAAGTTACCATGTTGAGCTACTGTTTGTTTGCATAATCTGTAGTTGCTCCGTGATGGGAAAAAAACCAACGTGACAATGTGAAATTATGGCCTGCTGTTTCAATTTCTGTCTTCCTGCTGTGTTGACTAAGGCCATAGAAGAATTACTGTTAAGTTGTTGTTCCGGGTTGGTTTACATATATCTGTACTTCAGTTATATGCACATGGATTTGAAACCTTAGTTCTGACTGCAGTCGCAGATATTGTTTGTTGTGTTATTAGTGCTGCTGAAACAAATTGCCACCTGTTCAAATGTCCTTTTTGCGTTTCCAGGATAAGCTGGGCATGGAATGTTTCGCTCAATTAAAAGTTCTCAGCAAACCACTTAACAGTTTGGAGCTAAGATTGGTCTTTGGAGAAAGTAGATGGCAGGAAAAAATGCGCTGCCTGAAAATTGCTGCTACTGGATGGAATATGAAGAAAGCACTGCTGCAAGCTGATGGCCTGATAATCAGAGCTAATCATTTAGAAGATGTTAGTCTGGGTAGGTGACACTTTTGAAGAGCCTCACAGGATGATTTTTGCCATCTCCATTTTTGTTCTGTATAAAATGGGAAAGGATGTGGAATGTTCCCTGGCAAGAAATACAGTACATGCATTTATGTGCCTCTTGCACTCTCTCACACAGGTCAACTAAAGATTTTTGTGAAAGCTGTGCATTCACAACTGAGAGCAGAAGGAGTTATATATAGTCATGCAGAGGAAAGGTTTGCTGAAGATACCATCTCCAACCAGTTAGACCCTGCCTTGTTAAACCAGCTGTGCAGTCAGGTTCAGCTGTGGCCTGCAATGGAATACATAGGCGTGCTCTGGCAGTACAAACTGACTGCAGATTATGTGGCCAAGGCTTTTGCAAGAAGGTAAGGAGGAGGCTGGAGAAAAAAATGCTGTATTCCTTTTATGGGATTCAGAATCCCTAGCTAAAAGCTGTGACTTCAGTACTTTACATATTTATGTAAATCTGTGCGTGTACATGTATATATTAATGTATATGATTGTATTTATATGAATATATATGTGGTGCACACGTCTGTATATATTTATGTATAAAAATGTATATGGGCTCATCTGCATGTGGAATTGCACTTGAGCAGCTATAAAAAGATATCAGCAAATGGAGTAGTTTAGTGTTACGATGAGGAAGTACTTTTCTTCTTTTCTAACTTAACTTATTGATGCAAATATAAGAATGCTGATGTCCAAGCCCCTTGGAGTAAACACATTAGACTCCAGAAACTGCTTTATTAATGATGGAATGGATTAGAGGTGGAGAAAAACTAAAACCTTTTGTGTAGCAAATGGTACATAGTATTTTCCTTTTGGAAATACATAGCATTTGCCTTTTAATGCAATAGAATAGTCCTTCATATTAGGAATTAATATGAAGATGTTTTATCGCCCTGTTGCTGGGAACTGCTGCAGAAAGACTAAATTACACCTGCTGATGCAGAAAGTACACTAGCACACTTGCTTCATTTTGTGTAAACTACACACATATACTCATAGTTTAATTTAATGTTATTAATTTAAGAAGTGTTAATATTTTAATGGGCCAAGTGTATTTATTGACTGTTTTACCATTCCTTAAAAAATAGCTCTTCATTTAGACAATTTTTCTGCAGTGAGACTCATGGAATCACTGATTGACTCTTGAATTCAGCAGTTCTGATTTCCACAAGAACTATGAAGCTGGAAGACAATTTGTCTCCAAATGTTTTGCTGAACATGTAGATTACAGCAACAGAAGATTCCGCTTCTTCCCCATTTTGATGCATTTAGATTTTGCCAACTTTGAAGGATGCAAACGTTTTTTGAGTATTATTTCAATGCTTGTTCTTCTGCAACATTTAAAAAGCTGTCATTTTAACCTTTCAGGGAGTCTTTGTTATTGAGGCTTCACCTGCTGTTCTCAATTTGTTTACTATCCAAAAGATTCATTTCACATACCCTGCTTAAGCATTTCTTATATTGTATTTCTTTTGCCTGCTACAGGGAGAACTGCAGTCAAGAATTAAGCATTTGTTCAGATCTAGTTCAGCTTATTGCTTTTTCCCTGAAGTTGACGCCAGCTACTTCTCACCAGCTATCTGGACTGTGGCACTTATTACACCTTAATAAAGTAAGAATAAGTTTTAGTTTAATTAGTGTTGCATAATTTTTCAATGGACTCTTCAAAATAGACATATATCTGTAAGATTTTTAATGTGTAGTCTTTCTACCTGTGCCTGACAATAATTATTCCTTCTTTTAATAAGAAAGGTTATTCATTATGAGCCTGCAAAAAACATTAAAACACAGTGTTAAAACATAAATAAGATACAGCAAAGTCTTAAATAACATAGTCCTATATGATCTAGTTTGGTACTATTGTTCCATTCATCCATCTGTGGATGCCCAGGTTCTGGGGGAATGAGGTACCACCCCCTGGGAGGAGATTTGGTTCAAGACCATCTGGGAAACCTGAAGGTGCACAAATCCATGGGACCTGATGAAATGCATCTGTGAGTCCTGAGGGAGCTGGCAGATTAAGTTGCTAAACCACTATTCAAAATGTTTGAGAAATAGGGGTAGTCCAGTGAAATTTATGCTGACTAGAGAAAGCGAAACGTAACCCTCATTTTTAAAAAGGGAAAATAGGAAGACCCAGGGGGAGTACAGACTGGTTGGTCACACCTCTGTGCCTGGCAAGTTCATGGAGCAGATCATCCTGGAAACTATACTAAGGCACATGGCAAATAAGGAGATGCTTGATGACAGCCAGCATGGTTTCACTAAAGGCAAATCATATCTGGACCATGACTTTGGGACAGGTTGCCCTTGGAAGTTGTGGATGCCCCATCCCTAGAAATGTTGGATGGGGTTTTGAGTAACTTGATGTGGTGGAAAGGTGTCCCTGTCCATGCTAGGGGGGTTGGAACTAGATGATCTTTAAGGTCCCTCCCAACTCATTCTGTGATCTGTGACCTAACGGAAAACAGGAAATTGAATGAATGGCAAGTGCCAGCCTGGTTGTATCTATGTATTCAAAGTAGTTATATGCTGAAAAATGCTAGCCTCTGGGTTGTAACTCAAATAGTCTGAGATAGTTGTTTGAGGCACTTTCTGTAGAGCTTTTAATGTCAGAGAAATTCTAATTAGTTAATATTTAGCTGTGATACAGTGGTGGTTGAGTTCCCACAAAGCTCAGTAACCCAGCAAGTTCACTTGAAATGCTTTAGAGCAGAGTATCGGGTAGCTTTATCTGTTTCATACTTAAGTAACCTCAGGTATCATAGCAAAGGGTTGCACAGTCACAGACTCGAGGCTGTATTCTGAAAACTTGCTCTGTAAATGCACTGCATCTTCCACAGACAGGAGGAGGCAGTGCAGACCTTGGGAACTGTACTCTTTTTGTTGAGAAGAAATGCAAGCAAACGCTGTATGGATTTGAAAAGGATCTTGAAAAATATCTTGTTCTATCCTTCCTGAAAAACAGTGTCATATTCGTCTATTTTTTTGTGTGTTTATGTTCTTGATTCTCTTTTCCTTCCAGTAAATTCTTTTCAGCTCTAGGTCTTTCTCTCTTCTTAGATATCCTCTGAAGAAATGTCTGTTCTGTCGTCTCAGCTAGTTAATGCTGCATTAGCATCTTTTTGGAGCAGTACTTTCAGCACGGACCCAGACTACTGGTTGACATGGCGGCCACTACCTGCAACAGAGGAAAAGAACTTTTCTAAATCCCATATGAACTGTTCTATGAAGGTTTGTCTCTTCTGACCTAATCAAGCAACTCAGCTGAATATGCTTTTATTAAATTTAACTGCTTTCTAAAGCAATACTGTAAGTTCTAGCATAGTCAGTGCAAGTTGCGTCTGAACAATCTAACTCTTAATCTCTTAATTTAGGGCCCAGGTATTTTGACTCGAGCCGTTTTCTCAAAGTGCTTCTTTGAAATTCTAACTAGCAGCAGCAAGACAAGCCAGTGGGATGTGAGTGGGCTTCCTGTTCTGTCATCATCCCATGTGACACTGGGAGAATGGATGGAGAGAGCACAGCAGCTCCACGAGGTCAGCACAGCACTGTGGACCAACCTGGCTGTCTCTTCAATCGCAGATTTTAGGTATTAAGACCACTCTTCCACATACACGTTGTTTTAGTCAGGCATGTTACACAAGTTTGCTTACCGTGTGTAAACTTTTTCCATTCCTTTGCCTCCAGGCACACAGATGCTAGGCTACAGGGAATAATGCTAGTCAGGCAACTCTCTGCCCTGGTAGATCTGGTTCCAGTGGATCTTCAGGAGAAATTTTTGGAGTGCTGTGAGAAGCTCTACCTCAAGGATCCTGTTGCATATGAATACCTTCTCAAGATGCTTAGAAACATTACTGATCAAGAGTTACTTCCTAAAGAATTCCTGTTTCTCCTGCTCACTTGCTTGCAGCAGTTCTTTGGGGAAGGGCTTAAGGAGTTACCAGAGACAGCATGGCGAGGAAGCCTCTGGGTGAATATTGGTTTGGTGCAGATCCAGATGTGGCTTCCGCAGACCAGGTTTGATCCAGCTGTTAAAAGAGAATACAAGCTCAAGTATACAAAAGAAGAGGTGAGTGTGGATTTGGCTTTTACCTCTCTAACTGATAAAATCAATGCAAAGGAGTTTGGCTTGGGTGTTCTTGGGCATATCTATATTCATGACTTTTAAACTATATAGTTATAACTACTTTTACTGTCCTCTGTGAATCACATATTTAAGAATTTTTATTGAAATATGTTCATCACACAATCTTCACAAACTTCATTTCATCAGGAAAAAAAAAAAAAAGAAAAAAGAATTTCCCACACCAAAATCAAAATAACATCATCACAACACCAGAACCTCAGAGAACTGTTTATTCTTTCCATTTTAGTTGCACCAGCTGGAGTGTGAATGGAAAACAAATGATTTGTCATCCCAGCTGCATACAGGAAAAAGTATTGAAGACAAAGCAGTCAGCAGCTATATCCATCCCCATCTCAGGTAACATCTCAGACCTTAACTCTTCTCTTTCAAACTGGAAACTTCATCTCTAGATGAAAAGCTCCAAAGCTTTTCTCCACACTTAGCAGTTTTAGTCGTCTTCTGTAGAAATAAGGGTTGCTGGTTTACCATCTTGAGGTGGTAAAGAAAAACCCAGAAGCTGCTCTGTTTACTTGCAGTGACTGGGGAATTATCTGTATATACTTTGTGCTGTTGTAACTACAATTAAAGCAGCAGCCTTTATGTCTTGGTCAAATTGAAGATATGCTCAGAAGTGAAAATAATGCCATACATCTAAATTATGGTAGTTTCATTAAAATATGACAATGTTATTAACAAACTGAAATGAGATGAAATGTGTATCTGTCACTGCAGCTCTTCAAGGCTGATATAAATGCCAGTGGTATTGTACAGGGTACTTGGGCCAATTTGTACTGGGTAGAAATCTCCAGATGTATATTTTAGCAACAGCCTTTGCCCGTGGTGCTGTGGATAAATTAAATATCTTGCCACTCAGAGTACACTGTTGACATTCAGAATTTGTAGCCATTGCTTGGTTACTGGGTTTGGTTTTTGTTATCTGAGGAACTTGAGGAGGAAACTTTAAAAGAACAGAGATTTCTTCTTTGTGCCAGTTTCCAGGTATTCCTTGTATGTGGAGATAAAAACTGTATTAGTCATGATTTTCCATTATTAATGGAAGTTTTCATTTAAATTATTAGACATATTGAGGATCTAATAGCTCTGTGCTATTGCTTGAAGGGAACAATAGTCATCGAAAGCAAATTCTGAATACCTGAGTTTTACCAATTGCTTCCAGTGATACTGCTACTTCCTTAATGCTTACAGAGCTGTCAGTTAACAAGCAAAAAAGTAATTTAAGTTTGTTGAAGTGGAGGTGGGGAAAGAAAAGTACATATGCATGTTATATGGGTGTTGCTTCTTGTTTTTTCCTTACTTGCTGTTTCACACAAACTAGCAGAATATTTTTGATGAATCTTTTTGTATATGTAACATATGTTAGATAAGTATAAGCACGTTTATATGTCTAAACTGGTCAATGTCATTTCTCCACAGACTGTTGCATGAAAGAATGCAAAGGTTGAAGGAGCAGATAAGCAGCCTTTCCAGAAAAAAGGCCTTCAGGCCTCCAGCTCCACCCTACGATTGCTTATACCAGGAGGCTCACCAGTACATCAACAGCATAGCGCGGGTTTCTTCAGTGCAAGATCTTTTAGCCCGCCTTCTGCAGTTCCTGCGCGGGGAAAGACCTAAATCACTGCAGGCAATACAAAACCTGTTAAATGAAGAAGCATCTTGGCAACAATCACACCATCAGTTTAGGAAACACCTGGCTGAGGAGTATGCTGTGTTCCCTGATGCCGTCGTTCCTCTGCAGGCTGCCATCCTACAGCTGCAACACGGCATGCGATTAGTGGCTTCTGAAGTTTATGCGGTGCTCAAAAGTTTCGTGCGTCCAGCTGATCTGACCAACCTCCTCACTTCTTTGTTGACATTTCCTTCTGTTGGCCATGCTTTCCCTACTTACTTGGCTCGTGCAGAAATTTTGTGCTCGGTGAATTCAGTTGAGGTCCTTCACGGCCTCAAAAAGTTTTCCCTGAAGCACTCTGAAGGAGAGTCTGAGGGGGTAGAGCAGCCTTGCCCAACTCTGGAGCAGCTCTTAATGAATGCTTTGTTGCATCTTCGATGCCATGTACTATCCAGAGGAGAGATGGACAAGAAATCTCTGCAGCTCTTTAGACATCTGTGTCAGGTAGGAGCTGAATGTCAGTGGCCCGGATTCTTGCACCGAACTACCTTGTCCCCAATACAAGACATGAATCTGTTAAAGCAGGTCTAGAGGAGGGTGATAAAAATTATCAGAGGGCTAGAACACCCTTTCTGTGAAGAAAGGCTGACAGAGTTGGGGTTGTTCAGCCTGGAGAAGGCTCTGGGTAGACCTTATAGGCTTTTTAGTGTTTAAAGGAGGCTTATATGAAGGATGGAAGGAGACTTTTTACCACAGCTTGTAGTATACAGGACAATGCACGGCAGTTTTAATGTGAAGAGGTTGGACATAAACAAAACATTTTTTACAATGAAGGTGTGAGACACTGGAACAGGTTTCCCAGAGAAGCTATGGATGCCCCATCCCTGGGAGTGTTGAAGGCCAGGCTGGATGGGGCTTTGAGCAACCTGCTTTAGTGGGAGGTGTCCCTGCCCAGGGCAGGGGAGTTGAAACTAGATAATCTTTGGAGGTCCCTTCCAACTCCAGGCATTCTATGCTTCTACCTTGATAATTGTCACTATAATGTCCTTAAACTTATTTTTTCCCCATTGAATTGATAAAAGATAATTTTAATGAAATCTAAAATATTGGACTAACTTGTTTGGATTTATCAAGGCATAAAATCATAGCCTGTGATGGTTACCAAAGATTTTATTTATTAAAAAAACAACCCCATAACAAAAATGCAAAAACACACCTAAAAAACCCTAAAACAAACTTTGTAGAGAGTTTCTTTACAAAAGGAGACTAGAACTTGGCCAAGCAGTCCTTTCTATAGTCTTTTCTCTGCTTTTTCCTCATTGGTTTGTTGAGAGGGCAATTTAAAAATTTTCTTTCAGGTGAGATGGCTTTGATTTATACCGTTGTAGACTGTAGAGGAGGAAAGATCCAAACAAGATAGATTCTGCCTCTTTGATGAAATGCGAGGTGATTTTAAATGTTAACTTCTGTAAAGCAGGCTGCTCGTTGTTTCCTTAGGCAATTATAAATGAATGGGATGAACAGGAACGCCGTGCCCAAGAGCGGGAGGCAATGGAACGCAGTCTGTACAGATACAGGAGTAAGAGTCATGGGAAAGGCCGGAGTGAGGAAGAGGAGGAAGAAGAAGAATTTAGGAGGAGATTTCCCTTTCATGAAAAGGTACCAACTGTCATTGACAAAAGTTATGTCTGAAGTAGCTCCTGAAAAGATGTCCTGTAAGTAAAATGAGATGAGGAATGAAGTGGTTTTTCCTTCAGCCAAAAGTATATTTGGATAGAAAAGTATTAAGTACTGTGGGTTTGGTTTATTTTCTTTTCTGGTTTTAGAAGGTTTTTGGAATTAACTTCTGGACTCGAACTGTACTGTTCAGTTCAATTAACTCCAAGTTACCGAATGATGGTATCGTTACTTATTTGTTGTAAAATTCTGGAATTTGGTTCATTTAGCAAGTAAGGTCTGCTGAAGTTTAATTACTTCTGAAGAAATCTAATCTTGATTAAGTAAAGCTGGGAGATTTTTTCAAATTTAAACAGCCTGCACTGGTGAACGATTTTTTAAGTGTGACTTCACCAAGCAAGGTTGTGCGGTACAGAAATGCATGAGACAATTACATGTGTCAGTGTGTTGTTGGGATTTAATAGTTCAGATCTTCAAGCCACCAAACAGCATTGAGGTGGTTTACCAGCAGATACAACTGCTGCTGCTTTTCTGAACAGGTATGACTGGCAGGAGCTCAGAGCTCATTGTTCTGTTCACCTGTGTTCTGTTTCAGACTGACATCTGAGCTGTGAGGTAGGCAGCGCCAGTTTTAAATCACCAGAATGCTGTTGCAACCCCAAAAAGTGAAAAAAGGGAGGTAGGGAAGGGAGTGATTAAAGGGACAAATTATAATTGACTTTTGATTATCATATAATTTGCAGGACTTTGAAGATATTACAGCTGAGCCAAGCCTAGAAGAAAAAATGGAAACTGAAGATAAATCAGAAGACCAGCTGGAAGTTGATAGAGCCCTTTTGTCCAAGAGCTCTATGCAAACAGTAATGATGGTTCATCAGCAGTTGTGCTTAAACTTTGCTCGATCCCTGTGGTATCAAAAGAGTCTGCCTTCTCATCAAGCCAAACATTATTTCAGTACTTTTATTTCCTGCTATCAGACTGGTGCATGTCTGGTGTCACAATTCTATCCTTTAATTGGTAAGATTGCTAGCAATATTTCAGTATGTTTCTTCCATATTCTCATCTCATTGGTTATGTGTGTCATAGTCTTACATCCTTGTAATACATAACATGCTAAGGCCTGGGATAACGGGGCGGGGGGGGGGGTGGTGTGTGCAAAAAAAGAACTTTTTCTGTTCAACTGAAAAAAAGAATTAATAGCTGGGATGTCTTCCTTTTTTTGCTTCCTAGGTGCCAAAATGAATGATAGTCTTTTGGGAAGCCAGCTTCTAGTCAGCACTCTGCTTCACAACACCTTTTTTGAGGAATTAACTTCAGATCTTATGCTGCAGCAAGACGGCCCATATGACTTCTACCAGCATCCTAATATTCAGCAAGTCCGCCACTGCCAACCTGTACTCGATAATTTTGCTAAAGAAGTAAATGGGCTGCTGCAGGAATGGCCAGAGCATCCAGTACTTGTGCAGGTAAAGACACCTCAGAAAAATGTTTGGGGAAAATGGGAGCGTTTTAGAATTGCATTTGTATGTAAATATGTGTATAGATACACAAGATGCATGCACAGATACACTTGCCTAGATGTCGTCTGCATTAATTAGGTAGATGTTTTGAAGTCATTCCTGTTTCTGAAGAGGCACTAAGATTCTGTGTGATTCTATGTATGTGTGATTATTAGCTGTTCTACTTCAGTTACATTAAGTGGTATTGACTGCCTTACAGCTTTAAGCAATCTTCAACCTGCCAAAGATTCAAACTTCAAAGATTCTTGGGGTCTTTAGCTGTTTGGCCTCCTATTTTTTTCTGAATTGCTTTCTTTCATAGCGCTTTAAAATGGATATATTTGGTCTCACGAGGCCTGTGTGACCTTCAGGTTATATTTCTTAGGGTAATGCAGAAACTCAGAATCAATTGGACCACAAAAAAGACATTGAGGGGCTGGAGTGGGTCCAGAGAAGGGCAACGAAGCTGGTGAGGGGTCTTATGAGGAGAGGCTGAGGGAGCTGGGGGTGTTCAGCTTGAAGAAAAGGAGGCTGAGAGGAGACCTCCTCACTCTTCCCAACTCCCTGAAAGGAGGGTGCAGAGAGGTGGGGGTCAGTCTCTTCTCCCAAGTCATAGGCGACAGGAAATGGCCTCAAGTTGCACCAGGAGAGGTTCAGACTGGATATTAGGAAAAATTTTTACATGGAAAGGGTTATTGCACATTGGAATGGGCTGCCCAGGGAGGTGGTTGAGGCACCATCCCTGGAGGTATTTAAAAGACAGGTTGACATACTGCTGGGGGACATGGTTTAGTGATGGCTTTTTATCAGAGTTAGGTTGACGGTTGGACTAGATGATCTTAAAGGTCCCTTCCAACATAAATAATTCTATGATTCTTTGCATTAGATCATTTGTGCTCCGTTCCCCGAGTGCACTGGCCTTAAGTTTATACTTAAATGAAGAAGCAGTTAAAAATTAAAAAAAAATCTAATCTCTTGCAGAGGAGGGTTATACTAATAAAAATTAGCTTAACTATGACTGTTTCTGTTGAAGATTGGATACTGTAGGTTGAATGCTTGGTTTTTGTTCTGCAGCTGTTAGTTGTGATGGACAGAATCCGCAGTTTTCCACTCTCTAGTCCTCTCTCAAAGTTCCTGAATGGCTTGGAAATTCTCCTTGCAAAGGCACAGGTAAGAAAAGAGCTAATGGAAACTTTTATTTTTCTCTTTTATGTTTCCTTATTTATAATGGTACCATCGTAAAAACGGTCATAATGGTCCGCTTGCCAGGATTTGGGGAGGTCACCTTGCTCCATGCCATAAATTTAAGGTGTAGGAACACAATCCAGACTGTTGCATGAGTCTTGCCATGTAAAGACTTAATTTCTGGCTTTGTATGAAAGTGAACTTTCTTTTTTTTTCCCCAGGACTGGGAGCAAAATGCTAGTCGAGCTTTGTCCTTGCGGAAACATCTTGATTTGGTCACACAACTGATTATTCAGTGGCGTAGATTGGAGTTGAAGTAAGAACTGTCCTTCCCTAGTGCTTTTTCTTAGATACTGTAAGCTTCTGTCTCTGTATGGAGACACATTCCAATGCAGGATTGCCTTCATCATGGAACATGCCTCTGTGTATGTCTGTCCTAGTAACAATGTGGGGGAAAAACCCCAAACAAACAGCTACACTGGCATGGAATGAGCCCACCCAGCCCACGGTGACCCTGTGTCTATGCCTCAGGAGCTGAACAGATAACTACAATACTTCATCCTAATATTTTTCCAGCGTTCTCCTGTTTTCATCTGAGGGCTTACTGAGCCTGCAGTGTTTTCTCTGTTTAACAACCCCCATTAAATAGTCCTTAAAAATTATTGTCTAGTCTCCTGATAATACCATGTAAAACTTTTATATTCACAGTAGGCCGTGGTCAGGAATTCCAGAAGTCTACCTGAGGCTTTGTGAAAAGAAACTTTTGAGGCTGGCTCTGACTGGTTTTGTTTGACAGTTCATTGTTCCTGCATGTCTTCCTTCATATTTAATAATAGTGGCAAAGAAATGATCCTCAAGAGCTGCTTGTGTTTATCAAGCATATGTGCAGATTATTCCATAATGTAAATTTTTCCTTTAGTAGAAAGAGAACATTAGGTGGAGTTTTTTTTGGTCTTGGAGCCCAAACTACCCACGATATTTTTATTTTGTATTTTTTTTCTTTTCTCCTCTTCCTTATTATTTCCAGTTGCTGGTCAGTAAGTTTGGACAATATTATGAAGCAACATGTAGAGAAATCCACAAAGCACTGGTTCTCAATCTATCAGATGATTGAGAAGTATGTTCAAGAACAGACAGAGGCAAACACAGATGGTAAGTGCTGTCCTTATATGAATGTGTGGTGTGGTTCCAGCAATTATTAAGGATGCATCATGAAGGTCCTAAATGCCAGTTTGACAGTGCACTTTCAAGTATCCTTCTTGTACCCTCTGCCCTACAATAAATTCCATGACTGTCCAGGGTCTTTCATATAGAGTAAACTTTGCTTGCTATTTATTTCTGGAATCACCTGTGTCTCTCATAGGACTGACCTTCTAGGTAGTGTTAAAAGAAGATGTAAAAAGCATCTAAAAGAAAGAACTGTGCTAAATTGTGTACATATAAACATTTCAAACAGATTTGGAGGGTAGGAGGCCTCCATCTGCAGCTGGAAAAGGCAGCTCAGTTTTTTTAGTTGCACAAAGCATCATTCATATCCCAGCTGAACTGCTTTTAACATTCTGTATATATAAAGCCTAAAGAATTCTTACAGTAAGTATGTTTTGGTATGTACTGTTCCTAGCAAATCTGTCTGCAGGTGTTCATGTTACATAAAATAGGGGAAAAAATATAGGTCTCAGTTGCTTGCCTCTCCAAAATTTAACAAAATTGTAAAAATGAAAGTAGCATCCTCTGGCATGAGGTAGGATTCTTCCAAGCCCATGACTAATTAATGCACTTACTTGATGAGCTTCAGATCCTTGGATTATGTTACATATCCAAGTGCAACAGCAGGTCTTCTTCCATAGGTAGTGCTCTAAAGACACTGTATTCTCTACCAGGTTCTTCTGACCTATATTTATGTCGTGATGATTTTGAGGAGTTAAGGAACTGGCAGTGATTCATTTATAATATGGCTCCTCATGACCAAAGAAGCCATTTGTTCCTAGGGAATAGCAAGTATTCTTTAAACACTTGATGTGCTCTGAAATGGGACATGTAGCTGGCCTCCTCAGTCACTCAGTCTTACTGCTGTTTCTCTTATCCCCTCTTCTTTCTTCCAGTGTGGTGTTTGTTGCTTTTACTTATTATTAAATTAGAATTCTCCCTCCATGCCCCTTTCCTATTTTGTTTTTAGCCTTTCCTAATAGAGAAGAATTTACAAAGAGTAGACAATTTTCATGTACAAGGTGGTGGGTTGTTTTGGTTTTTTTCCTCATTTCCTTTTGGTGCAATGTTCAGAAACTGAGCGAATGGATCTGAAAACGCTGGTCAGCACGCTACAGGCTTTCATTGAAGGATCCACGTTGGGGGAGTTTCAGGCACGGCTTCAAGCACTGCTGGTTTTCCACTGCCATGTCTTACTGATGCCTCAAATAGCAGAAAAGGGTAAGTTGTTAGTGCTACACGTGTTGAATCTTCTTTACAACAGCTTGACCATCAGGTACTCGAGGCTTTTCAAACACATCACTGATGTCATAAATGCTTGTGCAGCCTATGCTGCTCTTTCTCCCATTTTCATGGAATACTGTTGGTCAGTTTACCTCATCTTTTGGTGTTGCTAAGTATCATGATTGCAGAATTAAAAAAGGGGGATGTATTTCTCCTCATGATACTGAAGAATATTCTGTTTTAAAAGAAGCCTGTTATTGTCTGTCCCTTCTAGAGGTTCTGTGCAGCATCCTATGGAATCTCTACAATTATTATAAGCAGTTTTCAGAGTGTGTTGAGACCAGAATCACTGAACTTCGTCAACCTATAGAAAAGGAACTAAAGGTAAAAGGAAACTTTGCTCAGACAATATACTGTTCGAATCAAAGGAACATTGGAGCAGATATTATTTGAATTTGTATATAATAGCTCTGGCCACTGAAATGCCTACTGTGCTTCACATTTTCCTCAGGAATAATTTAATTTTGAGGTGGGGGTTGGTTGAAGTCTTCAATGTTTGGGAGGTTTCCACCCAGTAGTGAAGCCCCTTTGGATTTCACAGCATTTGGCCATTTGGTTTTAGTGTAAACACAGATGTTAATAGAGTAAGATCCCTATACAATAATTTGCTCACTTACTAAAATGTCTTGGATTTCATCTTTTATATACAAATATTTCATTGCAATAATATAAGTCATCCCATTGATTATTTATTTTCCTAATAGGAATTTGTGAAAATCTCAAAGTGGAATGACGTCAGCTTCTGGGCTATAAAACAATCAGTTGAAAAAATACGCAGGTAACTCAGAGCTTGGAATTAAACTTCCTGTTTGGAACCTTCCTTCTAGATGATTTCTCTATGATGTTACATTTCAATGCAAGAACGTTTCTTCTGCTCATAACACAGTGGGGGTGTTTATTTCCAGCAGCTGAGAAAGTAGCAGGTTTATGAAAACCAGTAACAACTTTGCTTTCCTTTGGTAATTAGGACTCTCTTTAAATTCATGAAGAAGTTTGAAGTTGTTCTGGATGAGCCCTGTCGGCCTGCCTTGGTGGAGATTGGTAAGGAGGAGCAGCTGGACTGCTTAGAAAAGCAGGAAGAATCAGAGAGCAAAGAGACCAAAGTTCAGAGGCTGAACAACACGTTAAGAAAAGTTCTGTCTGCTAGAACAGATGTTGCCAAGGTGACTGTATTCTTTATTCTAAGTGTGGGAAGGATATTTTCTCTGTTCTCTTCTATATGTTGCTTTTCACCGATTTATGCAGAAAAATCTTATATAAGTGTCAAATGTGTTGAATACATCATCAGCTTTTTGGTCTTACGGTGTTATGAAACACTGCAGATGGGTGGGAATGCAGCATGGAAAGATAAGCATGTTCTGTATTGATTTGGCACAATATCTGTGCTCTAATATAGAGGTGATAGCAGTTACACATTTCATCTCCAAGTTCCCCACATATCGTCTGCAACAATTTGTTACTTCCCTCCTAATGCAGTAATATGGACTGGAAGTTGAAATTGTTATTACCCTTTTTTTTCTCCTAATCAAGGACTCAGGCAAATGATTGTGTAGCTGTAGAGTTTGTATGTATATATTCTGTGATTAAATATAAAATTACTTAGAGCTTCAATTCTGATACAGAAGGCACTACATTGTCCTGTTTGCTAATGGCTGACAGCTTGTATACTGTGAACATTTGCCTTGGACTAAATCCTACTCCATGGTGCCAGTTTAAGTGTGTCTCCAAGTTGTCCAGCTCAGAGAGGAAGTCAACTAATTTTCTTCCTGGCATGGAATCCTATTCATATCCATTAGTTTTTATTAATAAGATGCAAGCAGACCATGATAACTCATCGGAATTTGGGGATGAGTAGGAAATGCTCGGTAACTCTCAGCTTCCAAGGCTTTGTTCAGTTTCTTCAAATCAGGAAGAAGGAGGGTGGCTGATCTTGCTCTGGTCCCATGACAGTCAGAAGGCAGAGTGAGGAGGCAGAAATCTGGTGCAAATCTTATGGATTTGGTTGTGGTTTGGTTTGTTGGTTGGTGATTTGTTTTTTTGCAAGCCTGTTACTGATGAGCAACAGGATTGTTGGGTTTGCTTGTTGTGGTTTCATGTTGTTTTCATTTCTTAAGCAAGATGCCTGCAAACTTAAATTGAACAAGCCATAGGGATTAGCTTTGGAATTCTGTTACTTAGCAATTTCTACTTGTGTACTGTTTTTGTTGTTCTTTAGCAGTGCAATTAAATTTGTATCTAGTGGAAATAAAGTGATGGTGTTCTTATCTAACACCCTGAGGGCATTAGTGATTTAGGTTAATGTGCCTGTGAGCTTGGAAGGCTGAGGAAGCTGCCCTGGATCAGTGGTAATCTCTCTGAAAGAGGAAATGACAAACTCCTAAGAGAGCAGGATCATAGCATCTTCCCTTTCTTTGGCTGTTTTCAAAATTAATGTAGCCTGACATATATATTGTGATTTTCCTCAAGTGTTGGTTCTAAACTGTTTGAAGGATTGCATGGGAAATGTTTTGGGGTTTCAGATGAATGCAGAATTTAGCCCTTGTTTTTGCAGCAATTTAGTCGTAGTGGTCAAATAAGACAGCTTTGAGTATGTGTGTATAACTGGACTGTTTCTTTCTTTTCTTTTCGCAGAGGGCACTCCCAGAAGAATGTCAGGATGGCATTGTATTTCATACAGAATCTCTTCAGTATCGTCTGCCTAAGCTTACTAAAAAAATGAAGAAAATGTGTACAACAGTTACAGAAAATAATTCATTTTTAAGTCTGGTGGAAAATCTTGACCAGTTCACAGGTTAAGTATTCTTGTAGATTTCCACTCTATAATTGACCTCTGCAACATAAATAGAACAAATTGGAAAAAGTGTGGAAGTATAGTTCCCTTCCCAGACAATCCTCCTATGGCTGCTTTGTGTATGTTAAATTTTGACATCTCTTCTTTTGCTGTTGTCTTCTGTACAGGTGGTGTCATTGATTCTGTAGTTGAACTGCAAAGCTTAACATTTGATCAGACAGCAGATAAGGAGAAGCAGAAATCGGAGGCGAAGCATATTCAGATGCAAAAGCAACGGGCGTTGTCAGATCTCTTTAAAAGCCTTGCTAAAACAGGTGAGCTTTGACTAGAAATGTGCTTGGTTTAAAAGTACAGAGTCCTTAAGCATTTTAGTATTTTTGCCAACACATCTAAACCCACCATAATACGATGTTCTTGGAGTTGTTGAGCCACTAAGATGTAGAAGCATTTGACTCTGCCTTTCTCTTTGTTTACTACGAGGCCTGGTGTGTTAGCCCTTTCAAATACCTTCTGTTCCTCTTGCATTCCATTAGATGTACCACAGTAGCTTTTCTGAAGCAGAAATCTGCTTTGTCTCCAGTCAGAAGTCACCACCCAGCTTTTAGGAACAAGAGGGAAGCTCATTATCTTGTATCCATTCTCTGATCCAGAACTGAAATACAGTATTTGCTACTGATATTTGATAACAAATTACTCAGTGTCACAACACTTGGAAAGTAGATGAAAACAAAACCATCCTAAATGCTTTCTTTAGAGGTGGGAGGAGGCTTCAGTTGTAGTTTTGTATGGTTGTTGTTTATGCTACTTAAAAATGAGTTGATGCATGTACTGAGTAAGCAGTTCCCAGAATATTAAGGTCCTTTTATATTTAGGTGACTGCAAACACGGGTGAATCTGAAGTGTGAGGTTTCCAGCACATACACTTTTCCTGTGTTTTGCATTTTTTGCACCCACTGGTGCCAAAGGACTCTCTGCTGTTGCTGCCCTGTGAAGTTTGTGCTGGAGCTGATTTAATTATTGTGATGATTTAATTAACACATGGGACTTGAATTCTTTACTAGGCTCTGTCTTTGATTCCACAAGACACCTTTCCCTTTCTCATTCATCATCTCTTTCATGTCTTAAAAATGAGGTGATGTTCCCCAACTCAGCTTTCTTAAAAGGCCATGGAGCAGTGTAAAGTGTTGCTCTAAAGACTTGTTCTCCATTTTTTTTGGAAAAAATGGCAACATAACCCAAACAGCTAATGAGTGTTTCATACAAGCTCAGCTTACCTTCAGGATAAAACATTAAAGGAATGTTCTAATTGGCTTGAGAGAAATGAGCATGTATAATTCAGTTTTAAAAATGGCTAAAATAACAGTCTTAAGTCTGAGTTTTAAAAGTAACCTTTAACTTTCTCAGTCTGCACCCTGCCTTAAGGGGTTAAGGCTTTTTGTTCTTTCTCTCACCAACCTCCTTTAAACACACAGGTCTATGTTTGTCTTACTTCAGCTGGGTTCTTCAGCTACATTCAGCTGAAGATAGCTAAGCTATGATTTATTCTTACATTATAAAAGTTGCAGCATGTTCAAAGACTTGTCAAAATCAGACAGCATCAGGGGAAAAAAAAAACTACATCAGAAGATTTTATATCTTAATACCAACTGTATGAGTGACATTTTTATGTAAAAGTTTGATTGCATTAAAAGGATGTATGTTCAAATGTCATTTCAGGTTTGTCATACCGGAAAGGTCTGTCTTGGTCCCGTTCAAAAGACTGTCATGAAATACTCTACCTACGGCCACTGGACTTGCGTAGTGCCTTGGGTGCAGTAAATTGTACACATGAGCTGGATGCCACGTATGTACCCAGTATTTATAACCCTTAGAGTGTATGCATATAATTTATTGCATGTGGATTTAAGCTGTAATTCCTGGACTGTTATTCATTTAGAGTTTTACATACTGCCTTCCCTTCCTCCTGCTTATTATTGCCCTCCTCAGATGGAAGGGTTTAGTTTATCATCTTTCATCAAGGTCAAAATAAACGCTTCCCCCTCAAGCTGGATTTCGCTGCGTGGGGGGAAGAAGAAAAAGTAAATCACTAAGTGTCAAATAATATTCAAAAGTACAGATTTTGCTGCTATTGCTTAGGGTTTCCTTAAAGTTTATTTTAAAAATTAAATGTTTTCTTTAGACTAAAATACTTGTGGAGAAAATGAAGATTTACAGCATCAATGCTTTTGCAAAATAACAAACTGTAAGCACATTTCTTAGGTTGAAGTGCTGACTTGGTGGTTCCAGTGTGCTGAGGTACTGAAATTATATAGCTTTCTAATACCAGACTTTTTTTGTGCTCTTATCAGGTTGCTGACAGAGATTTCTTCTGCCTGGGATGGATGCCAGAAGTACTTCTATCGGTCCCTTGCACGCCACTCTAGACTTCAGACAGCACTGTTAGCACCTGCCAAGGTAAAACAATGAAGTAAAAATGGAAATCCTGCTTCTGCTCACTTCATTTTACCAGCTTGGACTGAAATTTTCTAGTAGTGAAGCGAGATCATGCTGTCTTCTCTAATACGGTACTAAATATGATATTTTGGGGCCAGTCATTAAATGTAGCATTTTAAAACCTGTTGTCTTATGACTGAATGGTACCAACTTAGTGAACTAAGTTAATAATTTAAGTGTGCAATATCCTTCATCCCAGCGGGTCCCAAATTGCTGCTTTTTGTGCATGAAGGAAGTTCCTGAAATGCTGAACAAAAGCTTGTCAGGAAAACAAAACCAGGATTAGCTCTTGCTCATGAAAAAAACAGTTGAGCTTTATAATGCCTTACACAGAAAGTGCCGATATATTTCTTTGCTTAAAAATTGATCGAAAATCACTAGATGGAACAAATGAGTTCTGCCAAATCAGTACCGCTTTTCCAGTGTTCCAGAAAAAAGGGATCTCTTCCAGCTGCTCCACTCACTTTTTCACTGTGCTCCACCCTTTGTCTTACAACATGATCTTGTCAAATGTCACAGCTGGCAGTGGCATAAATAACAGAACACAGCTGAGATCAGTTTTGCTCAGTGTTGTGAACACTTATTTCTTTAAAATGGGATCCTTTCTAATGAAAGGAGTGAAAGTAATTGTCAGTAAATCTGGTAAAATGAGTTGTGGAAGTGGCTTTAGCAGTGGGCATGAATATAGAAAGCTAGGCTGGTATCTCTTTAGATTTTAATCGTCAATTATGTAAGGAAGCTTTATTGTTGGAACTAAATTCCTGATAAGAATTGCTGCAGTGGAGTGCAATTTAATATGACTGTTGTTGCAGAAGCTACTTGAAAATCAAATTTGTGTGCAGAATATATAAAAGATGCAGAAAAATGAAGATGGGCAAGCTGTAATAACTAATTTTTGTCTACATTTTAAGACTTGTTTGCCTGAACCACAACCTTTCAGCCTGTGCAGTGCAATGAAATGGAGGCTCAGAGGATGTTTTCTCCTTACTCATCTAACTGTTCCCTCCCACTTTTTCTGTGTCTGTCTTCTTTAGGATATTGGACTGGGTAGCATTGAACGATGCAAAGGGTTCGCCGCACACCTCATGCAGGTGCTTGTCAGGCAGAGACGATCTCTTACTGCATTGACAGAGCAGTGGATCTTACTGAGGTATTTTGCACTTCCCAACGTTTAAATGTTGTCAAGGAGTTTTCACAGTAAGCAATTCAGTTCAAGAAAAATGGAAAATAAAGGGGGGGAATTTAATTTTCTTCTACCTACTTCACCATTTCTCGCTTCCACTCAATTAAGCCTAGATATAAAAAATAATAAGGAGGGGGTAAAAAAAAAAGACAAGAGGTTAGGTATTGTTTATCCTGTCATTGCAGCCAATATTTTTGATTAAAATAATTTGGGAAAAACAAGCATACATGAAGACCATGAAATAATTACTCCAGTTAACTGAAAAGTTAAACCCATAGATTGTTAAATCTCTCTTATGTGATGTTGCTCTAAGTGAATTTTGGCTCTGTTCAAGTCGTTGGTTTGATTTGGAACAAATAAATAATCCAGCATTTTGAGCCAATATGAAGAAACTTTAACGGCTTACAAAGAAAAATTCTAGAAAGGTGAGAGATACTAGATCTTGTGTTAAAACTGTAAAAGGAGAAGTGTACGGGAAGGCTGGCTCACTCAGTGTGATTTTTCACTGTGTTGCTTGACTCATGGGTTTCACTGGAAACTCCACTGTGCCCATTTGTGCGTATCACTATTGTAATATCTAAAACTTGTTGAAGTTGGTCAGGAGTTACTTCCTTTACAGAGGGAAGGAAATCTAGACTGGAGATTAGTGATGCAAAATTTATGTTAACACTAGGAAAACATGGAAAACAAACAAAAAACCTCCCTACAAAACAAACAAAAGTCGAAAAAACATACCATTGGAGGAATGGTACAACTTCTAAGACACTTACCTGCATTGCTCTGACTTTCATTGCGAATCAGAGTAATCATTTGTTATGAGCTTACTATTATGCAGTACTTCAGAGCTTGAAGGTGTGTTAGAATCTAATTTGCTTTTATAATGGAGGAAAATGAATAATATTGGAGCATCGGTCCAGGACTTCTGAGGCTTGTTTGAAAGCATGGTGTAGATACTGAGAAATCTCACAAAGCCCTGTTTTCAGGACAACTCAAACATATGCAGTGGAGAGGAAAATTCAATAATTTAATAAAACTTTTTTTAAAAAAACCAAAACTGTCATTTTAGTTTTTCCAGAAAAAGTTTTACTTCAACCAAGTTCCCATTATCTAGAGCTTTTCTGAGCTTAGCTTTACAAAGAGGAGTACATCACAAAACTCCATGATTGTGACTTTTCCTCCTTTCTTCTTAACCAGGAACCTCCTGAGCTGTGTACAAGAGATAGATTCTAGGCTGACCGCTGACAGAGAATATAGCGTAGCATTTCCTCCTCAAGACAGTATTTGGTGCTGGACTGACAAACTACAGCAACTCTCCATGCAGTGCGTGATGTCTCTGGAGGAGCTGTCTTGGTTTATACAATGCTGCCCAAAAGAAGAGTCAACAAAGTGCAGTGACAACGAAAGGCCAGATGGCAAAACAAGTACTTTTCAGAGTTCAGGACCTGAAATGGGAAATGTTTTTACTGGAATACCTGACCTAATCCCCTCAGAGCTAAAATACCTGACACCAGTAGCAATCGAGCAACTGCCTCCTGGGTGCAGGATGAGGAAGAAGGACGAGTTGTGGCTGCAGCTCGCTGAACGACTGACAGCGATGCTGGCAAACGTGAAGGCAGTGAAAGCAGAAGTGGACAAGATAAGACAACGGTCACGCGAGACCTTGTTTTATTCCTGGTGAGTTCTACGTGTGCGTGAAATGGAATCTCTGTATGTTTTATGTTCACATCAGGTGTGGTCAAGATCATCTTGAAAATGTTTGCCTATGCATGTCTTGAAAAGTGTGTTCAGGTGCTCTTGAAGCTTGTTTCTGTTCGTTTTTCTTGCAAAATGCAGTGGCCTGTTTAAAATACAAATGTATGTGTCTTCTTCCACTCCTCTGACACGTGGGAAAAAAAATAGTCCATTTCAGCTGCTCAGTTTGTCTTTGATCGCCTGGGATTTCATCCCCATAGCTTCCTAGCAATGGGGTGAATTTCAAATGTCAATTTAATGAAGAAATTTTTATTTTAACAAGAAATCCATACCCTATTTAATAATAATGATCCGTATTTTCTCTGTGCTTCAAACAGTGTAAGTGGCACATCTGCTTGGTGTCAGAATTATTATTTAATAAGTTCCAGATGGAGACCAATTGCCTTCCCCCCATCTGTGCCCCATTAAAAGGTTTAAGATAAGTTGAACTGTTTGTTCTTCTTTCAGTGTTGTGTTATTTCTTGTTACAGGAGAGACTTTGAAGTTTGCACAGCATCAATGAGTTGTTTGCTGGAAGTCTCAGCTCAGTTACAAGGCATAGAGTCCCTCTTTCTTCCAAATGGGGAAGACAAGGAAGCTGTAAATCAGATGGCCCTAATCAGGAGCCTAAAGTATATACAAGAAGAAGTTAATAATACATCTGTGGATTTCACAGCGTGGAGAACACAGCTTCTTGCTTCCATTTCGAATTGCAGTGGTAAGGACAATTCTCTGCCTGTTTTGTAAGTTAGATAAAGATATGAGAATTCATTACTTCGATTATTGCAGAAGATGGCTCCATGTTTGTTCAGATATTCAGAAATTATGAAATTCAAACTTGCAAAATTAAGTTCAGACTTAATTTGTGCAGTAATATTTTTCCCCCTTAGTCATTGATGACCGATCTTACACCATAGTTGTTGGTCAGGATTAGTAAGGAGATTTTAATAGAACTGCATAATAAAAGATGCATAGTGCTTATCATGCCCCTTGCGCAGGGGGAAACAGAGTAACCTGTAATTTAATGTGTTTTTCTTACTTTTCTGTGTTATGGTTCAAAAGGAGATGAAAAGTCAGATGACGAGTTTGTGGAGCACTTCTCAGCAAAAGTGGAGGCTGTTATCCGTGTTGTTCTGTATGCGATCCAGTGTCTGGTGGAGAGAAAACAGAAAGATGGAAAAGAAGAAGAAAAGTCTTCAGAGGAAAATGGTAAGTTTGTTAAACTTAACAAAAAGTTTACTTAAGGGAGAAGAAGAGAGTTTAAACTCTGCAAATCTAAATATTCCTTAAACTGTGTCTAACGGAGGTACCAATACACAAAGAATTTGACATTTTAATATATTTAAACAGATAGGAGGGATATTTCTAGGTTGTTTGATATAACATTTTTAGAATGTCTGACTTGATTTCCATATTTTTTCATGTATTTCAAACAGAGGATGAAGCCTCATTTGACACGATTAAAGCAGGACATATAACTAAGCTTTTGGATGAAGATCTGTCTGCTGATTTGGATTCCTTGCATGTGCAGAAAGCAATTTCAGCAGTTTCAGAACTCCTGGAGAACCTGAAATCTTATGGGGAAGATTACGCTTCAGATAAACACACGGTAAAATTGTTCTTCTCAAGAGTTTTTGGCTTGGGGGTCTCAAAAGACTTGAAATTGTGAAGTTTGGTGGTTAAATATCCATTGTTCCCTATTGTCCAGTATCTTAGAACTAGAAGCATATGAGAAATGGTCAAATATAGATACTCTTTTGTAGTGCAAAAGCCAGATTTTAGTAAGAAGGAACAGTTTTAGTTTCTGTGAAAACTAAAAAAACTCCAGAAAGTTTAGAAATTGTATTTAAATTCGCCTAGGGATATTTCTGGTTTGAGCATCTGCTTTCAGTCTCTGTCATCACCCTCTCTGAGGTGCATTTCAGCATGTACATAATCGTGTTTGACAGTTGTTCTTTGATTTTTAACTGCAGTTCTTCAACCAGTCCTGCTATTTGCTGGTGCGCCTAAAGCCCATGCTCTGCAAATATTCAGACCTGATCCTGTTCTACCTCACTGTTTCACTGGCATCTCACAGGAGTACTGGAAAACTGCTTTCCGTTCTAACTAGCATTTTTACAGAGCTTGCCCAAAAGGTAAGTTATTAGAGATAACGGTGGTATTAGAGATAATGGTAAGCATATATTTAATGTATACAGAAGCCTTAAGTAGAAACTAAGCTGAAAGACTACTATAGAAAGTTCTGAGATTCTGTTTGCCTTTGTAGGGGTTTTGCCTGCCAAAAGAATTGCTTGAAGATGAAGCCGGAGAGGGAGCAACACAGTTTCACGATTATGAGGACGGTGGTATCGGAGAGGGGGAAGGCAAGAAGGATGTGAGCGACAAAATAGAAAGTGAAGATCAGGTAAGTGTTTGGGTTGTTCTTTGTTTAATTCAGGTAAAAATGAAAAAGCCCTTGAAATCCACATTGTGGATGTTTCAGGTAAAAGAAACATGAAGTTACTTTCAGTCTGCTATTTAGATTGGCTTATATCTTTGCATATAATCTTATAAATACTGTTGTGGTACTTTAAGCTTTAATATATAGGCAAGACCCACTGTAATTTTTGGCTTTACCAATAATGCAGATAGAAGACAGTTTTCAAAAGGGTGAAGAGAAGGAGAAAGAAGATCCAGATTCTAAACCAGACATCGAAGGAGAAGACAATGCAATCGAAATGTCAGAGGACTTTGAAGGAAAAATGCATGATGGAGAAAAGGAGAAAAAAGGTTTGGTCCTTCTGCTGTGGCAAACGTAAAAAAAATTCATAGATCAGTTTAATAATGGTTGATACTTTTATATAATGAAGAATATACTGAAAAGTCAGTGTTAACAACACAGTAGTGCCATTTCTATATGAATACTAAGAAGTATTAATATGAATGCAAAGAAGCGTACAAAGAGAACACCATCTCTCTTCTGCCACTGTGGTGGTTTTGGAATGAAGGGAGCCCGTTCTTTCTGCCTGCTGTGAGCTGAAACTAACATGGCTTACAAATTACAGCAGTGTTAATCTACTTTCAAATCTCTGACAAAGTGCCGAAAATAAATTCATCTGAACAAGAAGGGAAATTCCCAAGCTATTAAACAGATAAAATGGAATGGACCTTTCCCCTCCCAGTAACGCCAAAATATTTTTAAAATGGAGGAGGGAAAAGGGTAAGGAAGAGAGAATTTAAATCATCCAAGTTTTGCACATGTCACTGTTAGTCTGAGGGAGAGAATTCTCTGTGTCCATATGTCCAAGAGAACACTCTGATCTACATAATTAAGACCCTGCTCTTCTGGTGTTAGTGCGTGTGTATCTTTTCAGCATCTCTCAATTAACCTTCTCAATTAGGGTGATGAAATTAAGGTGCAGTTATGACTGCTTGTTTGTTTTGAAGTTAACAAAAAGGTTGACTTTGTCTCTTCTCTACTGAAACACATCTTGAACTGTGCACAGAAAATGATGAAGACTCAGATGAAGAGGAGGAGCTGGATAAGCAGATGGGAAATCTTGATAATGCTGAAGCTGATGATAAACTGGATGAGAGGCTCTGGGGGGATGAAGACGACGATGACGATGAAGATGCCAGTAGTAAAACAGAAGAAACTGGACCAGGAATGGATGAGGTAAAGAGAAAAGGGGTAGGGGTGGGAAGTAGAATATCAAAGGAATAGTAATCTGTTAATTTGATGTGATCTAGACCATGAACTCCCTTGCACAGCTCTTGGTCTTGGAAAAGGACAATTTGAATATATGACAAGTTACTTAGTGTTGTCGCTTTTTGTGTAGGAGAGGATGTCTTGTCAGTCGTACTTTGAGAAGCAGGTACCATAATTGATTTTGGTTTGAATTTGTTGGTTAATAGGAGGATTCAGAACTCGTTGCAAAAGATGACAATTTGGGCACAGGGAACAAGGATAATAAAAAACAGCCTCCCAAGGATGAGAAAGAAGAGCAACAAGAAGATGACAGTGGAAACAAAGAGAAAATCCATGAACAAATTGATGAGGTAACAATGATTTGGACTACATAGAATATCTTGCTGTTAAAGAGTATTCTGTTGCTCACATCTTGTGTTCCTGAGAATTTAAAATGCTCTTTGTTTAGTAGCGAAGTCCACTGAAAAAACTTAGTTCATTTCAGACTTAAAAATAAACCATATTGTATCCATCATATTATATGTATATTTTCTGATCTGTGGTCCGGAAAGAGTTTTTGTTTGCACTAACCTGAACTTGTAATGGCTACCAAAACAGCTTTCACTCTAAATTGATGTTTTGATGGACAAAGCTTAAAAGATCTTGTTTTGCTGTGTTTAGCAACGTAAACATCTTAAGTCAGTGGGACTCATCCTCAGAATCTCTATACACTACGCTTGAAGATTCTGCATAGTACGCATAATACCATCTGCAAGAGTGCAGATTCTCTTCGGAATCTTTCAGCTAGGAAAATGGGATTCTGAACACAAAACATGCTGTTTTGAAGAAGTAACAATTTACATAAATGCATTTGCCAAAATTAATCTTTTTCTGCTATTTATACATAAGGCTGTGTTCCACTGGAAATCTGTTCTTAACTGTTCAGAATGTTAATAGTGTATCCAGTATTTCTCTGTCCTAGATAATTCAATAGTATCTTATTTCTCATCTTTGCCTTTCCTCCCACTTACTATTTACCTGTTATTTTTTCCCCCCCATTCTTTTGCTGACAGCGTGAGTATGATGAGAATGAAGTAGATCCTTATCATGGCCAGCAAGAAAAGCAGCCTGAAGTTGAACCTTTGGACCTTCCTGATAATTTGAACCTGGAGAATGACGAGAAGAGTGATGATGAGGAGGAGGGTGAAGGTACAGCTGAAAATCTCTCTACAGATTCCCAGACGAAAGCCAAATGGAAATAGAGAGCAATGGTCAGATAAAGGGGCTCTTTTTCTCTATAGAAAGAAGAGAGGGAGTTGTAGGGTTCTGTATAACAAGAAGCTGCAAGTTCACTTCTGTGTATCAAAATGCCAAGATACCAAATGCAGGCCAGATAAGAACTCGACATTACAGCATTTTCCTTTACCTCCCTTTCACACCCACTGTGGAGAAGGCTTTCTCTTGTTATCCAAGTGATACACCCCCCCAATTTATGCTAGGAGCTCCTTATTTCATTGCCCAGTTGCTTTTGTAGTTTCTGGTTTGTTTTTTTTTTTTTATGATAGTTACAAGCATTTGTACTCAGTCAACTGCCCTCAAGAAAACTAAGTTAAAAGAAGTTAATAGGAATTCATCCGGCTGCATTTCTAGCTACAAACCAATCGTGACTTAAAGAAAATATCTGCTATAGAAAATCATAGATTGTGTACAGAATTATCAGTGTTTTCCTTAAGATTTATTTTTTTTATAGGCTGGATAGTTTTATTCCAAATATCTGTAATATTCCCTAGCAGTGGACTTCACTGAAAGTTTTGTATACCTTTCTGATTTTTTTTAATCCAGAAGAAGAAAATGCATTTGAAGTAGATGAGAAACCTGTTGATTTAAATGAGGCAGAGAAGACAGAAGAACAGGAGGAGGAGGATACTGGTGAGACAGAAAGAGACAATCAAGATGCAGAAGCAGCAGAAGAAGGCATTTCTGAAGATAAAGAGGAGAAGGAAGATGAAGGGGACAAAGATGCTGATGATCAAGAAGAAAATGCAGGGAGCAATGAGGATGCAGCAGAACAAGAGGAGGAAGAGTCACAACCACCTGATGAGGAAAAAAATGAACCTGCTGAAGATAAGGGAATCCCTGCTGCTGACCAAGGCCTTCAACCTCAGGTAGAGAGTAATATAAGCCCTATTTTCTTTTTTTTTATTATTTTTTATTACATTATTATACAAGACTTAAGAAATTGATGTGTTCTATGATGCTCTGAAACAAATTAGACATTGAGTAGGTTTGAAGTTAATGAGAATCTTCAACAAGATATGCGCTGACTTAAACCAGTGTATTTCTGTCATCTGTATTCATGATACCTCCTTAGCCTTCCCTTTCCTGATGTTTTTTGGAATGTTAAAATAAATGGATGTTATTGCAGAAAGAAGAGGATAAGGATAATTCAGAGACAGATGAACAGATCCCTGAGCACGAGGAAAGAATGGAGCATGAAACACAAGGGCAAACGGGGCAAGAAAACCTGCAGAGCGACAGTGCTGTTGAGCTGGCTGGAGAGGCTTCAGAAAGAGACCAGTCCAAAGAGGTAAATTACATGGAAAGTGTCCCAGTTTAAAATGCTGAACTTGTGAATGTGGTTTCAAGTTACAATCAAGGAATTGCTGTTGTATTTTTAAGAGTTGTGTCTAAGATTCAAGTTTTAGAACACCCAATTATAAATTAACTGAAAAAAATTGAAGACCATTTAGATACCTTCATAGAAGTCAAAACTGCCTGGTAAGTTTAGGCTAATTGTGGAGCTGCAGAACTGTCCCGTCTGCTCCCCACAAGAATAATCCTTGCAGTAGTGAGCTGTTTGTCATTCTCAACAGAAGGTAGCACAGCACTGCAGTTCAGCTTCACAAGTTTGTCTTGCAACAGATGTTAAATCCCTTTTTCAGTTACCTTTGCAATTTGTTTGGTCTCTCAGGAATACGGAAGCGGAGCTTCAAGTGCAAATCAAGCAGAAGGCCATGAATCCACGCGCATGGCCCGGATGGCTTCTCAGAAGCAAAGCAGAAAAAATACCCAGGTTCATCTCTTCTTTTAATTATTTTATTTTATTTGAATGTCATAATATTAACCAGCGAATAGGCTGGTTTCGCCCTGTTAAAACTCTTGTTCTAATTGGTGTTTGGTTGCACCTCACTTGAAGTTCACAGTGTTAATTTGTTCTCTGTCAGAGTTTCAAGAGGAAACCCGGTCAGGCGGACAATGAGCGCTCAATGGGAGATCACAACGAGCACATCCACAAGCGACTGAGAACCATAGAATCCAGCAGTGACGCAAAGGAGGATACAACTCAGCCCAAACCAAACGTGGAGGAGGCTGAGGCATTTGAACATATTAAGCAGGGCTCCGAATATTACGATGCACAGACATACGGTACGGTGATATTTCCGGGTGTAAAGAGTTGTCATTGCAGAATCAAATCTTGAAGCGCCCCTATTTTACTGTAGTCTTTCCCAGTACGGTTTTTTCAAGTTATATCTAACAGTTCTTCCTTCGATTTAAGATGTAGCACCATTTCACTACAATAAATGCTGCTCTTTGGCAGTCAGGTTCAAACTAACGGTAACATTTTTTGAAAATACTGAATTGACTCAGGAAAATGGATTTTAGTTTAATAAAATTATTTAAAATCTCTCCAATTCTCTCTTCAATTACTTTGAAGCCCAAACTGCTACCACACGTGCAAAATATTTAGGATTACACAATAGGTTCTTTATTCTGTATCAAACAAATAGATGTTGCTTTAAAAATACTTCTCTAATCTAATTTTAATTACCTAAATTGCATTCTGTTAAAGTAACTGCATTTTATCCGTCAGGTTTTCAGGGCAATATTTCATGGCACAGCACAGTGAAAGATAAAACTGAGGTTAGAGAGAACAGCTCTTCTGCAGTTCACTATAACTGATCTGCAGTGGCCTCAGAATGCAGCTTGTTGTTTTTTTTTCTTTCAACTTCATGACTTTCCTTCCTCTTTCCCCTTAATAAGTGTCATTGGTGTCGTTGTCCTTATACAGATGTAGCTAGCAAGGAGCAAGAGAAACCTATTATGCCCCTTGAGGAAAAGGAAGAGGAAGATTCTGAAGATGCTGCTATGGAAACAGAAATGCAGGACAATGAGGATCTCACAGCAGTTGACACAGAGGAGCTGAAGCCAGAAAAAAAGAATTCTACTGCCACTAAAACTCCTGGTACATTAACTTAAAACACATTATGAATTTATGCTGATGTGCGTCTGTAAATCTGTATGTAGGTATTTATATTTGGAAGTAATGGATGTGTATATATTTTGTAAGACTAAAACATCTGCTCTTAATTGAGTTTGCTGCAGCAGGATTTACTTCTGCCTAAAAACCAGCATTAAATTGGTTGAGTGGCAGAGGGATTTGCTGCTTTCTTTCAAGTTAATGGTCTCTGATTTTTGTCCACTTTTAAGAAGTAAGAAGTAAACACTTCCCTGGCTGGTTAGACACAATGCCAATTCCCTTAATGAATTGGCGTGTTACAATGCATTCCAGTGTCACTGGCATCAGCACCACATCACTCAGCTTTTCTTGTGTGTAACTTCTGCCAAAACATCAAGAAGTTGAGGAGCTTGTCTTGAACAACATGCGGTGAGATGGCACCAAAGCCTCACTGCCTCGAAGCCTCACTGC